>OU830596.1:90685756-91935756 GCA_917563855.2 Limnephilus lunatus | reverse complement strand
GTAACTCAAATAATGGATTTATTAATTTAAAAATTAAAAAAACTATACCATTCTAAAAATTTTTACTAACATTTTCGTAATCTTAGTAAAAAAATCTATCCACACTATTTTTTCCAAGACGTTATGAAATCCATGTTAGTGGCCTATTGCCTCAATATTAAGCTACAAAAGTAAAGCTTCCTAACATTTTGTCATTTCTTTCTTTGCCAATAATGTTTTATTTTTTTTAGGTATCATCATGGCGCTACTTCAGGGCGGAGTGGTGCGCCGTCTCCCGGCCCGCGCCACGGCTTCTGCCGCTCAATTTGGCCTGTGGATCATCCCATTTGCTTTTGTTTGTGTCGCACTATCATCACTGAAAGACATTCAGATCCTGGGATTGGATTCCCTCTACTTCTTGTATGCTGGACTGTTCCTTTTCGCTGTCTGTAAGTCATCCATCTAAAATTGAAATACAAATGTGAAGCTTTGGTGGCAATTATCAGAGATTCTAACATAAACAATGTATTTTTTATATTTTGTATTGTATGTACTGCGAATAGGGTGCCTACTTTTAATAAATGCCCCAACATTGGGAGACTGAAACATCTTCAGGTTATGGGAAGACTATATTCTAATTATAAAACTACTGCCCGGGCTTTACCCAGAGTTTTCAAAATCAAATGTGCAAAATTTCATCAACCCCAGTATAAAACTGAAGATTTGCGTACAAATCAAATGCACACCGCCCGCTTGCCAGCCCGCTTGCCAGCCCGCTCGTCGACTACATACAGACATTCTCCTTTATATATTATATATTTCAACAAATTTACACAAAACCTTGACAAATTATAGTATAACTAAATCTTCCTCATGAATCACTCTTCTATTGGTGAAAACCGCATGAAAAACCGTTCAGTAGTTTTTGAGTTTATCTCGAACAGACAGACACGGCAGAGGACTTTGTTGGTGGACTTTGACTATATTGAGAGATATTGGAAATAAAATTTGTTTGCTTTTTCCGGGAAGGAATTATTTTGCGACAATAAATTATGTTCTGATTTCATTCCAATAACCTCTTTTAATTTTGTGGTTAACTTTAATATTTGAATATAAAGCGTGGTAATTTTTCTTTCTAACACTGTTTATATCATATTTCTCACTATGATGTAAGGGGACACAACTATTTCTATGAGATCTATATGAGTTGTTCTGAAAAATGAACAAATTAATATGATGAATTAATGATTTCCTCATCTTCTTGTTTATTAGCCGTGCATATTTTCTTTTCTTTCTTAAAATTTTTTACCTTCATGGTGATTTTCTCCCTTTCATAATATGATTGTTTTAATATTTCAGCTACAGCATTTGTGGTTTCGTGTCTAACCACGCTGGTGTCTCAGATAGGGGGGCCTGATCAACGGGGAACTATTCTGGGAGTGTTCAGATCTCTGGGGGCCCTGGCCAGGGCTTTGGGGCCAGTTGTTGCTTCAATAGGTAAGACAAAATTATTCTGAAACTGAATTTTAAGAATACTTCTATTCAAATTACCATAAAAACTGCACATAAAACATTTTGTTTTATTATTCTGGCAGTTATGCTAATTTCATTAAGTTTTATTGCTCTTCTCTCTTTTGTATATTTTTTTCTTGATGAAAAATTAAAAAATAACAGGTAATAAATTTTGTCTCTTGTCTTATTTTTTGATAGTTACAGTGAAACCCTCTTAAGAAGTTTTCCAAGGGACCTGAAAAAACAAACTTCTTAAGCAGGAAAACCTTATATGTGGGAAAAATTGGACCAATATTCAGCCGAGGGACTGAAAAAACCAAACTTCTTAAGCCACAAAACGTCTTAAGAGAGAACTTCTTAAGAGGGTTTCACTGTATATGGACATTTCAAAAGTCTTCATGAAGAAAAGTATGCTGCATATCTAGAAATTACACGCAGTTCTCTGCAGGTTTTCACCTACGCTATTTTTGTGATGCTATACTCATAGTTAGAGCATTTTTGCCATTTTTTATAAACAGTTTTCTGTTTTATAGTTCCGATTATTAAAAAGTATTGGCTTTTTGTTTGTTTGGGAGGTGAGTATTTGTACCGCCGCCCCGGAATCCATTTATTGGACAACCAATACCTCTGCCATAGGTCACCCCAAGTGGATCGCTTCGTTTGGTGACTTAGCAGATATACCCTGGCGTGGCGAGCCGGATCGAGAGAGATTGGTTGAGGGAGGCCTTTTGATTTCTCCAGCCGAACTCTCGACCCATTGCCTTGCATCTAAGTTGGAGGAATGTATTCATAACTAAAGTGACCAGCTCAGATGGAGGGACTTCATCGAAGCCAGAGTTAGGTTAGCCTCTCAAAAACTGGGCGTATAGTACAGGGCACGTAGATACTTTAATGTTACACAACTGCTAACCCAGTACAAATGACAAGTGCACCCCACGGTTGAATTTGGCAGCCACCTCTGGTCTGGAGCCCCAAAGTACCTTTTTTATTTTACATTAGCTCCACACAGGAGGCCCTGAGGAAAATAATTTCCCTCAGGGCCTGTGTCATGTTAGGAGATGCTGTATGGAGGATCTTTTTTAAGGAAGGGAAGGATAGGAAGTTCTGGGAACGAAAAGGGTGTATACCTGAAAAAAAAAACCCTCGACTCTCTGCAGAAACGAGCTGATAGATTCTCTTAACTTAACAAACGGATTGCAATTTTTAGAGCACAGCCATTGGAAGATGCTCCGAGGAACTAGGGTCATTGATCCCTTCCGCACCGGTGCATAGTCGGAAAACACGCCAAACGCGTGTCCAACATGAACACATGGTTGACATTTGTCACATGTGAACGGGTCGCTTCTTCGACTCGTTCTTGTGTTCAACAGCTCGGCTATGGAACGATTTGCCGGCCTCTGTGTTTCCTCCTTCCTACAACATGGGTCTCTTCAAGACCAATGTTCATTCCTTACTCTCCTCAAAAAGACCCTCCACACAGCATCTCAGATGATATAATTTTCCTCAGGGCCTCCTGTATGGAGTTAATGTAAAAAAAAAAAAAACCTGGACACACAGCATATCTTAAGATGACATAGACCGTGATTGTAATTATTTTCCTCAGCAGGACCTCCTTGTAGAGCTAATGTACAAAGAAGTCCTATATACCTACACCCTACACCCTACGACTATGTACTATGTAATTGAATTTTGAATTGTTTTATTTTCAGCATTTTGGAGTTGTGGAGCATTTGCCACCTACATGACAGGCGCTGTGTGCCTGCTCTACCCCGTTTTACTGCTCAAATACTTCTACTCTTCCAAGTGATAAACGAGTGACTGATTCCCAGTATTAGGTTGTTTTTAGAACATTAATATATCGTGCATTTACACACCGACCACCATTGTCAAATTTTACCTATTTATTTTTCTCTTAATGAGAATATATACCAACATAAGATTATTGTGCCTTTTTATGATAAGGTAGTATTAGATTTTTGATTCTCGTAATATTATTTATGATGTATGTAACGTTGCTGCGAATCTATCACTGTATATAAAGTCACTTTACGGCGTACCTAAGTTATCAAAAGAAAAAGTGCAAAATACCCGTTTGTAGTTAGTGAGAACGGCTACCGGCATCGATCTTTTCTTCCCCATTTAATACCTTCATTAATCCACATCACAACATCGCCCAACTACGAGGCGATATATGTTCTTCTGGTTGTACACAGTAGAGAGTTAGGAGCTCTTGTGAATTTATCGTCACTAAAAGTACAATAATCCTGAACTAACATATTATAATAGTGCCAATAATCGTTCATCGGTAAAAATTAAATAATGTTCCTACATAATAATATATTTATATAAAGGAGAATGATCGTGCTGGGTGGTTGTTTGATTTTTATACAAATCTACAGTTTTATTCCGAGATTGATAATATTTTGCACACTTGACCTTCAAAACAAGCAGAAGATCTCTGTCTAAGTCTGATTTAGAAAAACTTTGTTGTTAAGTCCAACGCCGGGGACTTAAGCTAGTTATTAACCTCTCCACGAGTATGACCGAAACAGTTCGGCGAAGTGAAAAAATGCCAAGAATAGTATGGCCGAAACGTTGTGTCCGCGGCTATTATTCAAACGCGGTCATATTCAATGAAAATATTTGACTTGTAGTGGCATCTATGGACGTCTGGGCGTAGTTTGTCTAAGTTTTGGAATACATACTTACCGGCTTCACTGTTGTAGTTTCAAAATTCTTTTTGCGTCATTTAGCAGTCGTCAGAGAAAGGAAGCAGTTTTTTTGTATGTACATGTTCTTTTTCGATATTGGTTTATTTTCGTGGATTGATATCGATGAGGTTTTAATTCAAAATATAAGATTATTTTTAGTTAATCTATGATAATTTATAAAAAAAATTAACCAAAAAAAGACTCATTCCTCACATACAGTTTTGTTAGCCAAAACTCACTCGCAGAGAGGTTAATAAAATAAAATTTAATTTGTGTATGTTTTTCATCACTTTCACTCAATTGACATGTAGTACATTTACACCCCACATATTCCATAGTAAGATATACAATCAGTATCACCCTGGTGAAGGACAAAGGGAAACAAAATGCGTGCGTTGAAGGTTGCCAAATACGAATTTCGTGTGGATTCGCATCGATGAAACGAGGTTGTAATGAGATTTAAGATTTTTTTTCACTTAGGTAACTATTTTATATTACATACAATTATAATAAACGTCCTACTTATCTTTTATTTATCATTTAGAAGCAATGAAAGTTATATTTAAGTGATTGAATGCTTTTAAAAAAATGTATTTTTAGTAAATTATTTCAAACCGTGTATTAAGGATTTATTCCCTGCATGAACTTTATTTACGTTTAGTAGTTTACATTAATGTATGTATATCTAAAAGTATCTCCCAAACAATTAAAATGATTTGTAATAATAGTTATTATACAGGGTGTTAAGACATGACTTATTTCAACCAGTGATTTCTGGCATTATGTATTAGAAAAAATGTAAATGACACTTTTAATGGGCTTTTTTTTTTTTAACTAAAAACATAAATCAGTAGTTATTGGATTTTTAGAGGCGGATGAGGGGTTGGTTGATTACTCGGCAGAGAGACCAGTGACGATACATGGAAGAATTTTTTTTTTTAAAAGACATCCATATAGTCACCGGTGACCTTCGATCAATTAAGTCTAGATAAGCCCTACCTAACTAACTTGCCTGTGAATAATGACGCCATGATATTAATGTTAACAATACAACTCTTCATCTATTCCACCGCCTCGCTCAAAAAGCCTAGAGAAGCCAGTTCCTAAAACACAAAGTTCGTTCTCAAATCCCATTATGTAGTTTTGACATTCATCAACCAATCAGATGCCTTGAATATCAAGCGACACGAATTGTGGAGTTGAATTTATCACTCCTACTTGGTATAAACTAGCCGTACACGCTCGCTAAGTCGCTTGAAGAAATAACCCGAGGGCGTTCAGTGTGTGACAAGATGTGGTCTTTTAATTTTAAACAAGCCGTTATGTTTTGTTTTGAGCCTGTATGTCAATGTATTAGTGAACGAACCGAGCTACGTGGCATGACGTCAGAAATATTGCTCGACTAAAAGTAATTTCTTTAACATTATTACGTTTATTGAAACGCTGCCTAAAAGACATCTGTAAGGTATATTTTTTTTGTTGTATTCAGATAGCTGACTACATTTTCAAAAATAAAGTCCGCGGTGTGTACCTTGTACAATATTCGGAAGTGGTATATTTTTGTGTTTTAAAAAAATTAACTCGGTCCGGACGGCTGACACACAAATTAGTTTCAGTGTAGATCTTGTAGACCGATAAAAGATACAACACAAAGCACTATGCGATCTGAACGGTGCAAAACAATGCAGGCACTTTTTCATAAATTGGCCTTGAGCCTGCTTTTGCTGGCTTCTTGCGTCATTTTGAATTTCACAGGGCTTGTCTAGATATCATACGTCAATGCCGGTGACCAAAATTTAATTTACGGTTTTTACTCCAAATAATGTCAGGAATCACTGGTGTGTCCTTTAAAACACTGTTTTACCATTCTCTTACTATGTATCTCTAAAGAAAATCGTTTCCTCCTTACGTCTAATAATTATTTATTTTACATCACCGACAAAGCTCTGTTAAAAAAATGTACCTATAATTTCTTGATTTTATATATGTGAATGAAATATTTTATAAAATACATAAATATATTTACATACATTGAAATTTATGCTTTTGTTATTTTTTTTTCCATCTTAAATTAATGGTTTCTTCTTTTATTATTAACTGATTGATGGAAGGAGTAAGGAATGTGGCTGGAAGACGTCATGACACGATCGAGGAAAGGTTTAGTGGAATTAAGTTTAATTGTTTCAAGGGTACAGACCAACAAACTTGAATTACAATAGTTTTCCGAGAATGGGCAAATAATAGAGAATAGGCTCCCCCACACGTACACATCGGAGCGACCGAGTCCCGCGCCACTTCAGACCGCCGCACAGAAAAGTCTCTCGGTGAACTGCGCTGTAAACCTATCGGTCTTTACTTTTCTGCGCGGCGGCCTGAAGTGGCGCGGGACTCGCGTGTGGGAGGCACTATTAAGATAATTTTAAACAGCTAAGACCGACCATGACCAAAGAATTGCCAAAAAGTTGACAAACTTCACCACTGGCAGCCGTTATTTCAGGTTGATCGATCGGGAGAAGTTTTTGCAGAACTACTTTCCCGCCAAAAGATCATTTTTTTAATTTTTCGCCAACATTTAAAAAATAACATTTGAAACATAACTTATTATAGTGCGATATAGCCAATGAATTAACCTGTGTTTTACCGTTTGTCTCATATTAATAGGATTTATAAAAAAATCGTAAAGATTTAAACTGCGCGAATCCTGCAAGGTTGTTACTTTAACCTTTATAGTTTAACCTTTTCCACGCGTTCCACACGTTGTTACTTTAACCTTTTCCACGCGATCGTAACAACAGTTGATACGGCAAAAAGCCATGCCTCACACGCGCCCGTATCAGCCCTTGTTACGCTAACTTCGACTGCCGATATCACAGCGCTCCTATGTAACAGTTTTTTTTTCCCGCTCGCTAGGACATTCGTGTAACTATCACGATGCTGACATCTTCAGGCATATTTCTAAAATAAAATTGTATTTCGTAAAGAACATCTATAATCAAGTGAATGTGTCATCGTGCCTTTGAGTGCCATAGTTCACAATTTAGTCAACAGATGGCGCTAGTAGTCATTCGCTCTTTGTGCATGCAATTCCGATTGACCATATTGGACAAGCGTCGATAACATTTATTGTCGAGATCTCACATATTCTAAACGTTTGTTTGTGTTGTGAAACTGTGATTTTGACTTTACATAAAAATTTTATTAATTTTAAATGTCATCAGAATTTTATAACATGTCTATTTTGGTTATAAATTAGTTACTTAGATTGAGGTACCACTTGTGTCTATCAACGCAGTGTCCTGAGTACAAGCACGCGGATAAATGGCGCCGCGTTTAAGATAACATGGGTATTTTTTTTTATGGAATTTAATGTTTTGGTTTTTATAAACATCTAGGAGTGTTTACAGACGACGATTTGGTTTCAAATTGTAGATAATAATCTCATCTGTTTATATAGTATGATAAATCATGCCATAATATGCTGTAATTTGACATAAAATTGGATGGATAGGTATTTGAAAACATGTACCGCGTATGGGTACTGAAAAAACGGAGTAGTTCAACGTGGGGAAAAGGTTAAAACTGCCGTGAGGGGTATTTTTTCGAGTCAACATAGAATATTTTCGATTTCTGTATGTTGTCTGTGGCATACTTGATAATGAAAGGTGCATATCTATGAAAAAATTACTTCATTTTAACCGTAAACAGCTGTTCAAAAATTCGGCGGGAATTTTTTTTTAACATCGTTCTTAAATAGTCTACGAATTTCGGACTTGCGACATCTATGGTCATAATAGATAAAGCATTTCAATCGCTTTGTTTTAAAATAAATGGCTGGCCAAGAAAATGTTTTAAATAATTACAGTAAATGTTTTAAGAATGTAGGAAATGTGGTCCAATTTTGGACCGTTATCAATCGCACAAAAATAAAAGTGGTCCATTTTGTCGACCATAATCGCTCCGGTGGTTAACATAATGAAGAATAACGATATTCTAATAAAATAGAAAGCAGAATTTAGAAATTGCTCACATTTATTTAATACTAGCTTAACTTACCGGCCGGCGTAGTCTAGCGGTAAGGCTTTTGACTCACAATCAGAAGGTCGCGGGATCGAATCCCGGCATGGTCAAATAATTGTTATTTGATTAATTTGTGTTATTTCATAATTAATTCATTTAAAATAATGTATAGTATATTTGCCGCACGTTCCAGAGTGGAAGATACTATCAGTATCGCCCTGGTGTAAGACTACCATTCAGAATTAAAACGTTGCTTGAAATGGCGTTAGCCGTGTTTGGTGACCAGATCTGAATAGCCAGCTACTTCCCCACCTTCCTCTTCCCTATCTCCTTCCCCTCCCCACTACGTTCAGCCTCACAGCATGCCCCAATTTGGGGTGCCATGGTCTCACTGGCTCCAGACGGGAGCAGCTGAGACTCTTGTGAAGTATTACTATAAAAAAAGTACCTAATGTTGCCCGGGCTTTAGGTCATGTCTCTAATTTTAGATCTGAATATATTTAACTCATTCAGATCTAAAAGTAGTGTAACTAAACTCGCCATTAGTAATTCTTTCTTTCTACCTACTGTTAAATGAAAATTTGTGTTAAATTAAATTAAAGCAAATCATATTGTCAAATACCTTTTAACCACTCCGATACATCGCGAATATGCACTTTTTACGTCTTAAACGACATGCCAGATTTACAAAAACTTTACGTTATTTCCGCTTCATAATTAAAGCTCTATAAATGAAACATTTCCGAACGTAGATGATTACTAAAAACTGTTTTTGAAAGGTTATGAAATAAGCTTTCAAATTGTTATGTTACAAATAAATATTAACATTTTTAAACATTAAAATTTAATAAAAATGAAAAAATTACTCAAGTGATGTTTTTATGTGAAAACGATACTAAAATAATGGAGTATATAAAATACAATATTTATTCTATCGTATGAAGGTATAATTAACAATTTGGTCACCTCACTTTTTTATCATTTCATACAAGAATATTTAATAAAAAAATAACGATCTTACAGTGGGTAGGCAATTTGGCGGTCTATCATATTGTATCTGACAGAAAAGATTTTTTTATGTTTTTCTATGGACATCTTGAATAGTGATGGGTAGCTTGATTTATTATGGAGTTTCTCCTTTTTGTTTTAGGGATGTCACTAGAACAATAACCGAGTTATGACGATTTCTGTATAAACATACGCGTTGACGTGTAAACACGCTTATTGTACTTGACTGATGTCGGCGTATTAACGTGTATATCTGCTTATGTTGCTGAGTGGTTAATAAAATTTATGTCCTTAAGTAGGTACCTTAACCACTTGGTGTTTTTATGTGACCAATTTTTCAAGAGTTAAAATTAGTGTTTGTCAACTTCAATGGGGGGGGGGGGGTAGCTACGCAACTGACTTATTCTATCATATAAATATATAATAAATAATTTAGTCACCTCACTAAAAAAAATAACAATGTCTAATGGCGGGAGGCGATTTATCGGTCTACCATGTATCTGACAGTGTTGCATCCGAAGCTATCTTCGAAAATGACAGCCTCAAATGCAACTGGCGAAATGGACTGTAAATTACGAAAAAAGAAAAGAAGAATTGATTGCAGCTGAAGGCTTATATGTGTATGGAAGATTTTCGACTACAAGAAAGTAAGGAAAACCAAGGCACTTACCAAATTAGAAGGCGAACACATAACTTACAAAAAACACTTCCTTCCAATGTCACAAGTCGACTTGTAGTAACCAACTGTTGGTTGTTATTGTTGTCATTTTATTATTATAGCTTTCTTCAGCAATGTGACATGGTTGGGGAAGGTAGGAAGGATAAAAATGACATCCCGGTAGGTACTGTGCATATTATCACTTCAAAACCAAACATTCCCGCCCCCGAGGAAGAGATTGAAAGCTCTTATCTACGACCGATGGTAAATCACACACTTCCGAATACTGACAACAAACAAATGAATCTAATAACAACCTATAATTAACAAACGACAAACAATTATTCAATCTTTGTGCAACGAAAACTTTAACGAAATTAAAAAATAGGAACGTAAGTCTAAAATAAAGCTAAAATTAGTACATAACGAATATGTTCCTAAAATAAGTTATCTAAGAACTATCTTTCATAGCAACCGACACTGCGATAAATCGAACAAAAAGAAAGAGAAAACAAACGAAAATGAAAACGATAAATATAAAATAAAATTACGAGTAAAATTTTTCAGAGTGGTAATGGATAAAGTTTGACAACTGGTCGACGAAAAGTTCCCTGAGCAGTTTTAACTGTCACAACCCGTACGATTTGATCAGGACCCGGATGACATTCCTCGATGCGTCCCAGTGGCTAGTGCATAGATGGAATTTTTCCATCATTTAATAACACCAAATATCCAACATTAAGATTGGGTGATGAAGTCATCCACTTTCGACGTTGTTGAAGGGTGTGCAAATATTCTTTTCTCCATCGATTCCAAAATGCCTGAGTTATTTTTTGCAACAATTGCCAACGTGATAACCTATTCATCGGTACTTCAGACTAATCAGGTTCCGGAACCGATGTAAGAGGAGCCCCTATCAAAAAATGACCAGGTGTCAATGCTTCAAGTTCAGATGGATCAGAAGACAATTGAGATAATGGACGAGAATTTAAGATGGCTTCTATTCGACTAAATGTTGCTAATTCCTCAAACGTGATGTAATGTGTTAAAATCTTCAAGCAAATCCTGGGCAACGCAAACCATATCGGAACGAGTAAACAAACCCCTCATTCCGCTCCTTCCCGGTTCGCGCTAGGGACAGAATCACGCGGCCGTTAGATGCATCACCAATATAGGTAGGAACATTTTTATACCTGTCATACATCCAGATCTCGCAATACATGTTTTAAAGAAAATAACCTGTTTAATTTGACAATCACCTAACCTGAACAATGATATGTGGGTTGAGTATCCGCCCCTGAGAGAGTCATAGCCTGGGAGAGAGTTTCTACATAATAAGAAAGATGTAGAAGGAGATAAGGTAAGAACTTGTAAACGTTACAGTGAGTACTTGTTCACCTATTACTCGTTTTAGGTGATATTTTGAAGATTTTATTCCTGCCTCATATATGCCTCCAAAGTGAGGAGCAGAAGGGGGGTGAAAATACCATTTGATTTGCCGCGTGGTGGCAGCAGATGTGAGGTAATCACGGGCTGATAAGTATTTGTTAGCGCCCACAAAGTTTGTCCCGTTATCACTAATGATACAAGAACATAATCCCCTTCTGGCTAAAAAGCGATCCAAAGCTGCTAAGAAAGCTTCCGAGGATAAATCAGATACAACTTCTAAGTGTACTGCCTTGGTACTTAAACAAATAAATAAGCACAGATAAGCCTTCAAAACTTTGGCTCCTCTACACCTACTTTCCTTTATTGAAAACGGGCCACCAAAATCCACCCCAACGTTGAGGAAAGGATGACCTTCACGAAATCTAAGTTGGGGCAAATCTCCCATCATAGGCTGTACACCAACAGGACGAGCCTTAAAACATGTAATACATTTACTAAGACGCGACCGAATGACGTTTCGAGCGGAAACAATCAAATATTTTGATTGTAGAATTGACAATAATGTCCTAGGTCCCACATGAAAATAAGTTTTATGAAACGAGTCAATAATCAAGTTAGTAAGGTGACTTTTCTTGGGCAAAAGTATAGGTGTTGAAAATTAGAGGCGATAGGGGCATTGTGTAACCGCCCACCGACTCTGAGCAGACCAACCGGGTCTAAAAAAGGCATTAACTTTTGAACATGAGACGAGTTACGACAATTTTTGCCTGCATCAATATGAAAATGCACGCGTTGTACTTTCAAAATCCATAATTTCAGAGATGAATCCAACTCCTCGACGGTTAATATTCCAAATATACGATCCTCTTTCTTCTTTCGAATGTTAACAGCAAATCTCAAAATCCATGCTGTAACGCGTTGCAATCTTGTTAATGAAGAAAATCTATTTAACGTCTCCTCATTCCACGAATTAGTTGTAGTCAATACATGAATATTGTTGGCCTTTAGCTCAGGAACAACATCAAGTTTTACACTGGAAGAATGGAACAATGGCCACTCATCGACGGGTGAGAGCATCCAAGGAGGTCCCTTCCACCATAACTCTGTATTGACCAACTGATCAGGCAAAAGTCCTCTGCTGGATACGTCAGCTGGGTTCAAATGAGAACGTATATGAAACCATTTGATCAACGAATTAACTTCATTGATTTGTCCTATTCGATTGGCAACAAAGGTTTGCAAATTATATGTAGGTGTATGAATCCATGATAAAACTATCGTAGAATCCGTAAATGCGAACACTTTGTCAATATGTAAAGTTGTACCGAATGATTTCAAAACATAATCCAAAAGTCGAGCAAGTAACAAAGCACCACATAATTCTAAACGTGGAATAGGAAGAGTTTTCACTGGAGCCACCTTGGACTTGGCAACCAAAAGTCTAATGTTAAATTCTTGCTTTGAGTGTTGGGACCGAATGTACACAACACAAGCATAGCCCCTTTCGGATGCATCTGCAAATCCCACTAATTGATATGTATTATCACTACTCTCCCCTAAGTAACGCGGAATTTGAATATTGGCTAATGTTGACAATGACGATACTATTGCCGTCCAATGAGATTGAACCACGACAGGAAATGGATCGTCCCAGTTCAATCCTAGCTTCCACAATTGTTGTAACAAACATTTAGCCAAAAATGTGACGGGGGAAATCCATCCAAGTGGATCAAAAATCTTTGCAATTGTTGATAAGATTGACCTTTTCGAAAATGTTATTTGTGATGTTTTTACCCGATACGAGAACGAATCAGTTTGCGAATCCCAAACAATACCTAAAATCTTAATGTTATTGGCATGATCTAAATCAATTTCTATAGGTGCTTCATGGTGTGAGATTGGAATATCAGAAAGCAGTTCACGACAATTACTCGACCACTTGCTCAATTCGAAACCGCCAAGATTAAGTAGTTCCACCAAGTCTCGCTGCAATTTACGTGCCGATTCAAGTGTGGATGCTCCAGTTAAAATATCATCAACGTACGTATTTTCTAATAAAACTTTTGATGCTGTCGAAAATTTGGCATCTGCTTCCGATGCGAGTTGCTGTAAACTACGTATCGCGAGAAACGGTGCGCATGCCGTTCCGTACGTAACAGTTTGCAGTTCAAATTCTTTAATCATTTGTTCCGGTGATTCACGCCATAAAATATGTTGATAGGATCTATCCTCTGGTCGAACCAATATTTGTCTATACATTTTACAAATATCTGTTGTAAAGACAATTTTGTGCGTTCTGAAATTTGAAATTAACTTCACAATATCTTGCTGAAGTTTAGGTCCTACTAAAAGTATATCATTTAACGACTGGCTAGAAGATGTTTTTGAACTTGCGTCAAAAACAACTCTAAGCTTTTTAATAGATCCAGTATCCTTAATCACACAATGATGAGGAATGAAATATTTTCCAGTTGAAACTGATGAACTTGTCACATCTATCATGTGGCCCAAAGATTCATATTCTCTCATGAATTGAATGTAATCAGATTTTATATCTGGATGCCGAGAGAAACAGCGCTCGAGGTGATGCAGACGAGATACTGCCGAGTGATAAGAATCATCAAGAGCCGATTTAACTTCCCTGAATGGAAGTGGAACAACGTACCGTCCCGCATCGTCTCTATAATGCTGAGTTGAAAATATTTCATCACAAAGCAACTCTTCTGTAGATAACGGTGAAGGATGATTTGGAAGGTCTTCGATTTCCCAAAACGTTTTCAAAATAGTCTCAATTGTCGATTCTGACGTTGTCAAAAACGAATTCATGGAAGGAGACACGCTATGATCGACATTTCCCATTAAAATCCAACCAAAAGCCGTGTTCAATGCTATCGGTTCATTAGATTTTCCTACCACCCGTCCTGAACGAAGAACGGAAGAAAACAACCCAGCACCCAATAAAATATCTATTGTAGAGGGCTTATCGAAATTTGGATCTGCCAAAGTTAAATTTCTCAAATGATCCCAGTCTCCCCGACGAATGGTAGAACTAGGCAACTGTGCACAAATGCTTGATAACACGACGAAATCCGCATCAAAAAGCTCATTCGAACATAGAGGACGGATCCGACACTTGACCAGTCTCTTCTGCGCGATGGCCGACAACTGTCCTATTCCTCGAATAGGAATTTGTTTATTAGAACAGTCGAGGCCCAAACGAATTGCACAATCATTTGAAATAAAATTTGCCTGACTTGCACAGTCCAATAGTACACAAACCTTGTGAAAGTTACCTTTTTTATCACGAGCTTCTACGATAGCCGTAGCTAACAAAACTGATGATTGGCTAGAGCTCGATAAAACGTTGGGATTATTAAACCTCTCCAAATGAGGTGTTGTTGCCGCGATGGCCGATACGATTGGATCGATGGTTTCAGGTGGGGAATCAAGTATCTCTTGTCTAGAAGTGTTATCGAAATTGTTGCTATTTGACGCCTGTACTTGGCTGTTTACGTCACGAGAAAAATGCAACAACGAATGACGATTTTTATGACACCGAAAACAATTAAAACGCGACGAACAGTTCTTGACCAAATGCTGACCGGAAAGACAATTCTGACACAATTTATATTTCTTCACAACCTCGAATCTAGCAGGTGGTTGTAGCTTTAAAAACTGGTCACACTTTGAGAGAAAATGTCCACTTTTACATATTAAGCACACCGATTTTTGTGTACTGACAAAAGAATTTAATAAGCGATTTGGTTTTGCTTTTGGTGCTTCGTTTTTCACACCGTACCCATGAACCGATTCATAAATTTTAGATTGTGATTCTAAAAACAACAATAACTGCGAAAATGAAGGAATTTCGTCCTTGTGACCTATTATCTCGAAGTTAGTTCTGAGGTCATCAGGAATTTTCTTTAGAACAATATGTTTGTAGTAATAAAAATGACCACTGATCTGTTGGAAAATGTAAGGCTTCTAACGCCTGAATATTTTCTTTCAAAACATTAACGACAGATCTGAGCGAATCCTTTTTTATTATGGGGCATGAGATAATGTTCTCTACATGTCTGTCTGCAATTATCCGTTTGTTATGAAAACAATCTCTCAACAAATTGTAAGCAATTGGATAATTGATTGCGGAAACCGGAAGATGCTTTATAATATTCAACGCGTCACCCGATAGCGCTCCTAACAAATAATGCAGTTTATGTATGTCACTTAGAGACTCATTATTATGAATAATTGCATCAAACGTATTTATAAAATTTATCCATTCAGTAATTCCACCCGAAAAAGTTGGCAAGCTAATTTTTGGAAGTGAAAAACCGAGACTATTTGATGTTTTTATTGAAACTTCCTTTGGTGGAAAAACTGCTAGATAATTCGTATGAATTTCAAAATACATGTTCATAAAGGTTTTATATTTATTTTCCAAATCGGTTAGGTCTAACTCTTTACTCTTTGACGTTTCTAAGATCACATAAGATTCAACAAAGTCATTTCTTTGCTTTTCGATATCTTTGATTCTAACCAGTAAACTATTTCTATCTATTAAATTACCAGAAATAACTGCTTTGATCGATGAATCATGAATTTCCCGAAGACCTAGAATGGCCAATTTATTACGAACAATAGCAGAAGCAGCCATTTTATACAAAGATTGAATAATAATAATCCCTTGCTAATATTTGAAAATAGAATTCAACAAACGAAAAATGCGCAATTTACCACGAATTTTATCCCCTTTGAGGTGACAATATGCCCAATTCGAAGGCCGAAATGCCAGGAATATTAGGAACACGGGATCAAGGTTATTGGAAAAACACATACAAGCATCCAACTCCAAAGGCTCACGAAATCCGGCACGATTGGAACAAAAAATGTTGCATCCGAAGCTATCTTCGAAAATGACAGCCTCAAATGCAACTGGCGAAATGGACTGTAAATTACGAAAAAGAAAAGAAGAATTGATTGCAGCTGAATGCTTATATGTGTATGGAAGATTTTGGACTACAAGAAAGTAAGGAAAACCAAGGCACCTACCAAATTAGAAGGCGAACACATAACTTACAAAAAACACTTCCTTCCAATGTCACAAGTCGACTTGTAGTAACCAACTGTTGGTTGTTATTGTTGTCATTGTTGTCATTTTATTATTATAGCTTTCTTCAGCAATGTGACATGGTTGGGGAAGGTAGGAAGGATAAAAATGACATCCCAGTAGGTACTGTGCATATTATCACTTCAAAACCAAACAGACAGAATAGGTCTTTTTTGTATTTCTATGGACAACTTGAATAGTGATGGTAGCTTGATTTATTATGGAGCTAATACTTTTTGTTTTAGGGATGTCACTAGAACAATAACTGAGTTATAACGATTTCAGTGGAAACAAACGCGTTGACGTGAAAACACGCTTATTGTACTTGACTGCTATTGTCATATTAACGTGTATGCCAGGCCGCACACGTCAGGTTTTTCCATCCGATTTTCTGATCCGACAGTTATTATTGTTACAGGATTGGCCGGCCGGCGCGGTATAAAAATAGGCCATGCCCTTCCGCGCCAGCCGTCCAATCGGGTTTCGAATTGGATCAGACAATCGGATGGAAAAACCTGACGTGTGCGGCCGGCCTATATCTGCTTACATTTGCCAATTGGTTAACAACAGTGCTTCTTCGATTTAAATGTTTTTTCTTTAGAAAAAATAAATAAAAAAAATGTGATTTACAATGTTCTATGCATTCAGTGTCATTGCGCTAAAAGAATATTTGACATTTAAATTGGTGTTGCCAGCCTACAATTTTGTAGTTCCATTTTTAATATTCTCTACTCCTAATTGGCAGACTATATAGACTGTACTTATTATTACAATCCCTTTTTATCAATTATTTTTGGATTTCACCCTTCGGGTGTTCTAGGCCATCATTTAAAATTACGGAGAAAGAAAAGGTAAATTCATATATTAATTTTATTTATGTGCAAATTTAAAAATTATATGGAAGATAGGAGTCAAGTTCAGACTTGGAGATAAAATGTTGAATAAAGGACAGGCATTTTTAGACAATTAAAAAATTATAAAATTGAAGGCGATTCGAGTTTTATTGTGGAAGAGAGACTAAACTTCTTTTATTAATGTTGAAGTCAGAATAACAGATTCACTGGTCTGAAATATCTACATTTTCACCATCCGATTGGATTAAGATTATGTACTTCATAAATATACAAGAAGCAAAACAAAACAACCGATGACAGCCAAATATTATTGTTGCGAATCATTGCAATCTCAATAATAAAATGTTTGAAAGGGCCTACATCAAAATGGCCACCATTTGCAATACGGGAACACTGAGAAATACCACCTTTTGGAACCTACTTGACACTGCTTTTTTTAATTTGGGAAAGGATGAAGGGTTCGTTTCAATTGAAACATTAATTTCTTTGTTCGTAGGTATGTATCAATAAAAACACACTCATAAATATAATTTAATGTATATTTTCAGTTTTAGTTATTCTCTTTTTCATTATTATATTTAAATATTCAACACATACATCCACAGCCTTCTGCTGCGATGCCGTACAATTCTTTAATTATTATATATTTATATCCTTAACTATTAATCTTCTTACATATCTAATATAATATGGAGTAATGGATGCAGGTTTCGCAACTACTTTTTGGACACAGAAATACACAATGTAAATACTAATTATTCTCACACGTAAAACCTCAATAACATTTAAGAACATTTTTACAAAAATGTTCTATAATAATTACAAACATATAATTTTTTTATATTAAAATGATAACTGTCAATGAATTAAACTAAATTAAAACTAATGGTCAGTATGTTCCGTTAGTATAAAAAATATAGAGAACAAACATATTCCATGAAATAAATAAATACAGAAAAAAATTATTGATTGGACCTCATTTTTAATATACAAATAATTAAAATAGTAAATCATAAAATATGATTTTTAACCCTTTCAGCTCTGAATTGAATCTGGCATTAATAAAAAAAAAAATCAAAATTTTTCAAATTTTCATTTGAAAACATTAGGTCTCAGAGAGCGTTTCACATAAAATGACAAATCTTAAATAATATAAGATTTTAATATAAAAAAATTACATAAAAATTAAACATTGAAAAAATACCTTCAAAAAAATTGGGAGAAAAAATTAGATCGAAATTAAATCACTTTTCAAAATATCAAAATGGCTCCCCCCTGAACTAGTAACTAAAATTCAATAAAAAAATTGCACGCAAGGCCAGGTTTTTCACACTAGTTAACAAGAAAAAAATCTGGAATCTGCGCACAGTCTGAAAGGGTTAATTATGCTTTTTAGTGGAATCTGAATTTTTTTATTGATAAAATTAAAAACCATATTATTGAAAACAGCATTTTGATTTATTTTTTCATGTAATAAATATTTTTAATCAGCATGAAAATAAAATTTAATTTCTCACAATTATTTGACTTTCTTATATGTTAAGAATAAATATGTATTGCTATTTGGATTTTGCGAGGGGTGTAAATATTAATTGAGAGTATTTCTTTGTAATAATTGAATGATTATTCTATAAAGTTACATTTAATACAATATCATACGAATATAATATTTAACATTATGGTCATGACAACATCTGCATACAATTTCTATTATTAAAATTGTGTCCCACATATATAATTCTTTTGGAGTTAATACCAGTCACTCAACAAGCGTAGGTTTCTGCTAAACTTCCTACAAAGAGAATTAATTGTCATGAAGTTTACGAAAACAAGAAACATTTATGTTCTTCGAAAATATGCCCTCAGATAAATAAATGCATTTACAAAGCAAATTTCTTGGTTAGATGGTAACATGAAAAATTGGTCTTTATAATAATTTATTATTATTTAATCTTTCAAATCTACACTTTAATTTAAAGTCACTGGCATTAAAAAGCCTTAATTTATGTTTTAACAACAATACTATTTAATATTTATTTACATTTTATTATAAACTAATCTTTGGAATACATTATTTTATACTTTCTCATCAAACATTGTCAAACAATTGGTAAAGTAGTCACGTATATTATTATCAGTACTTTTACACGGTTCTTTCTACACTTTACGTTAATTCTGTCCGTCTTGATATATAGTGTTATTTTTTCTTTAAAAATAATATCATTCAAACATGAATACAATAAACCTCATTTCTAGTTCTCATAATTCTCTCGAAAAATTTCTATTCAAAATAAAATCATTTTATATACCTTCTCAATTTTTGTACATGTTTTCAACAATCATAATGCTGATGCTCTTAAATTTCTGCTAGAATTTATGGTTATTTGATCAACTTACCAACATCTTAAATTCGCTGCAGAACAAAAACCTTACAATCGATTTAATATGCCCTCAATTCATTCTTTTTAAGATTACATCCTACGTGTCAAACTCTTTCTTGTTTCAGCTTACTTATTTACTGTTACATTTTTCTGTTAACAACCGTTCAAAAATACCAGAGATAATTGTTATTACATTTCTTTCATCACGGTAGTCAAGACTCTCGACTAAATGCATCTTACAACATTTTTAATTGGAAGAGAGTAAAATGTTAAGCATACTTTTAGATCGATATAAAAGATAAGTTATTGATATGCAAGAAAACATAATATGTAATGTTTTTACCAATTTTCAATAAAAGAATGATATGTTCTTACTATCAGCCACACTTAATCTACTGCCGGGTGAAAACCTCCAAAGGATGTGCCTTGCCATTGCAGATTTGTAAACAAACACTACACTATGCCGTTCTAACAATTCTGGGCATTAAATTGAATTCAAACAATAAAATCAGCTCTTATGGAGGTGGCTTGCCATTGCAGATTTGTATACAAACACCGCACCACGCCGTTCTAACAATTCTAGTCATAAAATTGAATTACAAACAATAAAATCAGCTCTTATGGATGTGTCTTGCCATTGCAGATTTGTATACAAACACCACACCACGCCGTTCTAACAATTCTAGTCATAAAATTGAATTACAAACAATAAAACCAGCTCTTAAAATCTTGTTTACTTACATTAGTAATTATAAATTATATGTACTATGAAAATTAATAATCACCAACCATGAAGAAGTTTCACAAGCTCAGTCTATTCTTTAACCTTTTTTTGTATTTTATCCAAATTTTATTTGATGCCCTTCAAATAATTATGAAGATGACCACGAAAAGATCTAACAAGCAAAATAATGAATTTGTTTAAAGTTTTGACCATTTTAAATATGTAGATATAACATCTGAAATTAAAAAAATCTTAAGCTCAGTTCAACTCAACTCATTCAATTAATATTATGCACAAAATAAATTATATTATGTACTTAAATTTTGTAATTTATTATTCGAAGGAGTATATTCAACTGGATTTATACGAGCTTTGTCATTGATATCCGTGTAGAATTGATTTATTATATTCTGGTCGTGTATAATATTACATTATTTATTTTGCAATAATAAACTCTAAAAAATAAAATAATTAATAAGTTTATAAATTAAATTAGGTCTCCTTAGCCATAAAATATTTTTATACAAACATCAAGAAATAATATTATGAATAATGAATACATATTCATAAAACTTGCCAATAATTTGTTCTTAGGCTATTTCAAATGTTTATTTTTAAGACTAGATTATTTTATTCACAATACACGTAATTTTTATTATGAATGTGATGTTATCAATGAAGGCCACATCTCTAATAGGTACACAATGATATATATTATTTTAAATACAGTCCGATTATTAATAATTACTTGGTTTATATGTACACCAAATCTGAAGGGACATATAATAATGTACATATGTAGGTATAGTGTAGTATTGATGGATATAGCTTTATTATAATTCCATATCGTAATATTAATTCTTTCAGGAATAATTATATACTTTTAAATTCAATACCAATCGTCGCCATTGATGGATCACAGTAATTAATTGTTTGATAATAATTTTGAACCATGATTCTGATCAAATGTTTTGTTTAAATGCATTCTACACTGTTTGCTTTGTAAGTTCCACCATGTTCCACAATGTTAACCCACGTATGCCAACTGTGGTTAGGTAAATGTTTATATGTGTGGCTGCCCTAAACGAATGCTTAGGGCATATGCAAAGATCATACATTCGATTCGGGGCCATCTGTGTTGTGTTTGAAGGAAGCTCGGATTCTGGCCAAGTAAAGGGCGCACATGTGGCCGTAGCTTTTGTTGTACCACTCTGGTGTTCTGCCCCTATAACAAAAATATCACATATATTAGTCGAAGAATCAAATTAGACAATGAACATCTTAACTTAGAAAATCACGCAGTTTAGTAGTAGGTACAACTGTATGAATGACATTCTCTGAAGCAGCTGTCTTAAATTATATAATATGACTACAAATTTCGTATTGTAATAAGCAGATTGATTTTTCTGGTTTATTTTAGTTTTTCTATCGAAAATGGACTTGGAACCTTTCAAACAAAGATATTGAAATACAAGAAATATGCAATAATGGCCGTCCGATCGTCGGTGGACTACTATATAATGGGAACAGTTTGAATATGGAAAGAATTAGTTTATTTAGTTGATTTTTTTAAAGTGTGCAGTAGTATTGGTTAACAATATCGGCGATGCCAGGAAACACAGTCCCACCAAGTAAAAACTGCGGATAGCACATCTCTTATATTTAAATATCTTTGGCTGAAAGGTTCCAAGTCCATTTCAGCTTTTGTCCCAATTGTGATTAGCATAAAAAAACAACTACTATCATGATGTTAAGCTTTTCAGTTTATTATAATTTGATAGAAAGCTGAAATGAACCCAAAATCGGCCTAAAAGGGACCTTACAAATGTCAATTTTTTTTTTCGCTGAATGGCCATTTGATGACAATGTTACAATTGAATTTCTGCGAAACAACTGGGCCAAATAGTCATAGGGTTACACACATACTGTGTAGAGATGATTGGGTTAAGTTTTTAAAAACATAATGTATATTGGAAACGGTTGCTTACTTAGTATCTACTCTGGCTAGATGCATCAGTCTGGATCTTCCTTTCCCCGCTGGCTCTATGAGGTACCGGCTTGCCAGTACCACGGCCCTGACTCCCCCCAGCAGGATGGGGGCCCCGGCGTGGGACACCGAAGTCTCCACCACGCAGCAGCCCCCACGAGGTAAGTCTGACTGCCACGATCTACGGGAACAGAAGAATATTAGACATGATATGCAGGTTCCGTGAGCTTCTGAGCTAGGAAAGCTAAGGCCAGAAGAAAGGGTTTGTAAAAGGTTTACTGCCCTATGTTTGTATATATTTTCACCAATTCCATTTGAAATTTACATTGTATTTCAACAATAAGAAAAATTTTAAGTAACCCCCGACACAAAGAAGAACTGATGACCTTGAAACGCCTGAACAGATTTTAATGAATTGTAGCTAAGAACTATCTCGATCATGTCAGTTTTCAAACAAAAAAAAGCATCATAATCGGTCCATTTTTTTAGGAGCTACTTGCCACAGACAGACACTGACACATTCAAACTTATAACAACCCTATTTTTGCAATGGTGATTAAAAATATATGAAACAACAAAAAAAATTTTTTTGGCGGTAGGCAAGAAGTAGGTACTTTTAATGCTGGAATGGAAGGCTCTACCAGATATAAAGTGACAAACAATTATTTACTTTAATGTCCTTTTAAGATTCGGAATTTAGCTATTTCAATTTCAGATTTATGCACTAAAGTCAAGCCCCTTGTGAGTTAATTCTGAACCCTCTCGTTCCGTCACAAGCGTTAAAAAATTCTGCCTTCACCCATTTAGAAATGCAGATTCCATTACAATATGGGTTCATCATACATATATGACATTTAAATATCATCATCAGAAAATATGGTATTTACCTGAGAACACAATAATCCTTGGCCTGCAACGGAGCCATACTAGCAGTCAAGTACTGGAATACTTCGGCTTGTCCGTTTAGTCTTTCTACCACTCTCCATTTCAACAGCGAGTCATCCCAGATGTGTCTTTCTCGCAGTATCCTACAATAAAAATATCATACATAATCAGTTTCAAAAATACATTAAAAAATGATTTCAGATGTAGTGCCGCCTCTTATAGAGTGACCTTATTAATGTAATGCCTTTCGTTTTGAATGATGACCTTTTAAATCTAAGATTTTTTTGTGATATTGGGATTTGTTTATTGACATACACAGTACATTATAATACAAGTTATGGTGACCGGACAACTCAACAACGTGCAACTTCATCACTCCTCTGAAAAGTCATTAAAAGTGATGAAAAAAAATATATTTGGCTAAATAGAATATGTTGGGTTAGGTTATGAGCTATTTTTTAAATTATTGTTTTTATCACTTTTTACTTTTCACAGGGGTGTTGAAATGCCACTTTGTTGAGTTGTCACGCAACCACAAGTTATAAGATATATATTAAATTAAATTATTACATGGTTATAGTACCTTATGCGTAAGTCCATAGAAATCAGTAGGTAATTTCGCCTGAGATGCGAATGGTTCTTAAAACTTAATAGTAATTTAAACTTGTAATAAAAATGAAGAAAGTGTGTGGAGAGATGAAGAGAAATTTTGAAATCAAGAATTGAGGGAATGATAATCACTATAGACTGTAATTAAACAAATGTACTATATTATCTCGACTGAACAATCTTGCTCACTCTTTCATACAAGACATCAGTGGCATATTCGTTATAATTAATGGCGACAATATAACAAAAATGTAAATCACACAAATTTGTCATTAACCGGTTGTACCCTGAAGTCACAGCTGTTGGGTTTGCGAGCGGCTGTGCCCCACACGCAGATATCACAGCGTACCACCTTAAGGGGTGGGGCAGCTAACATCCAAATGTCACGCTTTTAAATAGTTAATTGAGGTTGTGGAGAATTTAAAGATAATAACCAGTGGAGCGACCATGCGAAATAAATTTGCCTCGATTGCTCGAGATTTCCCAGAGGATTATTTTTAAAAATTTTCACCAACATTAAAAAATCATACCTTCGAATTTTAACATGAAGACATAAAAGCTCATTATAGTGCTTTATGGCCAATGAATTAACCTGTATTTTACAGTTTATCTCAAATTAGTAGGATTTATATAAACTTTTTGATTTATAACTGCGCGAATCCTGCGTTTTTTTTTACTTTGATACTGTCGTGAAGGGTACTTATTCGAGTCAACATAGAATATTTTCGATTTCTGTATGTTGTCTGTGGTATATAAAAGTAACAATACTCCATTGGTCACCATGAAACAGGCAGCCGCCTAGTATGGTGATCCAATATATCCACACTATGTAAATTACGCAAATTATGTATCATGTATTTTATAAATAAAAAAAATAAAAAATACTTGATAATGGAAGGTGCGTATCTATAGAAAAAGGACTTAATTTTATCCGTAAACAGCTGATCAAAAATTCGGCGGGAAAAGATATTTTAAATTTTATTTTTAACATCATTCTAAAATAGTCTACGAAGTTCGGATTTGCGACATCTATGGTCATAATAGATAAAGCATTTCAATAGATTCGTTTTAAAATAAATGACTTGCCATGGAAATGTTTACAGTAAATAGTTACAATAAATGCTTTACGAATGGTAGGAAAATGTGGTCCAATTTTGGACCGCTATCAATCGCAGAAAAATAAAAGTGGTCCATTTTTAGACCATAATCACTCCAGTGGATAAAGTAAAAGAATTTACCTGTGTAAAACTTCAGTGGGTGGTGCCTCCACCTCAGTGGTCACTCTCCACAGTCGCAGCGGGTGACCATCGCCCACCTTGCGGTAGCACAGCTCCACGTGAGGTTCATGGGTGCTCACACTGACCCAGCCCCTTGATCTAAAAGAAATATGTACATCAATTAGTTGGGTCTAGCCATATAATATCTGTTCGATATTCATACATAAAGTGGCTACATAACAATAAAAGTAATTGTATTATTTATGCAGTGTCCCTTTTTAAGAAAATCTCCCCCAAGGGTGCTTCACAATAAATAAACCAATTTAATAGAGATTCTATTTCACTCTTAATTTTAAGGTGGTGAATTTCTGAAGGAGCAAACATTTAAGTATTACAAAAGGTTAATATTTTCTCTAACGGTAATATGAACAGAATATAAATTTTTTTTTTTTTTTTTGCACAAACTGTTCACACAAATGTATTTAAAGTATTGTAATTTATCACTCGAGCAACAGCGCGATTTTTAATTTTTTCCTCGATTGCTCGTGGTTCTTTAGTGACCATTCTGAATATTTTCCGCCGACATTACAAAAATCATACCTCCGAATTTTAATATGGAAAACATGAAAAAAAAAATTAATGCATCCAGGGAAAATTTGCCTAAAACTGGCAGCAAAGCAATCTGAGGTATTTTAAATGGTGCCATATTGTGGCAAAAAGCGGTTACGGGAAATTTATAAAACTTTTAACTTTATCTGACAATTTGTATTAACTTATATTCATATACACAGGTTCTTTTAACATGTTTTACCATAGGAAGGAACATGCATAATGCTACTAACTAATATCATAATTTATTAAGGTGTGGAGGAAAAAATATGTAATTTGAAAAATGCACAGGGGTTCTATGGCTACCAGGTTTTAGAACAACTTGGCATTTTATAAGAAATCTCACCTCTTGGTTGCCCTCCCACTTGTTCTATGCAACAGTGAACAACACAATATTAGAAAAATACTAAATACATACTAGAAATATTAAGTAGAAATAGAACACTAAAATAGGAAAATTCTACGTTGTTAAAAACCCTAGTCATCTCTTGAAGATGGTTCTTATTCAGAAATTAATGATCGAGGTGAAATAATTATAAAAATAAAAACTTTGTACACACTACAGTATTATTTGAGTTTAAAGCCAACAATATTCAAAAGAAATAAAGCCATTTTTCAGGCAAACACCGATGTTGGTGTCATGTCTGAAACTAGCTTAGTTCAAACTCAAATAAAGTTATAGTTATTGTATCTATTGTTATAAGTTACTAAAAAAATGTAATATAGGAAGATGTGCAAAAGATTAGAAAATAGATAAGTACAAATTTGTTAAACAGTTTTTTTCTTCATAAAAGTCTAAAGAGAAATATTATGTTGTTAGAATGTACATAGGTAGATCATTAAATTTAAGAAGATATTATAGTCAGATTTGACTAAAATATTTGTGAAGTAAGAAAGGTTATGTTTTCTACCTACAGAATAAAAAAAGTGGTTAAATATTAGTAATAATTATTATTATTCACACAAGTGTAGATGAAAAGATTGAAATTTGTTGTTTTTTTTAAACATACTTTTCTCTGGCTTCTTTGAGTAGGGCCTGTGTGCTGGCTTGCTGAAAACCTTGCCAATCTTGTTGTAATTCTGATCCCAATTCCTCCAATGTCACCTACGAAAGAAAACATTTATTAATTTGGAGTGTTAAAAAATTAATTAAATGAATATGTACATATTATTAAAATTCTCTAGGGTTGTAGAGCTATCCCTAACCGAGAGAGAGAGAGAGAGAGAGAGAGCTATTACCAGTTTGCTATAAAATCTACTTTATGACTAAAAATGAAAGTGATCCAGTTCTCTTTTTTTCAGTTTGGGTCACATAAAATTCTATAAATAACTCGTACAGAAGATATTGCAAACAGTACCTCTCAGAAATGTGGAGAACGATGAAATTGGGGAACACCAACTCGAAATATAACAATGAGAATTCATCTAACTTTGCCAATTTGAGGAATATTTCCAAAAGTCATTCATTGTTTGTAATAAAACTTTTTAAACAAAGTAAATAATCAAAAAGTTAAAAGTATTTATTTGATTTGTAAAGTTTATGAAACAAACAAGAAAACAGAAACTTTCCAAATTGTAGAGAGCAGTCAAACACTAAAAATAAAATGTTTTTAACACTGCCACCTTTACACCCTTTGCAAAGCCAATCCGTGTTCGAAATTAGGCTTTTTGAACTATTTGAGAACATATTACATAATTTTATGTGTTTTGCTGTTGCCATAGTTAAATTATTGATAATATTGAAAAGAGAGTAAACTTACAGGAATGCTTTCTTCGAAACTATTAAAGGTGCACCTCTGCAGTGTATCTGTCGTCACTGTGAACAGCTCCCGATGTCTCTTGATCAGTAATAAGAGGCAGTCGTGGGCCGCTCGGCTCTCATTCAGTTCTCGGGGGTCAGGGGTAGCTACCCCCACCACTCCCGCACCACCACCCCTACGTCTGCGGGGAGAAGCTGATGCGGATCTGTGGAGATAAAAAGAAATTACTAAGTTTTGTTCTATTCTAATGTATGGTGGAAAGGAAGGGTCGCAAAGTCCATGGTCACATTTGTTGCAGCTGAAAAAAAAAACTAATCACAAATTTTTACAGGATTGTAAATACAAACTGTTTTAACAAGAATATTTTGTGATATAGTGACGATTTGTAAAATACTCTTAAATATGGGGATATTCAAATGCTTCGTTTTTGAAGATTTATTTGTTTGTTTGTTATTTGTTTTTTATTTAGATTTATTTATAGATGTCTTCACTTATGTGAGAAAAATATAGTTATGTATATAAAAACTCAATTAATATAGAAATAGGTACATAACATTACAAAAAACTAATCCGACAAAGGACACAATATGTACAGAAAATTACAATTTTTTGTTTTTGTTTTTTAAACTCTCTCAAATGAAAAATAATACAAAGAGAGGCAAGAGACACAAAGAGTCACAAGTAATAAGCAATATAATTAGCTCAACAATGTTAAAAAAAATTTAACAATAGCAGGTCATTTTTTCTAAATCCATTTAAATTATCGATGAAAATGTCTTCTTCGTAATATTATATAGGTAATGGTGGAATTAATTTATTCCTTACCTATTGCTATTTCCCTCCTTATTGCTACTCCCTTGCCCCTGCTGATGGTGGTGTAGTCTCAACAGGGTCGGAGCAAGACACACGGCCAGGTTGGAGGCCGTCATCTGATTGGTGGCGGAATGATCAGCAACCTAGAATCCAAGATGGCATATTTTCAGATAAGAGAATTACAGACGCAGTTTCAACACTTTTGTTTTTAATTTCAAAAATATTTAGGATAGTAATAAAAATATTAAGACAGTTTACCTGTTGAAGGAATGCTAAGACAACTTGAAGAGCTTCTCGATGCTCTTCGGGAAGTAGAAGTAAAGCACATATTACAGCATCCTCTCTCATTGGAGGTGGAACGTCTGAAAATAACAGAATTATTATTGATTCTAAAAATTCGTGGTGGAATTCCATTATAATGATTTATTAAAACTTTTCCCCATCAAACTTTCATGACAGCCATCATCAGACTGGTACAATTTTTAAGTTTAAATAGTTTAACAAACCTAACAACGTTTATCAGTGACCGGAATTATAACTTTAACAAAAGTAATGTTTTTACTCACGTTGGAAAATGGCGATGAACGTCTCGCTCAGCTTATTGGTGAGTAGCGCGTCAGGCAACTCGCGGAAGTACTGCTTGACCATGTCGGCGACGTCATGCGCCTGCTGCTCGTCGTACGGAGCCAGCGTGGCAGGAGGGGGCGGAGGTGACCCTGAGCCGCTGCCCACACCAGTGCTGCCGGCGCTCTCGGCCAGCTGACGCAGCCGGAGGGTGCGCGATCTGACGCCGGCCTTGCGGAATATTCCAACCTGCATAATTTAGTTGAAAAAGGTTAGATTTGATGTAATGTTTGTTCGAGGGTTTAACATTAAACTGAAGATGATTTTACACTTTCCAAACATGTCCTTTTTAGTAAAAAAAATAAGGACAATGTCTCACATATAGATTTGTTTGGATAACAAAAAGTATTTCTCATGGACTTTGTTGATTCATGATGTTTCCTATATCTTTTATATAACATTATGTCAAAGTTTGCGCTAATAGAGGCTTTCAACACAATCTAAGTGCGCAGATTGATCAACATTTGGAGGTTGGGCTAGGTTTTATCAAGTTGGGAACCCGTTAAGAAAACAATATTACAAATTTATTATGAACAGTAAATAAATTGACCAGAATTAACCATTAAGGACTGATGGAATCTGACTTGTGAACTCATTAAACATACTGTTAAAAATGATTTATCTGTAAATATGTAAGAAACAACATGGTAAACCCAAAATAGTATAACAGATGGTCGGTAATGACGGTAATAGTATAATAAATGCATTGAAACCGAACTGAAAATAACCACTTTTGTGGGAAAACCTTATAAATGAATTCCAAATAAGGAACATCAGTATTAAAGCTCCAAAAAAATAAAACTTCTAAGCGTGAAAACCTTTTTTGTCAGATCCTTGTGTGTGGATGTCATCATAGTGTACACTTAACACAAAGCCACCTTTATCGGTACCAGTCTTGCCTTTGAGTTACAAAGTTATTCAGAACATGTTTTATTTAAACCATACTCCATACTTTTCCCATTGGTTTGAAATTTTTAACGGCATTCCACAGGGCTCGCATTTGGGACCAGTATTATTTACTATTTATTAATTATTTTTTTGACATGTTATTGATTTATAGTATTTACCTGATCAAGTGCATTGTTTCTCAGGAATCTAAGTGCAGTTTGAATAGGTTTCGGTAATGCGTGTCCAGTGCGTTGAAGCGACACCAGTAGAGGCACTCCAAATACAGTCTTATCTGGAAACAAAAAGTAAAGGTTTTGTAAAATTACAGAGATATACATTGTATTAAGTCAAAAAATATTCAATGAAATAAATCTGATATTTGGTTATGGTTTTGGTTTTTATTAGTTTGGCATATTTGATTAATTAATTAAGTTGAGTAATAAATAAATAATAGTAAAATCAAACCTTTATAGTCGGGAGCTTTTATTTTCCTAATGAATTTTGGCAGCTCCCAGTTCCATCCAGTTCTGTGGGTTGGGCAATATCTCTCCATACAAGCTGTCAACTTTAGCAGTGCAAGTTTCCTCAGTACTTGTAATTGACCGCAAGACATGGCCGCCATTGGTTTTACACCTACAAAAAGTGATAGATATATTACTAACTGAAAACAAAACAAACTACGAAATACTAGTAGTGCACTACCCAAGTAATTTTTAGTAACCAGTATGATTAATATTTGGTTAAAAGAACCCTCAGGACGGATAACTTACCTAATTCTTCTCCTTCTTGTGGTGGAGCAGGTGGCGGCACAGTTACATTGGATGTCGGACGACTACCCAATGAGGAACTCCTCTGGAATGAATGCCACCGTTGAACGTTACCTCTAAAAAAGCATTTGAATTAGAAACATGGTAAAGAAAATCTGTGAGTAGCAAGCAAAATAGGTAAACAGTATTAATATGGGAGGAATAAGGATTGTTCATACTTTGTTTTAGGAGTGACTTCAGTCTTCACTTTATCTTCAGCCTCATCATGAGACTGTTGTGATTCTTGACTGCCACTGAGTTCACTGCGCGATGCTGACTTTTCTCTCTTGAAACTTCGGTCTCTGTACCTGATTAAAGAAAGTTACTATTAATACAATAACATGAATCAATTATGAAATTTTAATTTCAATAATAACACAAAATAAAACTAAATAATCAACTAAAACTGACCTATAACTATCCTTTAGGTTGAGCGAGCCAGCTCTCATGGCGGGTCTGTGAGCGTGCTTGGCAGGACTCCTTGAGCGACCACGGGGTGGGGGGGAGGCGGGGGGCGAGGGCAGATTGGAGGCCCCCCTCTCATCTGGGGGTGACGGGGGCTCCACTAATACCACCTACAAACAAAATAACATTAGCAACAAAAAACAAGAAAACAGAGTGCCCTCACGTAAAGTAAATAAGTGAACACGTTTAATGGATTGGCACAAAGTCAATATATTTCTTACCTTAGTGTTATTACTATTTGCATCCTTGAAGTAGTGCTGTCTCCAACTAGAAGGCTGGCATTCCGAATCGCTGAGAGCTCCAGCGTCATCCTGCCTGATGTTCCTATGGAGCAGCTTCTTCGCTCTACTTCCGACCTTCGATCTGGAGGAAGATTTATGAGCGGAACTCTGACTGGCATCAGAGCAATAACTGGAACTGTCATCGCCAAATGGAGTGGGACTCAGTTTCAATTGTCCAGCAAAAGTTGGGGCATTGGAAGTCATAGGGGAAGGAGGCATTGTGGAAAGCGGAGAAGGAGGGTGCGATCTTATCGGGGAAGCTGGATAAGCGGTTGGAGAGGGGAAGTCAATGAAATGTATGTTTGCTGTTGGAGAGATATCAATGCAGTTGAGGTCTTTCATCTTTTGCTGCATGGATAGGACGTCGAAGACTTGCGGGGAGGAAATGACGACTCCTTCGCGGTTTTGTCTCTTCCTTCTCCTGGACTTGATGGACTCCACCCTCCTGAGGAAGGCTTTGGCGCCATCACGCAGGCGCTCTGAACCGGTGCGGCGGAAACGGGAACCTTGCTCGTCGGAACCGTCAGCCAAAGCGGCCATCTCTTGACCGGGTACTGTCAACCTGTGAATAAGAAACGGATTTAATGAACTAGGAAAATAATGAAAACACTTCAGCAGTGTGTCATCATCAAGCACAAGGAGCCAGAAAAATAATTCAATGGATTCACCACCCTGACAAATTTATAACAAATTTAAAAATTACAGTTATCATGGATTGTCACATCTTTTAGCCGTGATTACCCATACCAAAAATGTATAAATATTTGGCCAAAATAGAGTAAGTACCTATCACATTATTGTACACAATATAATATTTGAATTTCGATTTAGTTTTCGTGAATGAATGAATAGGTACAAATTCAAATGGAAAATAACCCACTTGGAGCTGAAACTCGACTTGTTGTCGATGACAATGCATTCTATCATCTTTTGGTGGCTCACAGGCATTTCTCTGAAATTGGATGACATTAAAAAAATAAATACAAAATCTCGTAGACATTTTAAAAATTTACAGAAGTCGGGTTGGTAAAAGACATTTTAAAAGTTCGCAGCTAGTCCTCGGGGAGGAAGGTTCAATCCTCAGTCAAACCAAAAACAAATGTACGTAAAATCTCAATGAAATTGGCTACTAGCCTGTCCAAGAGATGGTGTAACTAGGTCGAAAATTAAAAAAAGTTGTATTAGAGTAAAGAAAAATGTACAAAGAGGAATTTAACAAGACAAAAGAACTTCTTACGCGCCCTGCCATTTTCGAATCACGCCACGTTCTAACCCACTGATGACTTTTTTCCACCAATTTGCTTTCTTAGTACTGTTAACGCCCTTGAGGTTATTTGTAATAAAAAGGGCACTTCACAAATTATCCAAATTAATATTTTTATTATAGGAAGGACATGTTTCTGTCTCGAGGGCTCATCACCAACTGATAATAATTTGGTTGTAAAATGAGCAGAGTTACCTCCTTAATAATTATTAGATAATCCTAAAATTAAATTGTGGGTTTGGCGAATGCAAATATGCGGGCGCCAATGCGATTTTAATGAGCTTTTGGCTGCAAAACCAATATAGGACAAATCGAGTAAGGTCATTATAACAAATCATTCGTAATCCCATGAAAATACAATCAATACGTCGCTTTTTCGAATGGTATATTATTCCAAGAATTGGGGAATACATCAACATTATTGTAGTGTTCAACTGGAAAACAAATTGTTCGGAGTATCATTGAAGTACATTCGTTGTTATAACCGATTAACCGAAGATCGTAAATGAATAATAACGATTATTTTAATTATCAAAATAACGGTAAATTTATAATTTTTCAAATCTTGTGGTTCACGTAAAAAGTTTTTAGCATTCGTACCTATAAACCGTAAAAACCAAACGGTGCTTTATAAAATATATCAAAAATGAACCTTTAAAAATCAAAGTTTTTACTATAGGTACTATATCTATTTTCAAATGTCTTTTAACTTTAAAAAAATGTTTGAGTCTGCCTTGAATTGAACGTTCCTACTCAGCAACTGGAGTCAAAGGAGTTGGTAGAGTTTACCAACCGATCCAAATCCCGATTGGATAAGACCGACATTTATTGCGTATATAAACTTCTGAATTATCATCAAATTTCATAAAAATGCATATATTTCCGCGTGTGTGTGCGTGATTGTTGATAGAAGCCAATATAATGTATTTTCACCGACAGCAAGACTGCCTGCCGAGTTTCAGCTCGATTTGACGTCGGGAAATGGGTTAATTTCCACTTCATTCATACATTAGAAATTAAAATAGATGAATTTAAAAAGGTTGTTGTTCATTCACGCACCTTGGGCCATTTAATAACTTAATTTTAACAATAAAATTATTCCCGGCTTCTTCGGAAAGTGAACTGAATTAGTTCATTATAAATTTATTTTATGATCACAAGGCAGTGAACATCAAACGAAATTAAAATGTTGATTATAACATATTGAGCGAATATCAAATATAAACACACATAGGTATATAGAAAAAAATGCATCGATGTTAGTATAGCAGAGCTGCGTTTTTGATTTTTCTTATGGTGTTTACGTATTATATAATGTCATACGGAGCTTAGAGCCAAAAATGCCCTTTTCTATTTCGTCGTCCAATAATGGTTGTCGGAAAAATTATATAATTTAGATATAGTTTGTTAAAAATTATTAGCAAGGGGACATGTTACAAGGGCTGCAATTTGGGGAGGTTACACTTTGCGGTGGATTTGCTTAGGTTTTTTATGTGTGTTACGTACGTTTTCGTTGTACCGGACGAGACAATTTATAGACTAGTTTTCATGGATGGGGAAATTCCCGAATAAAATGGTTCTGCAAGACATTTTCAAAAGGTTATTTCAGTCTTGGTGGAGTTGAGATACTCTTATCCATTTAGGAGCTCCCAGAGCTATGCTTATGGCCTTATTCTGGTATGTTTAATTTTTTTGTTCAATTGGGATTCTAAAGCATGGTCCCAGATAAGGCTTGCATATTGTTAGTTTTGCCCTTATCGTTGATTTGTATATTAGAATTTTGTTTATTATTGATTATTTATGAAGCTGATTTTGTCTGACAGTGCTACTTACAGATCTGGAGGATTGTCCGTGCCCGCTTGCCCCGAGGCGCGATCGCGAATGTTCTGCTCGGCGATGGCCCGGTCCGCGATGGCCTGCAGCCGCTGTTGGGCCTGCGGAGTGATGTCCACCACGCGCGACCACCGCCGAGACTTGCGCTCGTACTGCCAGTTCTCTGACAGCGCGCACTGATTCTCCTCGTCGGATTCCTCGTGCTGGAACAACAGAATACATCAGATTAGTTCATTTGGCAAATAATTAGCAAAAGATAGTGCCTGCTACCTGCTACACTCTTGGCAAGACTAGATAGTCCAACAGGCAGGTAGATGTTGTCTACCAGTTTGATTTTATTATTTCTGCATTCCTCCTTTCTACTTTATGGATACATAGGTATTATTGACACTCCTGTACGCCCTGATTTATTTAAAAATATCTACAAATGACTAAACACGTGAATTAAAAAAAATTATGATAACGCAGTTTTCGATATGCTCCTACTTCGAAAAGCTTATTTGAAAACTATTTGTACGATGTTTTTTGGTAAGCCCTTCGAGCCACATTTTTTGGGGGATGTTAATTTTCAATGGTTTCATGTGTCTAAGGTAAATGTTTCAAATGTATTCGAAGAACAATGTGGTAAAATAATTTTGCTGTATTTTTTTCCAATAAACCAAATGGAAATATGCAACCCTCAAATCTATCACATTTAAAATTGAATATTTCACAGTCAATGGAATATTTTACATCAAGATTTTTAAGTAGTTTCACTATTTTGAAAATATTTATTTTTATCGTGTCAAGAAAAATTTTCATTTCAAATTTTCATAACTGCAGTCGTATGTTACACAAAATGCTGTTTATGCGTAAGAGAGTATGTATGTATATAAGGGAGAATATCAAGGAACGATCTTAACATGTACATTCGACCGGTCAGGGGTTGAGTGGGCATAGCGCTTGGGTTCTACCCGGGCGTCGCATGTTCGATTCCTCGGCTGGCTAAGTCCTCCATCACAACACAAGCAAAATTTTCGGCTTCCGGTGGTGGTAGTAGGAGATTTTCAAACATTTTTGGGTTATTCGTAACCCGGGAATTTTTGTTTTTCTTTTTAAGAAAAAAAAATATTTATACATTTTAAAGCAGCACCACGTTCAGTTGTCAAATGCAGTTGACAACCGGTGAATGTAATGTGTTGGACAACCGGTGAATGCAATGTGTTAGGCGGGTTAGACAACCGGTGAATTCAATCTATTAGACAACCGGTGAAAACAATCTGTTAGATGCTAGACAACCGTTGAATTTAATATGTTAGACAACCGGTGAATGCAATGTGTTAGGCGGGTTAGACAACCGGTGAATTCAATCTGTTAGACAACCGTTGAATTCAATCTGTTAGACAACCGGTGAAAGCAATCTGTTAGATGCTAGACAACCGTTTAATTTAATATGTTAGACAACCGGTGAATGCAATGTGTAAGGCTGGTTAGACAACCGGTGAATTCAATCTGTTAGACAACTGGTGAATGCAATCTGTTAGACAACCGATGAATGCAATCTATTAGACAACCGGTGAATGCAATCTGTTCTGCAAAACGGCGCAATACAAATCATCCAAATATTATTATTATCAATATTACTAAACTACTATAAAGGCAACGTACGTCGTCATACGCCCCAGTATATCAATAAAAATTGCATCAATAATTAATATTTGCTATTTTTTAAAGTTTGGTAGCGGTTTATCCTCTGTGCCTACGTCTGCGGGGAAACGGCGAGTTAAGTAGTTAGTAAGATAATAATGAGGTAGGTACAATATGGTATAAGTTAAAAACACCGTTCAAATTTAAGAGGTTTATGATCTAAACAAAGTAAACAATTCGCTACATGACCTCCATGATTTCACCTGTAAGTCCGTTGAGAGTCAGTAAATTATGTATGAGGAAATACAGGATTAGGGATGGGTTGACAGAGGGAAACCGAACGTGCCTTATCTAGTCGACTTCTAAAGGGTCTTACCTACTTCAAAATGGGTTGAGATAAGATTGCAAGATTATTATTGTTAAGGTAATATTAACGTTTAAAAGGTTGTTTAATTTATCGCTGGTTTTATCCTAAACACTAGATTTGTTGATTATGCTAATGCAGCGCACAAAATATGAAATAATCGTTTTACCGCTTTGAGAAACAAATAACAATACATACATATATTTTGTCAGGAGGGTAGGTATAATATTAAAAGTGTAACTAATGGTCTTGGTGCGAAAATGTAGGTAGGTACCTATACATGTATTAACATATGCATCTTAAGCCTAGTATTCACGTACGGACATGTCCGGCCGAGCATAACGTCACAGGAGCATTTCTGTACAGTACGATACGATCCATTCTCACGCAGGTACCTCCTAGTCACTTTACTGACGTTACAAAGACAGTAAGCGAAAGAGAAAGATGCGTAAAACGTACGTGCGACAGAGAAAGACGTGGGCAGGGAGGCGTGCCGCTTTTCTGACCGTAAACTCGCCTGTTGCGACGATTTCTGTATCAACGTCGGGTTGGCATTAAAGTTTGGCGCTTACTATACGAGAGATGTCTGTCCGATATAACGTTGTCGTTCAAATCATTGCCTATTTTTTGGTTATCCATCCATAAAATCCACACAGGAATGAAAATGAGTGATGCAGGAATCGAACTCATAACCTACCTATTAATTTTTAAATAGGTACCAATTCTTTAAATGGACAGGTTTAATACCTACCTGTCTATGTGACTATTTTATGTACGGAAAACAAGAACAAAACAATTTCATGCGGATTTACTTTAAAAATGAATCACATTTCTAATTGTGTACATACCCCCACATAATCAATTTGAAAATATTATTGAAAGCATAATCTACAGAAAACTTCCACTCTAAAAACTATATAAAAACAGCAGGAAAGCGGTTTAAAAAAAACATACCTACATGAAACACCAATAAAAAGCTTCTTTGTTCTGGAAAATATGTAGTTACCGAAATTGGAAGAAAATAACTTATTTTATAGCGAAATGTACTACAGACCCACATCATGATAATTGGCCATTAGGTTTTATAAACCTTTTTCTAGTAAACACAAGCTCACACGTATTTTAATGACATCCCATTTCTTTTACGGCTTAATAATTCTGAAATTCTTGCATGCTTCCGACAAAAAAGGTACGCCGATAACAGTACCTACAAGAATCACGCAGTACCTACTTGCTAATTATATTTTTTACTGTGTTTTTTTTTCGTCGAATGGCCGTGTATTGAAAGTACCTACCTACCTTCACAATCTCAGTAGGTTGGGCAAGAAGTAAAACAAACACAATGGCGTTTCTTTTGAAGATGTTGTCTAAAGAAAATGATTGTAATAACAATAATTACACTCTAAAATAGAAACGGAAATGGGAACCAAAGATGTTTTTCTTTTGCTGGAGGGATAATAAGCTACAATTTCCACGGATAGTATCCGAGAGGAAGCATTAATAATAAAATAAATCCTTTTGACTACTTTACAAGTAAAAAAACATCAGAGCGTTCAATTTTGTATAAAAAATATGCGAAGTAAAGTACTAACACGGTTTAGTTGAAAGAAAAAAGGTTTGTTTCAGCCAACATCTGGAGCAGCAAAAGGCCAAACTGTGAGGTAAGGGTCAAGAAATTTGCGTACCAGTTTTTTGCTGAAAATTACGCTGGCAACGTCATTTCCACCTTGAGCTATGCAACTTGAAATACGAATCTTTCTTTAAAATATTGTTTATTCTACATCAAAAATCCATCAATACTAATATTATATTCTGCGAAAGTGCGTGTGTTTGTTTGTTACGCATTTACGCCTAAACCACTAAACCGATTTTAAAAATTCTTTCACCAATAAAATGCTACATTATCAGCGAGTAACATAGGCTGTATATAATGGTAACCTCTGGCGTTATGAAGTTCGTGTAAATGAAAATGTGTGTATTTCATATATTTTAGCGGCAGGGAGGAAAGGCAGGTGGGAGGTAGGGTTCGCGGAGAGTGAAGAGACGAAGGAGGGGGAAGGCGGGGAAGTTGGAAGGGAACGGGGACGAACGGGAAAGGACACGCAGGTAAAATCAATTTATTTCTTCGAATGGCGTTGCAACGCATGCCGGGTACCAGCTAGTATACAATAAAGGAAAACACCAAATTTATCTAAATGTTTATCAAAGTATTTTATATTGTTATTGAAAAGTTTGAAGACCGAATAATGTATGCAGGTATAAAATATAATTTAAATAGAACCTTTGGCGGTTAGAACAGAATAAATAATTAGGGTTATAAAATTTAGTTGGTACACATGGCATACATCACGTTCACCACTGCCTTTGAAGACGTACCATCTTATTCGACTTTATTTGAATCGGTAATTGCAAACCCTTAATTACAACATGCGATTACTCATAATGCGAGGACTTTTAGAGATATGTTACAAAATTTCCAGAAGTGGCCCGTTAGCGCTAAAGGCGGGTTTGTACGCACAATGCAAACTTTCCGAGAATAATTAATTATTGCAGTTTAACTATTTCTAACCTAAACTAACTAACCGTCTCGCAATTTCTTTGCAGGGGTAGGCATAGAGGACGGACTGCTAAATAGCCCGGTCTTGGCACACACTCCTTGCCTCATTCACATTCATACATCGTCTCATACATACTCTTCCATTATTTTAATTCTCTTTACACTAACCATCCAGTGAATATGTGTGATAGTGTTAGTGATCACTTATGGGGTAGCCAAAAATGTTTCTTAAAAAAAACATAATAATTTTCTACGAAAACTCATTAATTTAAACTAAACGTAATACTTTTTGTTCAGCCTTTGTTCATAATTTGCTTTTGTTCATCGATGTTAAAGTTAAAGTCGTAAATCTTACGGGTACCTAGTACCTACCTATGTATTATCGCAAGAGATACACATTGGAAACAAAAATTGAAATTGGATGGGAAATTGTTGAATTGGAACATACATCATTATATATTGAATTTGATGTGGTCACAGAAATATATCTAATGCTAGAAAATGATCTTCTAAAATGCGAAATAGTTATTGTCACTCGATTTCTTCCACAGCCCTACGGGAGTTTAATAGTAAAATAAAATATAAGAAAAATAACTAAACAAAAAAAAAGTAATAAACCTTTCTTACTTTAAGTGAAGTGAATTTTTGTTATGATTACCTGCTACCTGTATATTATCGTGTTTTACTGTAACAGGAATGCGTTTATGCTACTTGCAGTTATGCCGTAAATAAGTAAACAAATTTTTCAAACCAATAATAAAAACATGAAAGTAAGCAAATTTAAAATTATTATGTAAATGGTAACACTAGTGGTTTGTCGACAACACGGTACACAAAACTAAAAATTATAACCCTTCGATAACGTACCTAATAATAATTCATATAAAGTTTTTGTTTGGATATAATTATTATTTACGGACATCTGCGTTGCTTATATTTTTAATCGGTGCTGTATTATGCCCCAGTATAATCGAAATGGGTACCTACCCGCGTTCCAAGAAAGACAAATACTTTGGGTAGGTACCTACCTTTCAAGTGAGAAAAATAAAGTTAAGTATTTAGGTACCTACTTACCTAAAAGTACATACTTAATTAGATATAGACTAAAGAAAAAAAATTCAAGCCCAATATTCACTTCTTTTAACTAAAAATAAAACACACAATAAATAAAATATGTAAAAAAAACTACGCACCGATACATCGTACACTCGAAGAAGTATTCCACACACGAGGTTAGAAATTGAAAATGTCATTCAAAAGAGGAATTAAACAATTCACTCCGTAGTAAATACTAAATAAAATTGTCTATGAACTTCGTAGTAACATCGAGTAAAAATGTTCGCGTAAACTATGAACTTCGTTGTAAATTACCAATTTCAAATTTGAATTTGTTCTAAGTAGGTAACATAAGGTTCAAAATAGAAAACGTTCCAATTTTGAATTGCACCGTACGCGCCGATTGATAGCGACGCGTGTCTATGGTGAAGTAGGGCCGATAGGATAAAAGTGCGACACTATGGTACTGGTTCGACGTTTGAAATTGGTATGAACGAGCATACGGCGAGAAGTCAAGACTGTCACGCTACACGCACCGCTAACTTGCACACAATACCTTCCAGCTGATGTCGTCAACTAGCGACACGAGAACAGTATCATCAAAATTTTTGTCATGCATGTTGTGAAAAAAATTATAAACCAAGAAAATCTCTTCCACCTCGGCACGTGTGGATATTTAAAATTTATTCACATAAAAAATGGCTTGCGCCGTAAGTCCTGCATGTAATTAATGAAAATCGAGCATAATAAAATAAGTACTGGAATGGGGAAGGACTGGATAATGAGGAAGGTGTTTCTTAATTGAAATTGAATATCCTAAGTAAATTAAGACCTATGGCCGCTTTCACTAATTAAACTGAGAGGCGGACTGATGGTTATTTTCGCTAATACATCTATTTTTAAGGATTTACCTTATCCTAAGCGCGGATCATAGAACTTGATCTGTTTTATATTTTAGTTTACGTTCATAAGTAATTAATTACATATTTCTGAACCAACGTGGAAAATCGTGAATATGATGGTAATTTTGTTTCGTCATCTTCTAAAATAAATAAGCTTTCTAAGCAACGGCCGCGTAGTTCTTTTAGTATAATTCAAAGTCACAATAGTGTCCTGGTACCTACCCTGATGTATGGCAGTTAGGCATGGAACAGGCAGAGGAAGGATGAAAGCAGAATGAATGTTGTTGAAATGAGATCCCTGAGGCGTATGTGTGATGAAACCATGTATGATCGTGTGAGAAATATGAAGATCCGCAAAGAATGCAAGGCTGATGTAAGCGTAATGAATAAGATTAAGAAAGGAACCCTCAGATGGTTTGGGCATGTAGAGCGAATGAATGCAGAAAGTAGTGTGAGAAGATTATATGACGCAAACGTGAATGGTAGAAGACGTCGGGGACGCCCGAGGAAGACATTGCACGATCAAATGAATCAGATACTTCAGTCGGGCCATGTCAAAAGTCAGAATAATAGAAGAGCATGTATAAGACGATGTATGAATGTGAGTGAGGCAAAGAGTGTGTGCCAAAACCGAGATGTTTGGTGGTCCGTTCTCCCTGCCTACCCCTTCGGGGAAACGGCGTGATGGTTAGTTAGTTAGGTAGCCACTTTTCTCACTTAACCGATGATACATATATATAATGAATAATAAATACTTCGTTTAAGCCACTATATAATTAACAATATCAACATGTCTCAATAACAATGTTATCTTCATCAGGATAAGATGTTAATTTAGAAAATAAATGACAATCAAGTATAGGCAAATTAGAATAAATTAGAACAAAGACAAAATATTAAAAAGTAGAGGTCATTAATTGCTTAAAAAATAAAAATAGTTTTACAAAATTAAATGTAAAAATTATTTAAGGAAATATAAAAATGCATTTAGATAATAAAAAACTTTTAAGAACAAACAATGAAAAAAAGTAGTCTAAATAACAAAATAAATAATTATAATTAATTTTAAGAAAATAAGTATTAATAAGAAAATAAATTTAAAAGATGGCTATTTTAAAAAAATGTTTGGATATTTATAATATTTAATTTAAAGTAGGTATTTATTATTCATTATATTAATAATGATGCCACAAAGTAATTTTGCAAAGTTTGAAGAAGATGATACATATATTTACCCAGAAAGTCTCTATTCAGGTGTAGGTACTTTAGTTAGGTAAGTACTTAAAAACGCTCGAAGAGCCATTCTGCGTAATAAAAATAACCTTTCAAAAACCTTTTTAAAAATCGATGCCACAAGAATAGACTATGGACAAAATTTAAGCATAAAAAGTATTTTTCGCACATGTAAAAAGTTTGACGGTACCTGCTCACGACGCTCTTACGTGTAATGTGCTCGGCACTGGAACTCACCTTCAGGTCACATAACTTGATATTATGATGTCACAATCTTAATCTTTACGGAACATACCACAAACAACGTGGAACAAACACACTATTCTGTCAATTTGTGTGGAATTGGTTAGTAAAACAATTAGGGCGCATTTTAGGTATATTAAAGTTATGTTTTTATAAATAACGAACTGAATAAGAAATTAGCGGATTAGGTGAATTACCATTTACATACAATATGTAGTCAGTTTAGGGAAAATACGTATACCTACTTATACAAAATATAACTAAGCCATCCTCTAAGGGGTTTGAAGAGAGGATGCACCGCCGAATAACAAATAATAAAACATATTTTCGTTCAAATACATCAAGGATAAAATTACTTGTCTATATACTGCATATACCAGCGTGTAAGTACAAAATACCGATATTGTAAATAAATTCGTTTTATATCCACACAAAATAATCATTAATTAGGTATTTTTGAAGTCGATTTTTGGATTTAAATTGGTTTGAAATAATTATAATTTAGGGGGCAACTGTCAAGGGACAATGATCAGGTCACCGAATTAGGCACGTACACTGGAAAAAGGCACGAAATTAGATTGAAGAAGGGGTCCTAGTAAAACACGAAACGATCAAGTTAACCAAAATGATTTTGTATCTGGTAATGTCGAAAGTTGGGATAATGCAGAAGTACCTATCTATAATAATAATATAAGAATGTGGATGACAGTTGTTGGTGTAATGTTTGCAACTTGCAATTTAAATAACAGTCTTCATTTAACAAATTCATCTGAATTCGAAACATTTCAATTAATTCACAAATATATAACAGATGATTGTATTATTAATGTTACAAACTGATTAGGTCTATATCAGGTTTATTACAAAATGAAATCATGTTTCAGGTGGTTCAACGAAACCCATAATTTCTCCTAAACGTGACCTAAAAATAAATATAAATAAACTAGATTATCGTAAAGTAGGCTAATTAATAATTGTCTTTTATAAGTAGTCAGTACAAAGACATGTGTAATTAATAATAGATGGATAAGAATTATGAAGATACCACAAGTATATTTGTTTTACATGTGGTAGGTATGTTATTATTCTGCATTCTAATATTTCGGCAGACATCTTGGGAACAGAACGTTCTACATCAGTAATTATTTACCAAAAGTCAATTGTACATATTAGATAACATTATAAACGTCATATTAAGGTAAATTACATAGAAATTACACATTATCGTTAACAAATATGTTTTCTGGCAGACATTTTGGGAAATGAACATCAAAGCTATCATCAGTTTACCTAATAATGTCCATGAATACAATGCAACTGAATGTAATTTTTATCATACCTAAACAAATAAAAATGATTTATTTTTCCGAATTATTTACCGAACGATTTTATTGCTTTGTACTTAGTGATTATTGCGTTATTCATTGACAATAATAATTATTGATGATTTGGTGTCTATCTGCATAAATGTGCTTCAAAAACGTATATAAATATTTTTTTCGAATTTTCGATAGAGCACCCTTTCATAAAATATGTTTCCAAATGTCTAAAAAAATACATAATTTTATTTCAGATTTAATGGGGTTTTAGGGGTCACTCTACCAGCTGTGAAAATGTAGGGGTTTAACCAAAACGTATAAGAATTTATTTTAAGCAATTTTTTACAAAATATTGTGTAACACAAGATTAATATCGATGAAATTATTATGTGTCACTCATACGCTCAGAGGCGTCTTTTATATCACGATTGTAAATTCAGTCTAAGAACAAAAAGTACGTTACGTTTCTTCTTGTTTAAAATTGTTCGACCACCATAACACGGGCATCAGCCTAGCATGGTGGTCGAAAAATCCACTTATAATGTAACCATATTATGAATGCAATGAATAAAGAAAAATTTAAAAAAAAAATCTGCAGGGGTCGGGCGAGGGCTGTGTTTAAACTATCTGCGGCTTATTAATTTACTTTGCTTTGTTCTGTATGCATTACATGTTTAGTCTGAAGTATTACCCTAAACGTCGCGTATTTTAGAGAATTTGATCAATGGTATCGACTCCTAAAATTTATTTAAATGAAAAATAAAAAAGAATATGTGTATATTTTGTTTGGCGATTGAAAGTATTTCCAAGGGTGCCATGATAAAAAAACGAACTTTTACTTTTTGAAGCAGCCTAATCTGCATAGTTCCCGTAAGCACACACGAACATTGCATTATCTTCCAGGTTTCACCTTATTCCTTTGACCATAGAATGAGAAACCAATTATAGTTTTCCTCATCATACCATTATATTGTATCTAGAAATTAAACAGTAATCTTGCAACTAAAAAATATTACATTATTATAACAGGAAGGAAGTAGTACAAAATATGTGTCAATATATTTATGCAGTTTTGTACTCATTTACTACATTTCTAATGCACTCTTGACAGAGTTTTTATATTTATTTTCGTCACAAATATTACACGAACGTCTGATTGTTATTGCACAAAATTATGTAAAATCGACCACCATAACAACGGGCATCAGCCTAGCATAGTGGTCGAAAAATCATCTAATAATGTAACCCTATTTTGTAAGTAATGAATGAAAAAAAATTAAAAAAAAAAATTATAAACAAAAAAGAATCCTTTGACAGCAGCCTAGTCACTTTGATGAAGAAGGGCGTTTGGCGATTTTTTCCTTTTATGTGAGTACAACACAACTGCTCTCAACCGTCTGGAGCCAGTGAGACTAGGGCATCCCCAATTGGGATATGCTGTGAGGCTAATGGTAGTGGGGAGGGGAAGGTGAAGGGAAAGAGGAATGATGGGAAGAACCTGACTATTCACTTCTGGTCACCAAACACGGCCATAGCCATTTCATGCAACGTTTGGATTCAAAATGGTAGTCTTTTACCAGGGCGACACTGAAAGTATCTAACGCTCTGGAATGTGCAACAAATACACTATACCTTATTTTAAATAATTAAATTGTATAATAACAAAATTTACCCACAGATTCGTAGCCTAGGGAAGTATTATGAAGTATTCAAGTTTCCGGTATTGGTACCACTGTAAGGGAATTCATGCATCCGGGAAAAAATTGATTTTTTAAATTTTTTTTTAAATTGTCGAACTTTTTTCATGGTATATTTTCCTGTCTCTTTTGGCGGACCTTAACCCAATAATAGTCCATGAAATAAACGTAAGTAGTCATTAAACCAATATCAATTTAATAGTAGATATTTCGTGCAGGACTGCACGGCCGCGTCAAGTTTTGAAACTAATACGTGATAATTATTAAGTTAAGTTTACGGATAGAGAAAAAATGTTACGAACAATTCAAGGTTATCTTGCCAAAGAGTCGTCTATGACTAAGTTTTGTCGCGACACGTTAATGAGATTTTGACGATAGTTTTAGTATCAAACTTAAGATCTTGGGTCATGACCTCGCCTTATAATTACGGTTCATAACGAAAAGAATGACATCATCTTCTATCAGAATCCTGAATACCAAGTGACGTCGAAATTGAATAATTGAAGCGATTTTTAAAATAACCATTATTTAAAAATCTACGGTAAAACATATCACACCTTGAATAACCATAAGATTCAATATATCATTACCTCATGTATATGGTATAATAATAACATCTACATTGTACCTGGAACACCATCTGTTTTTAGTAATGGAAAAGAAAGATTTGCTGGGAGTTTTCCATTGTCTCACTGGAAAATCTACGGGGAAAACGTGCCATACCTTCACTATATTTATCTACAATTCGCAAGAAGCAAATAATATAGACACCCGTGGTTCTGTATCCCTTCATGCGATAAACTGGTAAATTGACATTGGAAAACCAATGTTTTTATTTGCATAAAGTTATAGAATTGTGTACATTTCGCATACTGGTATTCTATACCGAACATATGAACGAGGAAAATCCATTAAGCTGTTGGGAACACATTTTTATACACTTTGTGCCTGAAATTGTCAAGGCCAACCACTAGAAATAAAAACGCATTCGCCGTTTATAGCCTAGCCATTCAATGTAATTTTTTAACTAGAATTGTATAAACCTTCTGGGTTATTTAGAAATAAATTTTAATTACGGCACTTCAAAAACGGCATTATTATTCGAATTATTTTTAACTTTCGAGATAAAGCTGGGACTTAACAAACTAATACGAATAACTCTTCCGTAATACCTGGCGCGTTGCTTTGTTTACATTATTTCTCTTTCTGTTTACATTTTCACAAATGGCAAAAAAATATTACTTTAAGGGCGTAAAATTATCTGAAAAACGGGATGTTTTCAAACAATCCCAAGCTATAAAAGCTGTTTATCAGATTACTGCGACATTCGCAGGGGTTCATTATTAAACTTTTAATTCTGAACAGGAAATGAACGGAAGAATTTTGTATTTCGGAAATCGGAATAAAAATCTTTTGAAACTCATTTTCGTATTTCGAGATCGGTTTTCGCGATTAAAACACGATTACGCTTTCAATTTTTCCATTTGCATTTTACGTTTCGTTGGTCTTGAATGTATATTTGTATATTGCGCTCGCGAGTTGTATTTTGTACAAGCACATTACGTAATTCACACTTCGTAAATAAATAATGTATTCAGTTATAAAATATGCGTAGTTCTTGCAAAGAGAAAATTTAAACAATCGTGGGAATGCAGCCGATTAGAAAAAAGTGTGGGATTTCTTCTTTCTCTTTACCGAAAACTTTTTATGAATTATTTCGATAAAATTCCCCGGTTAGCACCGTGAAATTGTAAATTCCTTCAAAAACTAATGTGTTTCGTAAACTACGTACGAAACTGTAAAATATTTAGGGGTTGTTGGAAGTTTTGTAGAAAATTTTTGACTTAGCCTTTTGATATGCATATTTGATGTTATTTGCACAAAGTTTACAGTTTTGCACACATTTCCGGAGTGAAATTTGTACAATATTTAACAGGTAAGTCGGAACAAAGTGTTAACTGAAAGCATATTATAATGCTCCTTAAAGAAATGCAAGAACAAAATAAATTATTTTTCCTTTACGAAAACAATTCTGGCCCTGGCATTGAGATACTCGTAAATATTTTTATAAACCTACCTAATGCATTTTGAATTAAAATATAATCATTTTGGAAGAACTAGTGGACTGGATAAAAATGTTTAATACGCATATCTAACCTCTGACTAGCGAAACATTGCTATTTTAGGTATTAGTGTCAGGAAAATAATTGATTCACAAGTGGATGGAACGCGTGTTAATGGATATTAGATTTGGGAAGCGGATATGGGTATCGCTGTCACGTGAACCATTTATTGCATAACCGACAGCTCTGTCACAGGTCACCCCAAGGATCGCTACGTTTGGCGACTTAGGAGGGGTGACCGGGTTGATGGGATGAGGTTTGTCCAGGTCTTGGCGGAGTCTGCCCACCATCTGCGTGGCAGGCCGGATCGGGAGAGGTCGGTTGGGAGAGACCCTTTGACCTTTCAAGCCGGACCCTTTCGACCCATCGCCTTGCACCTTGGATGGATGGGTTCATATGTCCATCACTCCTGGACACTGACACCCCTCTTTAGAACTTCCTCGAGCCTTTCCCTTAAAATACCCTCCACACAGCATCCCCAAAGAAGACGTAAGTTCCGAGAGAAGTTATTTTACTCAGGGCCTCCTTTGTGGAGTTAATATGTAAAAAAGGAGAGTCGTAGGCCTTCCAGGAACACTTGGCATGATCGAACGAATGAAATATTTGAGTTGGGTCACGCCAAGTCAGAAAATTGAAGAGTATGACCTATTTACATATGTATGAGACAGGATATAATAGCAAGGAGTGTGTGCAAGGACTTAGTAGTAATATGTCCCATCCTCTCTACTTACCTCGAGGAGAAATTATGTAGAAGATAATTCGTTCGTATTAGGAAATTTCAAGTTTTATTCCACACGCATAAAATTTTCACCTTTCAAAACTCGACAACCGTCATTCATGCCAGATTTTTTACAGACCACCCTATATCATCGTATTTGCAATTAAATAGCGCTCATTTTGATATAAGATTTATTTATTAAGCAAATAGGCGAAAATAACTATTATCGATTGACCTGTTTATACCTGCCAACCCAGTAGTTATGCCAGAGAAAAAAAATAGACAACCCAACGTTTGAATATTCTAAAGGCTTCATACTTTCGGTTGGTATTAAATTTATTCGTTAAACTCATGAGTGCAATATTTAATAAAAAGTCATTTTTCAATTTTTAATTAATCATAGTCTGGCCAGGAATTTTTTAGACAACCCACTCGAGATGTATTTTCGAATATATTAAATTTGATATAAAATACTTTTCACCCATTAAACAGATGGGTGAAGGTCGTTTCTAGTGCGGATCCCCTACTACAATGGTCACCACATGTAATCAAAATACTGTATGTCTCTTTTGTCCGCTCAATATTAGAATTCGCATCAGTCATATGGAATCCCCAATACAAAGTTAATATTTTAAGGTTAGAAAGAATTAAAAAAAAGATACTGAAACACTTAAACTTTAAATCCTTTCGAACATCAGAAAACCTACAAGACTAAATTAACATTCCATAATTTATCAACCTTAGAAGATAGAAGAAATATATCCGACCAGAAATTTTTATTCAAAATTATTAACAACGTTGTTGACAACAACTATCTTCTAGAACACATTAATTTCCACTGTCCAACAAGAAATACAAGGTCAAACCAACTATTTCACATCCCACACTCAAAAACAAATTATTTATTTATTTATTTATTTATTTATTTATTTACGCCCTAGTGGGCTTTTACAACAGAAATTAAAAACATAAAAAAATTAAACATCATAAAAGAAATTAAATACTATGAGTAATAAGAAAAAATCAGTAATAAGACCAGAAATACAATAAAGTGCAATGTGTAAAAGCTAGTTAGTAGGTATAAACAAACAATTATATGTGTATAATAATGAACAATGATAAAACAGAACTAAATAGAACAGCAAAATAAAATAAAATACGGTTATAAATTACTGGTAAGATTTTAAATGAGAGGAGGTTTTATGAAAAGAACAAAAATAAGAAAAGTTAATTATTAACAGATAAAATAGAGATGAGTTGTCTCTTGAAAATTGCAAAACTGTCAACACCAAATATATCTATAGATTCACAATGTTTATTTGCAAGGCTATGCATTCTAGGGATTGGTGAATTAATAGAATAGTTAGTATTGAGGGTATTGTTAAAATTGAAAATATCTTTATTGCGAGTTAGTCTAGCAGGTACATTAATACAGATTAATTCTAATTAATTAGGGCAGTCAACTAAAGATTTGATAATTTTGAATAAAAATAACAAATCAATTAACACTCTTCTATCTGATAATTTAAGGAGTTTGGTTTCTGCGCGTAAGTTATTATAATTTATAAGTTCAATTGGAATTTTCATTTTAAAATTAATATACCGAAGGAATTTGTTTTGTACCTTTTCCAATAATAGAGAATGGATTTTGTAATATGGTGACCAAATGGTGGAATTGTACTCTAATTTGCTTCGTACTAACGAGCAATACAGATTTTTTAATGTTGATACATTTTTAAAATTTGCACCCATTCTCAAAATAAAACCAAGAATTCTCATTGCATCACTTGTTATTTCATCGATGTGAATATTGAACTGTAGACTCTCATGGAATATGATACCAAGATCACGAATCTGTGATACACGAAGAAGATTAACACCATTCATATCATAGGAAAACTTAAGAGGATTTTTACCTTTGTAAAAACTAATAATCTGACATTTACCAATGTTTAGTTGTAAATCATTGACAGAACACCACGTAAATAGATTGTTCAGGTTCAACTGCAGAATGGCGCGATCATCATCATTTTTGATTGTTCTATATATCTTCAGATCATCAGCAAATAACAGAACTTTAACATTACTAAAAATATTAACTATATCATTAATGAATAAGCAAAATAATATCGGGCCTAAGTGAGATCCCTGTGGTACTCCGCTCGAGGCTGCAAATGTATAAGAAGTAAACGAATCAACCTTGACCGCTAAGTACCTTCCCAATAGATAACTCTTAAACCATTCCAAAATATTCCCTCTAAATCCCAACAATTTCAGTTTTCTTAATAAGATTTTGTGGTTTACTTTATCAAATGCCTTACTGAAGTCAGTATATATGGAATCAGTTTGATGTGATGCAATCAAGGCATTAACAATATCATTCGTATACAATATTAAATTGGAAAGGGTTGATCTTCCTTTAATAAATCCATGTTGAAGCGGTGAGATGGTGGGATTAATTCGGGATATCAACTTGTCTAGTACTAGACTTTCAAAAAGTTTGGGTAATGTAGACATGGTGCATATTGGCCTGTAGTTTTTTACGTCCCTCTTATTACCTTTTTTGAAAATGGGCGTCAAAAGACTAAACTTCCAAAGATCCGGGAACACACCTGATGAGAGTGAGTTTGTAAATAACTTATGTATAGGATATGACAATGTATGCATACAATTAACTAAGAACATGGGTGGAACTTTGTCAGGTCCTGCAGATTTACGGGAATCAAGACTCTTTAACTTGGATATAATATCACCAATAGTTACAGTACAGTCAGATATATCAAGAGTCTCAACCAAATCAGAGCATGTGATATTGCTATCTACATTTGCATTAACGTATACACCGCTAAAAAAATCCGCAAACAGATTGACAGTTTCCTGGAGATTTTGAGATACTTTAGAATCGAATGACATACAACTAGGTATATAAGTACCGTGATCTTTTTGAGATTTGAAATATTTCCAAAAGAAATTTGAGTCGTTCATGATAGAGCCTTCGACATCACTTATGTATTTTTTGTAACATTCAGCAGAAAGCTTTTTGCAGTCTTCCCTCATTTTTTTTAAATGCAATATAGTCGATAGCCCGGCGACTTTGTTTGAATCTCTTATGAGATAATTTTTTGAGGTAAACTAAGTCTATCAGATCTTTTGAAAACCATTTTGGGTACTGAGTTTCCTTGTACGTCGTCAAAGGAACAAATTTATCAATTGCAGAATAAATTATAGAATAAAAAATATTAAGTTGTACATTAATGTCGGCTTCACTATCCAAGAATGACCAGTCAATCTGTTTGAGATGGTTGGAGATTTACATAATTACACACAACATTCATTTTTCCGAAGGACGTGCACAAAATACAACGATATGTTTTACGAAGCTGATATTTTCCATTTGTCCTCAGGCCAATTTATTAAATTCATAACTGAAAAAATTAAAACCAATTGTTAATTGCGAACCCTCCATCCCTGCTGTCTGTTGTTTTTTAATTCTCATTATGTTGTTTTTCCTTCTTATTATAAAAATAATAATATTTGGATGATTTATATAGCGCTATTTTTTGTTGTTGTTGTGAAAAACCCCCTCAAGGGCGCTGGCAAATGGCTAATCATTTATCCTTAAACGTTTTCCAATGATGTGAAAATGTGTTAATTTTATATATGTTCGCTGTTTAACTTCATCTTTTCTTTCCCACATGCTTTAATTTGTGTTTTTTCATTTCTGTTGTATTTGTTTTTCTTTTTTCTAACACTTTATTTTAACGTTTTAATATATTATAATTTTTTTTTTGCGGAAACTTCACTGGTTAATGCACCCATGTAATATGTAATTACCCTATAATATGTACAACTGTTTGTTTCCCTAATAAACAAAAACAAAACAAAACAAAGCAGTATTTTCACGAGAGACTAGTAGGCTAGCTCTCCACAGGGAAGAGAAGCTCAATAAGGCACACTAAATGAGTAATAGGGTCCTATAAGATAGCGTAGAGGTCGCGCATTATTAACAAAAAGGTTGAATGTATAGTATAAGCTGCATTGTGCTAGAGTGTAATTATCCACAAGATGTGCATTTCACTACCCAGCCGTCCCTGCAATGCTGCGTCGTGTTGCATCGCTTTGCATCGCTGTGCAACTATGCATCGCCTTACGTCGGCCATTGTGCGTGGCAAGCGTTGCGCGAACCGCGATGGCCAATTGTTTGTGTCAATGTCACACAGACGTGACATACAAGTGACATTCGCACTTGTCTTTATTATCACTGACGTCCAACTCTACCGGCCGGTTAATTAAAGTCTAACGCTCCTGCATAGGTAGATACTACGAACACACGAAGCGTGGAAAGCGAACTTAACTCTTCAGTCCTTGACCATATTTTATCAGATGGTTAAAATATTTCCGCTTTGTAATAAAATCCAAATAAATGGCATATTTACATATCCGAAATCTAAAAACAGTTTTTGAAAAGTGATAAAAAACACGTTTTCAAATTTTAAAATCGGAATAAACATAAACTTTTTGAAGTTCAAAAATTTTGCATGCAAACAAGAAAAGTTTTAAAATTGGTTTACCTTACGCTTTTTCTAATTAAAATGACTGATAATTAATAACATATTTTATTAGGCAAATTACACTTTATTGTTACCTCATTTTTGAATGCATAAAAAATATCCAAATTGCAACTCGAAATTTTCGTTTCATAAATGTGTACATTTTACTTCTTTTGTGGTTTACTTTTATATTTGAATATAAAGCGTGGTGTTGTCTGTTTCTAACATCGTTTATATCATATTTTTCACTATCATAGTAAAGGGAGACAACGATTTCTATGAAACCTATATGAGTTATTAATACGAAAAGCGAACAAATTAGCCTGAGGGGTTAAAGTATGTGGGTTATAAATCAGATCAAATTTTGGATCTGTGATCCAAATTTCAACAGAAATACACAGATCGTAGTGGCGAAATCTGATTATGTTATTTAAAGAGAAAAAAATGTCTATAGTCGAAAAATGCGGATTATTTATGTATCTATTTATTACACACCCTGGTGGGCGTTTACGTTATACTTTAGAAGCTGTTTGTATCACTGTAATTTTATAAATAAGTACTTAAAACAAAACAATTTTAGAAAATGTAAACATAAACGTAATATCAATATAATGGACGGTATCAAATGTAAAATCAAACATTTTCCTGTCCAATGTTTTGAATATATTACTGTGCCCTGCGTGCTAAGTCGTAGAGAAGAACTTTCTAATAAAAGCGTGTTTATCGTAAGTGACCTGGGACCTAAGTATGTCTTCTTTATCTATCTGTAAATTATAAAAATAGATTGTGCCTAAGAACTCATAATAAATTGCCGCCTTGATGATTTTTCACAAAAACAGCGCTCTACAAAATATCCATTGATTAAATTTATATTTTTAAAAAGTTTAAAAAAAGACAAATAACACAAAATATATAGGTAAAAATGTGAACAGAAACTAAGAATAAAAATAAAACCTAAGAGGTCACGCCGACGTATATCAACCTTCACATAAACAATACCGAATTTAATCCCGTGATTTTTGACGGGGCTGCGCTAGTAGATACACATGTCACTGTTTAATTTACTCATGGTAAATATACCAAAATATAAAATATGTTCGCTTTAACCGATGCCTACTCTTTATTGTACGCATGGCCATAACTATGAATGCACATTTCAAACTTTGCAACAAAGACGAGTAATTGCTGATTTGACATTTATACACAAAATTTTAAATAATAACATTGACTGTACCGAACTTCTTTCCCTAGTTAATTTTAACATACCATTAAGACGTACACGCCATACAGAACTATTCCACACTCTTAATTACAAGCCAAATGCAGCAACTAATTCGCCAATCAATCGTGCTCTTCACATATTCAATCATATTAATCTAAACTCTAACATCGACATTTTCTACGATTCACTGCCCAAATTTAAAAAGAGCATCATGTCAATCATATAAATTGTTTAATGCGCATACTTACATACATACATACACACATATTCACATACACACACACACACACACCTTCCCACTACACACATTACCCGGTAATTACTTAATATGAATACCATAAATAAGACACTACAATGAAACACACAATAGGTACCCACAATGAATTATATTTATTAATAGTAAATTTTCACCAATGGATAATATAAATGTATAATATATATAGTTTGCATACTTTGTACTGTATGTTTCTGTTTATAAATAAAATAAAATGGCCCGAAAATCACTTAAATCATTTGTTAAGAAGGAATATCAATTTCTAACAGAAATACAAAAACATCAAAATCAAAGGTACATAAAGATGGAATAAAATGTAACCTATATTCAAATTACATATGCGTGCAGAGTGCATGTACATGTTTTGTACAACCCGTATTGAGAGAACTAGATATCTTTATTATTAATTAATTCAATTCGTAAGAAAATGATGTCATTAAGCGTAATGACGGGCGCTCCTCGACTTTAATGACATTATCCGGGCACTAAGGCAGAGGCAGAGGCAGAACCACTGGGACTGGTACTGTTACTGTGTACCGGACAGATAGCAATCTGCTTGTGAATGCATCACTTGATTTGAATAGATATTCTGGCTCTCCTCAACCTACTAACTAGATACTGATAGATATTGTAGCTGGAGAGAGTGATGCACAACGATGATGTTAAAAATAAAATTCTAAGATGGCTGCAATAAAGCATTAAGTAAACCGATTATTATTGAAGTAAACTGAATCAGGATAGTTCTTCGGCTTTTCGTGGCAGGTTCTAACACATACACCAAGACCAAAAGGAAAAATAAAGGATTTCGCATTTTGACTGATAAAATATGATATAATATTTGTGTTCGTTTGAAGATAGGTTAAGGCTAAGTGTTCTATTTTTACAATATAGGAAGCCCTGAGGAAAATAATTTCCCTAAGGTAATCTGAGATGCTGTGTGGAGGGTCTTTTTGAGGAGAGGAAGGAATGAACATGGGTCTTGAAGAGATCCATGTTGCAGTGGGGGGTTTGGGAACCAAAATTATGAACCGATATGTGCCCGCCAATTGATTTTCTAGGTAAATCGCTTTACACTGAAAATATTAATAAATAAATAAATTTAGGCAAGGGTAAATAAAATCATATCTATAAATAAGCCGTCTCAATGTGGCTTCACAAGGGCTTGATAATGGCCTTGAGCGCCGAAACACCTGTCACAATAATAAAAACTAAAGTAATTGCAGAACTGAATTGGCCCTAATAAGTTAGATATACGTTAAAATTCCGAAAGATTTCCACTAGCAAAAATGAAATGTAGGAATTTACGTAAAATAGTAATTAGTTCCATAAAAAACTCAAGAAAACGGTAAAGTAGTTTTTCTAATATTAATCTTATAACAAATATAACACATTCTTCGCAATTCGTTCATCATTACTAATATGGATTCAATGGTGTGTTCGATGTCAATAATGTATTGTCACTTCAGTTGGACAAGATTCTAACTGGCATTTTTTCTAAAAATGACATTTGAATGCAAAACCCTTCTTTTGCTCATTTCTATAATCAAAATAATTTTCAAAACAATATGTTGTATTTCCGTATACACTTGTATGAAGAAATTCTAAAATCAAGCTACATTTATTTTATAAAATTCCATCATAACTTACAAAACTCTCTATTCTGTTTGTATCTAACAGTTGATCGTTGTTACGATGCGCATTATAGTTCGCACATTAGTTGGATAGGGTTATAACTTCGCCTTCCCGTGTTCTGAGGTTTCAAAGTTTTTAAAGACGAATTTTCGTAATCTAATTAACAATTTTTGATTTTGAGGTTCAATCTTATGTAAAAGTATTGCAGTTTATCATGTTTTTAAAGGAAAATATTTAAATAGGACGAGGCCCTAACTGGAATTGCTACTAGCTAGTTGCATAATGGTTCTATTTCCAAGTTTAGGTATGTTCTAAAATGGTAAGTATACGTCCTATTTAAATCTGTACCCTAAAGGATAAACCACGCAAGTTCATAGCTAAGTCTATAGCTAATAGCTATGTGTGGTTTATCCTTTAAGGAACAGAAATGTTTTCCTTTAAAAAATGTTCAATTAAATTACTCTACAAGAGATTCAGCCTCAAAATCAGAAATTGGTAAATAGATTATGAGAAATCGTGTTTGCAAACTTTGACATCTCAAATCTCAGAACAAAGAAAAGTGCAGCTAGAACCCTATCGAAATGAGGTGGCGTTATAATGAAAAAATATTTAACAGCTCTATGTCATCACAACATCATTAAATGTCACTTTGCGGTGACAGCACTAGCCATAAACCCATGTCTCCAACTTTCTCCATAACGTATTTAGTACCTAAACGTTTAGAAGGTGCTTATATTTGCATAATGTTTTGAGAGCCCAAGAAAATTGAGAGTAGATGTTTATTATTTAATATACCAATTCAATGTGTATATTGAGTCTATTGGATATTATCACGCAATCGACACTGAATGGGATTTGATTATATATAATAATAATATAATCCAAGACATTCTATTCAATATCAAATATGACTATAATTTGTTGCCAGTACTTCATTATGCAATCCTTTTACATTGATTAAATAGTTCAAACTTTCTATTTTTCTATTATGTTCTCTTGTGGATCTAATTGAATTTATAATGTAAATTGCTTAAGTGGTGATATTGCATCGGCTCCTAAATTAGAGGCATGCATTCCAAAGTATTTTATTCCTATCAGGTTGTTATTATTGAGAATTGAACTCTGGGAAAAAAATGCAATACAATTTTGAAAAATCGTATGACACGAGAGATTTTTTAAAAGCATCGCAACCTGAAATTGATGGCGTTCAAACTAGGCAATTTAACAATGATTGGAGGTACCTAACTCCAATAAGAAGTAATTATCAAAAAAAAACGTACTGACACCCTAGTGGTCGATTTCTATACTATAACAAAAAAAAAATATTTGCATTAGTGTCAAAATCTGGAGAGGAAATTTAGGAATACGTTTGTTTGGAATAAATATATAATTAATAAACCTGTTCTATTTCCAAGCATTTTCCGAAAGCAAACAAATGGTCAAGTTTCATGTGTCGACAATAGATTGACTTGAAAGAGTAACAAACGCGGTAAGTAGACATACTTAATTATAATTGTACTAGCCAGCAACATTAATACATAATTCAGTTTACACTATGATTAAACTATCTACGTAATCAATAAGTTTTAAAGAATGTTGTAGGATGGAAGAAACGCAAGGGCCGGAAAATCATTCGACAATCGAGCTGTTTAACACAAGAACGAGATTAAATTTGTTAATTTGTAATTTGGGTCATCTTAGAAGTGTGACAAAAAGTAATCAGTAATTCAAAGTAAATTTCCTCATCATTATATAAATAAGAAAACGAATTAGAACCATTAAGTTCAACCATTCTTTCGAAGGAAATGCAATTAAACGGAAGAATTAATTAATTAATGTCAACAAAGAATACGAATCATTGCCTAACCAAGAAAGCGAAGCAAATTGGTTTTTTATTGCCCGTAGCGGCGCGGTTAGTTGGGGCATAGACGTTGAGAGCCGCGGGTAATGTGATTTGCAAATTTCGTCGCTGCGTCACCGAGATTATTCTCAACTCTGGCTGAAAGAATATTAGAATTTTTTATCATAAAACCGAAACTGATACTATATTGCGCTCCTTTGGCAGTGAGAAGTACTGGGCGAGAAGCTGTCATGTACGGATAAAGTACTTGTAATTAGGTAAGGTTAGGTGTATCTGATTTGAATTTTTTTTAAACTTTTTTTCATTCCCTCCACACAGCATCCTCAAAGATGACATAGGCCCTGAGGGAAATTATTTTCCTCAGGGCCTCCTGTGTGGAGTTAATGTAAAAAAAAAGTTTTTTAATAAATTTTATAATTTACTTCTTTTAACTACCATAGGCTCGCCCATATTATGATAGTCATACACGATATAAATTATAATGTAAGAACTAAAAAAAATACTATTTTGTAGGAACAAATTTATTAACATTTATTTTATGTTAATAAATTTGTTCCTACAAAATTTATTAAAATAAAATTTTTATTTATTTTATGTTAATAAATTTTGTAGGAACAAATTTATTAACATAAAATAAATAAAAATAAGAGTAAACTAAAAAACAATATTTCAAAAGAGAAAGAAATAAACATTTAAAATAAGAGAAAATAAAAAATTTTAATTATTAAAAACTAAGAATAGAATACGTGTAAAATTGTTTCAATTATTTTATATAAAATAAAGATTTTGCAGGTAATGTTAGGTGTATCGTATATCTGGCATGAAAACAATTGAGAAGTAATCGTCCCCTCCTGATTGTAAACGTCGTATAACATTATTGCTATGAAAAGTTATACATTTAAAAAAAAACTCCATTGAACCAAAAAAAACGTGAAAACCTATAGAAAAGTCACAAAACACCATTGCCAAAAAACAGCCACAAGGAACACCGACAGACATAAAAGAATTTAGTGACGGCAGTCTAAATAAAAAAAGTGCAATGAACGTGTGTGATTGTTCAATAAAACTTAATTTTACGAGAGAAGTAAAATAACTCAGTTTTTCAAATTCGTAAAAATTAAAATCATAATTTGCTTCGAAATAAAAATTGGGAATTGGCAGAAAAAATAACATGACAAATTTGTAGTTATAAAGTATGACCCCTTTGCATTTTACAGTCGATTAATGCTATGAGCTTTACTCGTTAAAGCCACGTACAGAATAATCATTCCGCCCTTGTTGCCTTGACGATATCACACGATTACATCATGATTCACGCTGATGCGAACACTGTACAACCTGTGCACGGCGTAGTACAGCTTACTGTACATATACACTGTATAGCCGTACAGCGGTGTAGCGTACGGCCTACAATAATAATTTAACAATTTCATTTGGTCTTTTACGAGACAATTTGCCTCCTTCTTCAGTGCGGCGCGTCGAGGCGTAACGTTTACTGCTTTGGTGTTTAGCATCCCGCGTCTTTCATCTTACTCACCTCATTTGGTGAGCGCAAGATTAAACTCCACCCCGATGTAAGACGCGGTATTAGTAAAGAAGTAACCGCGGGTTGATTTTGATCTCGCGAAGAGTAAACAGGGGTTGACTCGTTCAATGTGAGATGGCGGGGTAAACATTTTACAGTCCCCGCAAACAGTGATGAGATACGCCGTAAAACGGAATGGTTTGTGGTAGATTATTGGAACCAAAATGTACATAATACAGTGAATACAACATAGGGGAGAGTAGGGTATATCGTACCGGTCGATAAATCGTACCACCTGATTATTTACGCTACTGGTCACTTTTTATTAAGCCTGACAACACTCCGTGAACCCTTTGAAGTGCCATAGTTGTCCCTTCATTTTTAATTAGTGTTGGATCGTGCGTTTGCTTGCAATACAGTTTTTTTGCTTTTTCACAATCTTGATCTAATTTTTTTGGGTCCTACATAAGGTGATATCGTGTTCAAATGTATGTTTGTTTTTTCTCAAATTATCTTCAGCTAACATATTTATATTCTATAATTTGCTATTACAAAATCACATTTGTCAAGTGCATTGTTACATGTTCTGCAGTCATTATTTCATAGAAACTCAGAGTTCGCTAAATCGTACCGCCAGTGGTTTGATAAATCGTACCGGTACGATTTACCATACGTTGTTTTCTAGTTTTTTTTTTTTTAATTTTAGATGACGTCGAAAAGAAAGTATTATCAGTGGTCTAACGCAAATTTGGAAGCAGCGATTTCGGCCATCAAGAACAACATAATGGGAACAAACGAGGCTTCACGAGTGTTTAAAGTTTCTAAACCTACATTAAAAAGACATATGCAAAACAGGAATGTATTTGCAAATAACTTGGTTTTACAAAGGGGCAGACCAACGATTTTTCAAAATCAGCTCGAAAGTATATTTGTAAAGCATTTGTTAAAATTTGAGGCTCATTTGTTTGGTTTAACCATAAGTGATATTAGCGTCGATTAGCTTACCAAGTTGCTGAGAAGAATTGTATTCCACATACTTTCAGCGTAACCAAAAAAAGTGGCAGGTAAATCGTGGTATTACAGTTTTATGAAATACCACCAATGATTTAGAAGTTGCTGCTGGTAGACGCTCGACTGTCAAAATTCCCAAATTAAAAATTGAGACAAAAAAGATTATAAAAAAAACTGACAAAAAACCCAATAAGGGTAAGAAGTGTAGTCGACGAAAGAAGCCTAGAAATTGCAGTAGTAGCGATAGTGAAGATGCTGATACGATTGTCGTTTTGGATGATTAGGACACTGATATTGATGATGATGATGAAGAAAACGTGTGCCATCTATGTTTTGGAAATTATTTTGACAAGGCCGGACCCAAAGGAGACTGGATCCAGTGTGTTCGATGCCATAAATGGGTGCATGAAGCTTGCACCAATAACCCAGACATTTGCGACGCATGCATGCCTTAAAAATGACCATATTTTCTTTAATGTAAATTGACATAATGTTCTAGGTACGATTTATGTACCGGTGGTACGATTTACCATACCGGTTGGCCAAATCGTACCGATAATCATTTTTTATAAAACCTTTAATTTGATAACTTTACAGATGCATGAAAAATATTATTTAAATATACATGGTACCCAATAAAACAGGCTTTCATTTGAACCTTATTTCACTTCTCTAATCCATTTCCATCATACTGTATTGAGAGTTAAGAGCAAAGTGGTACGATATACCCTACTCTCCCCTATACAGTAGTGGTGGATTGCTATTGGTACCTACTTTAGAAAAGGTCAGATTAAGTCATTTTCAAAATTAAAAAATTTACGATATGTTAAAAAAATGATACCTATAGGTATTTGGATTGTTTTTTAATGTTTAAATTTCATTGTCATCCTTAATTGTTGAAAATAATATTGAGTAAAATAGAAAGACACCTAAAATAAATAAAAAAATTCGGTTATTTCTATAGATCTCATACATGTTTCCTCCAAGATCTCAGACATGTTTTTTTTTCAAGATCTTTCACATGTTTCTTTCAAGATCTTACATATGTTTCCTCTAAGATCTCATACATGTTTCCTCCAAGATCTCATACATATTCATTTAAGAATTAGGCACTAACATTAATTTCAGTTGCGAGTCCCAGCTGCGTTATATTTTCATTGAGAGTTGTCAACTCAAAAACCTAATTCAATCGTGAGCTATGAAATCATAAAATATTCACTGAACTCTCTAAAAAATTAGTTAAGAAATTTATTAAATGTCTATACTAACTGATTACTTTGTTACCATTTTACTTGCCACTTATCGCGTTAAGAACTAAAGATAAAATATTTTCACTCAATGTTTTTAAGTAATTTAAGTTTAACAATAATTTGGTTGTAGGTACCTACGTTGTTTTAAATAAACTATGCCTAGGGTCCTAGCATGGTCGATCGATAAGGATTGATAGGATCGCTCTCTAGGACAACTGCAGATCGCTAACGTACAAACAAGAGTTGACGTCGCATATATTAAGAACCCTCAGTCATTGTGAACTGATACTTATTCGTTAGCGATATGGAATCACGCTAGGGAACGATGAGAAGTTATACTATCAATCATATACTATTAATTATGAAAGTTATTCTTAAAGTTCCCATAATAACAAGTACTGTGGATATATTCAACAAATTCGATGTATTAGATATTCGAAAAATTTACACAAAAACAATCTTAACTCATCTGTTTAAAAATAAATCACATACATTTTATGAAAATACCCAAAATATTGTAAACACGCGGCACAAAACCAAAGAACTCATACAAACACCTAAAACAAACAACATTTGGTAAAAGAAATTTCAAATACATTGCGTCTAAAATATACAATAACCTACCTGACAAAACAAGACAATTGAATAATATTAACAAATACAAAATTCTGATAAAACAATGGATCATCGAAAAAGGTCGTGCAATAATTAGTGACCTCACCCAAATATAATCCTCTTATCCCATTATTGTTACCACTACCTACCAACCTGAAATTTTTTGTCAAATATTTTTACTTTATTAAAAAATGTATTTTACTTAATAAATATTAAATATTTGTAAACTAGTCTGTCTCGACACCGGATTTCCTAGTGAGACAGGCAAGGCCAAAAAAAAGTAAAGTTTTTTGTATAGATGCATAAATAAATAAATAAATAAAAAAAATAATCCTTATCGATCGCCCCAGTTAGGACCCGCTCTGCCTCAGGTGGCTTCAGCCATGAGAAAACAAAAATTATTGTCCGAATAACCTTACAATACTTCTACTCCTTCAATATTTCTCTCCTGTGTTACTTTTCGGAGTGAGTGAGTGGATTGTTTAAATGAGGCTATCGTTTGAGAGTTTGTCACTACACCGATGATCCACGATTAGAGTTTTTACGAACCTGAAGTTAAACACCTTACATTAGTCATGACGAGAGTAGGCAGTACACAGTACACCATCGACCAGGTAAAGTACAGATATATCGTGAGAATTCATATTAGATTAGCCTATTTGGAGTCCGGAGCCGGTTAACACATTAGCCGCGAGAAACTTAGTCCAGATTACGAGAGGCGAGCGTCTTACAAGTGCGAATAAGTATCAAGCAATAGTTGAACACGAATGGAAACGTCCGAAAATTATAGTTATAAGTATTAGAATTTTTTTATAAAGTCGATAATAAATGTATCACAAGAAGCCACACAAGAAAGGTTCTCATGGTCTCAAGGAGCAATACGACAAAGTATCAAAAGACGTGTTCAGATCTGGGACCAAATCTTGTTATATAAAACATAGTCGGGTTAGTTCCACCATTTATTACTCAAGAACGGCTGGACCGATTTGTATGATCTTTGATTTGTTGGATTTATTTCCGCCCCCAATAGCAGAAAACATCGGAAAAATTCACGGAAAAAAAAATATTAAGAAAATTCTTTTCCTCATACATTTTCTATGGAACGAATTCTCATATTTTAAAAGAACTGCAGTAATATTGTTGTAAGTATAATATTGAATATTGAGTGAATTATAAAAATTCAAAAACGTCAAATGTCAATGCGCTGATTGTTTTGCTTTTGTTCTTAAACATATAATGCTGCCTCTCTTTCTTACACGCTAAATGTCAAAACTCCATGTCTCCAACGGAAAAATACAATAATTAGGTATAATTAATTTCCCTCACACGACGTATAAAGAAAATGAAACGCAGTCCCGCAAGCAAGTTGAAAGTAAGAAAATCACAAAAAATAGAAATCCGTAGGTACATAACGCCAACTTACAAAAATAAAACACGGACAGTTGCGGATCGATAATTACTTCACTGTGTAATTTTAAAACTAATAAACAAACTGAATTTAATTCAGTTAGTAATTTAACACAACAGTTATTGATTCGGAGGCGGTATGAAGTTTTTCCAGGTCAGCTAGTTATATAATAAAATCCCCCCAGAATTAAACAGTAAAATATGAAAAATGTCCTACATCGGTCCAAGAAAAACTAAATGACCGATTGGCTTGAGGAGAGAAGAGGGAGTATGCAAAGCTGACAAAATAATGTCACTTAAAATATTACACAGTTATCTGAATGCTTACATAGTTGATAGTTTAATAAAAACAATAATTTTACTATAGTATAATTCATTTGAAATTTTCGCCAGCAATAGAACAGGCAATCCGCCTAGCTAGGAACTAAGATCGGTCTGAAAAGACAAAATCACATTTGTACAAATTTAATTAAAATAAAATAAAATGCATTGAACACGATTTTGAAAATTTGTTGCATTGGATTGAAAAAAAATCTACTTCTGTATGTAGCCCCAAATTCATCAGAGCTGGACTACAATGAAATTAGAAAAATGATATTGAATGAATCACATATTTCATAAGAACCATGTTCAGAAATCATATTACTTATGCACGTTATGGTGCAATTTGTAATTGCAGTTGTAATTTATAGTTGTAATTGCAATTTTTTTACAATTGCTTTATTCAGGTGAAGTTAATTCGTAAAAGTATCCACCATTCTCAAATGTTTATATTTCTATAGTTTTTCAGTTAGTGTTACAAGCTGTGTACCAACTGTGTTATTATTGGAAGATTTTATGTTTTTATTTCTATAGTTTTTCAATTCGTGTTATAAGCTGTCTACCTACTGTGTTATAATTGGATGACAGTCTCATCAATTCACTGTTCAAGTTGTTGGGAGGCGGGTGTGTGTACCGCCGCATCGGGAACCATTTATTGGATAACCAACACCCCTGCCATAGGGTTTATAAGGTGAGGTTTGTCCAAAATGTCCAGGCCTTGGCGGCCAATGTGTTTGCCCAGCTGCTGCGTGACGGGCCGGATCGGGAGAGATCTGTTGAGGGAGATCTAACCTAGACCTCTCCAGACTCTCTCGACCCGTTGCCTTGCACCGATGTGGGCGGGATGGATTCATACGTCCGTCACTCCTAGACACATTGACTCCAGATTCCTATCCACCTCTCATACCTTTCCTTTCCAATAACTTCCTCTTCTCCCTTTTCATAAAAATATCCTCCACACAGCATCCTCTAAGATGACATAGGCCCTAAGGGAAATCATTTTCCTCAGAACCTCCCGTTTCGACATAATGAAAAAAAAAATTGTTTCATTCCTTTTGACAGATAGTTGGGAATGTGTGTTGCTGTGTGTGTGGACTGTGGACTGTCTGGACGAAGCTAATAAAATTGTGGTAGAACGAGGCGGTGGGCGTGCCACTGCTTACCTCTCCGGAGAACGAGGGTTCGTGTCCACTATGTGTCGTTAGAAAGCAATCTGTTGGAAAGCCGACTGATAAAAAATGATATTGCTCTAAGCTACAATTAGAGTAAGCGCTGGAGACTGTTAGAACGTGGAACAATAAATAGCGTGAATTATGAACAAATGTTAGCACCGAGTGTGATTTGACATGGTCCAAACAGAACGGAACATCTCCAAAAGGATCTCAAAACTCTTTCTAGCGTGCAAACTTGGTCATCCGGACAAATCGGTAATTGCCGAGCATTTAATTGAATACACCGGTCATTACTTTTCACCTTTGTTCCTCGGTAGATCAAAAACGCACCGAGCACTCCTAATTACGGAGACAATTGAAATTCACTAAAACCCCTTCAATATTGACAAGAACGACGGGTCTAAGCCCTAGCCTAATATTTGGTTTCCGATACTCGATGGCTAAACCAAAACAAATCGCCTAAAACCACATTAATTTAACTTACTATAATAATTCAATACATGCACTAATATGATTACCACTCCCTACGTACATAAACGCACACTTCACCACAATCTACGTATCTAAGGATGGACACTATAACGCAGTCCAAAACGTTGGCTAAATATAAAGAAAGGCAAAATAACCCAAAAATTATACATCTATTGCATCAATTATATCTTATTTAGGTAACGTAAAAATCGTTTGGTTGAATAACTGAAAAAATATGGAACAAGCAATGGGACGTTGTGCCGCCTAGATTTCATTCAAGGATTGAGGGGATTTTTCAAAGGTCCAATGATGGAAATGACGCCGTGAGCTGAATAAATGTAAATAGCAATTTTGTTGATCTAGAAATACAAGACGTAAAAACTGTAAAAGTCCCTGAGGCCAGATCCATATAATAAAACTGATCTGGCATATTATTCCATTTGAGAGTTTTTGCTAAACCAGAAAACAAATTTCTGTTTTATAGATTACTAGTCTAATCCTGACGTTATCCAGGATTTATACAGAGGTTCTTATTTTGTACGTCAAATGCGCAAAATATCATTTAATAAGTACCTATCAACATTCTGCTTTAAGGGATGGAAAAAGGAGATGGGTTGCTTTTTAGAAAACTCACGTCAACAGTCACCTTCCTCTTTTTGTTTTTTTAAGAACGTATATTTGACTTGTTTTGAAGGTCAAGTTTGCAATATTTCAACGATCTCAGAATAAAACTGAAGTTTTGCATAAAAATATTGATTGTATTTTTATTTTATAAATATGTATTTGTTTTACTATACAAATAATTATACCGGTTAGTGACTGAGTTGGCATCGCGGTTGGATCCTACCCAGGCATCCCGTGTTCGATTCCTCGGCTGGCTAAGTCCTCCATCACGACTCAAGCAACATTTGTGGTGGTAGTATGAGATTTTCAAATATTGTCGAGAATGTTTGTCTTTCTTTAAAAAAAATGGTTACTTACACGCCGATCAAAACCGTAATTCAAAGTAAATTGATACCTTACTTCTTGTTAATGCCCAACACCTCAGTTTCATTTTTTTAAACGACAAAATTAAAATCTTCAAAGAATGTCTTAAAATATTTTTAATTTTTGTGCATGTAGGTCTGGTAAGTGTTCTGGGGAAGCCCCTTTGAGGTTCGGACGGTTGCCACGCAACTGAGCACATCACACGTAGTCAGATAACGTTTTTGACTAAGCTTTATGCCCTTTTTATCTAATCTTTTAGCAGACTTCTTGAAAGTTATCAGAAAGTCTTGTAAGTTATGACCAAATCTAAATCTCGGAAAAACTCCTCCCACTTTATATGTGTCATGCTGCGAGTCTCATCATATGACGATAAAGTATAATACACTTCATAAGTCAGGCATTTCGCAACACTCACTGAGCAGAGAATACCTAGAAGTGTGGTCGCCCTTTTACAAAATTCATAACATGGAAAAAATCCAAATAAAATATCTATACGCTTCGTAGATCTCAAAGATAACATTCCTAATACTTTAAATTTTCCAACTTCAACAAGAAAAAAAGAAAGAAAAAATATAGTGAATTTGAAATATTATAATTAATTAGCTGAAATATAAAATATTATAATTAATTAGAAATTTGTAACCTTAAATGTACAAATTACTAAAATAAAATTCAAATAAATAAAAAAATTAAAAACTTCAGAAAAGGACAACGTCCGGTGCAATCATGCATGTGAATTTGAAATATTATAATTAATTAGCTGAAATATAAAATATTATAATTAATTAGAAATTTGTAACCTTAAATGTACAAATTACTAAAATAAAATTCAAATAAATAAAAAAATAAAAAAATTAAAAACTTCAGAAAAGGACAACGTCCGGTGCAATCATGCAATGTCCAGTGTTTTAAATATAATGTCCTCAGCGTGCAAATTCGTATATTCTCCAAACATATAAACTTTCTAATTAAAGTGTGTTTATCGGAAGTGACCTGCCAGGTAAGTATATATCTGTATCTATTTATAAAAATAAACTTAAATAGGGTCTAAGAATTCATAATAAATTTTACAGCTCTACAAATTATCTTATTATTTTTTTTATTATTACCACGACCTAAGCTTTTCATTAAACTGTTAAACTGGATCTCGTTCTAAACTCCTGCATTTAATCAATCAACGCGTAGATACGTAAATGAATTGCGATTTTTTAAAATCTATTTCACAATATTTTGAACTTGGTAAACTTCAAAATTCTTATACGCGAACTATTTCTACCTGATTTGTAAATTATTGCTAATATTTTAATCATTTTTATTGTTAATAGATGCAGAAAAAGTGTTTTATTTATTTTGCCAAGTCCTTTGCAGTATTATAAATATTTATTATTGGAACTTCTGAAAAAGATGTACTAGGTACATAATATTACGACAAAAACTTGGGCGTTCTAATTAAATATAAATCAGTGTTATCTATCTACACCGAAAACTGGTGTCTCTAATTCACGCTTTCGACTCCCTGATATAACTAAATCGAGAAAATGAGCAAGTTAAAATATTGAGCTTACTTCGGGCACACGGATACGCCCATAGCCAACTTCTGTCAGTGTGTACATTTATTCGGTGGCAGCATCATTTTGCCGCTGGATTAAGATTGTGTTGACGAGTTTACTGCTGAGAAATAGTTTCGAGTAGATGAAGTCGCCTTGCTTCGACGAGATTGTTTTGGAGGAATTGATGCGGGTTATAATAATATATATGAAACATGACAAGAGGAATGTCGAAAGAAAATATTTTGTAAGGATTTCGCAAGTTACGCCATTATATTATCGAAAAATATTGTCATGAATTTAATAAATATTTCAATTTATTGCCATACCTTTTGATTAAAAAATAACGTTTTCAGTTAATTACATAAAAAAAATGACTTATGAAATAGGCCACACAGCAGTTCCTCTTAAAGCATGGTTCCAAGGGACAATAAATATTATTAAAGTTTTTTTTTAATATACCTATTGGAAAGAATCGATTAACCTTTCGCTACATTATTTAGATTGTTAGATTAATGAATTCAAAAATATTCTTAAATAAGATACGACCTACAGATGTATATATAGACTTGTCTGCGCAATCGTGTGTATTTATTTTACGGGTACTCGGTTCCAATATAATAGTGGTACAAAGCGCCCGACGAACCTTAGCGGACAGACATTCAGAAGACCAAGGGTCGAATCCTAGGAAATCCAAAAAAAAAATCGGAAAATCAATATCCAATCTTCAAACCACTCCAAAATGAACAGGCAAATAAAACACAAAAGATAGCGATGCCTAGCGACCGAAGAAGAAAACACAATACTAATAAGATGACCAAATGTATAGTACTAGAATTCTACGACAAAAATATGGAAAAAATCATCGTTCACATTGATAAAAAAGTGCGTCGTAGTTTTTATTCTTTATTAGATATTAGTAGATTTTTGTCTACTTAAGTTTTCTGAAGGTTTCACTTCTACCTCGTGTGAATTGCACACAACATCAAATACGCATAGGAGGGCATAGCGGAACGATTCTCGCAAGGTATTAAGGTACTGACAATATTAATTATAGCCAAATAGGAAGGTACCAACCCAAAGCTATCTTACCTACAAGCTTTAGCACAAATTTGCTTCGGGGCATTTGTGGGTTGACTAGCTTTTGAGTAGGTACCAGTACACGGCTTGAAACCATAGCACGGATTGGGGCGTTCTTAATTCGAAAATTTCGATTACATTTGTGGGAGTTTAAGTGTAAAATCGCCTTCATATTAAGCTATTACCACTATGATATTATTCAATTCAAAGATGGCGGCATTTATCTGCTAGTGATATGTAATTAAGCAATCACCGGATATTTCAATTAATTTTATCAATTGCCAAGTCAGATCTAATGCGATAAAACATCCCGCAAAGCAGTGGGAGTGAGTTCACTTTTTTAATTTTATTTTTTTCTTAGAAAACTCATAATTTTCCTTTACGCCAAGGTAGGTTTGTGTATAATGCATATTATAATCATTAACATCTTAAGAATTCGTCACTTAGTACAACATTTTTTTAAAAAGGAAGTAAGTCGATAAGTATATACATATTTTTTATATGAATACCACACAAGAGTCCCAACTGCTTGAAACTGCCTGGAGAAACTGAGACTATGGCATTCCCAATTATGGGTATGTTGTGAGGCTGAAGGTAGTAGGGAAGGGAAGGAGATGTGGAGGAGGAAGATGGGAAAATTCCTGGCTATTCAGATTTAGTGACCAAACCCGGATAAAGCCATTTCAAGCAACGTTTCAACTCGGAATGGTGGTCTTCCACCAGGGCGATACCAAGGGAATCTTCCAATCTGGAACGTGCCGCAAATAAAGCTTGTTATTATTATTTTATCAAATTGTTAAATAACATAAATCAATCGAATTAAATTTATTTGCGCACGCAGGGAATGAAATAGCGACCTTAGGATCGCTGATCGAGAGCTTTTCACCTCGACCACCAAGCCTGAATTCCTAGATACTGCGTGACTTGGACTCAAGTTACTTCAAGTTCCATGCCAACTCAGAATCAAGTCAACTCAACACCTCATTGAAAAGTCATTAAAAGCTTTGAAAAAAAAATAATTGAAAAATATTCCATAACCTAACCTAACGTAACCCATTTAACAGATTTTTTTAATGACTTTTCAAAGGGGTTCTGAGTTGATTTCATTCTGAGTTGTCCGGTCACCATGATTGTCATCGGAGCTTTATACCCTGTGGGCTAACCAACCAACTATTTTTGAACAGTGCAGAATTTATTAAATTATCCACTCGTAATGAAGTACATAGTAATATGTTACTTTTATAACTTTACTGATGAAAAGGTTACGGAAACTTTTAATTAAAATTTCAGTTTATTCATAACTAGCAGACCCGGCCACACGTTGATGTGGCTAACGAAACACAACGCCATTACCCAACCTTTATAAAATCCACACCACGCGCTTGCCAGGTGCCCGCTGCCTGCTGCCTGAATTGAATATTTGAATTTCTCGGCTTCTAAGCGCACAAACATTTTGAGCGACTTCATTTTATACTATGTAATGATGAATATATGAATTTATCGGCTTTCTCTACTAAAATAAGCATTTATTTTATACATATTAACCTTCCTCTTGAATCGCTCTATCTATTGGTGAAAACCGCATGAAAATCCGTTACATAGTTTAAAAGATCTAAGCGCACATACATTTTGAGCGACTTCATTTTATACTATGTAATGATAATGATTTACAGTATATCCGCTAGGAAAATCAGAGGTGAACGTATGTCACATAGACATATAATAGAATTCAACACCATAATATAAAAATAAAATGTGATAGAAAAATGGTATTCCATTATTCACGGAAGGTTAGAAATTTACGGTTAGGTTGTAACGAAGAACTTTCCTAGATTTGTATACTTAAGGCAGCCTGGAGGTAGAAAAATGGAAAGCCCCATATTTTAGAACCTTCATAAAAATGTGGCCATCCTTGAAGTTTTCTTATTGCTATTAAGGACTTCTGCAGTAAAATGATGATTAATATACTTGGAGCAAGTACCATGGAAAGCGGAACTCAGGTAAACTAAACGGTAATAATTTATTATGTTCATAGAAAAATAAAATTACTAACCACTTTTATAACTAATGGTACAAATAAATGGTTCATATTTATATAAATTTTTAACCAATACTACCCATAAGCTGTGGGACGTACCCGACGTATTAATTGATTTATGACTGGATACATGTAAGAAAACTAAGATTTTGAATTGTTTTAGAAAAATAAGTTAGTTTACGCAACAGTGGGCTCTGGCGTCATTAATTTGTTTGTATCTAATCAACTTTGTTCAGTTCCATCATAATACACGAGTACACCTCATAACGATTATTATTTAACTAGCGTAGACTCTTGGAAAATCACGGAATATTATAACGCCAATTTTGAATACGAACATTGACATATTTTTTTATTAAAATATTATATTACAGGTAGGTACTTTCTGTATAAGTCTTCACACAATCAGTTCCAATTTTGAAAATGACACTTAGCAGGACAGACAATACACCCTAAATTAGTATGTTTGATGATATTTTACGGTAAGAAAACATTCGGAAAAATAATTTTGAAAGTGGAATAGTGTCTAGGTTTATTTATATATTAAAAAGGAAAATACATTTGAACCTTTTGGTAGAGAATGTCTTTAAGTAATATAAAATCCATTAAAAATGAAACGGGGTCTTAAGATAAACGGCTGCGCCCATTTCGGCCCGTTTCAAACAAACTTATTTTTGGATTTGAGGCCAAAATACCCATATATGAATAATATTTTTTTAAATCAAAAGTTATATTAAATGTCTAGTACGTATTTATGCTATTTAATTTATTTTTGTTTTAAAAGATGAAAAAAGATTTTTTTTGAGGTAATTATAATCTTTAAAAATATATTTTGCCTTGTGCTAATAAAATGAAAAATAGAAAAAAAATAAAACATCGTTAATTATTTTTTTTAAGTAATTTTGATTTACATACAATAAATTTGTGTTCCCACGTAAATATAGGTCATTTAAATTTACATCCAATAAAACCCTTTTTAAAATAATTTTTATTTAATATTTCATCATATTTTTGTTATAAATACAATAAAATTATTATTTTTAAATGTTTATCATTTACTCACAAATAATTGCCTAAGCTGTCTCTAAAATCATGAAATATTAAAATCTTTAATGGCCTATATTTTATAATTTATAGCACAAATAAATAAAGCAGCATAGATACGGACTTCATATTTGATATACCGTTTGATTTAAAAAATCTTTCAGTTCGATTGAGTATTTTGGCCCTTTCGCTATTTCAACCACAATTTAATTGGCATTCATTCGTGGATAACTGAAATATTATATTACCAAAATAGGTATTTTAATTTGAGTGCTTCGTTAGATTTTCGTCTAATCGAAAATCCTTTCCCAGCCAAGACAGCTCGGTAATAGTTACCGTATAATAATTACTTATTTACCTCGCGGCCCGAGGACCAACCACGGCTTCGTAATTACTCAGTTTTAGGCGTCCATTAACCTGTAAACCATTAGGATGATTTAACTGCAATGCCGGTCATTATTTGTCAAAAAACACTTCCCATCTCGGTTAGATATGGACCGCTCAAACTACTCCATTGTAGGTACGTTACCTCACGAAGCGACGCAGCACAGTGCAAATGATACAAAACGCGAGTGAAAAAGTCACGAACGAACTAACTGTACTGTGTCTGTGTATATGCTTTACAACCTACTCTAGAACTCAAGAGACGAGCAAGGGACCACGCAGGTACTACATACATATATATTTTTTAAATATTTTCAGAATGGTCCAGTCTGAAGAAGACCTTAATAGGCTAAAACCGGTCAGTGGTTGAGTGGGCATAGCGCTTGGGTCCCACCCGGGCGTTGCATGTTCGATTCCTCGGCTGGCTAAGTCCTCCATCACAACACAAGCAAACATTTTCGGCTTTCTGTGGTGGAAGTAGGAGATTTTCAAACATTGTTGGGTTATTCGTAACCCGGGAATGTTTGTCTTTCTTTAAAAAAAAAAAAAAAAGTGATGAAACTGATCAGTGCGTTCACTGGAAGGTAAAATAAAGCCTAGTTTATTAAAAAAAAATCAAAATTTCCTCATAAAGTAAGCAGTAAATACTTTTTCTCAACTCACTACAACACCTGCTTCTTCGTTAATTTATTAGTAGGTAGGTACTGTTCGAGTGTTGTATCGTATTTGCAAATATTTAAACATCATTTTTCTACCTGTCATTGAATATTTAAATTCATCTAGATTCATTTTCATCCATGGACTCCTTTACTTTCAATTTAACGTCTGTGTGGCATTTTATCTTAATATTCTACAAAAAATTGTCTTTGTATCATTTTGTCTATGCTTTTACTAGAAGCGAAAGGGTCAGCTCATTTCAAAACTATTGTCTTTCTAATTTCTTACTAAAAGTCGATCATTCCTTTTCTAAAAGCCTTATTACAGCCAGCATCAAAAATCATATTACATTATCGCATGTTTATCTGAACTTTTATGCGCAATCAACCAACATACCAGCAATTCAACACAAGCGTTTTATTCCGAGTCTAACCCCCAAAATTAGTGTGAGAAAAACCACCTTGGTTTGGAAAACAAAAGAAGTCATATAAGGAGCTCGCTTTACAACCTACTCTAGAACTCAAGAGACGAGCAAGGGACCACGCAGGTACTACATACATATATATTTTTTAAATATTTTCAGAATGGTCCAGTCTGAAGAAGACCTTAATAGGCTAAAACCGGTTACAAACAAAAATAAATAATGTGGAAAAAAAATAAGAAATGTTTTAAAACATTATGAATATTCTACTACATTTTACTGAAACAAACCAAAACATGTCTCAGTAGGTTTCAACTGTCTTTGTGTTTGAACAAATGAAAATACGTAACATATATTGTAAACAGTGATGGTAGGATATTTCAAAGCTCTATTCAAAGCTCGCTTCATTTCGATAAGCACATTCAAAGTGCCTCATCGAAACGATGAAACGAATACGGATAAAATACAATGATTGTTAGGAAAATCTATTTTGGGGAAAATACTTAATATATTTCAAAATTCCTTTTGTCTTACTTAAGATGATTGAAAAGGGTTGCTATTTAATAAAAATATTGATCGTCTTTGAATATTTTAGTTAATTTGTAAGTTATTCAAAGCTGATGCTAAATGCGATGCTTTATTTATACAATTAGTAATATTTCTTCACATAGTGAACTGTCAAACATATAATATATTAACTAGCCATTAAATAACTAAATATTATTATTTAAAATGAACCACTCGCAAAGAGGAAGAGGAAGTATCGACTTGATGATCTATTGCCACAATTGTGAATTCAAATCAACATCATAGTGTTAAAAAAGAAACACGTTAAGTAAATAGAAAATCACTTTAATCATTTCTTTATAACACAGCGATTATGAAAATGATTAACTGTTCAAGCAATTCAATGTTAATGATTGTGTTCCACAAAGGTGTATAAATTCTTGTAACGTACTGTGGAAATGCTAGGTGAGGTGACATTTATTCAAGGTAGACAATTTGACGCGATTACAGAACGTAAAAAAATAATTAAATTATTGAATGGTTTGCAATGATTGAATAACAGTAAATGCACGGTCGTTTAAATTAGAGTCTTGGAAGATATCACTGAAAGTTCTTGATTTTTACAATGGATTACTAGTGTTGAAATAAAACTAATTATAAGTATCTACACGAGACCGCATGCAAATATATTAAAGCATTTCAATTTTAAATATTTATAAAGCGCCTACGTGGAAAATACTCTTTAAAGTCTGACTTTGGTGTTGTGTCACTAATAGAAACTATATTTGTCAAATTTAAGAATTTAAGGCAACATTTCACCCTCCAAACTCTAAATGGTGAGAGGAAAAATTATGGTTCCCATTAAATTTCCCATTAAATTATGGTTCCCATTAATATTTAAAGCGACAGTGAATAAAATTGTAATTAAATGAAAATAAAACACAAGACCACTTATTTAATGAAAATTATCTTTTTTTTTTTTTTTTAATAGTTATACCTCACAAGAGTTTCAGCTGCTCCCATCTGGAGCCAGTGAGACTATGGCATTCAATTGGGGTATGTTGTGAGGCTGAAGGTAGTGGGGAGGGGAAGGAGATGGGGAAGAGGAAGGTGGGGAAATACCTGGCTATTCAGATCTGGTCACTAAACACGGCTAACGCCATTTCAAAGAACATTTCAACTCTGAATGGTGGTCTTACACCAGGGATATACTGAGAGTATTTTCCACTCTCGAACGTGCCGCAAATAAACAATACATTATTTTTAATGAATTAATTGTGAAATAACACAAATTATTCAAATAAAATTTATTTTCCCAGGTCGAGATTCGATCCCGCGACCTTCGGATTGCGCGTCAAGAGCCTTGTCGCTAGACCACGCCGGCCGTTTTACATGTTTCAAAACCAAAATTTTCTTCTTCAGGAAAAGAACTGTCTTTTTTCTTCGTCTTATTTTAATATGTGATTTGTTTTCATTTCACAAAGTGATTTTGCAAAGATTGAAGAAATGTGGAAATCGATTGTAGATTTCGTAGGAATGTTGTCGGTTTTCTCGAGCCTCGAGCCAATCTCCGCTGACGCGTTACACAACGCCGAGCTAAGGGTTGGTACCCAGCATCCCTCTATCGCTATTTTAGGGTAGAAATCGATGCGGCATTCGACAGGCATTATCCGCATTATGATAACGCGCTTTCTTCAGATAAAAATCTACATCTTCCTTAATTCTTCCAATCTGTGTACCATAACGATCCCATACGCATATGTAGCTATCTAAGCAATGATCATTGCTGCAAATATATTCTTCAGAGATAAAAGAGAAAGGTTTGACTTATAAAGCAAGATAGAAATTTAATTATACACTTTATCATATATGAAGTCGTCAATAATAATTGACCGTATAAAAGCAAACAATTATGACTCTCACATAACAATATTTTACGACCATATCTCGCAATATAATTGGATAATCTCACGTATGTTACATCACAGCTTCCGGCAAAAACAGCTTTGAAAAGATTAACAGATAATAAATTGATATTAGTTATTGACTGTAGCCCTTTTATCTCATATGCTAATTCATAATATTGGTTGTAGGAGAAATTAATAGCCATCAAGACTTGTAGTAGTTACTGTTGTGATTGAATAGAATGTATAAAATACGCACTTTTCCGAATAAATTATTACGGACTTGTTCATATTTGGAAAGAGAAAACACAGTCACATAATATTACCTCCAATTGCCGTACAGGTAACATTTATTATGTTTAATTAATCTGTCATAAACTATGCACATTAAGTTCATTTTTCATATTTACGCATTATAACTTGTTTGGGTGATGTTGGTTTATGATATCACATTGCCGTATTTATGAAATTTATCTTGATACAGTAGTAAAGTTGTGTGATATGACGGCCTCCGTGGATGAGAGGTAAGGCTCTCAACTAGCAATCCGAAGGTCGCGGGTTCAAATCCCAGCCTGCGAAGTTTAAAAAAAAAAAAAAATTTGTGTTATTTCACAATTAATTAATTAAAAATAATATAAAGTATATTTGCGGCACGTTCCAGAGTGGAAGATACCCCGTCCCGTAAACCCCCCCCCCCTCTCACGGGTTACATATATATTCAGTCCGGGACATTTAGATTATCAAACATGCGTGCCACCTATGGCATTTTTTTTTTGAAATTTTAATTTTTCATATGATTTTACAAACATTTATTTTTGTATATTATAAGAACAATCAGATAAAATAATCAAACAAATCAATAATCAAATAAAAATTAGTACCTAACACAGGTACCTATTTAAAATAATGGATTCGATTCAAAGTATTCGATTTTTGTTAGTACCATAGGTGATTATTTCCATTAAATTGATTAATTTAAAGAGTTTATTCGAAAATTGAATTTTGATTGAACAATCGATGGTTTGCAAAATGTCATTCTCAATTTGTGACATTCTTTACTTTTTCTTAAGAATTTTTGTAATGATTTAAAACTTTTCAGATATATTTTCATGTGGTTGTATTATTATATATTATTTCGTTGTGGTTGATTCATGTAATCCAGAAACCTTCGCGGGGGTTTAAAGAAGGTATTTCGAAAGTTTCAAATACATAAACAACATAGATAACAAACATACATACATGCAAGCAAGCAAATACAAAATGATTTTTATATAAATATATATTGATCGAACATAAGAAGCGACGACCATCTTTATTGTTCCATCATTATTGTTCCATCACCATCGAATAGCTTCAGTGAGACGCAAGGAACGCATCTGTAAAATACATACTTAAATATTTTTATTGTGTTGTAATAGCTGCCAATGGTCAGTAAAATTACATCCGTATCTTTATTCGCTACCGGCGCTGATTGGATTCGGTATTTTCCGCCGCTACCTGTCATAATTTTACCTTAACAGTCAGTTTCATGTGAATACCATTGGCTCCTCAATGGTAAATGGCGGTCGCTTATTACGAGCACAAAAGAAGCTTACGGCGCAAACTGCTATTAAAACTGCATTAGCCGGCAAACATCAACTTTTAATAGAGAATGAACACAATCGTTCCATTACCACCCCGACTAATCGAAAAGAAAGATACACGAGGAGGGTTCATTGAAGTTCACAGATATTACGATCATTAAACGATGGCCATTTGACTCCAAGGCCCTCGGCTTGATCTGGAAATTATTATGCTAAGAAGATGCATATGAAAAAGCAATCCTGGCAAGGCTGCAAAAAATTAAATAAATGAAAACTGCATAATACTTAATTTGTTTTTATGCTATTTGCATCTCCTAATTTGATTTTCTGATTATTATTAGAAGAACCATTAATTTGCACAGTACAAAATAACTGAAGCTTAAATAATGATGGTTGCTCTTTAATAAATGCAAAATTACTTAGCGGCACCATTTTTATGTAAATAATAGTAAAACTTTTTTTTATGAGAATACCGCATAAGAGTGCCAACTGTTCCCGTCCATACGCCGTCTATAACTAATGAGACTATGGCATCCCCAGTAGGGGTAGGCTATGTTGTGAGGTCGGGGTTAGTGGGAAGGGCAAGAGGATGGGTAAAAGAAAGATTTTCTAATTTCAAGTGTTTCTGAGTTATCTAATTTCTTACTTTTATTGTTTACGGTGAAGAATTTTAACACCTGTGTCCTTAATAAAACAGATCATACTTTTACCCAGGAGATAGGAGTTAAAATTCTTGGCCGTAACAATAAAAGCACAAAATTAGATAAGAAAGCACTTAAAATTAGAAAATTCCTAAATAATATCTCTAGTATTTTAAATTCATTGGTTAAATTATTAGCTGAAAAAAATTTATACAAAGAAAGGCATAATATTCCATACTTTTATCAGAGTCTCAAAGTTCTTTCAGTGAGAGCAATTCTGTGGTACAAAATTATATTTCAGCACATAAATAATCCTTTATATATTAACAGGCTGGAACACAACCATAATACTCGTTTTAACTTCAATGAAGGGCTAATTGTACCTAAGCATACAAATAAATATGGACAAAGAACGTTAAATTACATGATTCCCAGTTGTTTAAATATGTTACCTGCTGAAATTAAAAACTGTGCCCAAAACAAACAATTAATGAATTTACTGAAGACTTGGCTTACGGAAAGAATTAATTTGTATTAGCTTACAATGACATATAAAGACTTTAAAAATGTTATTTATGTTTTCAAAAATTTATTTTTATCTATATTTCTGAAAAAAATTAAATTTTATTTTATATAATTGTAAAAATGTAACTATTAAATCACTATTATAAGATCTTTAACGTAAAGAACCAGTTAGACAAACTGCTAAAAAGTAGTTTATCGGGACTTTTTGTCTTGTATTTGTAAAGTGTATAAAATAAATAAATAAAAAAAAAAAAAAAACCAAATTAATTTATCTTTATTCCTATTCTAGACATAGTTCCAGTAAACCGCTCTGTTCTTGCCGGAAATTCAGTAATTGCCCCTTCCCCTTTGAACACTTCCCACAAAAACACATATTTTTATTATTATTAAAAGAAAAATAACTTTTTTTACAACACTTTATTTTATACACAATCTACATGTTTTGTGAGCAATGTTCACATCATCAGGAGTATGTTCACTGAAGTCACAAATTAAATACAGATTACAGATTACCGGTCAGTGGTTGAGTGGGCATAGCGCTTGGGTCCCACCCGAGCGTCGCGTGTTCGATTCTTCGGCTGGCTAAGTCCTCCATCACAACACAAGCAACATTTTCGGCTTTCTGTGGTGGTAGTAGGAGATTTTCAAACATTGTTGGGTTATTCGTAACCCGGGAATGTTTGTCTTTCTTTAAAATATGAATTTAAAAAAAGATCCTTTTTTTTCTTATCTTTCTTTTTTATCTCCTCTTCTTTCTGTTATATTCCTATTATATGTTTTATACATATATATATATACGTTTTTTTGTTTACTGTTATTTAGGTATCTATTCTTTGTTTATATATAAAAAAATATATATGTTATTTTACCATTACATTTTTAAAAAAATCTATATTTGTTTTCTCCGCCTTTTTGTTCCGAGCTTTGCTCCTAAAAAAGGTGTAAACGTAACAAATAATGTATATTTTGAAATATAATCATCATAATCAGTATATAACCATGTAATTATTTGAAAAAAATTATGTGAATATTGTTAACGAAACATGTAGATTGTGTATAAAATAAAGTGATGTAAACGTTATTTGTCTTTTAATAAAATAAATAATGCCATCACAAAGTGAAAACCTTTCAGAAGAAGTATTCTTCGAAAAATTAATACCTAAAATTTTGTTTATATTGTCAATATTCTGTATCGTAGGTTGGTTCTAATATTTTCCTGTCGAAGGAAGGGTTCCGAAATTGGTAGAGTGAGAATAAAATAAATTAAAGTGGGCTGTAACAAATTTACATGTTTTAATTGTAGAAAAAGATTCGGTCGCATCTAGGAATTGAACCTAGGATCTTACTTCGACTAAGAACTACCAACACATTTTTATTGACTGCTATCTTTATGCATGATTGAATCCCGAAATAAATGTAATCAAGATAGATCGTGGATTAATATATCCATTTTGTGTTAATGCGCGCCATCTATTGACTTTTTCACAAGTCTAGGAAATTGTAATATTTAACCATTAAAGACAATATTAGCGACTCTCAAATGAAAATTTGAAACAGAAAAATCTGAAAAAAGATTCAGTCGCATCTAAGAATTAAACCCGGGATCTTAGCCTTGCCGGAGCTAATGCTTTTCTGATTTTTTTTCAAATTTTCAGTTCAGAGTAGCTCAATACCAAGTCAACCAACAATATTTTTAGAACTTCCTAATGCATGCTTTCCCATTGGTACGATGCCGATTGTCCTTGTACTTTTAATTGTTGTTATCCTTATTTTTGTGTTAAACTACTTATGCTAAAATGGGCCTGCTCTCAACACAGGAATTCCAAGTGAGGCACGGCACAATCACCTGTGTAACTTGATAAATAAAGATTATTATAAAATAAATAAAAAAAGCTAATATTGCCTTCAATGATCAAATATTACATTTTGAACTTATACGCATTAAATTATTCCAAAAAAAGGACATATTTTCATTAAAAATATATTAAATAGCACGTAAATAGTAGAAGCAATATTAATAACTACATTGTAACCTAATTTTATCTTCATTATTCATCTTCAATTAAAGTGAATGTCATATTTATATCAATAATCATTCTTGGCAAGAAAAGAGTTTATTATTTAGGATTATCGAGAATTCACTTAACTTTTTCACAACGCAAATTTCAACCTAATAATAATTCCAAGATAATCTTTTTGATAAAATCTGAGGTTTCCGCTCAACTTAATTTCATCTCTGCTACATTATCTCTCAAAAGGTGGAAATATATTTTGAAGTGGTATCATAATAGAATTTAGTCGCAGGATATTTCAAGACCGAAATTTTGTCAAAGGATCGCCAATATTGTGAGTTACACGGGGATCTCGATCCGTGAGAAATGAGCTATTTTCAGGAAAATGCTCTGAGTTATTTTAGTATGTCTGTTGACATAATATACTCTGCTTCATTTAGAAAACCTAATTGAAAGGATCGAGGCATTCTATTAGGGGTGTATTATAAATATTTTTACCATGAAAGACCATATTTTTAGTAGCAACTCAGAATTAAACAGTACCGAGAATGATATTGAAAAAATAAATGTTTCTTGTATTTGAAAATGTCACGGTCTTTGAATTGAACAAGGAAAATAAAAAAAGATGTTTTTTTGAATTCTTGTCGAAAAAATATGCTACACAGAACTGATAAAAATATACCACACGAAAAATTAATATAATTCTATAAAAATTGCCTGATGCAAAAACATAACTTGGAAACTCTATTATCTTAGCTTATCCAAAACTTTTTTTTTTTAAATTTTTCTTTATTCATTGCATAAATATTATGGTTACATTTTTGTGGATTTTTCGACTACCATACTAGGCTGATGCCCGTATTATGGTGGTCGATTAGTATGAACGACTTTTTATGCGTATTTATACTATTTATACTGATCACCGTATTATGAAATTATTACAATGGTTAGTTAGTTGTAGAACGAATGAATAAGAAGAATATGTGACGCGATGGTGAATGGTAGAAGAAATTTGGGACTCCCGAGGAAGACATGGCGTGGTAAAGCGCGTTTTTATCCCCCGACAAAATATCCCCGACAAAATATCCTCCGACTAAATATATCCCTCGACATATAATATCCCTAGGACAAAATGTATCTCCACTATGTTGAATTCTTTCTTATAACTATTTTTTAACAATAATTTATTGTCTTTATTATTTTTTTCCCATTTTACTATTTTTGAACCATCATTTATTATCTTTACAGGATGTCTGTATTATTTATGTCCCATTTTACTATTTTAGAACAATAATTTATTGTCTTTACAGGATATCTGTATTATTTTTGTCCCATTTTTTGTTAGGTTAGGTTAGGTTTTAGTAAACGCGCGGAACCCATGGCTCAATTCATATCAAAAGTCAGAATAACAGAAGATGATGTATAAATGAGAATGAGTCAAGTAGTGCGTGCTAAGACCGAGTTGTTTGGCGGTCGGTCCTCTCTGCCTACCCCTGCGAGGAAACGGCGCAATGTTTAATTAGTTAGTTAATGTGATCGTCTATATTATAATACTAACTGGGTTACCCGGCTTCGCTCAGGACAATTCGAGAGTGTTCTGGAATGTTCCACAATGATGTTCCCGATTCCCTATTTCCGAACATTCCACGACATACTCCGCTACTCCTTCCGTAACTTTCTAGAGCTCTATGGAACCATCTAAAACTTTCCGGAAGACTATTCTAGAAATTTCAAGAGAGCGAAACTTCCAGCATATTCATATCTTCAAAAGCACGCCCTTCAGGGAAAAAGGGATACCCTTATTCCCTAGGGGGGATAGAGATCTACCACACCATATAACTCCCTTGATCACACCGGGACTTGTTTCTGAGTTTTTACGAGCCGCACGTTTTTTTTTACTTTCTTTTATAATATATATTGATTATAATTATATCCTTGACTTCATGTGTATTGTAAAGCGATGCTTGAAGCAGGTAGGTAAATATTATTATATACACCTACTTCAAGGTTATACCTTTTTTGTTTTCACCATATCGAGAGTTCCATTATGGTTTGTATTACTATTATTTACTTCCTATTGCAGAAATGTTTTGGATATGCTACATTTCTGAATGCTACATAGTATGTACCCATATTAGTTATATTTTTAGAGATCTCAGTGGCGTTATGATAAATGAACGGTGCCAAAAAAGGATTTGCACGTACAATACGTGATCAGGTGTACGGTCCACGGAACACTATTCCCCATTGCGCCACTGCGCAAAAACGCTCCGAGTAAATGCGGATAACTTTAAGGTCACTTGCAGTTACAATGGATTCACAATGATTCTACTATTGTTGTAACATACCATTTATGAATCAAGGAAGTGTTGGTAGCTATTTCCAGCCAAAAAAGTTAGTTACATTCAAGTATGAGTATACGGACATACATATAATATTATGCATTATAATCATGAAAATCTTTAATAAAATACGACTCGTTTAAAATAGAGCAAAAATCTCGCGATAATTGTCTTAAACAGCATTTAAAGAAACGCTGTGAATTTTTTCATACATATAACTTGTAAAATAACTGAAACAAACGTGTTTATGACAATTTTTGGAGCATACTTTGCGATTTTTTTCTATCGAGGGAATTTTATATAATTTGCGTTTGGGGCGACTAATGTCTAGATATTATCTTCAAGAATAACATATAATTTTTAAGAGCTTAAAAACTTCAAATGTTTAAGGGAGGTTTGCAAGAAATCGGTAGAAATTCGAATTCCGGCCTCTTAATGAAATATCACCTCAAGGACACTATTTCAATTTGGGAAGCGGGAATGTATGTATAACCAACACCCCTGACATAGGTCATCCCTACGTTTGGTGACTTAGCAGGGGTGCCCGGATTCATGGGGTGTGGTTTGTCAAAGTCTTGGCGGCGGTGATGGAGACCTAACCTAGACCTCTCCAGACTCTCTCAACCTGTCGCCGCACCGCAGTGGGAGGGATGGATTCACAGGTCCGTCACTCCTGGACACACTGAACCCCAGATTCCTACCCACCCTTTATTCCCTTTTCCTTCTCAGAACTTGCTCTTCTTCCCTTCCCTAAAAAGACCCTCGACAGAGTATCCCTAAAGATGGCATAGGCCCTGAGGGAATATATTTCCTCAGAGCCTCTTGTGTGGAGCTAACGTAAGAAAAATTGTACATATAATTTTGCTCAAATATAATTTATTTTTCAAAGAAAAACTGATATATAGGTACATACCAATATTTACAGATAACAAGGTATGTGAAAGAGTTTGTATTTTATTATTAATTATGTCATTTAAAATGATTTTTTTTATGAGTCGCGGTTGAAATATACTTCGCGTTAATATTTTTATATACAAAAATTTATATATGCCTGATATACTTTTTAAACATTATGTTTAATATCTGCTTTAAAATCGATTACATTGACCATTAGGAAAGTGTGTAAAATATATGGTTATACTTGGTCGTTGATATATATGTTACTCATAACGCCCTATATGGGTGTATTGTATTTAATAGAAAATCTGCTGTCCAAATCGAACAATGATTACGAACATAACACTGTTTCGTCGCTGTTGAACGTTTTAATACTTTTTTTTAATTAAATTCCACAATAAAGGTATTTTTAACCTGACCTGTTTAGAGTGAACCTTATTGTGATGGAAACTTTCAATTACTGTTGAATAGTCAAACGAAGGCATTCATCCCGTGAATAGTGCCGTAGTACATACTCATACGAACAATGGCAAACGTTTAATAAAATTCAATTAAAAGCAGAGTAGGATACCGGAGAAATATATCCCCATGTGATTTATACCAACTAATAACAAAATCTCCCTTCACGCGCTGTGTGTGCGTTATTATGTGTACCACTTAGAAGTTAAAATTTATCGCGATATTTTGAATTTAAACTGTTTTTGTTTCAGTGTTTTATTAAAAAAAATCAATTAATGTTGACTCTCAAACTTCAATTGTCGGAGTGTCCAATTGGAACATTAATCATTGCCGCAAATTATAACCTATTTGTCCAGTTGGTGATTGATCCAATGCCATGAAAAGTGGTTTCTAAACGTTCCTACTTCGGTGGTTCCGGTTCAAAGAAAGTTCATTCAAAGCTCGCATAGCTTCTGTCCTTCGCTTTGGGAATTAACTGGGTCTAAATTGCACTATTCAAGTGTTGAATCAAATCCTAGTGTTGAACTAAGCGCAACCAGGCTTTCATTAAAATGACCCCAGAATTCTATTGGAAATTCCAAAGGTTGTTAAATTCTAAGAGTTAAAACAGTTAGGTCAGCCGCCAGCAGCTAGAAGTGATGTTATTACCTACACCAAGTTATGTTATTTATGCGGTTAAATGGCACACACAATTTTTTGTAACACCTCACAAGAGCGCTCCTATATGTATAGGTGTACAGTGTCCCTAAGGGGGGGGGGGGGAGGTCGATTAAATATTGATCGGGATAAATCGATTTTCTGGCAAACAACTTTTTTGAAGTTCGTGAATATCATAACTCAAAATCTACTTGACCGATCCTTTTGAACCAAATTTTGTAAACTATTTGTAAACATATAAATCAACAAGTAGTCAAAGGGAGTTTTTTTAACCATTTTTTTCCATTTTATAATAACAAATTCACACATATAATATTATATCAACGAACACTTCAAAATGCTGCCAAAAAAAAAATTAAAAAAAACTACCTCAAAGGAAAACATATCACATTTTAAACGCTCTTCGACTTTTTTGTTTCAAATGATTTGGTAACGAGTTATGAAGTTCACCGCTTAACAAATTTTTTCGAAGCGCCTCTGGAGAATCGCTCTTACGGACTTATTTATTGATATTTTTTTAAAGTTACTTCAGATGTTATACTATAACATGTATATAAAATAAATATTCCAACATTATTCATACTTCCAAAAAATATTATGAAAATATGCCTTTTTTCGCCTTTCAAACCTTACTCCCCCCCCATTAGATTACTACATCACCAACCGGCTGAGCAACATCATGAGGAGGGTCAAGTTAGGATTTATTAATGCGGGCCTTCAAGAGCCCCTTGGCGCGAATTATACGAAGGAGAAAAACCAGATGACATATTTTAACAAGCTTCTTTAGGTGGTCATCAGCAAAATAAGGTATACTTTATAATATCAATCACTAGCCGACCCGGCCACACGTTGCTGTGGCTAACTAAACACAACGCCACGCCATTTCACAACCTTTATAACCAACGCCATCTGTTAAATCAAATCCACGGCGCCCACACGCCAGCCCGCTGCCCGCTGCCCGCTGCCCGCTGCCCGCTTGTTAGGCCGCTCCCTTTATTTATATATTTCAACCAATTTGCACAAAACATTTACAAATTATATACCTAAAAACCTTCCTCATGAATTACTCCATTGGTGAAAACCGCATGAAAATCCGTAGCGTAGTTTAAAATATCTATGCACACAGACAGCGGGAGCGACTTTATTTTATACTATGTAAAGATTACGCAGTCATTCGATCTAAAATGTTGTGATATTATAACGTTTTTCACAATAAAACAATTTTTGCGACTAGCATAATATATTTTTATTCATGCATTCAACGTATGGAGCGAAATTTTATTGGTAGTAGATAATGGTTATAAAAGAGGCACAATATTATTTTCCAGGAAGGATATTCAAAGATTGTTGGAACAAACTTCTTCTTCCTGTACCGACAAGCTACCAAGAATTTCAGCGAAAAGAGATGTTAGATAAAAGTCAGCATAATTTTAATTATAAGTCAAGATGTGGTGTCATAAAAGCGAATAAATTCAACGATGCCTAAGAGACGATACTGTAATCCAAATAGGAATAAATTTATAAGAAGAAATAATATTAAATTCATTTCAACAATAAAAATTCCACGAATTTGTAACATGGTACAAATCGATAAATTTACGCAATACAAAAAAAACTTGCGTAATGTGATATGATGTTTCCATTTTATAAGCATGCGTTGATCTTAAGGTCTTTGCAATAATTTGATATTAGATGTTCGTATTTAAAATTTCATTTTTGCTTTACTTTTCAGAGAATTTGAAATCTAGTAGCCCGAATATAATTGAACGAATCGCGTTACCGCTCAGTTTTATTATTGAATTTGCCGAATTGAAAAGAATTAGATTAATATTCTGACGTAAATCGGAACATTTTATTACGCTAAGTTTATTAAATCTATATTCAGTAAGGTTACCAAAGCAAAAAAAAAATCTAAACTTTTAATTCAGGATCAGGGTTATTAATTTCTCGAAGCGGGGAGTAAAATAAAATACTTCACCATAAATAACCATAAAGCTAATTACACTAACGAATGCTGAGCTCTGATCACAAGAAATTTGCACACCTCTTTCTATCTGTATTGTGAAAGACGTTGCGATTATTTACAAGTGTAAAGGTAATTTCCATCGTGAGCTATGGGGCTTTTAAATATGAAATAAACCATTTTTTGGCTCCATATTTTGCAACTAAAAAAGGATGGGTAATCCAAATACTGATAAAATAAGTGTGAATAAGAATTTTTTATTGATTTTTCAGCCAACATATTTGTATCACCTAACTTTTAAAACCGACTTATGCATTGGCAGTAAGGTTTAATGCTTAAACGATTTTCAAGTTAAAAAGGACAAATGAAGATGAGCTGGATAAATACGAGCCATACATTCAGTTTTATAAAACCAGATTCCAGAATCTGATTAAACCAGTCCTCTTCGAACATTCATTAAGAACATGAATTATTTCCTTCGATAAATAAAGAACATCTCCAAAACAAAACTGATGAAATTTTCAAGATCGTAAAAATTCCGTACACTGTGACATTAACTGAATAAACCATTTTTATTAAATGTCTTGCTGTGTTTTACAAAGAAGTACATATCGATATGCTAAACTTTGCAATTTGTGGTGTCGTCACCTTCAATATTGGGGATATCAGTATTGTATGTTTCTCTATGAACAATTTTATTGTAGACTAATAGATACAAGACTATTTTTCTAGCACCATTTGGTGAAGTTTCCCCTTGAGATGAGATAATTATGTCAATGTGTATTTTGAAAAAATGTTTACCAAAGGAGTTCAAATAAAGCAGGTTGTTTAGCGAGATTTGATGGCAAGTTTGTTCCCTCGAAGTTCAAACTGCCAGAGGGCGGAAGTGTTCGTTAAGTGACAAGTCCCGGAAACGGATACGGGCGAATGGAAAGAAATGCACAGAGGAAATAGCGGTGGATATTCGCGAAATGACGAGAGATGTCGCCAACGCATATTTGAATTTAGAATTGATTTTTATTTATTTATTTTACATTAGGAGGCTCTGAAGAAAACAATTTCCCTCAAAGAAAACAAACAACCAGATGAAGTAGCAGCTCGGATGGGAGTGCCAAGTGGGCCAATTTTGATAAGCAGAACTGGTGCTGTGGGATGAACCAAACGTCAATTTAAGACGCCCAATGAACGCTCATCGGATACCGTAAAAGGCGTTGGTCGCTCAGGACAGAAGGACGATGGCTATGGAAGTCTGAATCCGCTAAGGAGTGTGTAACATATTTGGGGACGTCGTCTGTAGAAAGGGAAACGAAGGAGAGGAAATTCTGGGAAGGAACAAGGTATGAGGGGTAGTCAGGAATCTGTGTGTCAGTGTGTCCAGGAGTGATGGACGAATGAATCCATTCCTCCCATGCGGTGAAAGGCTAAGGGTAGAAAGAGTCCGGCTGGAGAGGTCAAAATGACTCCCTCAACTAGTCTCTAAAGACCTGGCCCGCCATGCAGTGGGTGAGCAAACGCATCCGCCGCTAAGATCTAAACAAACTTCACCCTCATCAACCCCATAGCAAACCACTTGGGGTTACTTGTGGCAGGGGTGTTGGTTATCCAATAAATCGTTCCCGTGGCGGCGGTGCCCATATCCGCCTCCCAAATTGTAAGAGGCGTAATGAATGTAATGGACAACCACGAAATAAATTAAACTATTAACTAGTGAGTCTCAGGAATAAAATCGCACGTGGGGAACAATAAAACAATATGAATTATTCTTTAGCCTTAAAATTTATTATTACATACAAAAGGGTGTTGAAACTAAATAAAAAACATAAATTACGATATTTCGTCTTCATATTAAATCAAAAGAATCTTTAAAATACGAAGCTCAAAGACGGTTCAAGCCTCAATAATCGAGCCACGAAGCTACTCGAAAATAAAGGAGCTAGTAGAACTATTAACAGAACACTACAACCTCAGGAGACACCATTAAATGGCGTTGATGGGAAGAAGGTTCACTGAAATGAGAAGTAATGGCGTTGTATAAAATCAACACAAAAACGCGCAATAAATTGAGGCGAATTATTTTCGACTCCCAGTATTCCCACTACTATTACCGAACCGATTCCGGTTGCATCTCTGTAACGAAGCAGAATAATAAACCCATAAAATACAATACACAATGTATCGTCAAAACAATACGATGTCGAACGCGGCAGTCTCAAAATTCTTCATAAAAACATCGCAACAGTCCCCTGGCGAAAGTCCGTTGAAATCACTGAACCGATAGTCTGTAGGAGTGTGATCTATATCGATTTGAAAGAAAATTGTTGTCACTAATGTACACAATCGGCTCCTAAACCGATTACGGTACGATTGTACCCCCCCCCCCAGCCAGGAGCACGTGCTATGAGGATGGAAAGGAGGTTGGAGTTTAATCGACCGGTATACATCTATACATGGCAACCTAATAAGCCAATATTGGAATTTAGGATAGGCAGGAATAAAGGAATAGATTGAGCTTCATGATTTTTATTTTTTATTCTTTCTATATGTCTTCCTTCTTCTTGCCATAGAGATTACTATAGAGGCGCATCTCGTACATAATTTTTCGAGATTCGTGTTCGAATCATGCACGAACAGGCCATCGGGAAAGTGAATTCTAACTGAAGCCACCGCGTCGAAAGGTCCTAAAGGTCGAAAGGTCCACCCGTCCTTTCCTTTTACTCAAGCCCATGGTTTCAACCTTTTCCATCCTACTTTGATACGTCACACGCCAGCCACGGTCGACGGTTGTTGTTGTTGTATCTACTAATAGAGAAATGGAGGTACTAACCTACGATTCCGTTGAAACAATTTATTCGCTGAATGTCTCATCTATGTATACATATATATCAATGCTTCTTGCCTATTCTCGTCTCTTCTTAGATCTTATCTATTTCTGGTTTTTTTGCCTCTTCTTGGATCTTCTCGCCTCTTCTTGACTTTTCTTGAGTTTTTTCTGTTGTCCTGGGTCTTTTCATCTTTTCTTGGCACTTTTGGCTATTCTTGTGTCTTCTTGTCTCTGCTTGAATCTTCTAGTCTCTTCTCGGCTCTTCTTTTCTCCTCTTGCCCCTTTGTGGCTTTTCTTTTATCTGCTCTTCTCTTATTGCTTCTTTTTGTTACTTCTGGGTTCTTTCTGTGTCTCCTCGGCCCTTTTTACCCTTTCTTGTCTCTTCTTGCCTCATCTTGATTCTTCTCATAACAAAGAATTACGATATTTGAAAATTTATTATCTATTTATATGAAAAAAGGTAAAATTGAGCTCACTTCTGGCATACGAATTCGCCTACAACAACTTCACAAATATCTCTTCAGCGGTTGAAATAATGCTAATAACACGGTCTACCTCTGAACAAGAAGGCACCGAACGACACGCGGAAACGTTCGCATTGTTTTTTCGGGGGCAATCGCGGTCGGAATTCGAAATGGCACCGAGACGAAACCCGAATGAAACCAAAATGGAAACGAGATGGAACCGCGGAACAATGGGAATAAGGAGCATTCGCATTACGCTGTCAATGACGGCGTACCGGGAAATTAATGTCCGCAGATGTCATCGCGGCCGAAAAACACGAATGCGAATTTATGTATATTTTTTGTGACCGCCAGCCGACATGCATCGAGATGGAACACGGTCAGGAGATTTTCGTGAGAAAAGTATGCAATATTATAGTCGTTGCGGACTGTTCTTTTATGCAATGCGGATGAAAACTGGAGGTATAGCCGGAGATTTTTAAATCAAGATATTACCAGCATTAAAATTTATATAGTTAAATTACGTTACGATTTGTACGTGATTTTGATAGGTATCTAACAAATACCTCTTTAAAAGCTATCAGCAATTTTATATAAAATAAAATATTCAGTAAATGAAGTTAGCAATGTCTTCCGTTGATTTTATGAATGCTTTAACGTTTTAATTGGACTATGTGCTTTTATATACTCAGGATTGCGTGCACTAATGTGTCCATTCTGGAAGAGCTGGACATCCATATTAGGCTTTCAACTGTCTGCCTATAACGTATCTTATGATACTTTGGACACGATGCTCGCCAAACTGAGGACTCTAACTTGGAGAAACTCATATACACTTGCAAAGTTAAAGGCAGAATAAGCGGAGGAAGGTAACCAGTACGCTGGAGTGACCAATTATCACTAGCATCGGGGGTCCGCAGCTCTAAGAACCGTGAGGACTGGAAGAGCCTTGTACACCATGTAAATTTGAGAAGGGGTCACGATCCCCAGCAATGAGGAACCGACTTTTTATTTATACTATACATTGGCCAACGCTCAATCAAAACTACACATGAGATGTCAAAAATAAGAGTAACCCCTTAAGTTTCTAAATGGTTTTAGCTATGCTTAGTGACCAATCTGAACCATCAGGTTCTGCCAACATTTCTTCCTCCACTCGCTTCCCACAATCTCAAAATTTGGGTTGACATAGTTTCAATGACTTCTAGCGTTGGACTTGTACAAATTTAACCTAAAATCTCAATGAAGTCCGATTGAGAATAATTTTAATGATAGAGCTCAATTTATTACTTCGTCTTGTTGAATGAAATCAATTAAAAGATGATTAACTATTCAATACGTACCAAAGCTAAGTGGGTACCGCAAAATCGGATTACTATTACGAAAAGCTAAAGTAGAGCTTACAGAAGATTCAACATAATTGAGTACTTACCAGTATCAATGAAGCTTGTCCTCGTTGATTGATTACAGAAACTTGTGAGCTTTGGCCGAGTTTCTCGGTTGATATAATATGACCGATACACGCCTGGTATTTAATACAATATGTGCTTTTGAATGTTGTTGTTATTAAAGATTCTGTGCAGAAAGCGCAAAAGGACTTACGTCGGCAAACTTTACACCGGCTTAACGACGGTTAATTGACAGATCTGACACAGATATCTGATCACCGAGGAAAAAGTCAACGTAAGATGGTATCGACTGCACATGGGGTTATGCCTCTGAAACAGTAAATATATATTTAATAACACGCTATGAATGGATTGGCACCTGCTTAATGAGAAAATATTATTATTAATGTAAAGCGACTTCTTTAGTAAGTAACCTACGAATCAGAAAACCGTGATTGCATCGTATCTAAAACCACAAAACTCTCGAATAGTGAGCACTGTCTCTGTATAATTTGCACAGCTTCGTCAAGGATTTCATGGTTAACGCTATTTTTTCAGTTCACTATATCATTTCTATGATGAGCTGCTTTTGAAGTAACTGTCTAAAATAAAATAAAACGCAATATGTTTGATTTTGTGATGCGTGCGGGTGAGAGAGGTAGAGAGACGGTGCTTGCGTCTTGCGTCAATTGTTTATGGCATTTATCGTGTGTTTTTGTATTTTAGAGGATCGATAACTGTTGCTAAAAAACAGCACAGTTAACAAGTGTTTTTTTTAAATAGACCATGTACAATAATGAAGTATCTAATCGTAGGTACATCCAAGTATCTGCCATAATTATTGGCTGAGCATGGCGAAGTCCGGTTTCAACTCGACCACTCTGCATTTCGTTTGTCTGTAAATTTGTTTGTTTATTGCGGTAAATCCTGTAAAGATGGTAGCCGTATTTGATAGTACATTTTTATTCCGGCAGAGCGTAATCAGAAATATTTGGATTAATCAACTCATCTACTGTTCACAGAATGATGAAGCTAGGGCGAACTCGTCAATGTATAACTACAAGTATAATATAATTAGATAATTATTACAGATGACTTGTTTAATTGTTTTGTGTTTGAACGTCATGTAAACGCTAATTTGTGTAAAGTTACCATGAAGATTGATGAGAGACGAATATTGTAAATAATTACACTTGAAAGCCTTAAAATTAATCAGATAAACTTCCCGGCATTAGATTACTTCAGCTTCAAATATTGATACAGAAAAGCTTTTGACATTTTCAATTTTAAATTAGGTCTGTTTGCTCTCTCATTTTAATCCAGTTTTACTAATTTTTTTTATCATAAACATCGTTGCTACAGCCTTTTGGGGATACCTAATTAAGAATCTTTAGTGTGGGACCATAAAGTTATGAATCTGACTTCCCGAGTACACGGATAGACAAACAGAAACAGAGGTAGACTGATCATCGGGTTTTCGTAATTTGTTTTTGGGGTGTTATGCCATGTTGCGCTACCTCCTTCTTTAGCCAAAGTTTCGGACAGCGTTACAGTGTACATCATCAGGGAGATGTGTGACACATCTCCCTAACCATTGAAGGGTGAAAGCCAGAAATAATTGAAGAAAAAACTTTACTAGATAAAATAACAACCTTTCGAAATCAATTAACATTTTTTGTAGAAAAGGGTCGATACGACTAGAATTTGATTTTAAAATGACATATTTCCAGTTGGGTCACGTTATTCCCTATTAAATGACATAGTTGTTTTCTTTTTTAAATGTCAATCCAAAGTGTTGGGAAATATTCCAAGATATATATTTTTAAACACGTCAGTTTTTCTCTCTTTAATCTGCGAAACTTGTTGTCAAATTGACATTATTTATAGGCGTGATGAAAATAAGAACGTGTTTACATATTTTTAATTATCTTTTATGCGAATTCCCCGGAAACCTCGATCGTTTCGGCACGAGAGAAGGCCGCGTTATGAGCCGCCTTCGAGCTCAATATCGAGTTCTTGATTCGATCGCCACTTTCGTTGATTTCTGATAAGCACCGATCATTGATGATTGTACAATGAAGTTCACTACTCGAAAACTCGTGCTACTTTCTTCGGGTAAATTGATTTCGCTGTCAATGTTTATCTTCCTGAAAGGGTAATTGATGGATTATACGTCAAAGGATTTAGTACTTAAAGTTGTCGATCAATATTATTAATTTAAATGACTTTTTACATTTTTAAGTAACTTGCACAACGACTTTGTCAAGTGGAAGTGCAATAACAAGCGAAACGGTGCATTTAATATATCTGATAAGATGTACGTATGCATTAATATTAAATATCGTAGAATACAACTTTTGTTGATCTCTTATTACTAACGTAGCTTATAACTTTCAACGTATTCTTATTGGATTGGTGAAATATAGATATAACAATTTTCACATTTCTTCAGACGAAGTCAATATTGATTTCACATGAATCACAATGGCGAGAGGAAATGTGACATCGCGACAAAAGAAAACCCAAATCATCGCAACAGATGATAGATAATCCAAAAATACCAGAGTGATTGGACAATAAGAAAATCTAGAGTTGAAGAAAGATTGTAGCGTGTCGATCACAACGCAAAAAGAAAAGATGAAAGCTTCTGCAAAAAGGTAAAAAATAAATATTTGTTAAAAATAAATTTTGACGAAAACGTAATAATATCGGAACCTATTGTCGTGTTTGTCTACTTATTTTGGCCAACAATCGGTTTCCGATTATCGCCACCAGACAGTGTTATCAGTGGGAGTTTATGATATCCACAAATTGGTGGCGATCGGTAAATACGATATATTATTATTCAGTTATCAAAACGTTCGAAGATTTTTTCCAGGGATGTTAGCTTTGGGTGATTGGGCTACTCTCTACTGACCAATGTACACGATGTTCATTGGAAATAACTGTTAGGTAAAATTGATTAAAAAATCGGACTGGGCCGACAATTTACACTAAAAAGGATTTGAATACATATCTTTTGTCACAATTATTTGAATCGTTAATTGATTTTAGGGAAAATGTGTTATATACTCACTTTCCCACGTCTTATAAGATTGATACGACGACAATGACGTAAATCTTGAATAATAAAGAGTTAATAATGCAACATTCGACGGTATCTTTACATATGAAATTGGCGTTTTGCATGGGAGGAAATTTTGTATGGGAGCTTATGGGAGTTTTGTGTGGGGGCTTTTTCACCTTCCCAATTTGCTTCAAGTGGATTGAAACGGTTTTATCTAAGACTAAGACCGCAGCCTGCAGCTAACTTGGAAGTGGTTTGTGATGGATCCGCTTCCACAATAGTCTTCAATTCTTCATTATCAACTTTGGTCTCCGGCCGTCCACCAGCGGCTTGTTCTGCAGGTAGAAATTTCCAGAACGAAAACGTTGGAACCAAAAACGCACTGTGTTTTCTTTTGCGGCACCGTCGCCATACACATCATTAATCCTTCGAGCCGTTTCTGCAGCACTGGTGTCACGGTGGAACTCGTACTCGTAAATAACGCGATATTTCAAGTTTTCCATTTTGTAAACTAAGTGACGCAAAGAAAAAAAAACAATTAAGGAAAAAACAAATGAATTATAATTTTCGAAACACAATAGCTTTATAAATTTGAATTTGGAATTTCTAACCAAAGAGAAGATATTTGAGATCAAAGTTGCCAGTACGGTAAAACACCAATTTCATATGTAAGGACCCAATAGTATTAAGCAAAGTCGCTCCCGCTGTCCGTAAGCTTAGATCTTTTAAACTACGCAACGGATTTGCATGTGGTTTTCACCAATAGTCAAGGTTTTGTGTAAATTGGTTGAAATATATAATATATAAAGGGAGCGGGCTGGCAAGCAGTCGGTGTGGATTTGATATGTATGCAAATTAACAGATAGCGTTGGTTAAAAAGGTGGGTAAAGGCGTTGTGTTACGTTAGCAACAGCATCGTGTGGCCGGGTCAGCTTGCATTTTATAAATATTTGTTTTTGCTACCCGTCCGCGTCAAACTTCTCTTACTGGGGACAAGTTATTTATCTAAAAAATATATTAATCGTTACGTCCCTGAAAGTTTTCAGACTTGAATTTCTGCGGTTCTTGGAAGGACGGAGTAATCATAATTCGATATAAAAGTGGATTTTATTCATAAAAAGATTTAATTATTTTTACTACACAAAATTCACGAAGCCACAAAATATTTCGAATGATTTTCTAGGTATCAATCCAGGAACAAAGGGTAGTTTTATTTCTGTAGTAACACGATATTTGATATTAGCATGATCAATGTATTTTTTTATTATTAAAAAACTAAAACCATAATAAACTTACATTCCAGGTATATTGTAAGCATAATATTACACGGTTTATCCATTTATTCATAGTTTATTAAATCTGAAGTAAGTATATTAATCGAATTTCACCATGTAATCTTCCCAGCTAAGTACACGCCAGAGTAAATTTTGGTCATCTGCATAACACCGTTCATTCAATTACTCAGTAAAGGGAACCTTGGCTGTCCTACCGTTTAATATTTTTAAGATACTGGCTTTCACAACCATGCACTTGCGACAAAATGTTTTTTTTTGTTTCTTTTATAACCTTACGAAAAAACTATACCAAGAACTGAACTTTTTGAAAATTATAAAATTGAACGAATGTAACACATGCCCTTTTATCTACAAAATATAAATTAGACTTATGTAGACGAATACTACACAAGACAATATAATAATAACACGTACACTAAAAGTGGTAAGAGAATCATATGCCACGACTATACACATTCCTCTTCCCGGTAGACTGAAAACGTAAAATAGAATAAATAAATTAAAATAAAAACAACTTTTCATTTATTATTATCAAGTTTATTTTGTAGAACTATTTCAAATTAATAACATTTTTTGAATTTATAAAAACAGTTTATTATAAACAGGTTTTGCCATTTACTTATTATTACACGTGACAGCTGTTTCGCCTTCTAAAGGCATTATCAAATTTTGGCGTAAACTACTTACAGACTGTTCAGTCTTAAGATAAGCGAATATAATTATAATTTAGTTAAATGTAGGATAATTTTTAAGATCAGCTATTATGTATTATTGTTATATTATATAAAATTATTATGTATCAACATTAAATAGCTTTCATTTATGTAGTTAGTTGGAAAGAGAAATATAACAATAATAATAAGATGTATATTAAACTACCCCACGTGCATCATTTACTAACGCCACGAATTAATAATTGTTTTATTTTTTGAAAACCTCAAATTATTTATATTATTTATTTTTTATTAGATACATTAAATTTACGCATTTATAATACTACTTGATAATGTTGGCCTCACTGGGTGCTTTACCCGTGCTGTCCATTTTACACGATTGAAATAAATTATAAAAGTGAGATGAAATAAAATAAAATGAAATAATAAAGGCGGTAATGAAAAATAAATTTAAAAAACAAGCGTGCAGATTACACGCGGTAGAAGCGAAACCTTAAGAAAATAAACTTCAAGAGAATGAGACGAATGCAGAGTATCAGGATTAAGGTAATACGGGGTTTATTTATTTTAATACTGTTACCAAGTTTAAACATTATTACACATTTTATTCTACGAAGCACCGCACAAAGAGGAAGCCGATACGCTACGAAGCTTAGATTAGTCTATCTCATTCTCATAGTAGCAGTATTCTACGATGTCGTCATTTTCAGTTTAATTTGAGTGAGTAACCGTATATTTGGTTGCAGGCGTGTATTATAATATTTAAACATTGTAGGCGATTTTAACGAGCGTAGAAGAAAATTATAAAACATAAAATCAGAAAGATACAACCGAATATTTTTCACATTTTTCTGCAATTAATAACTAATTTCTTCAATGATTAAATTAATGATTCATCCATTTCAAACATATTGCACTTAGTACAGTTGGACAAATGTTTACATAATTGTTATCACAAAATAAACTTCATAAGGTTTATTTGAATAAGAATTTTAATTCATAATATTGGTTGATATTATCAAATGAATTTAGCAAATGTTTTTTTGTAATTATTGATTCATTAATAACAATTTATTCAGAGAAACAGAAGACGCAGTGGAGCCTGATAATAGACTGATAAAAAATATTCTAAATAATAATAATTCTGACACGTACCTACATAAAATAAATGATGAATGGTGTAGGTCGGAAACAATAAGACAGGAATGACATATAAATAGTAATATAATACAAAATCGTTATGAAACAAATTATTAAATTATTCAATTCGCTAATCGTTAGCAAAGTTAACGATTAGCGAATTGAAATCCAGCTGTTCGGTTCAGAGCTATTTGGTTCAAAACCCGGTGAGAGCAAATACAATTTTTTTTTTATATATGCAGTACTAAAACACAATAAATATACGCGTTCTTTACTAATGATTGCTATGTGGAGTAAAAAATGTTAATGAAATTTTGAACTCCGGTGACATTTTTTTTCAAATCATAACACTAAAAATTAGTGGGTATTGAAAAGGGGAAGGGCGGGGGTCAGGTTGAGGGGTTGGGTGGTTAGATACTCGGTTGAATAACCTGAGTGCGGGAGATTTTTTTATTTGATTTTAAGAAGAAAAAAAAATACAAACAAAAAAGTCACCCGAGAACTTTCAATAACATTTTTTACTCCAAATAATGCTAGGAATCACCGGTTAAAGCAAGTCAAGTAAGTCCCTTAACACCTCACATGTATTATGTACAACGTTTCAGAATGAAAGATACTCTCAGTGTCGTCGTGGTTAGATAAACAATAATTACAAATCGATTCGTCGCTCGAAATGAATTTTTGTACTCGTATATTTAGTGAGTAAATAAGAAAAACAAATCCTTTCCAACCCTCTTCTTCTCTTTCCAAATCTTCCCTTAGCCACAAATATTTACGTAGTTGTACAATTTAAAATGAATTAGATTGAAAATAAATCCACCTGTGGGCCGATGGTTCAGATCCGGCACGAAAGACCAAAAGTATGTAAAGACTCACCGTGTGTTTGGGAGCGTGGTGCTGCTCGACCTTCATGTCAGCGCAGCGGTTGAGCGCCGCCAGCCGCCTGAAGAGGGACTGCAGCGAGTCTGGGTCCAGGAAGGGGTGGTCGCTTTGCACGCCGGACACGTTTATGGGGAACTGCATGTCTGTGGAAGAAGAAATTCAGGTTAGAATTCATCAGTATCGTTTTTCAAATTTAATGAAAATTTCAAGGTATAAAGCTAGGTAAACAGCTTTATAATGTTTCTTACTGATGTTGTAAACTAAGAAATTCAACGTATAAAGCTGGGTCAACAGCTTTATAATGTTTCTTACTGAAGCTTTAAACTAAAAATTTCAACGTTTAAAGCTAGCTTAACAGCTTTATAATGTTTCTTATCGATGCTGTAAACTAACAACTTCAAGGTATAAAGCTAGGTAAACAGCTTTATAATGTTTCTTACTGATGCTGTAAACTAACAACTTTAAGGCATAAAGCTAGGTTAACAGTTTTATAATGTTTCTTCCTGGTGCTGTAAACTAACAATTATTTAAAAGTCAAGGGTGCAGCTGTAGACATAGACAAATTTTACAAAGATCGTAATAAATGAAAAAAACGGAATCTATTTTATTATCAAATAAAAAAATTGCACAAAAATAATAGGTACTTTATATAATTCATTTTTAAAAAGGAGATAAGCGTTAAGAAGATATAAACTAACAAGATTAGGTTTTTTTTCAATAGACATAAAAAGCTTAATTCCGCTTGCGACGTGTTTTCTCGGCTCTAAAACGTTTATCTCCGTAAGATTAAGTGTAACAACTTATCTTTAAGATGTAGTTTTGTAGCGAGAATTCATTGTGTAAATTTGGTGGGAATTATCTTTTGATCGTCTAGTCGCAGTATACATAAACATGTTAACAATACTATTGTTTTAAAGCCTCATAAAATGTCTAGCCGGCTAAGGTTAATTAAAGAGTAATCTTGCAGATCTACTCGAGTCAAATTATAAAAAAAATGATGAGTCTTCTCGTTCAAATGCCCTTTTCTCTTTTCCCTGCTCGTTCTTGACATTTGCTTAATGAACTTAATTTGTGGAAATGCCAAAGGTCAACTATTTTGTGTTATGTTATAATTTATTATTATCTTTCAGAGAGAAAGTTTTAGTAAATTACATGAAAAAGCATGAAAGGTGTTCCCCTAATTTAGTATAAATATTAATGTTAGAATTAACTTGATAATAGTGGAAAAGGTTTCTTAGCGCCTCTGTGACTACCCCGTGATTTTTCACAAGTCTGCGCTAGTATTAAGAGGAACGGCTGCGCGGCCATTTTCATACGAAGCTTAAATTAAAATTTTATTAAAAATAATAAATATTTATAAAAAAAAATATATCTGAATCCAATATGAAAAATTATTTTTTTAAATTCAAAGGTGAAGCAAATATATAGTACGGATATGTGCTACTTTATTTTTTTAAATTATAAAATAAAGGTCATTAGAGAAATAAATTCTTTATGATTTTAGAGGAAACTTTGGCAATCATTTGTGAGTTAATATTTTGAAAAAAATTATTTCGCTTGATTTAGCATGCAAATAAATATTATCTATAAAATAAAATAATAAAAAAATATTAAAAAAAAGTAATTTGCCAGGCCTAAATTTATATTACAAATTTTTGATTTACTATGGAACGCGAATTTGTCGTAAAAACGTACTTTTTACAATGTTTTATTTAACGTTTCATTATATTAAATCCGGCAGAATTATTTTATTAATAATTATAATTATCTCACAAAAATACAAACTTGCCTCTAAAGTCATGCAAAATAGAATTCTTAAATGGCCGATATATCATAATACATATCACAAATAAATAAAATAGCACATTTCCGTACGAGATATTCGCTATACCTTTTGACTAAAAAAATATTATTCAGTTTCGTTGAGCACTACGGCTTTATAGTTTTTGGTTTTCAGTCTTTAGTTTTTAGTCACGGTCTCTGTGTTTCTTCCCTCCTACAACATGGGTCTCTTCAATACCCATGTTCACTCCTTCCTCTCCTTAAAAAGACCTTCCACAAAGCATCTTCAAAAATGACACAGGCTCTGACGGAAATTATTTTCCTCAGGTTCTCCTGTGTGGAGTTAATGTAAAAAATATGATTACAGCCGTGCAGACTCTAATAAACACAAAGAAACAAGATAATCACATTTTCTGAAAAAGTCAAACATTTTCATTTTGCATGTTCTTTTCTGTGTAATTAACAAGACTCTTTAAATTGCATAATATGTTGGTTTTTTAATTTCATTAGAAACTCCTATTTGTTTAGAGTGTATACCACCGAAATTATATTTTTTATTACCTATATCAGGGATGAGCAGAGAACACCATTTAGTATTAGGTATTATATTGTAATCTCAAAGTTACAACAAAATATAAACTGAACATAAAGTCTGAGTTTTAATGAGAAGAAAAGTTTTGTCACGGTAATCGTTCGAGTGAAGCGTTAAATCTGTATAATAATATACGACGGAGATGAAAACACGGTTAAGCCTTCAATACTCCATTTATAGAGAAAGGAGGCTTTATAGTTCACCCTGCCGAAAGTTTCCGGAGCTTATTTCATCTCTCCTCCCGCCTTCAAAGGATCCGTGTCGTTGTTACGTTGTACGGGAAGATCCAGAACAATTTTCCAGTTTTACGATCGTGTTTCGGCTGTAGCTCACGTCTGTGGGACCTTACAATGTTGTATAGTAGAGGATTTAGCAGAATAATGACTGTGACTTGGAAAAACTTGGTGTCAAGTCCAACTATTTCTGACATAAACCCGCTCATTAAAGAAAAAATAATCGTAGGTTAATTTACATAATACCTGGTTGCACAGAATGACGATGGATTGCAAATTTCACAAAGACAAATATCAGAATAACTTTTTTTTTGTGAGACAGTTTTTAATGAATATTTTATAACCCTTTAAATTATCTTTAAATGCAAATTCAATAAACTGTTACAGTTGTTACATATGATGAATAATAAGAAAACTCAATTCATTTGTGAAAAGCCATCTTCATTAAAAATGAAGTCTAAAATGCAAATTTTGATTAAAAAAAAAATTGAAATAAAACTTTTAACAAAACGAAACATCTACATGTACATTTTTGATCTACAATAAAATTTTTGTTATTAACAAAAATAAATGCTTGTTTCATCTTTCCAAGTACCTACTTAGGTAAACCTAAAAAATTATGATAAAAATAATTTAAAAAAAAAACTACAGTTAGACGAGAATTTTGAGAGGTTTTCAAAAAAAAAAATCTTTTTTTATATAAGTGGAGGCCTACTCAGATACATCAAAATAAGATAATAAAGGTTTCTTTACATTATATAACTACCTAGTTATTTCACGTTTATATAGACTAACTAACTAACTAACTAACTAACCATCACGCCGTTTCCCCGCAGGGGTAGGCAGAGAGGACGGACCGCCACACAACTCGATCTTGGCACTCTCATTTTATATAGACGTAGGTTTTTATTAGTTTCACTGTGTAAAAATATATCATTTTCTATTACACCCAAAATAGATAAATACCTACATTGATTTTTGAAAATCTTAATTATCCATATCGTACCTCCATGGGGAATATAATACTCGTTTGGGGTATTTCTCTTTGTGAAAACGCTCCTCAATTGATGATTTTAAATCAGTACAGAAATATATAGGTATTTTTAATGAAACGCGTTTTAAATTTATTTATATAATTATGTGAAATTTCATAGAAGAAATCAAAAAGCCTAAAATAACAAATAACCTAATTTTATCACACATATTGATCGACAATCTTTCAGTTTTCTTATTTTAAATGTAACGCATCTTATTTCACTCTTCGTCCTGTAATGTTGGATTGTTTGAAAAATTCCCATTTGTGACAAGGAATAGAAAAGTGCCTCTCCAGCTGGAACTGTCGTATATATTGACAAAGCAGATACATTTTTCGATTTTCCATCAAAGTAGGGCACGTTCGGTTACATGCAGAATATTTGAAAAGGTGTTGATTTAAAGATAAGAGAAAAATACAAATTAAATAAATGTTTTAATAAATTCATTTTCTGTTAAAAGTAGAGATAATGACTTCCTCACTGGAATCCCCCATGCTGAGGATTTCATTAACACATTAAAATTTAATTACTTGAATAACACGAAGTAATTATAAATATACTATGAAGTGTTTTTTCCGAAATAATTAATATCTTTACTTGGCATAAAATGAAGTCGCTAACGTCTGTGCGCTAAGATTTTTGAAACTACGCGACGGATTTTAATGCGGTTTTCACCAATAAATAGAGTGTTTTCGTTATTTGTTTTGGGGTGTTATACCATGTTGCGCTACCTCCTTCTTTAGACAACGTTTGGCGAAAGAAGGAGGTAGCGCAACACGGCATAACACCCCAAAAACAAATAACGAAAATACTTTTGGCCGTGAAAATCTAAAAACGTAATAGGTATAGTGATTCATGAGGAAGGTTTTTAGGTATAAAATTTGTCAAGGTCAATATATCTGGCTAAGCGGCAGCGGGATGCGGGCAGCGGGCTGACAAACGGGCGGTGTGGATTTGATTTAAAATATGGCGTTGGTTATAAAGGTTTCTTTAGCCACATATAGCCATAAAAGAAAGTGTATGTAAGTATGCGCCCCGCTAAAAAATCGGAAACGAGTCCCGGTACGATCAGGGGAGTTATGGTGTGGTAGCCCTCTTTCCGTATCCATGAAGAAGGTTCCTATTTTTACCTGAAGGGTGTGCTTTTGAAGATACAAGGGCTGGAAGTGTCGCCCTCTAGAAATTCCTAGAACAATTCAGAACATTCTAAAGTATTAGAGAGGATTCCACAACATTCCAGAGCATCCCAAAACATTCTGGAATGTTGAAAAATGTTCGGGAATAGTCTGGAATGTTCAGGAACATCCCAGATTATTGTGGAATATTCCAGAACACTCTCGAATGTTGTGAAATGTTCTGAAAAAGTGTGGACCATTCGAAGCCTTTTTTGTATGGTTGGGGTACCCATTGGTAACCCATTGGTAACCCACAACCCATATATAAAGCAAGATCCGTCAAGGGTTTGAACGTCAGTTCAATCTCATATCAACTCCCTAAGCAGGGCCGGGTACCCCAGCTAGTTTAAAAATAAATTAGATATTCCGTATTTGGTGTCAGCATATTTTGTATTCAGCTTTTTATTTGAGATTTAAATGGTTTAATATTGTTGTGGTTTTTGAGTGAGTGGGATTTTATTGTGGAGTTTAGTACCATAGTAAGCTTTTTTTGCAAAAATGTTGTATTTGCAGATACTTGCTGGATATATATGTATTTATTTTTTTAAGAAAGAATCATTTCCGGGTTACGAATAACCTGACAATATTTGAAAATTTCCTACTACCATCACAGTAAGCCGAAAGTGTTGCTTTAGTCGTGATGGAGGACTTAGCCAGCCGAGGAATCGAACAAGGAATGCCTGGGTGGGACCCAAACGCGATGCCCACTCAATCACTGACCGGTCATATGTCTATGATATTGAGATCTAGGGAACTTTCAGTATAATTTTCATTATGGTTTTTTGCGTTTTAATTAGTGGATATAGTATACGGTCAGTTGCACTGCCCAACCGGTAATACCATTGATCCAATTGCCAATCTAACAGTGATCTTTTGGCAAGAAGCCATTTAAATCATGATTGAGTCTTGTTAAAAGTTAGCAATTATTTAACTAATACATTAAATTTTAACTAATAAATAAATTCCTCGGACCTCCAAATAATAAGTGAAGAGACATACCTTAATAATAAATCTCCCAACATAGACACATCGAGTGCTCTTTAGATAGGTTTGTTCAGAGATAGTTTGACTTCAAAGGACAGAGATATTTGATTCGTTGGTCACCGTCAGCAGAATTAATGGAAGTATTGCGGGGAAGGGTAAGCTCCTACAAACTACCAGGTTATTATAAATAATACAACCTGCCTTTGATATTTCGGTCTTTCATGTTTTGGTCCTTTGCCTCTTTTCATATCTATACCCAAATTATTACACTCTTCTCAACAGACAGAGGTCCGGAAAACAATAATAATAATAACGTTTCATTCCAGGACTGAGAAAATGAAATAAGATTCATAGCAATTTAGGAGGTGAGTATGGGTACCGCTGCCCATTTATTGTATTACCAACACCTTTGCCATAGGTCACCCCAAATGGTTCACTACGGGGTGCCCGAGTACATGGTGTAAGGTTTGTCCGGATTTTGGCGGCGAATGCGTCTGCCCATCAACTGCGAGGCGGAAGAGAGACTGGTTGAGGGAGACTTTTTAACGCTTTCAGCAGGACTCTCTCGGAACATAGCCTTGCACCGTACGTCCGTCACTTTTGGGACACACTGATCCCAGTTTCCTACCCGCCCCATACCTTTTTCCTTACCAGAAATTCCTCTCCTTCCTTTCCTCAAAATACTCTCCTCACAGCATCCCCAAAGAATGGGAATTATTTTCTTCAGGATGGAGCCAAGGCGAAATTTTTTTTTTTTTAAGAATGACTAGAAATAAAACGGCATTGTTTTATAATTTTTTTAATATTTTAAAACCCAATTGATTGAGATTGAATTAAAATGAATGAGATCACACGTGTATTTTCAAAACTTCCTAAAACCTACTTTTAAGTTATTTTCTTTGGAAAAAGTTTCAGAAAACTCTCAGTTTTTTTATAACTTTTTTTTTCTCATTTTCTTCCGTCCCTGTTCTCTGAAACCTCAATTAGGAACTCCGGACTGTTGGAACTCTTGTGTGATATTCACAAAAATAACATAAAGGATTTTGAAAAGACGGGGCCGGATAGCGGTTGCCAGTAGTACCAGTGTAACGTATATATATTTTATAAATAACCACGCGGATTAAAAAACTTCTATTTATCCCAGAGCTAGCGCTAAAAATGAGTGCTTCCCGGAAAATAAATAAATACATAAAAGTTAGTGTATACTATGTGGACTGCAGGTTCCACTCAGCATATAATTCCGCACAGCTTTCAGATGCGCTAATTTCATTTGGAGGGATGATAAAGCTCGGGTCCCAAATGACATTAGCATGCACATTGCATGGGAGAGCTTTAAGTTATAAACCAACCTGTGGGGGAAGCTTTTCTGGAAACAGCTCACGCATTTAATGACGTATATCTCGTGGTCGGTAGGTAATGAATAAATCATCATAAATACATAATTTGATAACGATACACCTACCTGAATCTACATAATACTAGCCCCTTAGGCTAATTTGTTTGCTTTTCGGAACAACTCGTATAGGTCTCATATAAATCGTTGTGTCATGGTTAGAAATATATTATCTAAACGATGTTAAAAAGAGAAAACACAGCGCTTTATATCCAATGCCAAAAGTTAACCCCAAAATAATTAATGTGTACACCTTTATAAAACCAAAGTTTCAAAACGAAATTTGAAAAAAAATTATGCAACTTTGGGAATTTTTTTATTAATTACTTTTAAATAAAACGACAAAAACGCGAGTTAACGATAAAGTTTTTATATATTTGCTCAATAACATATGGCTGTGTTTTTATTTTTTCGTTATCAGTATTATATTTAGTGTTGAAAGCGCATTTTATCACCTTTCAAGAACAGTTTTCAGTTAAAAGGATGCATTAAAAAATATTCCATTTATTTGGATTTCATTGCAAAGCGAAAATATTATGACCTTCCGACAAAATAGAATTGCAAGTTTTGTAAAGTAGCTTTGTTGCTACTATGGCAAACAGTATTTCATACATAAGTAAGGTATTTCATACATAAGGTTTTAAAGAGACCCATGTTGTAGGAGAGAAAATACGCAAGGTCGGCCGATAATACACAGTTGGTCGGCCGAGAATACATGAGAATACACAGCCGAGCTGATGAACTCGTAGACACAACCATGTACATACGTTGGGCTCGCTTTTGGCATGTTTTTCGACTATGCACCGGTGCTGAAGGATCAATGACGCTAGTTCCTCGGAGCGTCTTCCATTGTAACACAGGTAAAACCAGAACAGCATACTTACCTGACGCTTGTACTCTAAAGATTTTTGTCCGCTTGATAAGATAGGGGCGTCTATCAAACTGACCGCCTGTTTCTGCACAGAATCAAGATTTTTTTAAAGGTATTTTGGGCCCCAGACCAGATGTGGCTTCCAAGTTTAACAGAGTGGGGAGCATTTACGATTAAGTATCTGCGGGCCCTGTACAGTACGCCCAGCTTTTGAGAGCTTCGATGGAGCCCCGAGCTATATCCGATAAAAATAGTAGACGTTAAGTGACCAGCTGACAGCACGCTCCACGTCAAGTGTTAATCCAAGGATTGACCGCACGACATACTCTGAAACGTTAAAGTCACGTTACGCTGCACTCTAAAATGAAAATGTTCGGGATGACCGAACGCTATAATATTATGCATAGTGGCTACCAGTTTCGGAATACAGATTCTAACTGCAAGAAAGAGCAAAATTAAACATTGAAATTTAAACTTCTTACCGACTTAATCAGCGTTATGAAGTCGTAGAATATTGTAAAATAAAATCACCGCTCCCATTTTCAATATAAATTCCCTCTGACCCTGACCCATATAATTCTACAGAAATGATTTTAAAGAGTATTGAGGAAATATTATTGTAGAGTTACTATAAAATGTTCGCAAGCAGGTTATGTTTCCTTCGCCATGCTGTTCGCTACCTGAGCTTCTGTCCTCAAAAGAGCAATCTAGTAATTGACCCAGATTGACTCATAAATGCCTTCTACGTGATATTCCCCCAGTCTCTATTGTCGAGAAGTATAGGGGAATAAAGTCGAAACAAAAAGGACTAAAAACTAACTCGAACCAAAAATTTCGAACACAAATTCAATTTGTTACGTATAGGAAGCTTTTAAGCCTTAATTCTACTGACCCCGTGTTGAAAAAGTGCTGAATTTGGTATTGTGGCAGTTTGGTTCGTGATGTGAGCCGACAATATCGTATTTTATAAATTGGTTAAAAAATATATCTGAGTGCAAAAGCTACCACCCATGAGCTTCCGTGAATTAAAATGGCTTGATGCATTAGTTCATAGTGTTCGGGGTTTCCAAGAAAATAGTGCATTAGAAAAAAATAGGAGAACTCCATTGAACTGCTAATATTTAAAAAAAACATTTAAAGAGCCCGGTTGGCTGTATAATCGCCCTATTTCTATGATATTGCTTCCATCATAATCATCATCACTGCTCTCTATTGAAAAAAATCCGAGGAAATCCTTTTGCGAAAAATTTCCTTTTGTTTAAATTTTTATTAAAATGACATTTTACTTATTTAACTAGAAAAAAAACAAAATAAATACATTTTACATTACATTACATGTAAATATATTAGATTACAATATTATTCACTTTCATTATTATTAAATGAATACTTTTTTTAAATGGGCTCACATAGATTTTTTCATTTTTAATGTTGACTAGAAGGTTAAATTTACAAATTTCCCCCCTCGTATCCAATGGATTGCTTACCATAGTGAGTATGTATGGTGTTTAAATGTATGTTATGGCGTTGTTGTGTAAAATTTGTGTGTACTAGGGACGTTTTAATGAATTCTTTATTTGTATGTAAAGAGGCATGTATATTCAAATAGTTTTCTTAACGTTAATGGTTTTGTTTCTACAAATACTTTTTATGTGGATGTTCTGAATCTGAAGTGAAATGCCTTCTGATCATTATTATTTTGTACCTATTACCTATAATTCATTTATAGCTTGACGAATTTTTCATATTCAAATCAACGGATTTCTTCATGTGAGGGATACGAAAAACTGACAGAAAGTTATAAATCGGTCATAAATAATTCTAAAGACCGCTTTTTGATTACTTTATTATAAATTTAAAGTTGAATAAAAACGACACGAACTGCTTTCCAAATTGTGATAGTAGATGGGTACCGTACAATCCTATCTTTTTGAATAAATTTTCTCAAATAAATGAGATGTCATTGAATGTTACACAATGTCAACACAGTGACGTAACGACGCACAGTGGCTGATTTTGATGATTTGGCGCGACATCGCTCTCGGCGCTCGATCATTTGGCAGTTCATTGTTGTTTTTTTAAGTATTAATAAGAAATACCACTTATTTTTTGTTAATTCTTATTAGTTGAAATGTTGATTATGATTTTGAATGCTTTTTTTAAACAGTAGCATGTAACTTGGGCGCTAAGTGTTGTATTTTATAGATTATAATTCTTTTAAAAAACAGATAATTAAAATACAGTGTAAACCAAATATATTATTATTTTATAGATTATAATTCTTAAAAAAAAAACAGATAATAATACAGTGGTAACTAAATATTTATTATGTAATTTAACATGGATACAAAATGTGATTTCCAGTAGTAACACTATGTTTATAATTATTTGGGAAAACTGTTTAGGTGATTAACGTTAACTTAGAATCGTTGAAATCTCTAATGACACCGAACCTGATACAAATTGAAGGAGAAACCCAAACATTTGGCACAACATTATTAATTGATGTGCATAGTATATACTTAGGATTTTCCAAACAGTGGGGAATAACAGTTTATTAATGGGGGTAATTAGCCCTATACAACCCTGTACGAATATTTTAACTCCCGCTAGTAATGTGTAAAAGGTAATTGAATGCATTTACGAAAATGTTATAGTCGGCACGTACTTAAAGATATAATTAACATGTAATGACATTATATTAATATAACAGGAAAACACAAAGTACCTAAATAGAATGGTTCAGTAATGCATGTACCTTAAATAATATTTGCATATAATAACATAAGTAGGTATGTAATAATAGGTTAAAGTTAATCACGAACCGAAAATACAGTAAATATTAGTAAATATTATGACCTAATTATCAGTGTCCGAAAAATCTCCCGTGTTAAAAGATGTTTCAATATTAGGTTGCGAAGTTTCTAATAAGTTCCTGATTTCCTTTGAGAGTGATGATGACTGTTTTCTACTTATCTTTCTTATACTTGATATAAACGGATCAGATGTCATCATCAGTCTGTAAAGCAGGTCTTCGTTTGTTTTAATTCGAGAGATTTTTCGCGTATGATGTTGTCTGTAAGCTCGATAATCTTTATGTCGAGCCTCTTGCACATCTTCTGATAATTGCCCAATGGGCAAAATCATTCTGTTAATAGCTTCCGCCCCATGTATTAAAATTTTATGAATACTAGCTGGCATATAAAACCATTTGTACAAAGTTATGTATAATTTTGCCGTTTGTAGAGCGTATTCTCCAAATGCGACCGTATTTATTACATAGCCGCTTGAAATTGCATCTAATATTACAGAAAACCTTTGTATAAGAGTTTTGTCGATGCCCGTTATTTCTGCAGACTTTTCCGGATCTGCGAAAAACCTGCGGGAAGTGTTGCCATCATTTGTTGTTCCGGATCCTTGCTTAGGAATATCAACTAAGAGACCCATTTCTGTACGAAATCTGTCGACAATTTTTTGTTTTCTGACCTGGAACAACATCTTTTCTTCTCCAGTTCCTCGAACCTGCCATTTCTTAACATCTAACCTATACGATATGTGCAAAAGGCATTCAAAAAATCTTATTCTAGCATGCAGAGTTGATAATCCAAAATTGAATGCGTCTTCTTTGCAAGGTCTTGCCATGACCCCTGCCAAATCGTTCATGGTTTTTGGGGAAGCCCCACATATGTAGCACACTGCTGCCGAAGAATTGTTCATTAGCGAATTACAAACTTTGCCGTCTACCATTGTTTTTATTAGCACGTGGTTAACGAGGAACTCATTAAGCCCAACAGTTAATTTTGTAGGTCTAAGTTCTGATATTTGCCGTTCCACGTAAGCGAATTCTTCTCTCGTAGTCTCTGCAGTTTCATGAGTAAATCGGAATCTTACAGGCCGGCAAAATTTTGTGGAGGATGATCGAGGGTTTTGCCACAGCACGGTTTTATTTCCAGTGGAGATTTCTTCCATATGTAATTGAAGAGGAACCACGGATGTCATCAAAATATCGGCGTCTGAGCACTTGTCCGCCCCATCTTCGTAAAATTTTTGTTTATATAAACTATGACCACCACTTCCATCACTCCCCCACTTATAAATAATTTTTAAATCGTGAAAATTCATGTCGAATTTCTCTAATAACTCTTGTCTTAAAACTTCGTCGTGTGCTTGAGCGAGACGTATTGTTGTGTGATCCAGAAGTTCTTGAAGATTAACTTCTGCCGATTTTTCCGTTACTACTACTTTATTGGGATAGCATTTTTTTTTTTCAATAATTATTTTATGGTACGGAGGATACAATGAATTATTTCTACCTTTAGCACCCTTCTGGAGTTCAACATACTGGTGCTTGGTTAGGTTTAGATCCGCTATGAGAGCAAGAGCTTCCTCCGGTGTATACGATTTAATTTTTTTTTGTGATTTTATATCGAAAGCACTTCTCAGTCGCTTTATTGTCTTAGGGGTGCTCGTTATCGCTTGTTTTACAACTTGAGCCAGAGTCCGTCTTCCTGATGAATTCAAACTCATCGATGCTGCGAAAGACAACTGCTGTGCACCAAATTTACGCACTAATGGTTTGACCCTTCTCTGTTTGCTTCTTGTAGTGATGGAGGCGAACGGCTTAGATGATTGGCTTCTTGATGACGTTTCTGATTCATTATAATCTGGAGTGTGGAAATCCGCGTCAAGCCAATCGGAAAACTTGATTAAAAAGCGCTTCGCAACAAAATGACTCGATTTCCACCGCGTAGATAAATTTATGGCAAAGACACTAATTCTTTTAACGAAAGCTTCACGCACATCACATTCACAGAAAATTCCCACTTTTTCACAAACGTACTTAATTAATCGTGTAATCATTGTTTGAGATGGTCTTGCAATAGAGAACCCTTCCTCGCGGATGAAGTCAAACAGTTCCCTTCGTGAGATAGCGCGGCTTTCTGAAAAGATAAGTAAATCTAATTGAGGTTGATCGTCTTCGATAATTAATTAACTTTTTTTCCATTATAATATTCAAACAAAACTATTTTCATTATGAAGAAAAAAAAAAATATCTAAAACTGATGAAACAGCTTTAAAAGTCTTAAAGGTTTACCGAATGAAATATAAACTGCATTAAAAATATGGCTTTATTACTTTAGGCGAGTATTTAAATATTAACTTTAGGCTTCAAATTCTTTATAAATGTATAAAACATTATATACATGTACATGTATTTGGAAAAAAAAACAATAATATATATTGTAAATAACTTACCTTGAAGAACATTATCCATGTTTAAATTTTCACTTTTAATCAACGACGAACACATTCAGAACTTTACTCGGCACACCTTCAAATACAACTAAATAATGAGAGGGAAATTCCCTTATTTATATCTGTTTTCTGCAACTAAATGCAAATGTATAAATAAACCAAAGTAATTACGTTCTAGATGTAAATACCAGGAATATTTCAGTGGTTAATTACTTTCAATTTTATTTTTAATGGTACGCAGAACTAAATATTACATTAAGTTGATCTTTCTTTGACATATCGGAGTCAAAGATTGGATTCTGAAAAAAATTGACGAAAATTAGGTACAATCATTTCTTAAAAATGCAATTATTGGAGTGGCTGGCTAAAGTTGGTGGTGATTTTTTTTTTCCCTATTCAAAAAAGATTCAGCAATAATATCATATTAAAATTGGAGTGAAGACTCGTGAAGGTTTTTATTCCTACTCCATTAAAGGCAAAAAATTGGGAACAAAATTTTGGAAAAAAAACCTAACATTTGATCCAAGGCAACAGATATAATTTATGAAAAAAATATATTTTTGAAGTGATTTAAATAAAGGATGTATGTTGAAGTATATTGTTAGTATTGAAAAAAGTGTATATCCAATGAAAAATAAGTACACCAAAAACTTTATTCCCCATTCCTTCAAAATCACCTTCAGCAATGTAAATGTGAGCCCAGTGTCCCCATGTTCTGCGACTTATTATAGAATAATTAAGTTTCAGATGTTAATTAAAATTGACAGTGATTAATTGTAAATAACTTAAATTCAAACTAAATATTACATTAAGTTGAACTTTCTTTGACATATCGGAGTCAAAGATTGGATTCTGAAAAAAAAATTGACGAAAATTAAATACAATCATTTCTTAAAAATGCAATTACTGGAGTGGCTGGCTAAAGTTGGTGGTGATTTTTTTTTCCATGTACAAAAAAGATTCAGCAATAATATCATATTAAAATTGGAGTGAAGACTCGTGAAGGTTTTTATTCCTACTCCATTAAAGGCAAAAAATTGGGAAAAATTTTTTGGAAAAAAAACCTAAACTTTGAACCAAGGCAACAGATATGATTTATGAAAAAAATATATTTTTGAAGTGATTTAAATAAAGGATGTATGTTGAAGTATATTGTTAGTATTGAAAAAAGTGTATATCCAATGAAAAATAAGTACACCAAAAACTTGATTCCCCATTCCTTCAAAATCACCTTCAGCAATGTAAATGTGAGCCCAGTGTCCCCCTGTTCTGCGACTTATTCTAGAATAATTAAGTTTCAGATGTTAATTAAAATTGACAGTGATTAATTGTAAATAACTTAAATTTAAACTAAATATTACATTAAGTTGAACTTTCTTTGACATATCGGAGTCAAAGATTGGATTCTGAAAAAAAAATTGACGAAAATTAAATACAATCATTTCTTAAAAATGCAATTACTGGAGTGGCTGGCTAAAGTTGGTGGTGATTTTTTTTTCCATGTACAAAAAAGATTCAGCAATAATATCATATTAAAATTGGAGTGAAGACTCGTGAAGGTTTTTATTCCTACTCCATTAAAGGCAAAAAATTGGGAACAAAATTTTGGAAAAAAAACCTAACATTTGATCCAAGGCAACAGATATAATTTATGAAAAAAATATATTTTTGAAGTGATTTAAATAAAGGATGTATGTTGAAGTATATTGTTAGTATTGAAAAAAGTGTATATCCAATGAAAAATAAGTACACCAAAAACTTTATTCCCCATTCCTTCAAAATCACCTTCAGCAATGTAAATGTGAGCCCAGTGTCCCCCTGTTCTGCGACTTATTATAGAATAATTAAGTTTCAGATGTTAATTAAAATTGACAGTGAATTATTGTGAATAACTTAAATTAAAACTAAATACTACATTAAGTTGACCTTTCTTTGACATATCGGAGTCAAAGATTGGATTCTGAAAAAAAAAATTGACGAAAATTAAATACAATCATTTCTTAAAAATGCAATTACTGGAGTGGCTGGCTAAAGTTGGTGGTGATTTTTTTTTTCCATGTACAAAAAAGATCCAGCAATAATATCATATTAAAATTGGAGTGAAGACTCGTGAAGGTTTTTATTCCTACTCCATTAAAAGCAAAAAATTGAGAAAAAAGTTGGAAAAAAAAACGTCAACTTTGAACCAAGGCAACAGATATAATTTATGAAAAAAATGATATTTTTTTGTTATTTAAATAAAGCATGTATCTTAAGAAATATCTTTAATGATTTAAACAAATACTTTTTTTGTACAATAAGTGTACAAACAACCTGATTTCGCACGCCTTCAAACTCGCCTAGATACAGCAGCGTAGTTGCGCGCCAGAACATCTCAGTTCTGTGACTAATTACCGAGTAAGTAAACTTCGGATGTTATTTTTAATGATTTTTTTGATGTCAGTGGTTAATTGAGAACACATTGGCAAAAAAAAAAATCATTTTTGGAACATGCCGATCTGGGGTCAACGTCGCGCCAGCGCTCAAATTTCAGCCACTGTGCGACGCCGTCAGCAGAACCACCTATGTGAATTTACATAACGCTCAGTTTATGGTAATAAGTTGACGCGAGAGGCGTCACCGTTACAGTAAATTACCAAATGATAAACAAAAAATAATAACAAATTTACGCATGGGTCGCGCTAGATACATCCGGTAGTAGTGATGACACTGTAGACTGTATAGAGTGAAGAGGGAATGACAAAAACGGATGTCAAGTTAGCCGGATATTAAAATTTGAAATATCACCTGGAATTTGCCGCGCCCTCTTTTTTGAAGCGTCCATAAAGGGTGCCTACCGGGAGGAACAATAATTTTTTTTACTCTTTATCTGCTTTAACGCACATCAAGAACGAGACTGTTTGAGTTTGTATCTTGATGCTATGAATTTAAATAGAAATCTAATTTAGTTTGAATTGTTATACTGTAATTCTTTTATAATTTAAATAGAAATCTAATTTAGTTTGAATTGTTATACTGTAATTCTAATCCAGGTCGCTTTCAATCGCCGTCGAAATTACATGCATACATTGGTGTGTCTCCCAGTATCTTCCGATCCGGCCCACCACTTAGTAAATGGACAGACGCCTGCGCCGCCAAGACCTAGACAAATCTTCTTCTTAGTTCTTAATTGTCCAAACGACCATTAGATAATTTTACGGACGAGAAGGTTTTCTTTCATTATTTCAATGAAACATTATGATCGGTGTAAGAAATAGCTATTTCCGAAAAGGTAAAGGTCACATTAGTTTAAATAATTCTTAGTTAAGTGATTAACCATTATTTTTTATACCCTATTTTTAATTTTAAAGTTAAAATTTAACAAAAACTAATATGGTCGTTTGGACAATTAAAGGCGACGAAACCTCCCCCCTTAACCCAGGTACTAAAGTTGGCAAACAAAGCGATTGGGCAGATAATTGTTATCCAATAAATGGTTCCCGGGACGGCGGTACCCGTACCAAATTGATAGTTTTCAAATATTATGTATGAAGTGCCACCAATAACAATAACACCATAACAATACTGAAATCAGTATTATATGTGTTTATAATCCTACTTCATACATAATATCACAATAATATATGTAAAACTAGCTGGGTTACCCGGCTTCGCTCAGGACAACATTGGAGAGTGTTGTGGAATGTTCCACAATGATGTTCCCGATTCCCTATTCCCGAACATTCCACGATATAGTCCACCACTCCTTCCAGAACTTTCTAGAGCTCTATGGAACCTTATAGAATTTTCCGGAAGACTGTTCTAGAAATTTCAAAAGGGCGAACCTTCCAGCCCTTATATCTTCAAAAGCATGCCCTTTAAGTAAAAACGGGAACCGTCGCCCTGGAGGGGGGATAGAGATCTACCACATCATATAACTCACTTGATCGTACCAGGACTCGTTTCTGAGTTTTGCGGCCCGCACGTTTTTTCGGACTTTATTTTATAATATACTAGCAGACCCGGCCACACGTTGCTGTGACTAACAAAACCTTTATAACCAACGCCAACGCCCTTTGTCAGCCCGCTGCTGCTTGGCCAGATATATTATATATTTCAACCAATTTACACCAAACTTTGACAAATTACATACCTTAAAACCTTCCTCATGAATCACTCTATCTATTGGTGAAAAACGCATGAAAATCCGTTGCGTAGTTTAAAAGATCAAAGCGCACATACATCGTGAGCGACATCATTTTATTCTTAGTAAAGATACAAATATTGATTAGGGATTTACGAACAGAAATAAAACAGATTGGCGTATAAAAATACGAATTAATACATTACACGCTTAATACCGCTAACGTGAATTATCCGAGTATTATGAGTAAACATTGACGCGGCGTTGACCCGTTCATTAACTGCAGGAAGAAAGAGCCCATTACGAGTGCGGGAATATTACGTGGGCGGTGAGCAATGAGCAATGAGCATAAGAGATACTTATTGGCATTACAAAATCACTAATGTGCTTGGGAGGCGGTGGGAGAAAGTCATATCACCGCCCACGGAGCTTTTCCTCGAGAACCTATCGAGGATTGATTGCTGTATGCAATTTGGAACACCTCAAGAAAAATAACATTTCTTTTACAATTAGAAATATGAATTCTAAGAACAGTTATTTACGTAGAAACAAACTTTATAACGCTCCAATTCGGAATCACGAAAGTCCAATAAAAAACTACACACAGATATATGTTTGGTGATTATTAGGTTATAAGATTATTGGGAAATTTGGGAGGCGCAGATAGGTACCGCCACCTAGGGAACCATTTACTGCTTCGATACGTTTGCTGACTTAACAGGAGTGACCGGATCGGGTAAGGTTTGCCAGAGTTTTGGCGGCGGATGCGTTTACTAACCAACTGCGTGGTTCTTATGATCTCTCCAGCAGGACTCTTCGAACATCGCCTTGCACTGCAGCGGGAGGGTTGGATTCAAATGTCATCACTGGTCACACTGCCCCCCAGATTTCTACCCACCCACCCCTCATACCTTTTTCCATTTCCAAAACTTCTTAGTCTTCCTTTTCTAAAAAAGAACCTCCACACAGCACCCCCAAAGATGACATAGGCCCTGAGGAGATTTATTTTTAAAATAAATTATTATGGAACAATTATATTTTAGATTATTCAAATACATTTATTAATAATTATGTGGGTACAACCGATTGATTTTGCTTGCAAAACGTATGGCGAAATAATTCACATAAATTTTTCACACCACAAAACATAAGTTTAAAAAGAAACAAAATTGCAATGCGCTAAGACTCAAAAACGGCGTTATAAAAAATGCCCACTTATTATTATTATTATAAATTAAATTCAAACGCTGCATTAATGAATAATTCTGACCGGGTATTTCGGAACAGGAATGGCCAATGGTTCATTCAGAAGCTACATTTTTCATAAATAACTCAAACGCGAGTCGATGGAATACAAAATCGTTAATTTAAAAATCAAATTCAGAATGCCAAACACAAATCTACAAGCTTGGCATTGCAGTCGGTGGCATAGCTATAGTATAGTGTAGATTTTTAGGAATAAAAAAAAAAACAAGAATTTAAAAAGAGCTACGAATAGTTCCTTCTCTTTACCTTCAAAGTCCGCGACATCGTAAATAACTAATTTGCGAAAAGACATCTTATTTGTAAGCGTTTGTAATGGTCATTTCATGAACATTCTCCAACCCTAAAGAGTCCTAAATTCTCCAGTCCTTCAAAATAAATATCAACTGTACTTTAGTCACTAATCTTTTAATAAATGTAATACTAATAGTGATGGGGTAGCAAATGTAAAATCGTGCAATGTCCAGTATTTTAAATATTATAATGTCCTCCGCGTGCAGAGTCGTATCTTCTCCAAGCATAAACATCTAATTAAAGTGTGTTTATCGGAAATAACCTGCCAGGTAAGTATGTTTCTGTATCTATTTGTAAATAGTAAAATTAGATAGAATCTAAGAATTCTTAATAAATTGTGTAGCGCCCTTGAGGTGATTTTTCATAAAAACTCTATACAAGTCATCCAACTATTATTATTATAACTTGTCTGCAAAGGTAAGTGCGGCAAGCAGTTATTTCGTATTTTAAAGCACGAGAACGCGGATTTTGAAACAATTATCGCGTAGTAGCAGCATTCGATTGGTTCTGTTCACGTTCATATTTTGGAATATGTTTTGTGAATTGATCGATCATTTACAAAGCTGCAGTGTTCATAATTAGCCCAATCGGGAGTCGAGGGGATTCATCGACGTAAATAAAAATCAAAAGCATTGCACCGTCTGCTAAAACGGGAAAGCACTCGAGTTTCATATTCAGTCTCTAGTACCCACAATGACGTGGCCACTTCAAGAATGACTCATGGCGGGACGGGGATAGAAAAACTAAAGAGGGTATTATTTAATGATGTACCTACATACATAAAATCCGCAAGATTAAATGGCACAACGAGGTTTTCGAATTAGGTATCGAAAAAAAATCAAACCGGGAAAAACAATGTTTTCTTACTTTAAGACATCTATTTTCAAATGTCTTTAAAACTTTATTTATTTATTCAAATAGGATTCTATGTTCCGGATAATTTTACGCAGGGTCGCCAACATTCTTCCTAGATGCAGAACTAACTTACCAATGGTGATGCCCCTGGGACGAATCACTGGGTTAATTAACTACCTCGCAGGAAGTGTGGATATATTCCACATTTCCTACAACGATTTTAAGCGTGAAATAGCACTTTTAAAAAAACTAAATGTATTGCTTTAACTCTAAATGTATTTATTATGTATATTTTCTTACCGCCTTTGCAATGTATTGGTTTTATACGTTAAATTTATTTATTTAAATAAATAAATATTATATTATGTTTGACTTAGGTTTGAATTCACAAGGATCGAAATGAACCGAGCTACCATCCTAGCTAAACTGTAATTTTTAAAAACATATATTTTATTTTATTATTATTATATTATTGGTACTTTAATTTATTTCAATTTCAGAAAAATGCATATAGAGCCGTGCATCCGTGTGTTGATTGCCACCAAAAGTTGATAGAGTGCATTAAGTCTATCGGTTGTCGGGAAGTGGGTTAGTTTCCACTTCCAAGATTTTGCGGCATTCATCCATTCAATCAGTAAAACAATAGTGATATTCAAATAGACGTATTAAAAAAAATCACCTAATGTACGAGTAATAAAACACAAGTTTAAAAAATCACCTAATGTACGAGTAATAAATCACAAGAAAACGAAAAATACAGACACTAAAAAGAGACAAAAACGTACATCTATAGGATTTAGCCTGCGAGAGAAAGAAATAGTATAATCGGTCTCCTCTTTATGCGGTGCTTCATAGCCTATCGATTTCTTCTTTGTGCTGAGATTCGTGGTCCCCACTTTTGTTTACTTTAATTTTCTGAAGGCTTCACTTCCTCCGCGAGTCAACATCGCATTCTTCCAACGGAAAATCTAATTCAATATTTCCAAGATTACTGAAAAAAAAGCAAGTTCCTACTTTAAAAAAAAATGGAGTGCAGTTAACACGCGGTCGAAGCGAAAATTTACCAAAACAATCACAACCAATGTAGAACCAAGGAGCCTTGAAAAGTGAGGTCATAATCAAAGCGGCCAATGAGCGCAGACCTAGCGTCATTTCCGTTTTATATTCAACCAATAGGAGGCTTGATAGGAGTTTGATGCTTCGCAGGTGATGTTATGCGTCATTTCAGTTTCATCCAAATTCCAAATCCAAACGGGAGTTTTAGAAGTTTCCTCGCAAATAATAATGTATGATTCGCTGCATCTTTTACATCTCGATAACAAGTCTTTAATGTATTAGCAGCAAAAGCAAGTATTAAGTAGCCCCGGCAGAGAGTTGCGAGTAGCAAGCAGCAAGGAGGGACCATCTGGGCAGAAACAATTTGAAGATTACCCGCTCGGTTAGGCCGGCAACTCGGCGCAAACTTTGCATGGGAGAGCTTTGATGAAATCCTTATGATCCGAGCGGCGATCGGGCGCAACTAACCGGACAGAACGTGCGACGTACCTACGGGCGAAGCTGTAATGTACGTAGTCTGTTTGAATCGTGTTACATCGGTTTGTGTATGCTTTACTCGCTTCACGCGGTACTCACTGTAAACTGTACTGTGTTGAAGCTTTTATACTGCCCATAAGGGGAAATAGGACAGCGTAGTATACAAGATATCTTTATAATGTAATGGATTTGGAACAGAATAAAGTCATATTCAAGCCAAATTGACTAAAAAGTCAACCCGAAAAAAACTTTTTTTTCTCCACAATACATCTATTTTCAGTTTTCGACCTAGTTGCTCCATCTCTTGAACCAAATAGTGACGAATTAAAAGATTTTTTTGGATTGTCTGAGGATTGAACATTCCTTCCCAGGATCTAGTTGCTGTGAACTTTTGTGAACTTTTAAAATGTATTTTAAAATTTAAAAAAAAAATGACTTGTTAAAAATATTATTGAACCTTTCTCCTCAGGGATTGACTAAAATGAGTGGATACCGCCAAAATAAGACTTTAGCCAAATCCTAATTTTTTGGAACCAAGATTTATTTCGTATATTTTTTAATATAATGTCATTCAATTTTATAAAAATGCGTGTATGTGCGTATGTGTATATGGGTGCCATCAAAAGCTGAAATAATGCATTGTCATTGATAACAGAGTTTTAGCTCGATCGGGTGTCGGGAAGTGGGTTAATTCTATTCCCAAATACACATGAATCATTTCAGATTTGCATTAATTATTGACGAAAACAAAATCGAAATTCAAAGAGATGTGTTAAAAATAGATTGAAATAAGCAAGCTATCCGTAAATATAATAACGATACATTTGCATATATATTTTGTACATCTTATAAACATTTTATATACTGAAATTCCAGTTCAATTTTTAAAAAATAACGAAAATTACAATATCTCTTACTTTTTTATTACAAACTAGCTGACCCGGGTAACTTCGTACCGCCTCAGAACCAATAACTGTTGTTTTAACTTATTAGCTGAATTAAATTCAGTTTTTTTTTATTTAGTTAAAAATAACACAATGAAGCAATTATCGATGAGCAACTGTCTCTGTTTTGATTGTATTTTTCCTTTGGAGGGGTGTAGACGTAGACATACGTTTACCGTTTGTCCCATTTTCGACTGTTGACATTTAGTGTGTAAGAAAGAGGGGCAGCATTATATGTTTAAGAACAAAATCCAAACAATCAGCGCATTGACATTTACGTTTTTGAATTTTTGGAATTCACTCACTACTCAATATTTTACTTATCACAATATTTCTGGAGCTCTTTTAAAAGATGAGGAAATAAAAAAAATGTATGAGGAAAAGAGTTTTCTTCATATTTTTTTTCGTTAATTTTTCTGATGTTTTTATAGCTATTCTGCTATTCAAAGATCAAGAAAATCGGTCTAGCCGTTCTCGAGTTATGAATGGTGTAACTAACCCGACTTTGTTTTATAGGTATATTAACATATAAAAAAATAATATATATCTTCAAAAGTAGTAGTTTTTTTTATGAAAAAGTCTGTTTTTCGTGTCGTGCGATTTGCACTTTGCAAAATATTCATTGATTATACAAACGAGACGCTGAGTAATCGATTAAAATTATCGTTGATACAGACATCTTGACACTTCGTAACTCAGAAAATTGCTACCTGCCAAGTCATTTTGATTTACAGATTGGAATTTGCCTCGCCCCTTTGAAAACGAAACCACTCACATCATTAATGGGCTGAGGGAAAATTGTATTAATTTATACCCGATTCCTAGAAAAATGATAAAACATAGATAGAAAAGGAATAATGAAAATATTAATTATCTAAAAATAATGTACACACTGCTATTAAGAGAAATTTCACCCAAATTGCTTGTTCAAATTTTTAATGAAAAGTATGTCTCGAAACGGTTAGCAGATAAATAAAAATTAAGTAACAAATGTACATGTGAAATAAAACTCTTAAAAATGTGTAGTTCACACGCGGTATAAGTGCAACCTTCAGAAAACTAAAGTAGACAGAGTGGGGAGACTTCGAAGCGCCGCACAAAGAGGAGACTGATTACTCTGTCTCATTATCTCGCAGGCTAAATCCTATAGATGTATGTGTTTGTTTCTTTTTAGTGTCGCTTTTTTGTTTCATCGAGATTCATATCACAACGGTGCTAAAGAAATTTTTACTTCGAAAAAATCAGCATAAATATTAAAGTAGGTACCGCTTTTACAATTAGGAAACCGAAAAGAAACACCATGAAAATTATATTTAACTTCTCAGAAAAAAAAACAGAGTTCACACGCGGTAAAAGTGAAAACTTCAGAAAACTAAAGTAGACGAGTGGGGAGACTATGAAGCACCGCACAATGAGAAACCGATAGGCTACGAAGTACTGCATAAAGAGGAGATTGATTATTCTTTCTCAATATTTCGCACGCTAAATCCTATAGATGTGTTTGTCTCTTTCTAGTGTCGCTATTTTTTTGTTTCATCGAGTTTCAAATCACAATGGTGCTAAAGAAGTTTTCACTTCAAAAGGTTTGGTGCTTTTAGGTAGGTACCATATTTTTCCTCCGTCCGGAAGGTACGATTAGGTTACCTACACAATTAAAGCAACGCCAAGTGCCTTCTTGAATTTTATATTTTCTTGAAATCTACGAGTCGCAGTATTACAATTCATGTCAGCCTCGGGGCGGCCCACTAAAGATAGTGTTTTTCTCAACACAAAGCGATGTGGGCTACTAATGTAGGTTCCGACACAATTTATTCAAACGGCAGTTCGTGCGATCACCGTCAAACTGTTACGAAATAAGCCCATCCACCCAGCAACAATAAGTTCACCACATGGCGATGGTAAATGGCCCAGAGTTTGCATAATAGCGCGTACAAATCGAAATCATAAATTCCCTTCACTCGGATGGGAGTCGATCTTAACGGGAAAATAAAAATCACATTTATTTAATGAAGATATTCGGTTACTTATTGAAAAATTAGTCATACTTATGTCGGTTAACGTTCAAAAGGTTATGCCCCTACGCGTTATACGTAATTTTCTTTTCAGGTTGTGAAATTCTAGAATATTTGTATTGTGCGTAGTTACATTAAAGGGTCATAAATGTTACATAGAAGTTTGCCTGTTACGCCTTTAAAAAAAGTAAACACAGAAACCAATATTTGCTATACAGGTCAAATATTGGCGATAGCAAATATATATTTTTTTTTTTCACAAAAATAGAATTAAAACACAAAACAAATGTTTGCACTTCGTATTGGAGAAAACACACTTTAAAGTCGGATACGTTGATTTAAATCGCTATAGCTGTGTGAAGTACCTACCTAACCAATTCCGAAGAACCAAGTAGTTAGGTACTTCTTCCCAACTTTCCTTACAATCCCACTTTCCTTAGTTTTACATATTTCCTCGATTTTGGGAATGCAAATGAGTATTTCCAGGATAGTGCAGCGCGATAGCAAAAAAAGTGTATAAAAATGTGAAGCATATTCCTCTACAATTCTACATATGATTATTTTAAATCTCACGAACTTTAATTAGCTAACAAAAACCGTTACGGAAATAGTTATACACTATACACCATATTATGTTGCATTATGTTATCAAAACACTATTCAATAGATGCACATACAATAATTTAGTAAGCCTGACTTTTAAAAAAGCCGCGTGACCCGTTAGAGGTCGTGTCTGTGACAGATAAATAATATTTCTCGAGATAAAACGGACGGTCGGACCTCCAAAAAAGGGAAACAAAGAAGGTTTACCGTTGGAAACACGAAGGTTTTATTCAAAATTTGCTCCAAAAAGAGGTCTCGCCACAGGTCACAGAGGAGAGCCCTGTGGAACGCCCGATCGATTGATAATCAATCATTTAGATAGCGTCACTTTCAAAACATATAGGTACTTGACAATTCACAACGTGGTTATTTTCAACGAGTGCTCAACGCCACACGAAGAAAGGTAGTAATCAAGATGGTGACCGTGCCGTTACACAATGAATAATTTTAAAAGTTATTCAAAATATTGCTTTGATAGCGTATCACTGGAAGGTACCGTTATTAACGTTCTCTTGCCATAAAAATGTATAAAAAATTACTTCTTTTGTACTTTGCGATGTTGAGATACGAAATGAAAGTGAAATTAATTGACAAAGAAGGGTTTGCAGTTAACAAGGAACATACGAGTATCTTTCAGGAGGAAAATAATGCGTGTGATTAATTGTGTTTCCATTTTGAAACTGTTCACTGTGGCGGATATTCAACTCTAAAATGTGTAGACACCTTCTGGTGACATATTCTGATTTTAATCTGAAGATGTCCGAAGTGGAGTGAAATCGGTAAGATACCAAAACTTAAAATTCACTTTTTCAGACAATCGTATCCATAAAATCAAAAATCATTCACATTCAATGCCCGCGACACTGTAAATAACTAATTTGTAAAAATGTAGGAAAAAAAATCTATTTGTAAGCGTTTATAAAGTTCATTTCATGAACATTCTCCAGCCCTAAAGAGTCCTAAATTCTCCAGTCTTTCAAAATAAATATCAACTGTACTTTTGCCACTAATCTTTTCATAAATGTAATACTAATAGTGATGGGGGTAGCAAATTTAAAATCGTGCAATGTCCAGTGTTTTAAATATAATGTCCTCCGCGTGCAAAGCCGTATCTTCTCCAAGCATAAACTTTCTAATTAAAGTATGTTTATCGGAAGTGACCTGCCAGGAGGTTATGTTTCTGTATCCATTTGTAAATAGTAGAATTATATAGAACCTAAAAATTCTTAATAAATTGTACAGCGCCCTTGAGGTGATTTTTCACAAAAATCCAATTATTTTTATTATTATTAACCAATACTCTTTTCTTCAAATTTTTTTTCGTAATTTAGTTGACATTTTTTATAGATTTACATACATTTTTTTCTGAATTTGATCTTTATAAATTTTCGCACTGTACTTTCGCAGAGAGGTATAAAATATTGTAAAATAAATGGAAGCTTATTAAAAGTTTGCTTGAAAAATGCTGATATGTTTTTAAAGTAACTCAATCGATTTACCGAAGAAAATTGGGATTGTGTTAGGATGAGACCGCGTTAACTTTAATCCTAGCAACAAAGAAGAAACTACAAAGTTTGAAGGCTTGTAGCATTTAATACGTACCAACTCGCGAACTTACTTCAAACATCATACTTGTTTAACGCGTGGAATATTAGTATTAAAATATTGTGTGTTGTACATATTTACGATCTAAAATCTCAAACGAAACTTTATTTAGTGGAAGTCAATTTAGAGAGAAGAAATCATAACATTACAAACACAGGCTTGATTGACGGGCTCGGCAGCAAAATAGTTTACGTATTCGTGTTAATACCTCTTCGTCTGTCTCGACACAGGTACCTATATCCTAGTGAGACAGGCATTGATCAAGCATCATCAATCGCATGTTAATAAACTTTACATAGGGTGTTAAGGGACATACTTGACTTTCTTTTACCAGTGATTCCTGACATTATTTGGAGTAAAAATTTTAAATAAAATTTTGTTATCCAGTGAAATTTTGTCGCTTTTTTTTCAATTTTTTTTTCTTTAAAATCTAACAAAAAAATACTGTGTCGTCACTGGTTGCTCAGCCGAGTGGCCGACCAACCCCCCATCCCGCCACCAAATGTCCATCAAATACCATTTTTTATGTTTTTGTAGTAAAAAAACATCAAAAATGGTATTTGTTGGACATTTGGTGGCCGACTAACCCCTCATCCCACCACCAAATGTCCAACAAATACCATTTTTATGTTTTTGTAGAAAAAAAACATCAAAAATGTCACCGGAGACCAAAATTTGATTTACATGTTTTACTCCAAATAATATCAGGAATCTATGAATCTAAGCAAGTCAAGGACGTCCCTTAAACCCTGTAAAGATAAATAAATTTAAAAAAATCAAAATTTGAAAAAGATTCATTGAAAAATGAGTATAAATCATTAAACAAACATACATTCACAAAAGGCTTCATGTATTGTAGGCAGGTCAGGTACCTACTTAGATGGAAAAAAAAACAGTTGAAAAATATATAGATAAAGAGTGAAATTAAAATTTCGGGATATTTCGGGAAAAATCGACTGAGATTGTGTACCAAGTACAGTCGCAAAATGTAACTTGCTGAGCAATATTGATCAACTTTTTAGCCAGAGGGCAATTTTACCCATTTTAAATTTTGGAGTAGGGCATACAGAGCTTGATATTGTTAAATATGTAGACGGTGGTGTCGAATATCTATTTGCATTTTCAAAAAAGGTAATTTTTATTAATACAATTGTAGAACTAAAAAAAGCCGCATGCGAAATTTTTATATATCCAAGGGAAAACCTGGGTGATTTTAATCACTCAGAAATATTAAAAAACAAACAAAACCTATAAAAAATTGCATAACCACTCATAATTTTGGGCAAGTTTGATCATATCGTTCAAACAGTTTAACAAAATTCAGTCAAGAAATATTTTGGTATTTTTTAAAACATTGACCAGCGGCCGAGAATTCAAATTTCAAATTTGCGATCGTTCCCTTGCAACTGTACAGGGCGGTTCCGATGAGAATGATTGATTATTCTTGGTACCAGCATTTTTGTGTAATAACTCAATATCAATAGAAAATAGAACGTAAGTCTAGAATTTGATTTAAAAATAGTATACTTCCGATTGTGTCTGGTTATACCCTTTTAACACCGATCGCAACGAAAAACGCACTGCGCTTAAAGGCTTAAAGGTAAAAAAATTCTATACTTAAGGTCGAACCACGATTTTTAAGAATATATAAGACAAATCAAATTTTTTTGCAAGCAGCAGATTCAAAACTTCGAAGAAATACTCAAGTTTTTCACTAAACCGCTTTGCCAAACCGAACAGAAAGTTGAATATTTTTTAGGGCTATTTTTTTGATATTTTATCTACCTAAGTAACTCGCGGGCCGCATAATGCGTACCTAACCAATATTTCATATTTATTTATTTTATCATAAAACCCTTCTGCTAATATATGAAAACATTTGAGTGGAAGGGGATGCATGGACCAGATTTTCTCCTTGCGTATGCTCACTGAGAAGTTTCTGGCAAAAAACCAAAAACTTTTTTGTGCCTTTGTAGATCTACAAAAAGCATACGACCGAGTCGACAGGAAAAAGCTATGGAAGGTGTTGTCCAAGTATGGAGTGAATACAAATCTCATACAGGCAATTGCGTCTCTGTACGAGGGAAGCGTTGCATGTGTTAGGGTGAACGGTGGTTTTACGGGGTGGTTTGACATCACAAAAGGTGTTAAGCAAGGCTGCGTAATGTCACCATGGTTATTCAATTTATACATGGATAATTGTATGCAAGAATTGAAAGAGATGGGATTGGGCGCGAATTTGAGTGATCTGAAAATATGTTGCCTGTTGTATGCTGATGATGCGGTGCTGATTTCTAACACTATGGAAGATCTACAGTCTCTCGTGTCTAGGATGAACGAAGTGTGTATGCAAAATGAGTTAATGATGAATGTAAGTAAGTCTAAAGTCATGGTATTTGAAAGGGAGAGTACGAAAACAGTGTGCAATATAGTTGTGAATGATGAATACTTGGAGCAGGTGGATGAGTTTGTGTACCTGGGTAGTATGTTTACGAGAGATGGAAAGGCTGATAGAGATATTGAAAGAAGAGTAAATGCAGGTAACTCCATTAATGGAGGACTGAATGCCGTTGGCGCTAATAAAACACTGTCAAAAGACGCGAAGCTAGCAGTCCACAATGGAGTCCTGGTACCTACCTTGATGTATGGCAGTGAGGCATGGAGTTGGCAGAAGAAGGATGAAAGTAAACTGAATGCTGTCGAAATGAGATCCCTGAGGCGAATGTGTGGCAAAACCATGTATGATCGTGTGAGAAATGTGGATATCCGCAAAGAATGCAAGGCTGATGTAAGCATAATGAGTAAGATTAAGAAAGGGACCCTCAGATGGTTTGGACATGTAGAGCGAATGAAAGAAGAAAATAATGTGAGAAGAATATATGACGCAAATGTGAATGGAAGAAGAAGTAGGGGACGCCCGAGGAAGACATGGCACGATCAAGTGAATCAGATACTTGAGTCGGGCCATGTCAAAAGTCGGAATAATAGAAGAGTATGTATGAGACGATGTATGAATGTGAGTGAAGCAAAGACTGTGTGCCAAGACCGAGTTGTTTGGCGGTCCGTCCTCTCTGCCTACCCCTGCGGGGAAACGGCGTGATGGTTAGTTAGTTAGTTAGTTAGTTAGTTTTCTTCACAAAACATCGTCTTTGTCCTATAATCTAGTTATAGTGAACAAAATACAAATGGAAACATCGAGCAAAATCCGATGCCGGATCAGAGAGCCAGTGATAAATTATCTGAAGATATTATGAACTACTCCCTGCGTCATCATTGCTTACCCCTGCAGAGATGAAAGATGTGATTCACTTGATTGAATAATTAATCACTAAAATGTTCCGCAAGTCGGTCGTGACACCCTCTACTTCAGCCCGGTTGAGCTCACCGTGAACAAGGCATAATTTGTTTTATTTCAAAGCCGGTAGGTTTGTATCGTAAGTAATGGTTTACGAGAAGTCGAGAGAACGGCTTCTGTGTCAGTAGGCGAGAGCTTGAAGCTATATCAGAGCTGCTGGACGTAATTTATCATATTATGCACTAACATGCCGATGAATTTGCCCATTGAGCACTGCGCACTGCGTGGTGGCAAAACTGCGAAAATTGACTGACTAACAGAAAAGGTTCCGCGACTTTTCATCCCGCGACAAAATATCCCCCGACAAAATATACCCCGACAAAACATCATTACTTTATTTTTTATTTTTTTATTTAGTAACTATATTACATTTTTAAAAATTTTTTTTTAAGAATATATATATTTATATGAATAATAGATAGATACATTTATAGTCCTCCTCACTAGGAGATCCTGTGCTGAGAGGGACTAGGTCTTGGATAAGTTTTCAGCGAATTTTATGGTTCGACTTCATGTTTTGGGTAAGGTTTTCCAGAAACTTCTACGACGATGTTTTAAATATGATAGTAAGTTCTTTTTCCGGTAGTTCCTTAAGACAAGAATTAATGTCCTAATGTATAGATTCATAAATAAATAAATAAAATAAATAAATAACAAAGTTATTTTTGGTTTTAATTTGTTTGGTACTAAGTGGGAGTTTGTTATATACCTTTCTTTACTGCTAAAAATTCAGAACTTCTTTTTTTCAAAATTTTAACAGATTCGTCGATTTTGTTGATTTTTCACGGGTCTTGATGTAAATGCGATTTTTTTCTTTCAAACATAAAGAAAAACAAAACAAAACATAATAGAGTCAGTTGTTTCACAGAACTTGAACAATTCATCAAATTTAAAAGAATTTTTTTAAGTTTTGAGAAACAACTGGTATATAATGATAACAGAACTTGAATAGAACCTTTACAGAATTCAAAATGAATAAAGAAATTTGTAAAATTGTTCAAATTCTGTGAAACTGTGCGCCACTGGAGTGACTTAAGCCATGCCTATTCTATCTGGCTTAGTGGGTTACTAATGCGGACGACTAGAAGTAATGATGTATTCACGCGTTGATTACCTCATGCCTGCTTCCGCTACACCCATGTTTGTTTACTCGCATTATCCGGGATAATTTCAGCAAGTAAACACACATTTGTATCGCATGGAATGCCTCGATTAATGAGCACATTACTAGGTACGTTCATATTCGTGTCCTTAGGGAAGTAACTACGCAAGCTGCAAAGCTGTTACTTTACAAGAGCCAATATTGAAGTCCCTTTTGTGATCTGGGACAAAATAATTATATATTATGCAGAGCAATATAGTATGCGCTGGAGTGACCAAATATCACTTGCGTTCAGTACGCGTCGGTGTCCACAGCTCTCCACGCAGCGCAGAACCGCGAGTAATGGAGTAGCCTTGTCCATCATGGAAATTGGAGCAGAGATCCCGATCCTCAGCAGCGAGGAACCGGCTTTAGAATAATAGTACTGAGTAATGAATGTGATTAAGCCCTAAGAGAGAAAGAATGTGGAATTGCGAATCCTCGGAAGTAAAGAAGTTTGTATACTTAGTAAGAATGTTTGCGAAGGACGTAGAAACTGAAGGTCATTGAGAGAGAGGTAAATGCAGACAATATAATAAATGTAGAACTAAATGCAGGGGTCACTGAAAATGTTTTGTAAAAGGTTAGGCTAGGCTAGCAGGTCAGAAAAGAGTAATGAAACAAATCCAAATCTATTGTAGTGATGGATGGATTTGGCAGAGGGGCGATAAAAGAAGACTGAACACACCAAAAAAGAGATCATTAAAAGTCAAAGAGAACGCTTTTAATTTAGCATTTTTTCTTACCCCTTCCTTCCAAAATGAAGGACACAAACGCTAGTAGTGTAATCACCAGATCCCAAACAAAAAACATCTTTGTATATTTGCAAATACATACCGCACTTTAATTTCGATTTTAGCACATTTTCAGAGTCTTTTGTGTATTTTCGTCAGACTTTCAAATAATTCAGAAATGTTTTAGCCTTAGGATGGGTAAGTTCATTTTCACGTTCTGTGAAAGTTTTTTTCTTTTTTTTTTAAAGAAAGACGAACATTCCCGAGTTACGAATAACTCGACAATATTTGAAAATCTCCTACTACCACCACAGTAAGCCGAAAACGTTGCTTGAGTCGTGATGGAGGACTTAGCCAGCCGAGGAATCGAACATGGAACGCTTGGGTGGGACCCAAAAGCGATGCCCACTCAACCACTGACCGGTTACAAGTTCTGTGATTATTTCAGTTTTATGAAGCAACTGGCCTATAATGATATAATAACAGGACTTGAACAATACTTACACAGAACGTTAAAATTAACTTTGATGAATTGTTCAAATTTTTTTCAACAACCCGCCCTTAGATTATTAAACAGATTTTAGATTATTAAACTATGAAACAGATTTTCATTGTATAACAAAGCTCCTCCTTTGTGGCATAATAATACTTAACGAAAACGTTGAATTAGAATATTAAAAATAAACGAGAGTTTCTCCTCTGTTTCTTTATTTTCCCATTGTCTTCATAGAATAGTACATAAAATAAGCGTGTTGTTTCTCGTTGTACCTTGATCTAAATCTAAATGGAAAGAGCCAATTTGAAGTTTTAATCTGTTTCTTAGTAAATACTAACGGCTCCCCTAGGAAGATAATTCAATGTTATTAGGGGTAATCTGCGGTTGATTTTATAATAGAAGTTTCAGTATTCCACATCCGAACAATTCTAATAAGATTTTCAAAGCAGTTTCTAAGGAAAATAGAAACAGCTGAAACTACAGTGGGATGATTTCTGTTCTGAAAAGTTCCACAATAATTGAGTTTATAAGTACTTTTAGCCGTTTCACATATCTCGCGAGAGCTTTCAATTTCCGCCGGCCTTTCAGGTAGGGGACGGAGGCACGAGGCACGAGTGCAGAAGAATTGATTTAATTCTGAGCAGAATAATAATTATTGTTGTGAAATGTCATCATTTTTATCCACCTGAAGGAGAATTAACCCCTAAGGCCTCGGGCCTATTTTGCCGAAAGGTCAAAATATTTTCGCTATTCAATAAAATCAAATAATTAAAGAGTTTTTTTTAATTACAAATGGAATATTTCTGAATGCATCCGAAAGCTAAAGACTGTTTTTGAAAGGCGATGGATGAAATCTGTTTTCAAATATTATAATTCGAAAAAAAATAAATTTTTGAAATTTAATTTTATTAAATGCAATTTTTTTAATCAATGGCTGACCTCACGTTTTTTATACCTAACTCAAATTTTATTCACACACACATATTTTATTAGACAAACACGCGCCCAACATTTGCACACGGTTGAAATTAGTCACATGAGAACGGGTCGTTTCTACGACTCGTTCTTGAGTTCAACAGCTCGACTGTGGAACGTTTTTCCGGTTTCTGTGTTTCCTCCCTCCTACAACATGGATCTCTTAAAGACCCACGTTCACTCCTTCCTTTCCTCAAAAAGACCCTCCACACAGCATCTTCAAAGAGGACATAGGCCCTGAGGAAAATAATTTCCCTCAGGGCCTTCTGTGTGGAGTTAATGTTAAAAAAAAAAACGTTATCGTCAACTCACTTTTTTGTCATTTCATGTAAAAATATTTCATAGAACAATCTCAATTTTTATTTTAATTACGGTTGGAAATTTAGTTTTCATAAATTTAAAATTTTTTATTATTTTGCGGTTAACTTTTAGATTTGAATATAAAGCGTGGTATTATCTCTTTCTAACACCGTTTAGATCTTATTTCTAACCATGATGGTAAGGAAGACACAACGATTTCTATGAGACCTATATGAAGTGTTCCGAAAACAGAACCAATTCCGATGGTATAAAGTTAATTTAATTCAATCTGTGAATTATCGTTAGTAATTATAAGATTTCTGGAAAACAGAAAAGTACTTTTAAGATGTTGTTTGAATGTGAATGAAGCATAGATTGCACGCCAGGAAATACATAACTGTGAGGCGTAGAATCATTTTATTCTACGTTTTCAGTTAATTAATGATTGAGTATAAAGATAATGGCAAACAGTTAATAATCAAGTAAGGATCCTTTTGTATACAGATTCACAACAAAGGACCCTTAATATATTGTCACCATATTTATAACGCAATTTGCGTAAGTGTGTAATGAATACAGTTAGTTGAAACATGTTTATGAAATTTAGTACCTTTATAGATACTAAATTTCATAAAAAAATAATAGCGAAAAATAGCACAATAGCTTATGCGAGATGATGACGTTCAAGAGTTTATGTCTCAAAATATGAACAAAAGTAATATTGAGATGAAATGAATCTAAAATAATCTCTTCGCAATCTATCTGATGTAAGATCACCTACCTGCTTGAACATATTATAAAAAGTATATCAGTTCTCATAACGGGACATATCAGACTGACATTTCTCATTATTTTAAGTTGTACATGAAATAATAATGTACGTGTAATTATCAAAATGATGCCAGTAACGAGACATGTGCTGCGCTCATATTACAACACTCGAGATCAGATTTAATTCGAGGCAAGCTGGCAATGTTCATATTTTTAATAACTGTCCGCCTCGGGCATGCTATGTGGATAGAAAAAAAATACCCAGTAATTGGGTTGGAATTCGTAATAATATTAAAAAAATATAGTGAAAAACCTTTTCTACGTCACGTTTACCATATAGATGATTTTTAACTACTTAAATTGGAACTCCCAAGTGGAAAATGCGAGTAACAAATTTTAAAAAATAACCTATTTTTTCAAAACAATAAGAAATATCTTAGATTAAAACCATAACGTTATATAACCAGTCCTCATAGCACAAAGGGCAGTTTTTTAAATTATACTTCCCTTACTTATGGTCTTATAGTCCCTATAGTCTAGACTTATAATCCCCATCAGAACCCCTACAGAATATGTTTTTAAAGCACTGAATGTAATGTCACTGAAACAATTATATACAAGAGATATTCTAATGGACGCATTAAAAAACCAGGAAAAACTCGGGCCGATTCAAAAGATCTACATTTTTTATTTATTTTTTTTTTATTTAGTAACAATACATTTATTATATTTTACATTTTTATATGAAACATGTTAGGTATAAAAAATAAGAAAATATATTCGTAGTCCTCCTCACTAGGAGATCCTGTGCTGAGGGGGACTATGCTTTGGATAAGTTTTCAGCGACTTCTATAGATTAACTTATTGTTTGGATAAGGTTTTCCAGAAACTTCTATGACGATGTTTTAAGTATACATGTAAGTTCATTTTCCGATAGTTCCTTCAGCCAACATTTAATGTCCTTAATGTAGCTATTTTTTGTTTTAATTTGTTTGGTACTAAGTGGGAGTTTGTTATATAACTTTACTGCTAAAAATTCAGAACTTCTTTGTCCTTCTTTGTTGGTATATTAAGTATGTCTGTTTGTTTGGCTCTGGTTTTATGAGCATGTGAGGTGTCTGCCTCTGAATAATTTTTGTGGTGATGTACTAGAATGTTTTTGGCGTAGATTTTCTGTATGCTTGGAACATCAAACTGTTTAAAAATTTCTGTTGTTGACGTCCTTATGGGGACCTTCAGTATGGTCTTTATGATGCAATTCTGAGTTACCTTAAGTTGTTTTATGTGATTAGATGCTGCTGCGCCCCATCCTATTACTCCATATTCTAGTCGAGAGTGGCATAAGGCATAATATACTCTCTTTAAATCCCTCATTACAATATACATTCCACCAACCCATAACGAAAACGATTTTTGGACAATGAAAAATGCAATACTTCTCTAAAAAAATTATTTAATTTACCCTCTTGCAATAAAAACCGTAAAAAAAATAACTGACTTCAACAGAAGCATTAAGATATGGATTATGGACATGGGAAGGAAGAATATAGATACAATTTTGCAACCTAACAAAGATTAATGCTTGTATTGTACTTTATAATTTTCCTCTTGTAATATTTTAATACAGGTATTTACTTACATTTCAAACACGAAAACTTGTACAATGTGACCGTAGAACGGGGTATCCTAGTAAGGAGAAATTATTCTTTAAAAAATTGTAATACAAAGAAAAAAATAATAAATAAATAAAATTAAAAAAAAATCTTTCTTCTTGTGCATTCTCCTTTTTTAATGTGAATACCGAATACCCCACAAGAGTCCCAACTGCTTTCAACCGCCTGCGAGACCATGGCATCCCAGATTGGGGTATGTTGTGAGGCCGAAGGTAGTGGGGATGGAAAAAGAAAGGAGGAGAATCACCTGGTTATTCAGATCTAGTCACCAAACATGGCTGAAGTCAATTCAAACAACGTTTCAGTTCTGAATAGTGGTCTTATACCAGTCCGATACTGAGAGTATCTTCCACTCTGTAATGTACCGCAAATGTACCTCATATTATTATTAAATTGTGAAATAACATAAATCAATCATATAAAATTTACATGCGCAAGCCGGGATTTGAACCCGCGACCTCAGGATCGCTAGTTAAGAGCGTTACCCGTCGATCATGACCCCTGATTTATGAGACGGGTAACTTATATTTGTCGTCACTCATAATGAGATCAAGATATCGAAGTTTTCGACTTTTTACACTTACGACAGTTTCGCAATTTTAGCGATCCGATAAATAACTTACAAATTAGATCCCATCTGTCTAGTATATTATACTACACACATTTTAAAAGCCTTTATCAACCGTGGAAATAATAAGTAACATCAAGGCTTCATTTTCATATTTCACGACATCTGTACTAAAGACTTTGATTATAATCTATTTATTTAAGTTATAATTGAACTGTGACTACTGACCAAAACTAAACCATATTAATATACCGGTTAAGCCCCAATTTAATCTAATTGTGTTTACATGACCAGCCCTGGCCCCGCGTATTACCACATTACAATGTGTTCAAAGCTTATATTGCCAATAACAACCTTCGTGGTTTAAGCTGTATCGCCACACAAACCTTCGGCAACCTTGAAACTTTAAAATACCTCTTAGCCAGCGGCATTCCCGAATTTCTACCGTTTTACAACATATTTTCTTGAACATTTTAAGTTTTTAAGCTCTTTAATAATATGTTATTCTTGAAGATAACATTTATAAATTTACCACGCCGAAACGGTAATTGTATGAAATTCCCTCGATAGAAAAAATCGCTAAATATGTTAAAAAAATGATTATAAACACACTTTTTTCCGTTATTTTACAAGTTGAAAAAATTCAAAGCTTTCTTTAAAAGCTACTTAAGACATTTCTCACGAGATTATTTCTCTATTTTAAAAGAGAAGTGTTTTATTAAAATTTTTGATAATTTTCACTTAATTATTATAGTTTTTGATATTAGCGCGCTCCCTCTAACATTCGCATTTACATATCTCCCTTTATTCTTCTTTTTGAAGAAGAAGGGAAGATATGTACCTACTACCGGGCCTTAAGTGTGTAAAATGTAAATGATTCAATTGGTGCAATATATATTTTTCGTTTTGAAAATATAAAGGCAAATATGTATCACGTGTGTAATTGTAGAAAATGTATTATTTTACAATGTTTTTTGACAAATTGAGTACGAGCATTCTACGAAAAAAACTTTAAAAAATATTCTTCTACGAATTGAAATGTGATTTAGTGGTATTTTTTCACTCACCCTTCAAACGGAAAAAAATAAAACACAAGCTGTTTTCATTTAAGTTATTGTTAGCTTTGATATTTATGAAATTCGGTTGGGTAAATTGTGATTCAAATTTAAATCTAATGCAGTCAATATAAATAGAGATTTGAGAAATATAACTGGACATTGCCAAAATGGAATTCGCGATTTAACGTACTTTCAATACGTAGCATATACGCAATACAATGCATTACCTAATGACTTAAAACTTCCAGCATCTAACAAAAAAACGTTGGTAAAGGTTCTAAAAGGATTCTATCTCAGCAGCTTTATTAAAAAGTGACGAATTTATTTCTTTGTAACTCTTGTATACCTATATTTCTAACTGTAACAAATGTGTTTAGTCCGGTTTACAATCTATTTAATCTTTATTGAACCCTTCAAATTCATATACTTATGTAAAAATTTAAGTTGTATAATTTAAAGTTGTATAATGTTGTCTTTCCCGAAATGAGTTTTTTTAAATTCATCGGGAATAAATTATTATTTATAAATAAAATAAAAAAGGTGAAAAGGGATTTGTAGTTAAGACGTTGAGTACAGTATAAAAAATCACACTTATACTTAAGTACAAATTACATTCGATTAATAAAAAAACCAAAATATTATATTTCTTCGGAAAATACTTCATTATGATGCATAAAATCATTTCAGATAATATCAGTGCAGTAAAATGAGAGGGGTAGAGAAATGTGTGAGTTTAGTTGGTGTTTAGAGGTTAAAGTTACCAATGTGTTGTGGACCGTATACAGACAGGAGTCCAGAAAACTGGAATTGTTTAGTGGAAAATCGTGTGTTCCACTTGTTTTTACATTCGCTCCACGCAGGAGGCATTGAGGAAAATTATTTCTTTAGTTGTTAAGGAAAAGAAGGAGAGGAAGTTCTGGGAAGGAAAAAGGTACGAGGGAAGGGTAAATCCATCCCTGCAACTGCAGTGCAAGGCGATCGATCGAGTGAGAACAGATGGAATGGTCAAAGGGTCTTCCTAAACTGAATCCGGCTCGCAAGCGGGCGCATACGCCGCCAAGACCTGAACACACCACACCCAACAAACCTGGGCACCCATGCTAAACCGCCAAACATAGCGAATCCCTTGGGGTATAGCAGAGGTGTTGGTTACCCAATAAACGGTTCGCGGGGCAGCGGTAACCAACCCACCTCCCAAATTGAAAAAGAAAAACGAATAGACTGTTTAAAAAAAATCAACTACAAAATTAGTTTTAGCAATAAAAATAAATCAGTTATTTTCAACATAATAAAGAGGTGGTGAATTATTTCACAACAAAATGAAATTTGGTTCGCGAATTCGTTGTAAGGGACCATAATAAATTTGATATTTCATCCCAATAGAGCAATTTAATGAAAGGAGGTTTCCACAATTTCATCAATTTGTCAAGGAATTTACGTTTCGTTATTGAAAACAAACTCCATCTTATTGCTTTCGCTCACAGAGACGGTCCAAAACAGATATTCTAATTCCAAGAAAACGTTAACATTTCTACTCCAAAAGGAAATGCTGGAAATGATACGAGAAATATTTTTCCGTTTAAATTCGTTTCCTTCAGTATTATATTATTCGTTATAAGTATTATTATTTGAAGATAGGCCCGTATTTATAAAATGAGAAATATCTTTAGAAATAAGATTAGTTAGAAAATGTCAAAAGATGTTCAGTATTTCTGGCCTTTTTATTATAACCCGATGAATAGTTTTTTTGTTTGTTTTTATCCAACCTTTATGTTGTTTGAAAAATGTGTTATGTACACAACATAATATTATGATTTATTACCAGATATACAAAAGAATTTTGCGAGAACTTTTTTTTTTGCGAGCACTGGACGTTTTTGATAGGAAAATTTTGAGGCGCATCTTCAGACCGGTTCTAGAACATAGATTTTGGCGCAGACGTTACAACAATGAGCTATATAGTATGTATAAGGAGCTAAGAATCACAGAATTTCTAAAACTGGGAAGACTTCGGTGGCTGGGTCATGTGGAGAGAATGACCGAGCATCAAGCACCAAAGTCACTGCTGAACTCGAGACCGGATAGGGCGAAGGAGCCTGGGAAGACCAAGGTTAAGATGGAGCGACAACGTCCTCAAACATATGAGGATGTTACCTTGGAGCTTCTAAACTGGAGAGAGCTGGCACAAAACCGAGATGAGTGGAGGAAGACTCTTGATGAGGTCGAGACCCACCGGGGGTTGTAGAGCCAAGAGTGATGATGATGATATAAAAAAAAAAACATTTCATTGTGTGTAGACAAAGTGGCCAATTCTAAAATTATTATATTAAGAAAAATGATTTATTGCTTACATTTCAACCAAAATAATATTTTCCTATGTGCATATGTACATAAATATGTACCTAAACATTTATGCGTACCTTTCTATAATTTCCATATCTCGCCTCCGGCCTTCTTAACACGTCCCCGACTACTTTCATTCACTTTTAAAAAAAATCTAAGCACTACTCAAGAGTCCCAACTGTTCCCGTATGGCGCCAGTGAGATCATGGCATCCCCCACTGGGGTATATTGTAAGGCTGATGGTAATGGGGAGGGGAAGGATATAAAGAAGAGGGGGTGGGGAAGTTCTTGGCTATTCAGATCTGGTCACAAAACATGGCTAAATCGATTTCAAGCATCATTTCAATTCTGATTGGTGGTCTTACACCATGTCGATACAGAGAGAATCTTCCACTCTGGAATGTGCCTTAAGTATACTATATATTATTTTAAATGAATAAATTGTGAAATAACACAAATCAATCAGATATAATTTATTGCGCACGCTGGGATTAGAATCCGTGACCTTCGGATTGCTAGTCAAGAGCCTTAACCCTCGACCACGGAGGCCGTATCATATGCGCTACTTTATCTGTCAATCTGCTGGATGTGAAACCTTCTCAAACTCATTCATTATGTAAATTGTAATTAAAAAGATTAATGAAAATTAACCTTTTAGGTTATCATCTTCAAGAGAATTAAACAGGAATCATCATTGTTTAAACGTGCTGTAAAACTTAATTAAAACTCTACAAGATTTCCAATTAAAAACTATACTAATTGCAAATAGTAACTTCACAGGGCAGATTTGGGCAAGCGGCCAGTAAATTCGCTAACAAGTGATTTAAGCAACAATTAAGACGTTACAAACCCGGGCAGGCAAATTACAGACCTGTCAAACTGACAACTTGTGTAATAAAACCTCATACTTATTGCACAGGAAAAGCGGTCTGTAGATTTCAAGTTCGGCATCATCTGTAATTATTATTACAGATATGTAGAAAGTTGGCAGTTAAATTCCTCATGTACACTCTCTTCAAACAGCCATACTAAGTCCAAATCAGTCGCATAAAACAGAGTGGATGCAGCTGCAAATAATCTTGAATAATATATAATTTAACTTTATTGAAATGCTTGTAAATGTAGGTAGGAGTTTATAAAACTGGGAAGACTTTGGTGGCTGGGTCATGTAGAGAGAATGACCGAGCATCAAGCACTAAAGTCCCTGCTGGATTCAAGACCGATAGGGCGAACGAGCCTGGGAAGACCAAGATTAAGAGTGTATAACCAGAGAAAACCAGAAATATGTCATTTTTAAATTAGTGTTTAGACGTATTCTACTCTACTCTTTTCCACAAAAAAATATAAATTGAATTCGAAAGATTTTTATTTTATCTAGTAAACGTATATAATTTTTTTTTAGAAAAAATGTTTATTTTAAATATAATAAGGTTATACCATAGGTCGTTGGCGGATTTGTTAAATTTTCAAAAAAGTACATGTATTATACACCCATTTCAAATCATATAATCATGCAGTAAAATAAATCAATATATTATCTGGTAAACGTATGTAACAGAATTTTAATTTTAGTTTAAATAAAATTATTAACTCGGGGACGTCCGAGAAAGACATGGCACGACCAAGTGAATCAGATACTTGAGTCGGGCCATGTGAAGAGTCGGAATAATAGAAGAGCATGTATGAGACGCTGGTTCTTGGGATGCCACTTGGACCTTTAATGTGGTAGTTTCCCGTTTCTTTCCACATCCTATGCCGTTGACCTCTTGCTGCAAACCAATCCCAGGATTGAAACCAGAGAGAGAGTATGAGACGGTGTATGAATGTGAACGAGGCAAGGAGTGTGTGCCAAGACCGAGTTGTTTGGCGGTCCGTCCTCTCTGCCTACCCCTGCGGGGAAACGGCGTGATGGTTAGTTAGTTAGTTAGTTAAAATTATTAAAAAATATATAAGTACATGTGTTTCTTGACGAAAATTGGTCCGTTTGTGCATTTATTTGCGCACTTACAGACTAATATATTTCAGATTTTTTTACATTCTAATTTTGCTAAGACATTATTGAAAAATGATAAATACGTATGATCAAAAAATAATTACAAAAAGTACATAATTTTAATGGTTTTATCGTCACGCCTTTCAGCATTTTTGGATGAAGGTATAAATTAAAGCAACTTTGGAATGAAATAAAATCGATATTGAGTTATAATTTTAAAAAGCTGGTACGGAGAATACCTTATCTTTCTCTTTAGAACCGCCCTGTACGATCGTAAGAACATCTTTCGACGAAATGTGGATTTTCGTCCGCTGGCTGGTTATGCGCTCTTAAATTAAGATGGAGCGACAACGTCCTCAAAGATATATCTACCTTGAAGCTTCTAAACTGGAGAGAGCTGGCACAAAACCGAGATGAGTGGAGGAAGACTCCTTAGGAGGCCAAGACTCACCAGGGGTTGTAGAGCCAAGGTGATGATGATGATGATGATGATGTAGGTAGGAATTAAACTTTTTGAAGGAAAATATTTCACTAATTCAATGAGGAACGAAGAAAATTCGTGATTAATGAATTATGACTATCCGTAACTTTTCCACGGTTTGAATCTCTAGATTAATAAGTCCGTTAATAATTATATAACTTATTTGGCCTTCAGAAAAAAACCTTTTAAGGGTCGTTACAATTTTAATGATGTTTTGAAAGAAAATGGGGCTCATTTAATTGGTACCCTGCTTAGATAAGTTCATGCTACACTGTTTTAGTCTACCATTTGATTACATAAAGCATTACAGAATTATTTCGCTTACTCTAAAAACATTTTTTTTGTTGTTGTGTAAAAAAAACATCTCCTTATTTAGTTATATACATTAGTTAAATTTACTGGAGATTGCATATAATAACGAAGTTTTACGTAATATTAGTATTTAGATACATGAATATTAACAGAAGTTGAAGGCTGTGAATTGTTCGTCCATGGGAGCTAAACATCGAGAGTAGGATTTTTTAAACATTAACTCCACAGGAGTATCTCAAGAAAATAATATCCTTCGGGGATCGTTTCATCTTTGGGGATGCTGTGTGTATATGTACAAGCAAGTAATTATAGCAATACTATGTTTGATTTGGAATGTTCAGTCCAATTCAGGAGGAAGGTATGGGTACCCCTATTCTGCTAGTACCACCGCCCCGGAACCATTTACTGGATAACCAAAACCCCTGCCGTAGGTCGTCTCAAGTGGTTCGCGGTGTTTGGTGACTTAGCAGGGGTGCCCGGGTTCATGGGAAAAGGTTTGTTTCAGATCGGGAATGACTGGTTGTGGGAGACTTTTTGACCTCTCCAGCCGGACTCTCTCGACCCATCGCCCTGGGATGGATGGGTCCCATCCTCGAGGGATGGATTCATATGTCCGTCACTCCTGGACACTGAACCCAAGATTCCTGCCCTTTCCTCACAAATTTTCCCTCCCAGAACTTCTCCTTCCTTTCAATAAAGATACAATCCTCACAGCATCCCCAGAGTTAACACACACTATGAGGGATTTTTTTTCTCTTGTGTGGAGCTAATGTGAAAAAATGATAAGACGGTGCCAATTATTGATAGGTCACTTTATATACCAGCATCTTCCCGGCATGACCAGAGATAAAACAGACGCAGACGATTTGAACGGAGTTGATGCCAAACACATGTTATTATGCTGGCCATATTTCAATACGAAATTGGACACAGGTGATTTACCGTAAAATCGAGAGAAAGGGGCCATTTTGTGAATATCAGTAAATTTATCGGCGTTTAACGTGAAATTGGTGAAATTGAAATTATAAGTTTCTCAGAATAGAAAATATTTTTATATCAGCACAATTCACTAGGCATTTATTTGATAAGGTATTTAAAATAATCAAAACAAAAATTGTAAAATCAATTAAAATGTAGTACCTAATGTCAAGATTTAATGTCGGAAGATTAGGAATGGCAATTGGCATATCTTACTAATATTTTAAACGCGAAAGTTTCTATGGATGTATGTGCGTTTGTTACTCTTTCACGCAAAAACTACTGAATGGATTTTAATGAAAGTTTACAATAATATAACAAATATATCAGTATAACATGTAGGCTATATATAATGATAAGCTCTGGCGTTATGAAATTTGTATAAATTAAAATGTGTGTATTTCATATATTTAGCGGCAGAGAGAAAAGGCAGGGGAAGGGGAATGGGGGAGGTGGGGTTCGTGGAGAGGGAAGAGACGAGGGAGGAGATAGGTGGAGAAGGTGGAAGGTAACGGGGACGCACAGGTAAAGACATGCAGGGAGAATCAATTTATTTCTGTGAATGGCATTGCAACGCATGCCGGGAACCAGCTGGTAAATAATATTTCCTTTAAGATGAGAAAGATTGTAGATGCATGTTCATAATATAACATTCATTTTTAATTGGAACAGGTTTTACTGAACATAGAAAAAATCTTTTGAGTTCTCCACAAATCAAATTACTGCAGAAAATGTTATTGGTTTTTAGGTAAAAAAATGATAAAACTACCTGAGAGAGAGTAATTGTAATTAATTTTAGATGTAAAACTAATACATCATGTAAGAACAGAGTAATAGTTTTTTTTTTTTTTTTATAAAGAAAGACAAACATTCCCGGGTTACGAATAACCCAACAATGTTTGAAAATCTCCTACTACCACCACAGAAAGCCGAAAATGTTGCTTGTGTTGTGATGGAGGACTTAGCCAGCCGAGGAATCGAACACGTGACGCCCGGGTGAGACCCAAGTGCTATGCCCACTCAACCACTGACCGGTCAATATGTCTCACTATTTGTAATTTAAGTTATTTAATTATGTAATAGTTTTGTCTACAAAAGGCGTCGAGTTTTTTTAAGCACTTTTTTGCTGTAAAGTACATAATGTTCAATACGAAACAAAAGTGTTTAGAATTTCTTCGGTTTCAAAGTCTGTTTATGCGAATTCTAAAATGATATCTAGAATGATACCTAAAATGATTTCAAAATTGTCATTCGGCTTTGTACTGATTCTAACTTGTGTAGATAACAATATAATTATACTAGAACTTGCTTAGCGAGGAGGCGTTACATTAATAAGGGTAGTTCACATCTGGAACACAAAAACAGACTTGAGAGAAAATCTATATTGAGTTCCTGAATAAAAGTAATAAATACACAGTCTTCAGTGTCTTCACAATCAGAGTAGGCATTACATAGATTCACCATTCGCTCGAAAACATTTACAAGAAGGTTTTTCCACGGCTTTAGCGAAATTGAAATGAAGAGAACATACCGAGGAGCAGCGGTGTACTGATTTTTAATTTTATGTTCACAATGAAGCACAAATCTTTTTGTTTTCCTGGAGCAGTAAATAAGGCACGTCTTCCTAGGGCGGCCTCGACTTCATCTACGATTAATTTTCTCGTCATAATTTTTTTATCCTTACAGACCTTTCTTTACATTATCGGCTTAACTTTCCAAGATTATCCAACCATTTTTTTAAACAAAAAATAGAATTTTGTAAAAAAAGACGGAAATATCGAACAAAGTGCTTTTTTTCACAAAAAAGTTTTTGTGTCAGAGGAGAAACTCAAAAATATTTAAAAAAAATTGAGTGCGTTTCACACGCGGTAGAAGCGAAACTTTACCAAAAACAATCTCAACTGATAGGAGCCTTTAAAAGTGTGGTCATAATCAAGCGGCCAATGAGCGCAGACCTAGCGTCATTTCCGTTTCATCCGTTATTCCAAATCACAACGAGGCTAAAGAAGTTTCACTTCAATAATACTCTAAAAACATTAGATACCTACAATAAGAATGAAATTATTGCTATAAATGAAACAGTTATTTAATATCCAGTTTATTAATGCTAAGTGAAAAGTTATTTGAAATGCACAAAAGTTTTACGTCTTCCGCGCAAAGTGCAGAGACTAGTTTACTGAAATCAATAATGAGTTAAACCTAGAAACATTATACTCTACTTCGCTATTTCACAACAACAAACCACCAAAACTTAACAACTTCACGAGCATATGCATTTCATTTGCTCTGAATCGTCGACGTATATTTTTTTTAGGTGGGTTTTTTTGCAGGGTGCCCAGAAAGCTCCGCGAATAGTTGGTTGTTTTAAACCAGGTTTATCACAGCAAATAAAATAATGTGTGCCTGTTGAGGTGGAATATGTGAAGGAATGTTTCCAGTTGAATGGTATGAGAGGAGAGGTAACGTGAACGCGTGCAAAGAAAAAGTCGATTCAGAAGTAGCCACTGCGCTTTATAAGAGAAATATCTTGGGAGAATATTTCGCGTGGGAAATAAATACATATTGAGAAATACATACTTCAAAAAACGTTCTGGAAAAAAACAATATATGTTCTATCCCATGACAAAATAAGAATAAAAATAAAAATATTACATATTTTGTCCAAATAAATCGAGATACTAAACAAATAGACATATAAAATAGACGGTAAAAGAAGTGTCAACAAAACTTGTCTAATATTTTGGAAGAAGCATCATACTTAAGGTTTGAATAACAGAAGAATATGTACCGAACTTCTTTCCCTAGTTAATTTTGACATACCCTTAAGACGTACACGCCATACAGAAATATTCCACGCGTTTAATTACAAGACAAATGCAGCAAGTAATTCGCCAATCAATCGTGCTCTTCTTCATGTGTTCAGTAATATTGGTCTAAATTCTAACATCGCATTTTCCCCGATTCACTGCCTAAATTTAAAAAGAACATCATGTCATTAATATAATTTGTTCAATGCACATACATACATACTTACACACACCTTCCCACTACGCACATCACCCGGTAATTACTTTTAATATACCTATACCTATATACCATAAATAAGATACTACAAAGAAACACATCATAGGAACCTACCATGAAATATAAGTACTTAATAATTGTAAATTGTTTTCACCACTGTAACTAATGTACTGTTTGTTTCTGTTTATAATTAAAGAAATGTGATGTTATGTAAAAATGTGGATAGAGCGTTTTAGCGATAGAGCAAAGTTAGAGCGGTGGGGGTTTTTTGTGGGGATTTTTCTCAGAGTCTTAAATCATAGGTTAAAAGCTATTGAATTTTTTTGATAGTTTCAAGATTTTTTATTGCATTTTTGAAGCGGTTTTGTTGTTGGTTAGAGGAAAATATGTTTTTGTGGACTTGATGGGTGATGACAGTAAGTTGAGAGAGTTTCTGGTTTGGCATGACTTGACGACTGCGTGCATTTAGCAGCCAGAGTGACGCCGCTTTGTGGTGGAAATGCCGAGCGAGATGTTTGAGAAAACATAGAAGGCAGATCAAAACAAGTTCAGCGAGATAAAGTATGAATAATGAATGAGAGTCTGTACGTAACAAGGAAAGTCATTGTGGGAAGGTATCATGAGCGATCAAGACTGATTGCAATCTTAAGAAAACTAGCTACGTGTCCACTACCACGTACATCGTAATGCACTGGATTAGCCATCTGTATTTGAGCTTTTAACTGTGCTGAGAGTTAACTGTATCAATTTCCGCTGAAACGAAAATATATATTGAAATCTGGGAATAATGAAAATAGGATAGAGCAACCTTTAAAATGGTGAAAAATAGCAAACAAAAAGACGCAGATTCTGATAAAAAAAATCTGGTTTTCAGTGTTGGGATACTTAATATTATAAGGATAAATTTAGATGCGCCAAATTAAATGTGATGTATAAATAAATCACTTGCACAAAAGGGTACAGGGTGTGTGAAATTTATAAATTTGCAGTACTCAACATCCATTCCTGAAAACACAGGGTGTGACGGGAAATTTATGAATTACTTCCTGCCGAGCGATTCTATATATTTTGTGAAATCGAAATCTCCTGACGGACGAGATCTACTATCAGATTTGTGTGTTTTTCTATGGCTGTTATTTGCTTTTTCTATGGGTATCAGGATCAGGCCAACTTCGCCGATTAAACGATCTATACTAAAATATGTGACAGCTCACAGTTGAAATCTGGACATGGGCCCATAGAAAAAGCAAATAACAGCCACAGAAAATCACAAAAATCAAGGAGATCTCGTCCGTCAAGAGATCTCAATCATACAAAAGATATAGAATCGCTCGGCTGAGCTTATTTGGAGTAAAAAATGTAGATAGCATTTTTGTTTACTTACATTAAAATGAAATCTCAATTCATCAGAAAGTTCAACACTATAACTTTCATGAGAAAACAACGTGTTAGTAATAAATGTGTATCTCTGTCAATAAATCTGATCGAATTCATATTATAAATTCAGAACGTACTATTTACAACAATGAAGAATTTAAAAGGATAAATAATAACAAAAGTAAAAAGAACTTTGAGCACGAAAATGATTCCTCGAATCACTTAACCCCTAAATTTATTCCAATGGAAAACGATTCAATTCTACATCGCGATAAGTTGTTTATAAATTTCCCTCAGCAGCGCGCCCTAGTCAAACATTTCAATCAATCTCATGACATCGCGCATTTCAGATAAGCACAGAGCATGCCAAAGGACTATCATGAATTATTATTCACCTCTATTGCGCCCATGTTTACCCTTCGGCGCTAAAGGGAATTGCACCCTTTGAAAGAAGGCCAAAGGCATAAATTAGCGTAGCGAAATGCCGTGTCACTTACGACTTTCTCTATTCAAGTGGTTTTGTCTGATTCGGATACTTTGTTCAGAAAAACCGATGCCAAGCTGTCTGGTAAACCGTTGGGACGACCTCGTCCGCGTGGAGACACTTAAGAGAAACCACAAGTAAAATTCAACCACCGAGTCAAGGAAATAAACTAATGGATGGAAAACAACGTGCTTATTTATGAATTGGTTTGTGCTTTTCATTGAAACTTGAATTTGCAAAGAAAGCGCTTCGACGACCATCGCGAAAAGTAAAATAATTGATTAAAAAGCGCCACCGAGTGAAAAATACATTTCACGCACGTTCGATTTGGTGAATTATTAAAATATTTAAAAGCTTTTACACTACGTGGTATAAAATTTCAGTTCTGCACAGAGAATTTTCAGTCTAGTTCGATAGTACCTTTGATACGTGACGTGACTTGAGTTCCATCGTAAGGAATTTTCTGTAAGTTCGATCTCAAAAGAAATGGTGAAAACGCCGTTAAAAGCAAACGATAAAATACATCTTTTTTCGCTTTGAACATGCTTGAATCAACGATCTGAATAACTATACATTATACATAAAATATAGATAAAACAGTTTTTCACCCAACTTGAAGAAGATCATAAAAAAAATCTTCATTGATTGAGAATTTTTTCAAGACAATATTTATAATACTTTAAATTTTTACAAACAACATTTTACCACAAAAAAAGTCCATTTAACCGAGTGTCGCTAATATTGTCTTCATTAATTAAACATTACAAATTAATTTTTAATTTTTCTAATCACACTTATCCTAAGCTTAAATAAAACAAAGTTTTTGTAAAATATACAATTACAAGAATGACGTGTTATACCTACTTTAACATTCGCACGTGAATCACGCAAAATAATTATTGTAAATCAAAATTGAATGATTTTGTCCTACATTAAACGCCATGTATTTTAGCTTATTAATTCAATGTTCAAACCGCCATATTATTATGTTATCGGCAAACTAAACTAAATATGGGATAATAAATGCAAGCAATTCGGTATTTTAACGGCAGCATATTGGTTAACAGCTTAGCATTCCGAAGTTTTAGATTCAACTGAGAATTCCTTCACACTTTGCGATAATGACTGTTTACTATTGTGCTGAAAGCGGAGCGGCTTAGCTCTTTGAAATTTAGCATTTAACTGAGCTATGCACTCAGCGAATACTAGAACCACGATCAATAATGCATTGCTGATTCATTATTATTAATCAGAGGTTGATTGCATTGGAAATGCATTTCAAAATAATGTGTACCTAGAGTTTACCTGATTGCAAAAAAATACATTTTTTTATCATTTATTTAAACGCCCATATGGCTTTAACATATTATAATTTATTTTATTTAGTAAAAGATTATACATTTATATAAATTATTTAAGAAATTTTTTGACTGCCCAACTAGGAGGATTCCCGTTTTAGGACAGTCAAATTAGGATGAGTATTAACATACGAAACATGGTCTGTAAATAATATAAAAAACAAAACCAAAATAAAAGATTAAAACAAAGTGACTGTTCTTTGTTTAGCAAAGTTTTTAAAAAATATTATTAATTACTTAGGTAGGTTCTTAATTACAGAGGATTAAAACATATAGATATAGAAAAAACGTGTAAGCATTGCATATCATAGTCCTACACAGATGGGTTGTATAAAATAAGAAAACTGAAAAGTACTGTACAGGGCCCGCAGATACTTTAATAGTACACAACTGCTAACCCTGTACAAATCGCTAGTGCGCCCCACGGTTGAATTTGGCAGCCACCTCTGGTCTGGAGCTCCAAAATAACTTTAAAAAAAAAAAAACCCTTGACTCTGTGCAGAAACGGGCGGTCCGTTTGATAGATTCTCCCATCTTAACCGACGGATTGCAATCTTTAGAGCACAGGCGTCAGGTGGGAATGCTGTCCTTGTTCTACCGGTATTACAATGGAAAATGCTCCGAGGAACTAGCGTCGTTGATCCCCTCGGCACCGGTGCATAGTCGGGAAACACGCCAAACACGCGCCCAACATTTGTACACGGTTGACATTAGTCACATGAGAACGGGTCGTTTTTACGACTCGTTCTTGAGTTCAACAGCTCGGATGTGGAACGATTTACCGGCCTCTGTGTTTCCTCCCTCCTACAACATGGGTCTCTTCAAGACCCATGTTCACTCCTTCCTTTCCTCAAAAAGACCCTCCACACAGCATCCTCAAAGATGACATAGGCCCTGAGGGAAATTATTTTCCTATATACATACTTAAAAGTAAATTGTTTTTTTAATGGAGGTCGGAATCGGAATATATCATTAAATTTGAATAGGCTCAATATTTTGAATGTTTTTTTAAAAATTGATTTTTGTGTTTATTTTTCAGATCTATCGATGAGTTCGAATCATATCGAAAAGAGCGGTGTTATAAGTTTAACTTTACGTGTGTCTGTGTATGTGTCTGTCTGTGGCATCTTAGCTCCTAAACTAATAGACCGATTATGATGCGTTTTTTTTTTTGAAAGCTGAAGTGATCGAGATGGTTTTTAGGTACAATTTATGAAAATCTGTTCAGGTGTTTCAAGGTTATCAGCTCTTTTTTGAGTCTGGGGTTGATTAAAATTTTGAAAATTTTACTTATTTATATAATTCGATAAACGCAAGAATTATTTGTATCGGGAAGTTCGATTCAAATTGTTTATAATTCAAACTCGAATAATCGACTACTTTTAAAAATTACGAAAAATCAATGTTGAAATTACAGCGGTTTAAAATAATAAGCGTTCATAATTGAGTTACCTCAACTTTAGCACAACTTTTATGAAAATTACGAACGTAAACATAATAACGATACATCATTTCGGGGGGTTTCGCGAAACAAGATGAATGATTGTAGTACAGTAATTTTGATATAAAATATATTATGTTAAAACGGGTTAAACGACAACTCAACAAAGTGGCACTTCAACACCCCTTTGAAAAGCCATTAAAAGTGTAACCTTCTCGCATTTAACCGAGTTTAAAAAAAAATACTTTACAGTTTACTTTAAAGTTAATGTTTTACATAAATTAAGTATCGCATTTTTTATACATATATCTTGCTCCCATAGATTTTCAGAAATCTCTTTTCTCATTAAACAATTGCTTATTATAATAATTACAGCAAGACGAATATTTTAAACACCATAGGTCATTTTCGTTATTTGTTTTTAAGGTGTTATGCCGTGTTGTGCTGCCTCCTTCTTTAGCCAACATTGATGGTGGACTGATCTGCCCTGATGATGGACACTGCAACGCTGTCCGAAACGTTGGCTAAAGGTTAGGAGGTAGCGCAAAACGGCATAACACCCAAAAACAAATAACGAAAATAGTTTTGGTCGTGAAAATCTAAAAACGTACCATAGGTCATGATTAAAATGACACTGCGAATTAAAATTATTTGCCTTTACTTAGATGTTTAAGACAAAAGAAAAATTAATAACGTTCAAGGTTTTTAGTTTATTCAGCAGACATATTATTATGTTCTATGTACATTATAGCTAAGAAGATTTGAGGATAACCAAAAGCTTGTAAAACTATACGTGGAAATGCTTCCCTGCTCCTTCGTGAATATTTAATGTTAATGTTGGTTTAGATTACTTAAAGGTAAGCATACATTTAACCCTTTTGCATCGTAGGTAACTGTTGCCACCCACGTCTCTCCTGTTAATGCTATCCAATATTTGTACCAGGGTTTCTGTGGTAGATACTATTTATTTATTTTTTGTTTTTCCTCTAAAACCATTTAAAATGACTGCATTTTCTGGTCTACTATTTGAAAATGATTATTTTTTGCAATTTTGCAACGGGTTGGAAAGCATCATGATTTTATTTTCTTGTCTGTAATTACTAAATATTGCACATTAAGCGATGGATTAACAACTCTTGCAATAATCTTCTCATTCCTTGCATTGTCCCAACTTATAGCCTAGGTAGGCTATTGAGGTCGGCTCTTCTCGTTCTCGGGTTATAGCTTCTTTGGTTCTAGGTATCGCTTTCATCCAGGCCGTTTCTCTGTAGTATTTTGGAGCATTGGAGTTCTTTGGTCTTCTGGATGATTGTCGATGAAGCACCATAGACATTTCCTGCTTCACTGTGTGGTCTGGTGGTCTCCGTCTTATGTGCCAATACCATCTCAACTGTCGATCCTCTAGCTTACTATTTATGTCCATGACACCCAGGCTGCCACGAATGCGTGAAATTTTAATCTTATCTTTTAATGATACTCCTTTCCTGCCGACCATCTAAGCATTCGTATTTCTGCTGTTTCGAGTTGCCTAGAATAGGAGTTGTACATAGTACAACAACAACTCTTGCAATAACGACAAATATTAATAAGCATGTATGCGTTTGGTTAAGAGAATTTTTGTGTAAAAGTTTAAAGTTTATTAAACGCATTTGTACTAATAATTTGTATGTAGAATTTTAATCTCGCAACGCTTTTACTCTCAACCTCTGATCGTGAGCAAGAGCTGTACCACTGTAACTGTCGAAGCTGGCATTTCATGTCGCCACAGATTTCATGCCGGAATTTAAAGCAGTTTACCGACTGCAGCCATCGAACAGGTGTCATTTAGCAGTCAGCCCGCTGTCCGCAAACCACCACTGGCCGCCTCTGGTCTCTGATCCTCGATAACTCTCATAGGTACCTGCGATCAGTGGTGATTTTCTGTAGGGAACGCATGTGCAGTCAACTTCCAAACAATAGCAACAACTAACAAGACAAAAAAACCGTCCATAAAGTGCGGAATCCAGAACGCACCTATGGCCAAACCGTTCCTATGGAATACTTCATTCGGAATATATCATTCTGTTTCGGATAGGTAAAGTAAAATCATCTTAAAGAGGATACATTTGAAGGTTTTTTGTGAATACTGATAGTATCGAATGTTTTGCACAGTTTGGAACTCAGGTCCACCGTCCCCTCTTACTAAAGTAGCAAATGTTAAAAGATTCAGGATGCGTAGCGATATTTATCAAAACCATTTTTAATTTAGACTATCGATTCAATTCGACAAAATTGTTTCCATTTTTTCAAATACATCTATTTGAATTTTCCAATATCTGATAGAGCTCAAGCTCGGCAAATAGACTCGTCAATGACAATGCATTCTATCGACTTGGCACTCACTCATACACCTGCGCACACACAAGCAACTCTCTGAAATTCGCCATTAGCCAGCCCGAAAATTAAAAATAGATGTATTAAAGTTGTTTTTTTGTTACGGGTTTTTTGTTGTTGTTTCTTTCTTTAGCTTCCTAACAATTTTTAAAAAGAAGCAAACACATTGTGACTTGACATTTTAAATTATTATTAAATAAAAATATTTTTTATTCATCCAGTACATAATTAAAATGAATTACTGGTCTACTTAAAATGATTTATTGGTTAATTTTTTTGGAAATTGCTAATATAACAAACAAGAAAAATGTGATGTGTAAAAGTCACGTAGTTTCAACATCCTTCAACAAATGTCGTTTGTATTGGTAATACGTATTTTTGTGGTATCTCAACAGATGTCCGTTAAGTAGTACCTTAGAAGAGTATCATCTACCGTCGGTCGTGTCTAATATACGAATCGTTGCGATTTTAGCCGAAGGCGTATAGTATATGGATAGATCAGTGTTGCAGTCCGCAACGACAGAATAACTTAGAGCCCACTATAGAAAGGACGTCTGGTCCAGTTAAATATCCACTTAAAACATTACGATAAACGTAAATAATGTATTCTCAACGAACGTCGATCTTATTTGGAAGATTCCGAAAACAATTCAAGTAATCTTAATCACTGGAATTGAAGAACACTACAAACAAGATTTAGTAAACGAAAAATTAATTAAATTTAATATTCGATTATCTTTGGACTTCCATTGCGAATGACCACGAACCACTACTGCCTACACTACTAATGATTACTAGCTACTTGGTACTTACTACCGGTTAGCACAACACGCACGACTACTTGACTCAAACAAGTCAAACATACGCCATTAAATCTAGCGTATCAAATTACTGATCTTTTCCTCTTTGATATGCACCCGCTGTTACGTAACGTTAAACCAAAGGACATGCAACCGAGTGATAGTAATAGTTTTTGAAAAATGTCTCAAGCTATGTGGGGTTGGAATTTATATTAATTTATTTATTGTGTTCAGTAGAAAAAGTCATTTATGTCTTGTAACGTTACATTAACCTTGAATATTTACGTAGTTGCATTTATTGTGTAGGTATTCAATCCATAGGGGACCAGAGTTTTTTTTTTTTATATTAACCCCCACAAAGGAGGCCTGGAGAAAAATAATTTCTCTCAGACCCTGTATCATCTTTGGATATGCTAAGGGGAGGATTTTTTTAAAGAAAGGAAGGAGAGGAAGTACTGCGAAAGAAAATGGTATGAGGGGTAGGTAGGAATCTAGGGGTAGGTAGAATCAGGAGTAACAGTCGCATGAAATGTAATCCGTGGCGGTGCAAGACGATGGGTCGAGAGAATCTGGAGAGGTCAAAGTGTCTCCCTAAGCCAGACTCTCTTGATCCTGCCCACCAAGGTTACTAAGGTTTTTTTTATGTGAATGCCTCGCAAGAGTCCCAGCTGCTCCCTTCTGAAGCTAGTGAGACTACGGTATTCCCAATTGGGGTATATGTAAGGCTTTAGATAGTGGGTGGAGGAGATATGGGGGAGAGGAAGGTGGGGAAGTTCCTGGCTATTCAGATCTGGTCACCGAAGACGGCTAAAGCCATTCCAAGAAACTTTTCAATTCTGAATGGTGGTCTTACACCAGAGTAAAACTAAGAATTAATTGTGAAACAACACAAAAATGAATTAATTGTGAAACATCACAAATTAATCAAAAAAAAATATTTGCGGACGCTGGGATTAAATCCCGCGATCTTCGGATTGCTAGTCAAGTACCATACCCCTTGACCACAGAGGCCGTCAAGGAAGGAGGTTTACTGGAAAACTTAAAGCTTTCATCGCATATCTTACCATATTTTTCGAACTATTAATATAAATGCGAAAGTATGTTTGTTTGTTTGTCTTTCTGTCACGTCGCAACGGAGCGACCGATCGACGTGATTTGACTAGGAATTGACATACCTAGTCTACTTAATCCCAGAAAAATATTTCACTCCCGTGGTAAAATTCTTTGTACAGTAATTTCTCCCTAAAACCACGCGAGCGAAGCTGCGGGTAAATGCCAGTCTTACGAAGGTTTTCCTAATGTTTTACGAATTAAGTCTGGATTATCCAGTAAATGAGAAAACCCTGCACGCTGAAATGCTTGTACATCGTAAACAATGCAATAGTTGCAAGTCTGAACTGGTTGAAGACAAAGCTACCTGTGGCGTGTGGATTTCTCAAAGTGCAGGGGAACATACGTCACCCCATAAGTCTAAGAAGTTCAACCAAAGATAACGCTGTACAAAGTAACTGAAGTAGTACAGGGCCGACGTCATAATGTCTGTGGAGTTAGTTCTCAAGACGTTCTCTCAGAAGCAAGAACATGTTAATTTCCTGTATCTGTACAAGTATGCACAGTAAATGTTATGAAGAAAGAAAGTTATGCAACAAAATAGCTGAACGAGTTATTGTATTCATCGTATTCCGTGATATCTGTATTGCATTTTGCATTAACCAGACAGGGTTCTGTCCACAAAGTAAAATAAAAACGAAAGAAAATGTTACTCATCTCACAATGCACCATTTACAATCTGAAGAATGAAAATTAAAAAAAAAAATCAGATTGTTTTACATTAACTCCATACAGGAGGGCCTGGACAAAATAATTTCCCTCGGATAATAATGTCATCTTAGGGGATGCTGTGTAAAGGGTATTTTTAAGGAGAAGATGTTCTGAAGAAAATAGGTATGAGGGGTGGGTAGGTTTGTGGGGGTCACTGTGTCCAGACGTATGAATCATCCCTCCAACTGCGATGCAAAGCGATGGATCTAGAGAGTCCGACTGGAGAGGTCAAAAGGCCTCCCTTAACCAGTCTCCCTCGATCCGACCCGCCACGCAGTTCGTGGGCAGACTTATCTGTCGCCAAAACTAGACAAACCTCACCCCAGGCATCCCTGCTAAGTTACCAAACTTAGCGAACCACTTGGGGCGACCTGTAAAAGAGGTTTGGGTATCCAATAAATGGTTCTGGAGGCGGCGGTACCCATAGCCACCTCCCAACATGAGATGTGGTAATAATAGTGAGAAAATTAATGATTGTACTTGTAACAAAATATTTTGTAAGATGTGAATTTTCACAAAATGCTAATCTAAAGTTCCTAGTTTTCCTACAGAAATTTTATCATTAAAGCTTCACAAAATTTGTTCAGTATGTAATCCGGATGAACAATTTTGAGGATAAAAACATTTTTTAAATGCATTAAATTCAAACGGAAAACACGGATTCTCTACCTACTTTAAAAAAAGTCAGATTTTTTTGTGGATTTTCACCCCAAAGGAGTGTTCTGGCCAGTGAGTGTCAAGTTGATACTTTTGTGAGTAATATGTTTATGAGTAGTTTTGGGTATTTACAAATTTGATATTAAAAAAATTACGTAGCTATATTACAATAATCTATATTACATAATAAAAAAAAAAATATAATTTATAGGTATTACATAAATCAAATAATAATAATAATACGCTACACAAGATGATTTTAATTACGGCAGCAACAGAAAAAATAAATATGTTTATATAATTTTTTATATGCGTAAAAAGTAAACAGCACACATTTAATAAATGAAACTACACTTACAGTTACAAATTGATGCTGTTAATATTCAGGAAATTAATTAAAGCCAGATTTCAAGTAAAATCTATAATAAAACAAAAATGTTTAAAACTCCATGTAGGTGCCTGTCGAATACACATTTTTAAAAACGTTAATAATGTCAAAATTTCTTCCATCTGTTGTATAGTAAATATAATCTTAAGTTATAAGTTAAGTAAGTTTACAAAATTAATTATGTTGTTTTGCTCTTTTCATTTTTAAAGTTACGCTAAATGGAAAAAGTTGATTATTTCGAACTCCTGAGAAAATAATCCGCATCTTTAATGGAATATCGCCATCTTTGCGTCCGAAGTCCTGTCCGTTCGCCTATTTATCCCATTACCGATCTCGAGTCGCCGCAAACCGCGGGATCTTCTCAATGGCGAGATATTTATTTGATTGCAGTAAATACCAACAACCAGTATTAGTACGCGTCCCCCTTTGAATGACAACTGAATGTGAACGGAGTCCGCAATCCTCAACCTGTCAAGCGGGAGAGGTGGCCATCTTGGCTTTTTTGCCGCATTTTTCTTTCAGTACTTATTGCGTAGGTACCTGGTGCCAGTGGCGTGCAGCGTGCAGCCCATAAAGGCTGAAAGGCCCATTACCGATTTTTCATGCTTAGATGTCTAAAATCTCACACAAAATACTTTTATATTCCTAGCATGTAATATATTTGATAAGAATTTTTATGATATGGACATACTCTCCTGTAATTTAAAAACATTAAAAATTATGTCATAGCTAACATTAAATACTTTTAAATACCCTATTGTAAGTTATCACGTTGTTGCTGTGAATCCTTTCCAGTTACTTGCCATCAAATTCATAAGTAGGCATTATTATTATTGCTGTTGTGTAGTGATTAGTGTTTTTAAATTTACTAAGCGGTTTATTGGTTTATAGAACTGCTTACATTAATAAACATTAGAAAAATTTCATATCTGGGTCATATATTTCGAGGGGAGAATTATCACTTGCTCCATTTAACATTGAAAGGCAAGATAGAGGGTCACTGAGGGCCTGGTAGGAGACAAATGTCTTGGATGCTAAATTTACGAGAGTGGACCGGCATTAGAAGTGCGGAGGGGCTCTTCCGGACAGCGCAAGACAGAGAGACATTTTCCAGAGTGATCGCTAACGTAGGGAGACCTGATAGGGCACAACAAGTAGAAGAAGTTACCTCATATATTTTCTTTATTAAATATTTACAATGTTGTATTTTTGTAAATATGTCAGCCCACGGGTACAGAACCCTTAATGTTTTGTTATAATTTTAAGTTTTGTGAAAATCTTGTAGATTTAGATTATATTTGTATTATTAGGTTTATTGTAGTATATGTAAAAAATCTGTTGATTTTCCTAAATAAATAAAGAAATGATTTTTTTCCGTAAATTTCATAAATCATTGTTTAAAAATTTATTTGTTGGCTCGCCAACATAATACATTACAATAAAATTATTACAGTAATTTCCATTTTAAGTATAGTTATTTCTATGATTTCAATTATAGGTGAGCATATTATGATAGGTCTACCGTAAGAAATTGTTTCTGCTAGGCAATTATCTAATGTTTAGTTGCAATCTGTCTTGAGAGCCTTAGGTATCCTTCATACATTATAGAATGAATAATAATAATCACCACCTAAAAAGCTACAGCCCACCCTTGATCAAAGAGAAATGCACGCCACTGTCTGGTACTTACTGTCAACGAAGAGATGGAACTGTTCTCTTTTTGAAAGAATGAAGACTTGGTAGGTACCTGAACGAATTTGGAAAGAATAAAAAAGCGGTTTTATTGTATTTTTAGTGATGTGCCTACGAATAAAGTGCTTTTCTTGCGATATAAAGTCAAATAAAATCCAACAATTGGTCTGTGGTGTAGGCCAGGTCTCGGCACTTTGATTGATACGAAAAAGTAAATGAATGAAGTTTTATCTTATTATTTTGCGAGCATAATTTGAAATAGCATAGTTGCGATTTAGCAACAATAATGAACTAACTAGCAGTTAAAAACCTGCTCCGCGAGAGAGTAACTTTGTAACTTGACGTACGGAGATTGTTTTGCATAAGGCGGGGCATCAGAGATGTAATCGAAGTCGGGTTCAACCGTTCAGACGCTAGCATATTAAAATACTGTCCGATTCTAAATGTAGTAGGAGCAATTTTTTGTGAAATTTCACAATAAAGCGAGAAAATATCATTGAAGAAGTAGATAAATATAAGATAGATACTAAAAATCTAAACGATAATGTGAAAGGGAACAAGATAGAAAAATAAAAAGATAACAGTCGAACCCAGAACCTCTCGTCTTACCGGGACGAACGCCTCTACCAATTCGGCTACTGCCACAAACCATCGCAGCCATCTCATATTTCAAATTTTAGAATTAACAATATTATCTTCGACAATATTTTTTTCCATATTAGAGGCAACTAAGTCCCGTTTTCATTGGAGACAATCATTCTAAGAACTGGTTTGTAACTTTATTGTTTTTGTTAGAAAATATCTTTAAAATATAGCTAAACTAGCTGTCCCGGACACGTGTTGCTGTGGCTAACGAAACACAACGCCATCTACTGGATGGTAACACAACCTATATAACCACAATAAATTAACTCACACCGCCATCTGTTAATTTGCATTCAAATCAAATCTACAACGCCCACTTGCCAGCTCGCTCGTTTTTTCTGGATAGGGACACGATAATCACCTACCCGTATGAAATATACTTTACGACCTATTCTCATACCTACCAAATATACATAATAAAATTAATAAAAATCGATCCAGCCGTTTCGGAGGAGTGCGACCACAAACACCGTGACGAGATTTTTAGATTTTAATTTTTCTTAGCGAACGCAAAATACTACTATAAAAAATAACCTTATCGATGGGACTTAGTCAAGGATTTGCGTTTCGCTAAAATCTTAAGACAAAGTTACCTACCAACAATTAAGAGTGAGTCACTTTGATTAAATACGTGCATACATTTTCAACAATTAAAACGTCAGCCTATTTCCCAGGCACGATCAATTAATATAGTCGATCGTTGTCTGAAACTTACATTTCCAACAAACTAAAAGTAGTAAATTTAAAAGCGGGTTTACGCGGTTATTTCCACAACGCAGCAGCATGTGTGTCAACAAAATGGCCGCCTGCCCTTAAATGGAAAAGTATCCAGTAGTACTTACTCGGATATTTTTTCATGAATCATGATACGTGAAGAACATGCTTAATGCTCATTGCTTCAAAATAAGTACGAGGAATCAAATTATTTGTTTAAAATACTCTAGTAATGGTTAACAATTTAACACATGCCATGTGTGCTAGAATTAATTGAAAATATTATAATCAATAATTATCAGCCTGAAACACTCATCTACATTGAAAAAATCTTCCGAGAAAAGATACTGGCCACCAACGAGAATTGAACCCGTGTCCCTCTGATTGCCGGTCAGCTGCTCTGACCACTGAGCTATGGCGGCTTATCTAATACCCGCCAAATAATTCAATATATACTAGTGTTTCATTCGACAATTACTTATTATTACATATGTAATAATAAGTAATTGTAATAATGAAACACTAGTATATATTGAATTATTTGGCGGGTATTAGATAAGCGCCGCCATAGCTCAGTGGTCAGAGCAGCTGACCGGCAATCAGAGGGACACGGGTTCAATTCCCGTTGGCGGCCAGTATCTTTTCTCGGAAGATTTTTTCAATGTAGATGAGTGTTTCAGGCTGATAATTATTGATTATAATATTTGTTATCTACCCTTTGTGCTATGCATAAAAATCTTGTTTAAACGTTAGTTTATCAATTAAAAATAATAATTAATTAAAACATTACAAGAATTTATAATTTATTTAATGCAACTGTGATTTTTTAAATAAACGCTGATACAATTTAAAAAAATTCTATGAAAGCTTTTCAGTCTGAAACAGTTTACCACTCTATCGACTAGATTCGTGATTTAATCCATTAATGTTGATTGAAATATACGATATATATATATATCACGATAAATTTGATATTTCTAGTCCTGTAAAATTATTATACAGGGTTTTCCAATAAGAGGTGTTATTTTGAATAGCCCGGTGAATGGATTGCGCTATCGAGAGATGATTAATGATTTTTTATGGCCGGAATTGGATGGTATTGATCTGGACAACGTTTACTTTCAACAAGATGGCGCTACGTGCCACACAAGCAACGAAACCATTGATCTTTTACGTGAAAAGTTTCCGGACTGTGTTATCTCTCAAAGAGGTGATCACAATTGGCCAACGAGATCTTGTGATTTAACACCTTGCGACTTCTTCCTTTGGAGCCACGTGAAAGAGAAGATCTACGCTAACAGCCCAGCGTCGATTCAAGACCCCAAATATGGAATTCGTGAGGCTATCGAGGACATAGGGCAGACACTTTGCGATTTGGTTATGGAAAATTTCATGAAAAGGATATGGTCGTGGTGGTCATTTGCCTGATGTTATTTTCCACTATTAACGGCGTACCTTCCTCTTTATAATGAAATAAACATCCGATCATTTATATTAAAAAATGTCATTTTTCTTTGAATATCAAAATAACACCTCTTATTGGAAAACCCTTTATTAGTTCATTTAACGCCCCGGGGCTTTTAACATAATTAATAATACAATAAATTAATAAAATTAAGATAGAAAGAATTTAAAAAAATCGAGTGCAGTTCACACGCGGTAGAAGTAAAACCTCCAGAAAACTAAAGTAGACAAGAGTGAGGAGATTACGAAGCAAGTTTTGTGTCAATATAAAGAATGATTTTTTAAATATTTTTGCCGTCGAATTTCAGTCCTTACGTTTGATATTTGTGTTTTCTTCTTCGGAGTTGCTAGATGCCGTTTTCTTTTCTTTTGCCTGTTTTTTGAAGTGATTTGAAGATGGTATATTGATTTTGCAAAAACATTTTTTTTTGGATTTCGTAGGATTCGACCCTTGGCTCGCTGGATGTCTGGCCGCTGAAGTTCGTCAGGCGTGTTATACCGCTACACTATTGGAGGCTCGCGTGGAAACGTGGATTTATCGCATTATATTAGAACTGAGTACCCGATACGATACGATTGTACCACCCCAGCCAGGAGCACTCCTGTCCCGGTGAGACCGGTACACCAGGGGGCACTGATTTGTTAGGACTTGGAACACATGCTCTGATGATAAGAAGGAGGTTGGAATTTAATTGACCGGTATACATGGCAACCTAAAAAGCCAATATTGGAATATTAGAACTGAGTACCCGTGAATAAATAAATATTTTATTGCTATCTCATTTTATCGCAAGCTGAATATTATAGATGTATGCGTTTGTCTCTTTTTAGTGTCGCTCGATTTCGTTTCATCGAGTTTCAAATCACAACGGGGTACTCAAAAATTTATCTTAAATCCATTAATTTTGCGCAGAGTTTAAAACATTTTTTTCATTCATAATCCTGGAAGCTTGACTTAGTTAAAATAATATCACTATAATTTACCTTATCTAAAATTTTCTAAAGATTCACTAGTCCTAACAAATCAGTGCCCCCTGGTGTACCGGTCTCACCGGGACAGGAGTGCTCCTGGCTGGGGTGGTACAATCGTATCGTATCGGGTACTCAGTTCTAATATAATGCGATAAATCAATTAATTTTGCGCAGAGTTTAAAAAAATTTTTTTTTATTCATAATCTTGGAAGCTTGACTTAGTTAAAAAAATATCACTATAATTTACCTCATCTAAAATTTTCTAAAGATTCACGGTAATTACCTGGGAAAACCTTCTCCAACCTTTTGAATAATTGACCTTTACGTTTATGCCTTACACATTGTTTTATTGGTCAGAATTTATTGGCAAGATAGCTTCCAGGAAGGACATTGCATAAATCCCACTACTGAGAAGGAAATCGTACAACAAAGGAACCTACTCAACAATTTCAATTAATTCACTGATGATGATTTGAACAAATCATTATAACTACATGATTTATTTATGCAACGCAGTTTAGATACGGCAATTTCTTCTGAAATGAATTATTTATTAACAATCGATATCATTAGTCATTCCGTGCTAAGGTGACATAAACGCGACATGACATGTTATGAGACAAAGGTAAATGAGAAATTATTCTCGGGAAAGTAGTTTTGTAATGGTAGTATATAAAATTTCATGTCAATTTGTTATTCAACAGGAAACCCGTTGAGTCTACGACGCTTTGCTTTTCTTATGTATGTACATAAATTTTCCAGTGACAGGGATGTCACGTGACATGTCAAAAGTATTTTATTATGTGAAAGTTTTAGCACCTGAACGTACACGAATACCGATAAAATGATTATTATTAACTGTAAAAAGTTGTATATTTTTGGCTACCTACACAAAATCACGCAAACGAAACTTTTATTATTATTTTTTTATGGGAATATCTCAGAAGGGTCCCCGCTGCCCCGTCTGGAGCCATGAGAATATGGCTTCATCAATTGGGGTATGTTGTGAGGCTGAAAGTAGTGGGAAGGTGAAGGAGATGTGGAAGAAGAAGATGGCAAAGTTCCTGGCTATTAATTAAATCTGGTCACCAAACATGCTAAAGCCATTTCAAGCAATGTTTTAATTCTGAATGGCGGCCTTACACCAGGGCGGTACTGAGAGTATCTTCCAATATATTATATATTATTTTGGATTAATTAATTTTGAAATAACACAAATTAATCGAATAAAATTTATTTGAGCATGCCGGGATTCGACCCCGCGAACTTCGGGTTGCGATTCAAGAGTCTTACCCCCCCCCAATAACGGACGACGTAAGATACCTACTTAAAAGAGTAGCACTGTAAAAAAACAATAGGAAAAAGTGATAAGTTTGAAAAAAATATAGTAGTAACGTTGAACATTTGAAAAGAAAACAGAATCAGTGTTGATCAAATACAATCAATGTGAATAAATCAGATCTGAATAATATAACTTTTCTCTGCCTTTTGAATGACTACAAAGGACTCTTGCTCGGATCCCACCGGAACCTCCCTACGGTTTGTAAAATCCGTCGATCTACATTTTTGATCTGCTCAATTCGTGAAGTGACGAATAAAAAAGGTACTAAGTCTGCACTGATTTTTTTGCTTTGTCATGTTACGTTAGCGTATACATAATATTTATCTACATCAAATTTAACATAGATAATATGTATGTATTAATATTTTTCCGGAAAGATATTTTTGCTTGAAAGGTTCATTAAACATGTCAGTCAATATTACAATACCCAGACCTGGCAGCGCCGATTAAAATCAATGTTTATTATTTCTGCCCTGCGCGGGAGTCAAAACCGCAACCTTCTGATTCAAAGTTAAACGCAAAGACCACTACGCTAAGGAGGCCGTCAATCTAATCATAATTAGATAAATATTTTCTTCATGCTACAAATAACAAATAACGAATCATTTACTTTGTTTAAAAATAAAATCTTTCAAGTTATCAGATAATCAATAGCGCGCAGTTTCAGGCTCCGCATCCGAGCTCAAAAAGAAAATGGAGAGATATGAAATTACGAATGTTAGAGGAGCGCGATAAAATTTGGAGCGATAAAATCGATGCGAAAATGTTGAATAAATCACGACTCGTTTCGAATAGAGTAAGAATCTTTTACTTTTTAAAAATTCAAAAAAAAAAATTCAAAATAATTGAAACAAACGTGTTTATAATAATTTTCGGAGCATACTTTGCGATTTTTTTCTATCGAGGGAATTTTATATAATTTGCGTTTCGGCGTGGAACGCGTCTAGATATTATCTTCAAAAATAACATATATTTTTTAAGAGCTTAAAAACTTCAAATGTTTAAGGGAGATATGTAAGAAATCGGTAGAAATTCGGGTAGCGGAGGCTTCAGGAATTCGTTTTTTTTTCATGAATATGAACTTAGAGCAACCAAAAAGGCAACAGCCACCGTTAAACCCTAGTGCATTTTTTCAAAAGAGTGTCCAGTATTTACGACAAAATGTTAACAGGCGATAGAAACTGCAATAAAGTATCGTATAATGTATGTTTTATTGCGTGCTGCGAACATGGTGGGTGGCCGATACTAATTTATAGTTTCTAGCTAAACGTGTATTTTGTATCGCATTTAAAATGGACACAATATTTTATTATCCGACAATAAATTTGTTGAATCGAGTTAAAGGAAAAGGCACTGAAGTGCTTTGGGTATAAATGTACTGCAATAATAAGGATAAGGATGTATTGAAGCTGGACTGAGTAATAAAAAAGATATGACCTTGTGTAATTTCTTCCGGTGAGTTCTCATGTCGGATGCTGGTTCATCAGGACAATCTTCACCCCGCAGGTGCAGGCCGCGTGTCTAGAATTTCTATTGAAATATAACATACTTTCCTTGAACACCTTAAGTTTTTAAGCTCTTTAAAAAAATCCAAGAAAATATCAAATCATCACGCGAGTAAAAAAGTAATTATTGGAAAAATTCCTGAATTCTGTTATTTAATATGTTATAGGAATGCAAAAATTCACTTTATTATTTACAAAAATTCTTTAAATGCTACTTAATATATTTTCGAAAGGTATTTGCTCTATTTTAAATTAGTTAAACCATTTGGGAGGAGGGTGTGGGGCGGGTACCGCCGCTCGGAAAGAATTTATTGGATAATCAACACCTCTCCCATAGGTCACCCAAAGTGATTCCTTCCCAGATGTTCCTCTCCCTCCTTTCCTTAAATAAAAAAAAACCACCACACGGCATCCTCAGAGATGACTTAGGCCCCAAAGGAAATTATTTGCTGTGTGTGGAGCTAATGTAAAAAAAGTCATGTTTATTAAATATCTTAACTGCAGTCGCTTACGCTTAGGTATTAATATTATTATTGTTTTTTTTTAAATATTTCATTCACTTCTTCTAAAACAGCAAACTTATTTTGTGGCACCATTTTAATACAATTTAATGAATTACTTTGTTTTTACCATTATACTTGATTATAAAAAACCGACATGTTTCGTAAGCCAAGCTTACTTCATCAGGGTTTTAATTATACTATCAATGGTTCAATTGTTTTAATAGTATTATTAAAACCCTGATGAAGTAAGCTTGGCTTACGAAACATGTCAGTTTTTTATAATCAATTATAGTGGTATAAACAAAGTAATTTATTAAATTGTATATTTCATTCAACATTCGTATTGACATACTATCTTCTTTTTAACTCATTTTCAGTAATCTTCTTCTTTTTTAACACTTACAGAGCCTTAACACAGGTACCTAGCAGCTTATTGAATTGATATCAGGGAAACTTTTGCAAAAGTGGAGATACGAGGACAAAGTAACCCAGATCTGATATTTCCCGAAAATTCTCTATAAAAGAATAGTCTAGTATTATTATTTGATTGAGACTTATGTCCAAAGTTGGATGCCTGAAGGCTTATAAGAAAGTCGTGATATAAAAATAAACAGAGAAACATATTTTTTACCTCGTTATAAATGAGCACGTTACAAGCAGTTTATTGTTCCTATATAACATGGTACTGCGCGTATTCATCCCGCCACAAAATATCCCCGACAAAATATCTGCCTACAAAATATCCTAAGGACAAAACATCCTAAAATATAAAAATATACTAAAACTTAACCTTACCTAACCTGACAAAAAATGGGATATATATAAAATAATTATATAAAATAATTTTTTGTCTTTACTAGATGTCTGTATTATTTTGTCCCATTTTTTTTAACCCCCGACGCAAGGAGCGGTGTTGTAATTTTGACTTTTTGTATGTCTGTCTGTCTGTGTGTTAGTGTCTGTCTGTGGCATCGTAGCTCCTAAACGAATGGACCGATTGTGATGCGTTTTTTTGTTTGAAAGCTGACGTGATCGAGATGGTTCTCAGCTACAATTCATGAAAAAATGTTCAGGCGTTTCAAGGCCATCAGCTGTTTTTTGTGCCGGGTGTTGCTGAAAATTTTGAAGTTTACTTATTGTTAGGTTTGGTTTGAGTTGATATTTTGTTGGGGGATGTTTTGTCGGGATATTTTATCGAGGGATGAAAAGTTTCGGAACCATATAACATACTATCGACAATATATATGTAGGTAACACAATAAAAGCTTTTCACAATTTCCAGAAGATACCGACTGTATGATTTCCATCGAATTGAAAGAATAGTAATTCCATTACCGAAATATCACGAGGGGAATAAAAAAATCATACATGACGATAATTAAATAAGATCTACCCACATTTTCGTTAAGTCGATGCCACAATTCTTCACGAGATATGATATTTGATTGATTTCATCATAATAAATTTACTGAAAATGTGTCAGACAATAGGCAACACGTTTGGATGGAAAATAAAATCGTTAATTTATTTTCCCAGTAGTGACAGTCAGAAGAAATATTTCTTTTATATTTAAAATTATTTAAAAGTAAAAAACGTATTCTAAAGATGAGGCAATTAGATTCTTTCTGAACTTTAATAATATGTCATTTGCAGAAACTGAGAGATAGAAAAAAATCTAATGGACGTCTTAAATATGTTTGAATAATAAAGAGATAATTTGAAAAATCACGAGGCGCTAAATTTGCATTACTTGGAAAAAATAGGTTCTGAGAAAACGTTTTAAATAATATCTGAACTAAATTCGAGTGCTATTTCTTTTAAATGAGTGAGCTAGAGTACCAAGATTGAAAAATACGACGTTATTGATGTTGTAGCTGAAAAATTTTTTTTTTTTTTTCAAAATTTTAACTTTTTATACGAAGATATGCTGAAATGTGGATGCGGCGCATTCCCAAATTGAAGAATCCCGAAAATCTTCATACAAAATATTGATATTTGAAAAAAAAAAAAATTTTCAGCTACAACACAACTATAAGGTCGCATTTTTCAATCTTAGCACTCTGTTCACTGAAAACTCACGGACCGCCACTGATGTACATAATGTACAATTTTGGAAACTGGTATGGGTACAGCCGCCCGGGTACCATTTATTGGATACCAATACCCCTGTAATAAGTCACTCTAACGCTACGTTTGATGATTTAGCAAGGGTGCCCGGGTTCATGGGGTGAGGATTGTATAGGTGTTGGTGACTAATGCGTTTGCCCACCTACTTCATGGCGGGCCGGATCGGGAGAGGCTGGTTGTGGATGACCTAACCTACACATCTAGAGCCAGACTCTCTCGACCCGTCGAACTGCACCGCAGTGACAGGGAAGTGGTGTAATACGTCCATCACTCTTGGACACATCGACCTCCAGTTGCCTAACTACCCCTCATACCTTTTTCATTCCCAGAACTTCCTGTTCTTTCCAAAAAAACGCTCCAGAACATCCGCAAAAATGACACAGGCCCTGATGATTTTTTTTCTCAGGGCCTTCTGTGTAGAGAGAGTGTAATTACTTTTCTAGAATGAGAGTTAGTGGAGATCAAAGCGGGTTATTCAGCTGGTCAAGATTGCATTGGGATTCACTTGGTTCAGCACAGATGTGGCGCCGAGATATATAGAGAATAAATCTACGATAATATGTTCCGTGTACTGCATTCCACATTCACACAAATCAGAAAATAACACGTAATAAATTTACGACACGAACCCATATCATTTGTAATGTGAACTGCGGAAAAGTCGGCTACAAATTAATAATTTATCACCTGACGTTTAGTATTAACTACCAATCTGTAATTGTGATAAGTTGATTAGGTAATTGTTAAAAAAAATGCCAACTTTAATGTTTCTCATGACAAATGTGCTGCATTCTCTGATTAGAATCAAATAATAAATCGAAACGAGAAAGGTTTAATAAATGAGTTTAGACAGATTCTTCTATGGCAAATCACAAGAACACGCAGATAAACCAGATGTTCGCGTTGGATAACGCATTTGCAATGACCGTTTTCTCAATTTCACGTGAGAAAAACGTTTATCGCATCTGTGTACAGCTTCCATTGAATTAATGGACGAAACATCAACCTTTTATGGAGGCTCTGAACGCAAAATAAGTATGGAATTATTAATGAGACATGGAACATGCCCACGTTCTTCTGAAAATTCACGATTTTTATGGGAACTGTGTTTGATATTTTCCTTAGAATTTTTAGACCAGTAAAGAATATTAATACACTCAGCCTATTGAGGTGGTATATACCAAAATTGTTTTTTTTTTTTTAAATATAAATGTATAATATGTATATTGTATATATTGTTAACATGGTTAGTAAAAATATATAAATATATATATTTTTTTTCAAGTGTAATGTATTTTCTGACTAGCTGGGTTACCCAGCTTCGCTCAGGACAACATTCGGGAGTACCTACTCTGGAATGTTTCCTATTCCCGACGATTTTTGACGACCTCCGTAGTCCAGTGGCTAAGACTCTTGACTCACAATCCGGAGGTCGCGGGTTCGAACCCGGCGTGCGCAAATAAATTTTATTTGATTAATTTGTGTTATTTCACAATTAATTCATTTAAAATAATATATAGTATGTTTGCGGCACGTTCCAGAGTGGAAGATACTATCAGTATCGCCCTGGTGTAAGACCACCATTCAGAATCGAAACGTTGCTTGAAAATGGCTTTAGCCGTGTTTGGTGACCAGATCTGAATAGCCAGGTACTTCCCAACCTTCCTCTCCTCACCTCCTTCCCCTCCTCACTACCTTCAGCCTCACAACATACCCCAGTTGGGGATGCCATAGTCTCACTGGCTCCAGACGGGAGCAGTTGAGATTCTTGTGCGGTATTCATTGTAAAAAAAAAAAAAAAATCCCGAACATTCCACGACATACTCCCCCGCTCCTTCCAGAATTTTCTAGAGCTCTATGGAACCTTCTAGAACTTTCCGGAAGACTGTTCAAGAAATTTCAAGAGGGCGAAACTTCCAGCCCTTATATCTTCAAAAGCATGCCCTTTAGGTTAAAACGGGAACCGTCGTCCTGGAGGGGGGACAGACATCTACCACACCATATAACTCCCTTGATCGTACCGGGACTCGTTTCTGAGTTTTTGCGAGCCGCACGTTTTTTTAAAACTTTCTTTTATAACATATATATATTGATTAGGTTCCTACCTTCAGCGAAGTTATGAACATTTTTTTAAATGTGACCAAACCTAATAGATTAAAATTTTTTGCCTATTCCATTACGATGGCTGAAAATTCATCAAACTTTTAGATTGAAAAATAGAAAAAAAAACTTATTATAAGCACGGTTTGTATGAGAAGTCTTTTGCAAGGATTGGCTAAGTAGGTACTAGGTATGTAGGTACTGTCTAGGTAGGGAGGGATATTGATTGAGACGTTTATTCACAGATGGTGCTCGGCCCGATACGTCGCTGCCAGTCAACTTTTTGATCGAGTTTATCAGTAATTCAATTTATTCCTTTTAGAACTTTTCTACGTCATTACCTCCGGATCACTTTGGTGACATCCAACTAACGAGTTTTTGAAAACTGAAAGTTTTAAACAATGCCAGGCTAGACTATTTGGCGAAGAAAACTGGGCTTGAGAAAACAGTGACCTTTAGTTGATAGTGATTTTATAAAAGGTCGATTAGTTTAAAAGCACCAACATCAGAGACTCCTCATTATATCAGGCACAGCGAAAGATCAATCTTACGTTTTTTTTTACATTAACTCCACAAAGGAGGCCCCGTGGACAAACATGATATATGGAGGGTCATTTTAGGGATAGGAAGGAAAGGAATTACGGGAAGGAAAAGGTTATGAAGGGTGGGTAAGAATCTGTGGGTCAATGTGTCTATGAGTGACGGATGTATGAATCCATCCTTTCTACTGCGGTGCAAGCCGAAGGGTCGAGTCCAGCTGGAGAGGTTTAGGTTAGGTCTCCCTCAACCAATCTCTCCCGATTCGAGCCGCCACGCAGTAGGTGGGCAAACGCAATGGTCGTCAGGACCTAGAGAAACCTCACCTCATGAACCCGGGCATCCCTGCCACGTCGCCAAATTGAAAATGTTAAGTACAATTAAGGTAATAGTAGTAATAGGTAGTACAGGAAAAATCGATATCGGAATCCACGCCTCTTTTTGGGAGGAGTTTAAAAAACTTGAGAAAAAGCTTCTGGAAAGGTTGGAAAGGTATTTGAGATTTTTTTTTGCAGGTTGATTTCGTAAAAGCCTGTAAAAAATATTAACACATTTTTTACGCATTGTTTATTGTAATAACAACGAAATTTAATATTGATTTCACGGAACCAAGCGACGCGGAATCTAGTTAAAATCCATGATTTTATATAATTATGCATTATTTCGCATGGCTTCATTGTACAATTAAGGAGTAATATGATCTTTTGAATTGTCTAACACGAAAGGCACGAAAAGTTTAGGTATTGTTAAAAGTAAACTAATTGGTCTGTAGTTACAATATTATTTAAAGTATGGCGTTAATATTGTTAGTAGCTAAATAATTTTCACCGGCACCGTTTAAAAGGTTCGTATAGCCGGACATTAAAATTCAATCAAAGTCTTCAAACTCAACCTTTTAGTTCAGAGCCCATTACTCATGCGAGTTATTCAATTTCCTTACTAATTGCCTTCGTTATATTTAATCACATTTTATTAATCATCTCCGGTAAACGTCCAACATTTAGAAATTAAGAACCGTGCGTGCTCGTTTGAACACAATAACAACAAAATACTGTAACTGTTACATACATGAAAAATCTCAAATTGGTTAAGTTATCCTAACGAGGTTGTTTTTTAGCCACTGGAGAGACAGCGCAATTAAAAAAAAAATTCTCCGATTTTTCGAGATTTTTTGGTAATCAAACTGATTATTGTTCTATATAGCCAATGAATTAACCTACCAACAACCTAAAATAACCTACCAATAGAAATCAGAAGCATTAAGAACAAAGTTCAAATGTTGAACTCCATCAAAAAGTATTTTAGAGAATGTCACACTAAAAATCACACTTATTTTTCTTCTTACTGAATACATCTATGTTTGTATCTTTTAGTTTACGGGTCTGATTGCCATGTGTCTGTATTAACTGCACCTATATATTGAAATACATGACTATAGTAAATAGTAATTGTACATATATGAAATGTATTAACTGTGTAACACGTGACTGGGTTTTTGCATATATGAAATGTAAACTCTTCTTCCATTCACAAGCTAATGCTTTTAATGGAAGACCAGTAATATTACAATACGTAGCAATTTTAAGATAAACAAAAAATAAAAATCTTGTCTTAAACGTTTTTTTTTATTTTTTATTAAATAAAACATAGGTACAACGAAGTTGCACTCCCATGAGTTATCAAAACTCATTAAAGGATCGGCAATTGGTACTTTTGAGAAGTTAAACCCAACTCAACCCAATACGTACACACAATATATGAATAAAAAATTTACAAAACATTTCACAGAAGCAATATACAGACACAACATATGAAGAATCACTTTACAAATGTTTCACAGAAACATGTCATATAAGTTTTTATAAATTTTTATAACCACTCATTTGATTTATGTACTATTGATGTCATAAAGTTAAAATAAAGTATCCCCTATGATGGACTAATGGGATGGACTAAGAAATGCATAAAAAACAAAATCAGGAAAATACAATAAAAGGTACGGGCTCAAAAATATACAGACCTAATACAAGATGTTTAAATACTTGACAATATTTAAAAAAAGGTATAAACTGCGCCCATCATATTGTAAGTTTGGTATATAGAGTTAATGAGGGCTATCAGAACAGAGTTTGTACCTACTTGTGACTCGTTTTCCAAAAAACATTTGAAAAAATAGGTTTTCAAAATATCATTTCGAGATTTGTTGGAAGCATATACCTGTCTCAAATTTTCAGGCAGTTTGTTATAGTTAGTGTAGGCAAGGTAATGCTTTTAATGGAAGACCAGTAATTTTATAATATGTAGCAATTTTAAGATAAACAAATAAAAAAAATAAAAAAATCACCTATCTTTTGTCAAATATCACATATTTGCAGGATTCACAAAAAAATATATAAATTCGTACAATTCTACTTAATTACTTACAAATAATGGAAAATTTTCCAAAATTGGCAGCAAAGCAATCCGATGTATTTTAAGTTATGCCATATTGTGGCAAAAAGTGCTCCAGTGGATAATTAACTAAGAAAAAATATATAAGATCTACCTTCCGTCGCCCTTCAACATTCTCATTATTTTGAGACACTTTAAAATCAGAATGAAAAACAGAAGTACATTTTTCAAAAATCTTGAAAAGAATTCAATAACAAAATTAAATAATGAATTGATGTCTACCAGTCTTTACAAAAAATGACCTGCTTATGACTTTAAATAGAAATAGCCACACATGTACATATGTGGGATAAATACATAGAATCAAAATTACCCTACTCATATAATTGTTTTAATTAAAACTTTATTTGGAAATGCGATTTAGGGCATCGGAAATGAATGAAAACAAAAACAAAATAAAAACGTGCGAATATTCTTAATATGTATTTTTTAATAGATCGCAGATCGTCTAAAAAGATATATTCTACCATTGACTTCAATAAAGAATGAATATGAAAGACAAAATAGATATCACATGTAGAAAATAATAAAGAATGAATATGAAAGACAAAATAGATATCACATGTAGAAAATAATAAAGAATGAATATGAAAGACAAAATAGATATCACATGTAGAAAATAATAAAGAATGAATATGAAAGACAAAATAGATATCACATGTAGAAAATAATAAAGAATGAATATGAAAGACAAAATAGATATCACATGTAGAAAATAATAAAGAATGAATATGAAAGACAAAATAGATATCACATGTAGAAAATAATAAAGAATGAATATGAAAGACAAAATAGATATCACATGTAGAAAATAATAAAGAATGAATATGAAAGACAAAATAGATATCACATGTAGAAAATAACTATACCGAGTAGATCTTTTAAGGAATCTTATTTGATATGACTAACGACTAGTAAGTGACAATTCTTTGCGGTTGATTTTAAAGTCATGAGCACACGTTTCGAATAAGATTATTTTTATTGAAGTAAAACTTCTTTACGCACGCTTTACTTGGGGAGTAAGCTGGTGAATGCGTGACGAGAACGTAACGAAAAGTGCGATCGGGCGAGGCGAACGGAAGTTGAGAGGGAGATATAAGTAAGTGAAGATAGAAAGAGAGGTTTCGTATATTACTGTAGGGGCAAGAGAGAGAGGTGCGAGCACGCATTTTCTTTCTCTCTTTCTCTCATAGCCAGTTACGTTTCGTATATCTAAGACACAGTGTAGACCAATTGTCTGTATCACACTGTAGGAGCAAGAGAGAGCAGTGCTCGTGCACATTTTCTTTCTGTCTTATAAGTTATTGAAGTTTTACTTCAGTCGTGTTCAGTTATGTTTCGGGAGTAATCTGGTGAGTGCGTGACGAGAACGTTTCGAAAAGTGTGATCGGGCGAAGCGAACGGAAGTTGAGAGGGAGATATAAGTTAGTGAAGATAGAAAGGGAGAGAGTTATGTTTCGTATATTACTGTAGGGGCAAGAGAGAGAGGTGCGAGCACACATTTTCTTTCTCTCTTTCTCTCATAGCCAGTTACGTTTCGTATATCTAAGACACAGTGCAGGCCTATTGTCTGTAACACATTGTAGGAGCAAGAGAGAGCAGTGCGCGCGCACATTTTATTTCTCTCTTCTTTTATAAGTTTTTGAAGTTTTACTTCAGTCGTGTGGTCTAAAGCACACTCGTTTTTAAATGTAACAAAATAAGTCGTCCTGTCGAATGTTGGATTTTGACAAGCTTTTAAATAAAGCGAGTATAAAAAATAAGCTTTTTGTATTTTATGTGAAAAAAAATTCAATTTGAAAACTTTTTATTTATGATAGCGTAGAAACACTCCCTCGTAATAATTTCACCTCGCTGTTAAAAACAAAGTTTAAAAAAATTAAAAGTTTTAACAACTCCAACTCAAATTTTTCATAATTTTTTTTAAGCTATTAAGAAAATTGTATTTACTATTGACAAACAAAGTTAGTTAGCTTCCGCACAAAATATGAAATTATCCCGGGACACAAGTAATTTAACTTTGATAATGGTGATAGAAATTACATTATTTACGAGTTGATAAAGTCGATACCAACTTCGCGGCATGAGATCGCAATATTGACGTGATTCGGTTACAGTTTTCAAATTGCATGCACGGTGTGAAGACCGATTTTATAGATACTCAATATTCTATTGGACTAATAAGTTTGAAAAGGGGCGAACTGGCGACTACATAACAACACAACAAAATCTATTTTTTATGTGAATACCGCACAAGAGCCTCAACTTCTCCCAACCGCCTGAAAGTGAGACTATAGCATCCTCAATTGGGGTATGTTGTGAGGCAGTGGAGAGGGGAAGGAGATGGAGAAGAAGAAGGTGGGGAAGTAGCTATTCAGATCTCACCAAACACGGCTAAAGTCATTTCAAGCAATGTTCCAATTCTGAATGGTGGTCTTACATCAGGCCGATACTGGGAGTATCCTCTACTCCGGAACGTGCCGCAAATATACCTTATATTATTTTTAAATTAAATTGTGAATTAGTACAAATTTGTCTAATAAAACTTATTTACGGCGGGATGTGAACCCGCGACCTCCGAATCGCCTTACCCCTCAACCAAGGAGGCCGTCAAAGTACAACTCACGTCAACTAAAAATAAACATATGTAACGCTCCTATAGAGACCTAGGACGGCCTGTTCCACGGAATTTGAACAATTCATCAAATTTCAAAGTTAAAATACTTTGTACGAAAGTCCATACTGCAACGCATACTAATCAGCATCGTAACGGCATCGGCTCGTAGTATCAGTTTATATCATGAGGCGAGGCGGTGTCGATCTGATGCCGAGCTGATACGTACGCGGCAACCTTTAGCAATAGAGTACCTACTTAATTTTCTGGTATACGATGGTCTATAATCTAAAGTGCATAAATCTTAATATATAAAACAAAGTCGGGTTGGTTATACCATTTATAACTCAAGAACGACTGGAGCGATTTTTATGATCTTTAATTTGTTGGATTTGTATCCGCCCCGAATAGCAAAATAGCTATTAAAACATTGGAAAAATTCACGAAAAAAAAATTATGAAGAAAATTCTTTTTTTCATACATTTAGTACGGAACGAATTCTCATCTTTTGAAAGAGCTTTAGAAATATTTTGTTAGTATAATATTGAATAGTGAGTGAATTCCAAAAATTCAAAAACGTCAAATGTCAATGCGCTGATTCTATTGTTCTTAAACATTAATGCTGCCCCTCTTTCTTACACACTAAATGTCAACAGTCAAAAATGAGACAAACGGTGAACGTATGTGTGCACCCCTCCAAAAGAAAAATATAATAATTATAATAAATCTCTCTCACACGTATAAAGAAAATGAAACGCCATTCCCGTAATTAAGTGGAAAAGTAAGAAAATCACAAAAAAATATAAATCCGTACACAACTCCATCCCTGATACTGACAAAAACAAAACACGGACAGTTGCGCATCGATAATTGCTTCATTGTGTAATTTTCAACTTACTAGTTCGCCGTGTCAGCTAGTAACTAGTAAAAGCGGTTGACAATTTGGCCTCATCGTACATCGGCCCACAGGGAAATTCACTGTAACAAGTTGGGGTGGTCCGTCCCTGAACATGAGTAGTTTGCAATATTAGAACAATGTATTATTTGCCGGACGCAAACGTTAAAATTTCCTCTGAACTCGGAAACAGGGATAAAGCATACTGTTATCGGGCGATACAGCCATTTCAAGTGAAGCTCTCTAAAAGAGCATTTCAAACAGGTCCATCATAAATGAGAGGATAAAATAGATGGAATACGTTTTGTTAATGCATAATACGTATTATATTAAATCTGGTGTTCTCGTCGGTTCCGGTTTATATATATATATATATATATATATATAATTTAATATGGTAATCTTATAGTCTTATAGTTATTATTAAGGCGAAATTTTGTATGTATGTGTATTTGTTACTCTTTCACGCAATAAATACCGAATTGAATTTAAAAATTATTTCTCTAATCTATACTACAGGCTATATTTATTATATATTGGTAAGTTCTGGCGTTATGAATAAGCTGTGGCGTTATGACATTATTTATTATACGTTTATTGTCCGAACAAAAAGCAAAACGTGTTGTTAAGTAATTGTTTGACGTGGGCTGTCATTACTCTGGAGATTCTTTTGATAGCAAAAATTCAAATATGTATAAAATTGGTACTAATCTACATTTTGACCTCAGCCAACAGCTAGCGCGTATTTGATTGTTACGTTTTTATAGGTGACATCGTGAAGAATGAATGTAACGGGTATGTAGAGGGGGGGAGCGAATATGCGAGCGAAACCGGGGGCAAAAGCTAGTGATTTAATATATAACAATTGGTCAATTGAACCAGTTAAACTAAGGATGGGTTGTTTAAAAAAAATTGACGGATTCGTCAAATATTTGAAGTTAATTTTTACGTTCTGTGTAAGTTCCATTCTTCACTTTTGCATATTTCGCAAATTATTTTTGTTTCTATTTTTTTATAATTTCTGTTATACATTATATTTAAATCATCCATGGATATAATTTTTGGGCAACATGCCTGTCTTATGTACTAAAATAAAAAATAAATAAAAATGCCCTTGAAGTATATTTCCTTAAAAAACGCCACTCTACAAATTATCCAATTATTATTGTTATTATTAATATCATCACCTAGTTTGATCCATTCTTTGGCAAGGTAGTGTAGGGGGCAAAATAAAACGTATTAATTTTGGTTGTCTGTGTGATCTTACATACATGAAATCTGGTTGAATGAACTCAAACTTGTTTTGAATTTAAGTTTCATTTTAAAAATTGGAACCGATTGGTTAGGAGTTCAGACTATCGCGTGATATTTATTAGGTCTGCTCTGGTATTCAACTAAAATCCGTAAATCACGCTACGGAGGTTTCCACATAATTCAGTATCCTGGGCATTTAGTTCAATAGAATAAATAAAATGCACTTTCTACCACGTCAATCTATTTGCATTGTACGATTTTCAATATGAATATAAGAATGAGACTTACCTTCATACATCTGTGCATACTGAGGAAAACCAGCTGCCCTTAGCCACTTGCAAGCTTCTGCAGCTTCGATTTCTGAAAAAGAGACAAAACAGCATCATAGAGTATTCGCAATATGCTGATATTCAGATATTTTTCAAGAAATTCCAAATATAATCGAAATTCTTCTTATTATCACTACAATCCAAGACCAAAATTGATGTTAGTGTGGTGAACGTATGTCTTAAGGTATGAAAAAGACAAGGTGTATGAGTGAGACAGCATTAGTAACGTATAAAAGAGTGTGATTGTTGTCCATTCGTTCTCTTTACCCATAAGATTCCTAGAAGAACCATATTGTACAATCTCGGAATAAACGTAACTACTCTACCCACGACTTATTATTGTAACTACACCCTGTACTGAGATAATCATCAAGGAATCTGGATTCATCACAGATAGGAGTACTCAGATTGCCATACACGGTTATCACAGTTAGGTAGATATAGAATAAATACTGAGGCTCGGAAGTCGATTAAGTAAATCGAAGTAAATGGAGAGGTGGGTAGAGATACCGATGCCCAGGAAACCATTTTTTGGATAATCCCATGCCGTAGGAGACTGGTTGAGGGAGACCTATCCGAGACCTTTCCAGCCGGACTTTTTTTGACTCATCGCCTTTCTCTGCAGTAGGAGGGATGGATTCATACGTCCGTCACTCCTGGACACATTGACCGCCAGATTCCTACCCACCACTAATATCCTTTTCCGTCCCAGAACTTCTTCTCCTTCCTTTTCCTAAAAAGACCCTCCACACGGCATCCTAAATTAGAAATTATTTTCCTCACGGCCTCCTGTGTGCAGCTAATGCAAAAAAACTCGTCGGATCTCACTACACAGCATCCCCAAATACGACATAGGCCGACAGAGGGATTTTTCCTCAGCGCCTCCTGTGTGGAGCTATTGTAAAAAAAGTACTTGAGTCGGCGACGTAATCGACGGAAAAAATAAGCGAATATATAACATGATGTAAGTGAATAAAGCAAGTAGTGCATGCAACAGTAGTGTGGTATCCATAATCTGTGTGATAAACTGCGTTAAAAAGCTTAAAATAAAAAATTGAGCTATACAAGAGATCTAACATATCGGAACCAGCGAGACTATGGCTTTGCCAGCTGTGGTATGTTGTGAGGCTAAAGGGTGGGGAGAGCCGGAGGAGGTGAACAAGAGTAAGGTTGGGAAGTACCTGACTATTCAGGTACAGGTAACACGGGTACAGATCACTTTAAAGAGGACACGTTTTGATGTATTTGTGCAAACCGATAATATCAAAAATTCAAAAAGGACCTTCTTACCCGCAAATGCCCAAAAGATACCTACTGGGTACGTAGCAACGTATATCATTAAATTTATACTCGTGATTCAATTCGACAGTGTACTTTTATATTTTTTTTTCGTTTTTCAGCGTCGTAATAAAAACCATATGATTATCAAACTACAATTTTTTATCCATCCAGTACACCACTACATAAACAAGGTTCTCTTTTAAATGATTTACGTATACCTTGTTACTAAAAATGGATACAGTTTTGTTAAACCCTTCTCAAATAACCTTCAAAAGCGTATTACTTTTGTATTTTATTCCAGAAGCACATATTATATTTTAGAGGCAAAAGGCCTTTTTATCTTGTGAAAATGTAAAAACATTTACTTTGTTTCGTAATAATCGTAATACGCAAACATCGATAACGACGATTTGATGGAGGAATTCGGAAGGATTTATTTCGCAAATCTGAACAAGTCTGGATTTAATTTGCCATTTTATTTTCATTGACCTACATTCATATGTACTTACTAATCCTTGTCCCCAGGTCCTCGGTATTGTCACAACTTGTATAAACATTAATAACACAATATGCAAAAGGAAAATACAGCCGCGAGGTCGTCTATGTGAAACATTTTATGTATAGTTATATTAAAACCATCATTTCCGCCGTACTCTCCTCCAATTAAGGCGAATTAAATCATCGACGGGCGATTCTGTTGTGACTCGATACCAATTATTTCTACTTTGAGTACTGTGTTGACATTTTCACTCGAACCTCACAAACAACGGCAGAATGATGTGAGGGTACCTATCTATTACAAACGTGCGGCAAATCATTTTAAAAGAACCACGTTTAAATGTATTTGTGTTAACACCGATAGTGGTTCAAACTGATTCGAAATACAACAAAAACAAATTTGTTATAGACCACTTTTATTTTATTCACACTCTACCGGTTTCGGAAGCACCCTTCCTTCGCCAGGAGAATATTAGAACTAACCTACTATATAGAATACTAGCTGGTCACCGGCATGCGTTGCAATGCCATTCAAAGAAAAACCTGCCATTGAAATATATGAAATACAATCATTTTCATTTATACAAATTTCATAACGCCAGAGCTTACCATTATATACAGCCAATGGGACTCGCTGATAATGTAAATTTCTATTGGTGAAAGAACTTTTAAAATCGGTTTAGTGGTTTAGGAGTGAAAGCGTAACAAATAAACACACGCACTTTCGCATCTGTAATATTAGTATGGATTGACAGACATCCAAATTTTAGGTGTTTGAGTGGGAGGTGAGCTAAGGGGAAGGGGTAATTATGGCGAGCCACAAACTTGACGCTTTTTACAAATATTTGATTCGAAATAGTTTGGAACCTCCTCCCGCAGTCCCCTCTTACCCCGCATTAGTCATACGATACATTACATCTTTTTGATTTTACTGTAGGTATTTTAATAGTCCTGTGGCCTGCACAATAACCTGCAAAATCTGCAATGACACTCGAATAGAATTGATAAAATACAAAAGTTCGGTGAATAATTAAATAGGTTACTTATAGGAAATAATTCAAACGAGCCTTCTGTATGACTATGTACCTACACATTTCTTCTAGATATAAGAAAACCATATACAAATAGCAATAAGTGCACTACGATCTACAACATGACATATATAATTACATTTGAGCTACCGCGCTATTGCAGCGCTACGACGTCGTTGTCGAATTTCGAAATCATAAGTACATTACATTTTGCAACTTGAAAAACGCACTGGAATAAAATGTTATAATATTTACATTACTTACGAAAATAAGGTTGTGTTTCGATAATAATTGAAAAAGTGTTTGGGGAGATTACATATCCACTGGAGCGCTTTTTGCCACAATATGGCACTATTTAAAGTACCTCAGATTGCTTTGCTGCCAATTTTGGCAAAATTTCTCTTATTTGTAAGTAATTAAGTAGAAGTTTACGATTTTATAATATTTTTTTTATAAATCTTACAAATATGTGATAATCGACAAAAGATAGGTGGATTCATTCGCTATATAGAACTATAATCAGTTTGTATGTCTCCGTATTAAAATTCGGAGGTAGGTATGATTTTTTTAATGTGGGCGGAAAAAAAACACCAAAAAATCTCGAGCAATCGGAGGAAAAAGTTATAAATTGCGCTGTCGCTCCAGTGGATAAAGTATACAATATAGGCATTGATTAAATCCTGAAATCGTATACGGATACTATATATTTTTATATTAGAAATAATTGGATATATGATATTTGGCGATAAGCTCTAATATGGAGCCTCAGATCAAATGGAAGCATATTGCTCAAACGAATGATTGATTACATCAAATAATTGATATTAATGAAACCAAACGGTACAATTATCTCCGCTTTCAATATAGCTCTTAGAGAAGTGGATTTTTTGCAGACGGAATAAGTATTTTTGAAAATGACAGGTTGCTAATACAATATATTATATTTGTGGTAGATTTTAGGTTGTGTTGGATTATAAGGACGTTATGACTTACAAAGATTTATTTTTACATAAGGGTATATTTTATTAACAAACTCACACTACATATGAGAACGAAGCTGATATTATACGCATAACCAATATAGAACCAGGTTCTGTGCCGAAAGTCCATTGGAATGCATTGAGAGAATAACTTATTTGGATACTCTCAAGCATTGCTTAAAATCAATCGGAGGCACTTTGGATTGCATTTTAGTTCATTTTAGCATCATTTTCGACCGAAAAGACTCTACCATAGGTCACCCCGAGGGGTTTGGTGCATTTGGTGACTTAGCAAGGGTTCCCGGGCTCATGGGGTGAGGTATATCCGGGTCTTGGCGGCGTGTGCGTCTGCCCACCAGCCACATGGCAGGCCGGATCGGAAGAGAGTGGTTGAGGGAGTCCCTTTGACTTATCCAGCCGTACTCTCTCGGAACATCGTCTTGCACCGCAATGGGAGGGATGGTTTCATACGTCCGTCACTCCTGGATACACTAACCCCGAATTCCTACTCACCCCTAATACACTTTTCCTTCCCAAAACTTCCTTTCCTAAAAATACCCTCCACACAGCATTCCCAAAGATGACATAGGCCCTGAGAGGAATTGTTTTCCTCAGGGCATCCTGTGTGGAACTTATGTAAAAAAAACGAGTGTGCTTTAGACCACACGACTGAAGTAAAACTTCACTAACTTATAAAAGAAGAGAGAAAGAAAATGTGCGCGCGCACTGCTCTCTCTTGCTCCTAAAGTGTGATACAGACAATAGGCCTGCACTGTGTCGATAAACGAAACGTAACTGGCTATGAGAAAAAGAGAGAAAGAAAATGTGTGCTCGCACCTCTCTCTCTTGCCCCTACAGTAAATACGAAACGTAACTCTCTCTCTTTCTATCTCCACTAACTTATGTCTCCCTCTCAACTTCCGTTCGCCTCGCCCGATCACACTTTTCGCAACGATATCGTCACGCATTCTCCAGCTTACTCCCCAAGTCAAGCGTGCGTAAAGAAGTTTTATTTTTAAAAAAAAAGTGGTAAGTGCAATGACCAGCAACCTACGAAGGGTTAAATGCATATTATTTAAATCTTAATTATAATCATATTGAATATGAACGTAGTGGATGAAAGCATAGTTGGATGAAAATGTATCAGATTTTTTGCGTCTATTGAAAAAAAGCATCGATGAATTGGGAGTGAAAAAAAAGATTTTGTTCAACAGTGAATGAGGTATAAAATAAAAGTGAGTTCCACGAATAAATAGCCTACATGCTGCGGTTTCGGAGTTTCAGTGTGAAACTCATGCGGTAAGCTGCAACGTAACGAAGCCTGGCTTTATAAGGGTTGTTACTATTATTAACAGTGCTTTCAAATCACGTACTCACAGAAACTTTTTGAACAACGTTTTTAGTACGAGTAATGGCACGTCCATCGTATTTCTGTGTTGGCAAACTTTTACATAAAATATTTTCCAATAAAACAACAAGCCCAAACAAACTTATAACAAACTTACTACATATAACAAACTTACAAAGTATTTTTCCATATTCCCACAGAAAATGAAATAACAAAACATGCATTTATATGTCTTAGACATAAGTCACTAGCTATGAGTATTAGATGTAAGTCACTAGTTATAATTGTAAATCTTAGTTGTAAGCCAGTAAATATAAGTCACTAGCTTTATGTCTTAGATTTAGGTCACTAGTTGTAATTAGTTGTAAGCCATTAATATTAATACTTTTTATATATTTATTTGTACAGCGCCCTGAAGGTGATTTTTCACAAAAACGGCGCTATATTAATTGGTCAAATATTATTATTTATTATTACATGAAAAATTAACTTTCCAAAAAACATTATTTCTGGAAATTTTTGTAATGTTAGAATAGTTATAAAATATAGGGTAATATGGAATGAAAATAGAAAAATTATAAAAATACAAGGAAATATAAAGGAATAAATATAAACCAAAAATGTTCACAAATGCAAAGCATGTGCGTGGGTATAATATTTATTTGATTAATGATTTTAAATTATACTTAAAATATTACATGAAGTCAAGTCTCTTATCCAGTACCCCTAGTCGGCAACGCTTGTCCAATAGTACATATAATACATCATTTTCATAACACCGTGTTTGCAAAGGATCGTCCCATGGACGTTTTTCAGTGAATAGATAAGTTCAATTTAAATAAATCTGTCTAATGCGATTCCAATTTTATCATTCCATATTTTAAAAACGAGTTAATCTACGTGATAAATTAGTCAGGTTATAACGTTTAAAAAATACCAACTTATTTTTCAGGGAAGCTGGCAGTGTCGGAAAAAGCGATGGTCGAAAAATTGAGTTGATAAATTTGCTAAGAGGTCCTTTGAAATAAACGGTACGAAGAAGTTTCGAGACCTTCCCATTAAATGAGTTTTTATTTAAGGAGTTTGAAACACTTTTTAATTTTAATGTGCGCATATCTCGAAAAGTTTCGGCATGCTGCGAACTGGGGATAATAATCCGCAGCGAAAAAGGTGAAATATTTCAAGATTTTATTTATAATTACGGATTTTTCATGTCATTGAATATTTCTTAGAAATTTTTAATAAGAGAGGAAACACAAATGAATTATTAATTAGTAAAGCAGGCATAACGATTTTGGGCAGATTTGTCTCGTTAGAAGAGCATAAGAAATTATACTCGTAAAAATTTTAACACTAAGAATAAACAATGAGATGCGCATTGCGCAGTTTGTGAAGGAATAATGGACAAGAAAATGTAGGAAATGGTGGAGCATCCGAAAAACTCTTTTAGGAAACCCTTCCGCTACATTAAACAAAATTTCATTGTGTGTAAAACGTGAAACTCGTTGGTAGTAACCACGTGGCAGGCCGGTAAAAGCCCTAGTCCAGAGGTTACGTGTTCAAAGCTGACAAATGAAATTATTCAAGTTTTATATTTCTCAACCCTTTAAATTCGTTCCAGAAAGGAGGATATTTGAAGTAACGTTGCAGAGAGGGAGGATCATCGAAAAAATTCCTGGAATGGTTTTCAAAGTGTTTAGTAACTAGATCTGAAAAGCTTTCTTCTTTTTTCTCCCCTTCTTTTCATCGATTTCTCCTGAATGACATTATTCCCATATTCTGGATACAATAGTCCCACTAGCCTCGAGAAGCGGGACTCTTGTGAGGTATTCCAATAAAAAAGGTAAAGTTATTTTCCATCGTCATAAAACTTCTTTCATAAAATTTAAAATGTAGGTAGGTACCATGTTTAAAGAAGTTAGATTTCTGAAAGAAATATTGTAAGAGCTTTGTAAAAAGTTCAAGAATAAAATGATAGAGTTCACCATTGAGTTTCGTAAAGATCACTAAATGCTTCAAATGTATTCATTTATGAGAACGCCCGTGACATAAATAAAAACTAAAAGCATTCCAGGCATCGGTTCGAATTGATAAAATATGAAATACAGAAATGAAATTTGAAAAGAGGACTTGATTTAATTACGTAGCGAGGCAACCCTTTAGTAACTACCACCTGTCAATCTGTGGCTTTGAAGATTGGGTTAAAGGACCACAGAGGATGCAGTACGAATGTGTAAATATTCTAAAAATAAACACACTGTGCTGAGGCTTGTGACGTGTTCCCCAAGGATTGTAAAAAAGAAAATGTTAAACTGCAGTCTATTATCTACGTAGGCCGTTGAAATATTGAAATGGATGTAAGTACGTATTTAGTTTTTTAAAAATGTTATCACTTATATAATTTTATTACTCACAACTTTTCCCCATACAGTTTGAAAATGATTTATTCAATCAATTAATTCCTCAGTTTTGGCTTAATATTTTCAACAAAAGTACCTTACAAATATTATAAACGCGAAAGTTTGTATGGATGTATGTGTATTTGATACTCTTTCACGCAAAAACTACTGAATGGATTTTAATGAAACTTTACAATAATATAGCTCATACTTCAGAATAATTTTTTTTTATTTATTTTTTATTGATATATATACGTGATGTTTACAATATATTATTCGATGCCTGTCTCGCTAGGGTATACCTGTGTTGAGACAGGCGTAGAGGTACATAATTACTATCATATATAAGAGTAATATAATTAACAATTAAACATAAAGATGATTGAAAGTGTGGCTAAATCACATAAAGAGAGTTTTCTTATAAATGAGGGAAGTGATACAGTACAGTAGTAAATCCTGTCAAATCTATTTATGGATTTAGATTATTTAGGATTTTATAATTTTAATTTGTTTTATATGGGTAAGGACGTATGTAGATGGATATTTCTGTCTATTTGTAGTTTATTTTACAGATGTTTGCAATAGTGTGACGACCAGTAATTATAATCCATTTCTTTATAACTTGTTTGAATTTGGTCATTGATTCGGTTTGTATCATCGTAGCTGGTAGTGTATTGTGTAGTTTGCAAGCTATGTATTTAAAGTGTCTTTGTCCAAAGGTGGTTTTAGAAAAGGGAGTTTGGAGGAGTTCTTTGTTTTTGGCTCGGGTATTGTGTATCGTTTGTGTTGCTTTGTATAGGGTTATGTGTTTTTTATGTAAATTAACTAATATGGATCTTGCGTAGAGCTGTTTAATGTCCATAACGTTGAAGGTGTTGAAGATCGTATCCGTGCTGGTAGTAAGAGGAAGTTTAAGGATTATTTTTATTATTAGTTTTTGTGCTTTAATGATGGGGTCGAAGGCACTAGAATAAGTGTTACCCCAAGCTAAAATTCCGTATTCGATGTGTGATTGGCACAGTGAGTAATACACTGTTTTTAAAAGGTGTAGGTTGAGGAAATTACGTGTTTGTTTGAAAAAGTATATGGATTAGCGGATTTTGTTTGTAGTGTTAAGTATATGTTGCTTCCAATTTAGGTGTGTATCAAAGGTTATTCCTAAATATTTTATAATGTTTACTTGTTCAAGGCATGGGCAGTTACAATTCAGGTTCGGAGATGAGTTTTTACATTCGTGTATTTTTAATTGGGGGTGGAGGTTTGGTTTTGTGATATTGGTGAGACTAAACAGTAAGTATTTTGTTTTCTGTACATTGAGAGTTAGTGTGTTTGAGTCAAGCCAGTATTTAACCTTTTGAATGCCTTCCTCCACTTGCGAATAAACGGTAGGCCAGTCTTTCGCTTGGAATAGCAGGACAGTGTCGTCAGCGAAGCTGACAATAGTGGCATCGATATCTAGGTTACACAACTCGTTAAGGTGAAACAGAAGCGACAATTCTCATACAATCTGGTTTTCAGCCGCATTCGAAAACTGCAGATAATATTTTATTTATTTTAGTACAGAAAAATAATACTTATAATGTAATTAGCGCGAACGAAAATTTCACTGTCATATGATTTATAATAACCAAGTTATTACATTAACAAAAGTAATTATTTTTCATCAGATTTAGCCTACACAGGTAGCTAAAATCCGCGACACCGGCTGCAGGATGCGGGGCGCGAGCGCGGGGCGCGGGTATGTTAGAAGGCGACAAACTTGTGCGAGCGGTCCCGATATGCCCGTCTCGTGCACGCTTTCAGCACATTCCTATGGTGCAGTAGTTGGATATTTGTCGAAAAAATGTCAAGTTGCTATTCTGATTTTCTATGAGTGTTTCTGGGCGCAGGGAATATTTGCGGTAGAGGCACGCAGTAAAAGAGGCAAAATTAACTACATTATGATAATAAGGGCCACTGTAATAATTTATAACTTTCGTAAATCTGTAACTATCACTAGAGACTTGCCTAGTTATTTTGTTGTTGCGACTTACTAAACAATAAAATGAATAGATCGAGCTGCGTGAGTTTATACATTCTGTCACACAACATGATCAGATGATCTGTCGGTCTTCATATCATCATATATCTCTTCTGTTATTCCGACTCACCGTTCTCAAATAATTTATCCACTTGGTTGCGCCGTTTTTTCGAAAAATTACCTCAAGACATGGAGATATAGTTAGAGGTGCTGAGCTTTTCATAAATCCGATCGCGAGGAACTTGTTCAGGGGGACCATTCTGAGGAGCCTTCCTGCACTCTTCTCTTGATCCATCGCCTTGCTCCGCAGTGGGAGGGATGGATTCATACGTCCGTCACTCCTGGACCCACTGAACCCAGATTCCTAGCCACGCCTCATGCCTTTTTCCTTCCCAAAACATCATCTTCTTCCTTTCCTTTAAAATACAATCCACACATCATCCCTAAAGATGACACAGGCCCTGGAGGAAATTATTTTCCGATTGTAGCCATAGCTGAGAAAATAATAGTTTATTTTATTTATTTTTACAATAGTAAAAATAAATACCTAAATAACATTGTTTTATCATAACACAGTTTAGCGTTATTCTAAAACATTAGGCATGCCTTTTATAAACAAATATTCTGGGAAGAAACGAATCCCAGAACGGGTAAAATACTTACATATTCTTTTTACAAATATTTGCTAGGTAGGTACTGTAATTATCATCTAATTTATTTATTTACTGTGTATCCATCACGCGGGAACCCCTGCTAAGTAATCAAACACAATCAAAATCAACCACTTGGGGTGACGTATGTTGGTTTTACAATAAATGGTTCCCGGGGCGGCGTGCGGTGGTACCATAACCCGCCACTCAAATTGAAATGCCTTTATCGGGCGTCTCCGACTTCTTTTACCCTTTACTATCAAGTCATATTCCAACATCGTCTCACAATAATATTATTACTTATTAGCAAACTCATAATAGGTACAAACTTATTTTTTATTACGTAGGTATGAAGTTGTGAATGTGCCCTGGATTGAGCACACGAGAAACCATTTCTCAGATAAAGCAATACTCACCAATTTGTTTTTTTGATAAATGCGCCGCATACAAATATAGGAATAGATCCTAAACTTTTGACAAATATCACTCATTTATTGCTTTTTGACAAACTTAGAAAAAAGCAAGCACGTGCGGGTGCGAGAGTACCTGCATAGAGCCTTGCGTCCTTGGTGAAAGAGCCCGTTAAACACGATAAAGCATTTAGTTTTTTTATTTAAAAACTGGAAACTTGTCAGAAAAATGATGCCTGGTATTAGAAAAAAAACAGCGTTTGCAATCATGTTTGAGCTTAGATGTAAAGGAATAGTTATTATTAAAAATCTTAGTTGTAAGCCAGTAACAATAATTCAATTTCAAGAGGGTGAAACTTCCAGCCCTTATATCTTTAAAAGCACGCCCTTTAGGTAAAAACGGAAACCGTCACCCTGGAGGGGGATAGAGATCTACCACACCATATAACTCACTTGATCGTACCGGGACTCGTTTCTAAGTTTTTATCAATATATTATCAATATTGATTATACATACTGACTCTTCGCGATCTCATTGAACACTATTATAGTAACTAAAATATTTAAAACTGATTAAAATTACTCCACTTATTTGGAGGCCCTTACGTGGGCAAGCACTTTAAATTATTAAATAAATATAATTTGTACTACAACGTTCTTCATTGAGCAAGTGATGCTACTGATACATCTCGAAGAATTTACGTTGACGATTTTTCTATTGAAGCGATAGGTATCTACGTCGAAATTAATTAATTTTAATTTTACACGTTTTAAAACTACAGGTGGCGTTGAAGGAGTGCGAAATTTTCAACAGCAGCACATAATATTTACGGATAAAACTTGGAACTTTTCGTTGAAAAAATATAAATCACTAGAAAAAAATACAATAAAGTTTTCTGGAACTATGTAATACGGACTTCTCTGTTGCCCGAACATCGTACACAGCGAAATAAATTTTGCAAGCGGTCTTTAAAAAAAAGGTCCAGTTCACGCCAGCAACCGCAAGATACGCTCTTGTAACCAGGCAGGCCCTTTTTATAAATTATTCTATCTACCCGGGTGTTGATTTAATTTACTGGATCCATTAAACCTCTAGTCTTCCGTCTCTTTTGAACGCGTTGGTTCTTCCGTTAAATTTATGAAATGCACCCTTTTTGCAAATATGTTTCGGTTGGGTATTTCTGTATGAACGCGCGCGGGATTGTAGGAAATGTATTTTTACGTGTTAATTTTATAATAAAATTGTGTTTTTTTCAGCCGCATTCTAATATTATAAAATTAAAGGTATAAAAAACTATTTAAGCAGATTACTATATCTTATGTACGTTCGCGAACCAATAATTCATCCCAATATTAAAAAGCATAACGTGTTAAAAGCGTTTTATTCGACAATATTGAAAATAACGCCATCTATCGGTGTGAAGTTTCTAAATATATTTTGAGAATACCCTTAATGTATATTAGGAAGAGCGTTGGACCTATAACACTGCCTTGTGGGACACCGTAACTAATGGGCAAATTCTGACTCTTTGTAGCTCTGAGTTTAACGCATTGGGATCTGTCAGATAAGAAGCTGGAGAGTAGGCTTAATTCATTATTCCTAATACCTATATTGAACATTTTGCGTTCTAATTTGGCGTGTGATATAGGCTATATATAATGGTAAGCTCTGGCTTTATAAATGACAATGTATGTATTTCGTATATTTTAGTGGCAGGTAGGAAAGGCAGGGAGAATGGGAATGGGGAAGGTGGGGTTCGTGGAGAGTGAAGATACGAGAGAGGGGGAAGGTGGAAGGGAACTGGGACGCACGGGAAAGGACATGCAGGGAGGATCAATTTATTTATTTAAATGGCATTGCAACGCATGCCGGGAACCAGCTAGTATTCAATAAAAAATAATGATTGTAACACCTTATTTAAACATCTGGAAGAAATATGTGTCACAGGAAGACAAGCGAAAGGAAAACATAGTGGTCAACCCTTCGGCACCGTTCAATGTTTAGGACAGTAAATTACAACTTATTTACAATTCATTGGTAACACACATCCTCCAGAGTAAATCCCCACACATCTGCGGTTTAGGGTACAAAGCTACAATGCTCCAAGCCTCGCGGAGGTCCGGGGAGGTCTTCAGAGGTCCTTTCGGCGGATCACGTACGTATCGGTCCCTTTGTGTGTCCTGACACTGCGGGTCCAGTGAATCCACTGGGGGCGGAGAGACCACTAATGAAATTTGACACGTCTGACTTATATACGTTCTCTAATCCATCAGAAATTTCTGTTTTCTTTATTTGACCCCTGAGATCAAAACTTCTATTTCGTAGACTCCTTCATAGATTCTACTTCAAACATTTCATGAAGGCTCAATAAAATCACTTATCGTATTCTTCACAAATATGACTTTTAATAAAAATAGAATAACACGCACATCATTTTAACTATTTCCTTTCCATAGACAATTATATCCTTATGTATAGAACCATTTCAAGATTTTACCCTGTGTTTACAATCGTGGAGTGTAAGCTAAGCGTGTCGATATGTATAGGTACTGTATAGGTATCTAAGTGTCGTGAACCCCCCAATATAGGAGTATGCACAAATGTGTTAAAGCTTGTATTATACATCATAGATATGTATAATGTAAGCATAATAAGAAGATAACACTAATAATTTAAAACGAAAATATGAAAAACAAGAGGCAGAAAAATAAAAAGATAACGGTCGAAATTGGGACACGAACCCAGAACCTGTCGCCTTACCGGGACAACGCCTTTACTAATTCGGCTACTGAGATCTCTTATTTAAATGTCATTTTTGTCAATCTTATATTTAAAATTTCAGAATTAACTGTATTATCTTCGATTAATTTTCTTTAACAGCTACCTTTTCCATTGCAAACAAGTGTTTGAAAAACTGGTTTGTAATCTAGATAGTGTGTCGGATAAATATATCCGATTTTATTCAATGATTTATTACATTGATGAGAATAACTTCAACGGTTATGAAAAGAGAGGTGTTCTAATAATTTTTTTATATTATATTATCATGACGTACTTTCATGTGATAGGTGTATCGGATTCTCACCGAGGTTTCGTGAGATTAATTCCTCAGCTAGCTAAGTCCTCCCAAGTAACATTTTTCTATTATAATGATAATAAATATTTGTTTCTCTGAGTTTAATTCATCGACCACCATAACACGGGCATCAGCCTAGCATGGTGGTAGAAAAATCTACAAATAATGCAACCATAATATGCAATGAATAAAGAAAAAAAAAATCTTTTAGCTTTTGGTTGTTAGTTAATATATCATGGTCGCTTCTTAGGATGTTAAAGAAAATCTATTGGCTTTTTGTTGAGTAAACCAATGTACCTTTTTAAATATTTCTACTTCAAAATGATCCCCAGTGGTACGGGAAGATATGATCAAAGATCAAAGGCATTTATGAGTAATATGAAACCCATTAAAGCTTTCTTATAATCCCTGTAACATGATACGCATGTGCTCACTAAAAAGACGGCATCTAAATGAGATAATTCCGGAACGTAGAACGGATTACGTATTTAAAACCATTTTATTGACGATTATTAAATTTATTACCGGGAACTTAACATTTTAATGTAATAAATTATGTAAGTAAACAGAAAGTTAAGAATTTACATATTAAATTGTGTATTTGCACTGCAAACAACGGTAATAACTGTGAAATGGTAATGAAAATTAAATAACCCCCGATCAATTTGAATTTACTTCCGAAAGCGATCATGGTTTTCTTTTGGATTTTTATACAAATAAGTTTTTATGTAAGACATAGAAATCAACGATTTTGCGATGGTGCAAGTTGATACAATCTATATCGACTATAGCAAAGCTTTTGACAATATCAACCACAGCGTCCTGCTTAGAAAACTTGCTAATCATGGTATTCATGGAGATCTCCTTCGTTGATTATCTTCATACGTAACAACCTGGTCCCAGGCTGTGACAGTGGGTGGATTTTCCTCCATCTGGAAAATCATCACTTCCGGTGTGCCTCAGGGGTCCATTTTGGGTCCTTTGCGTTTCTCTATCTATATAAATGATATTACATGTTTTCACAACGCTCAAATAAACAAATCTTGATTTTAACCACTTTTTTTGCTTAAAAAACCAACATGTTTCGTAATCAATGCTTCTTCAGGATTTTGTGTAAACCTTTGTATTTGACGTGAACATTTTGAGTATTATGTAAATCCTGAAGAAGTCAGTTTTGCTTACGAGACACGTTGGTTTTTTAAGAAATAAGAGTAGTTTAAACAAAATTTTGGTTTCATTTTTAATTTAAAAATTATTAGTGTAATCTATATATTTTCCACTTTACCGAGTGTGAGGTTTGAAGAACCAAATTATTTAGGAAAACCACATGTGGGTACGTAGTGAGAAACTCTACAGTCACGTGTAAACCTAGCGTTAATGTAAATTTTAAACAGAACTAATTAGTTAACACAAAACGCGGTCATAACGACATAATATAAAAATTTCGTATCAATAAAAGTTTTGGGTTGATTTATACGTACCAACAAAAGTATTGGGTTGCTTTCTACAGCTCCAAATATGTGAAGTATTAACTCAAAACGCTTTACAAAGCACATAAAGTAAATCGATTCCTTAATCCTCCCCTGCACACTAAACAATATAAAATAAAATACGAAGGATAAAAGGATGGAGAGCACGAGGACTCCATCTAAATGGATCCATTAGGTAGATCAATAACCCGATCCAATGAGGCGAGAAGAACCATTCCATCGTGTGAGAAGAAATTGATACATGCGACTAACAAACTCTTGACCTCTTCCACTCACTTACAAATCAACCTCGTTGTTGGTTATTGTAAGTAATTAATCATCGTCATCTGCATGTTACTCTGGAAAATGAGTTGATGCTCTCAGTATAACCAGGGATTTATAAGTTAACACCTTTGCTTCATAATATAACTAAGTAGCAGTTTTGTGAATGGTAGACCGCTCGTACAAAAAAGTTTGGTTCTAATTTTCTCTCATTTAATAAGTTAAAACCAAAATATCCTCTGAAATCATAAGACTTATAAGTGGATACTTAAATACCTACCTACTTAACCACCTAATAAATCGCATATTTTATGTAATATTTTTTATTCAATTTTAAATAAGAATTATATAATTTAATTGCACCAATGAAACGTTATTTTCTCAAAGACCATTCTTTTTTTCAAACTTTCTTCGTGCAGGTACCAAAATATTGAGAAAAAAATGCGAATCAGAAGCACGACGATTTTACATTTGAAAATCTTCAATGAAACACTAAAACGGCCACCATCTTGAACCAGAAACTCAACGTACAAACAAATTTACATACAGATGACAAAACAGTAAAGTTAAAATAGGACTAGTTGTATGCCATTGTTCATAATAATAATTGGACAACTTGTAGAGCGCCGTTTTTGTGAAAAATCCCCTCAAGGGCGCTTCATCTATATAATATGTCTCCAGCAATAGAAATAACCCAGTTAATCCAGAAAAAAGAGGCAATTGTGTTGCATCTATAACTAAAAATATAAAAAAATTGCTGAACCTTTCAAAAATGGCATTTTTGTTGGCATAACGGATATTGAAAAAAAAAAACGACAAAATGGCCTAGGTATTTCACAAACAGAAATCTATTTAAACTGGCAGTGTGCAACCATTTTCAGAATCATCTATTATTTTTAAATCGGGTGGGTGGACACATTTACGCTCTCATATTTGAAAACAGTATTCCAAGTTTTTTTGTTGTTGTTTTTTTTTGCGAGTCTGCGCTACCGGAGGTCGGAAAATACTCTCGTCCAGGACGCAGGGTGCGCCTCTACACCATACATGGAGAATTTCCATCAAACCACCGTAGTACAAGTGCTAAATGTGTTTACCATTTTATTTTATTGAAGTGCAACTTCTTTAGCGCCGTTATTGACTTGAAATTCGGGTGAAATAGAAATGTGTCACAACTCAGTTCTACACAAATACTCGGTTCTAATATAATGCTGTAAATTAGCACCACGGTGCGTGCTTTTCATAGCGTAGTTGGCAAGGTGCCTGGCAAGTATCAGCGACCAGAGAGACAGACATCAAGCGAACGGGGGTTCGAATCCTACGAAATTCAAAAAAAAAACATTTTTATTTTATGAAACCAATATTCAATCTCCAAAGCACTTAAAAAAAACAAGCAAAAGAAAAGAAAGCGATATCTAGCGACTTTATAGATTCACTTCTACCGCTTGTGAATTACACACTCTGATTTTTCACTCACCGCTCTATTAAGCTGAAATAAACAAACTTTATTTTAGATGTACCTAATACTAAAATAGGCTTTTGTACAATATAATATATCATAATATCTCTACAAAAATTTACGATTGTTTATTTTGCTATTTCTTTTGTCAACAAGTAAATATAAATAGTATTACAAAAACAGATATCATAATATATATAATATATCATTTTCATCAATGATATAACCAATTGCTTCAATGATGTCGAGGTATTGCTCTTTGCTGATGACATCAAGCTATACAAGAAAATAACTGATTTAAATCATTGCCAAATACTACAGTCAAATATTAGTAAGTTTAAAGATTGGTGCATTCAAAATAATTTATTTTTAAATGTAGAAAAGTATAAAACCTTGACATTCTTCAGAAATAAAAATCCTGTTTTATTCGAATATTCCATCAATAACACAGCTTTAGAAAGAGTCCCGGAAATGAGGGATCTTGGAATCATTTTGGATGAAAAACTAAGTTTCGCCAATCATATCCACCAAATTATGAACAAAGGTATGAAATCACTAGGCTTCGTTTTAAGAACAACTAAAAACTTTAATTCCATAGAAGCCATTAAACTATTATATGTATCTCTAGTTAGAAGCCAAATTGAGTATAACTCGGTAGTTTGGTCTCCATCTTACAAAATTCACGTTAATAATATTGAGCGAATACAAAAAAAATTTCTGCGTTTTATAAATTTTAAATTGAATATCCCACTAGAAGACTTAAAATATAATCTATTACTAAATATTCTAAAAATACACACACTAGAAGACAGACGTAAAATAAACGACTTGACATTTTTATTCAAAATACTTAACTCTAAATTCGACTGTTGCGAACTCCTACAACTCATAAACTTACGAATACCGACAGTAACCACACGACAAAATACCCTATTCTACTGCAGCATTCATAAGCGGAATTACATTGCCCACTCTCCGATACAAAGATTTCACACTATGGGAAATCAGTACTTAAGTGATGTTGACATATTCAACATCAACTTGGCGAATTTTGTGGATTTTGTAAAAAACTTATTCCATAACTATTCCTAAACATATATGTATTTTTGTAAACTTATCAAATCACTGTATTTTTGTGACTTGTGTGCATTTTTATTTAATTTTATTCTTATCATTTCTCTATCTGTTTAAAAATCATCTGTCATCTGTCTATGTGTTTAAAAATCATCTGTCATAAACAAATTGTACTACTGTAAAAGCCCTCTGGGCGTTGAATAAATAAATAAATAAATAAATAAATAAATAAATAAATAAATAAAGAATCAATAAAGTCAATATTGAATAATTTATCGCATCTCTTCAGCATTATATTACAACTAAACAAACGAATCTACAAAACAAACTAATAATGTCGAGGATATTTTTTTATCTTATCTACCTTACATATATCAAATAACGAATCGTACGTATAATAGATATTGTATCAGCACGTGCTGTAAGTCCTAACAAAACAGTGCCCCCTGGTTTACCGATCGCACCTGGACAGGAGTGCTCTTGGCTAGGGACATTCGTATCGAATCACATTTTTTACATTAGCTCGACACAGGAGGCCCTGAGGAAAATAATTACCCTGTCATCTTTGGGGATGCTGTGTGGAGGGCTTGTGAGAGAAAATTCTGAGAAGGAAAAGGGTATGAGGGATGGATAGGAATCTGGGGGCCAGTGTGTCCAGAAGTGAAGGACGAATGAATTCATTCCTTCCACTGCGGTCCAAATTCTGCTGAGAGTCCTACTGCAGAGGTCAAAAGATCTCCCTCAATCAGTCTCCCGATCCGGCTTGCCACGCGCTTGGTGGGCAGACGCATCCGTCGCCAAGATCCGGACAAACCTGATCCCAACTGGAGCCCGGGCACCTCTGTTAAGTCACCAAATGAAGCGAACCACTTGAGGTGACACTGACCTATGGCAGAGGTATTAGTTGCCCAATAAAAATATAATTTTAATTTGTTAAAGAAGTCTACTGTACTCATACTAATATGTTTGATAACTCCCAGGTTTAGTGTTGTACTGTGTATTTTCTGCCTGTACATTAATAATACAAAATCAACACAACAATTTTTTTCCCATTTTATCTTGATATATTTCAAAAGTACTTTTTTACATAATTTCTAAATATATACAACAAACATAAGGTACAAATAATGTAAAAGATAGAAAAAAGTAAAAAAAAAAAAATATATATATATATATATTTGTATATCTTAACGCAGCTTCACGTTCATTGGCCAAATTGCATTGCACATATAGTTTTGAATTAGTGATGATAGACTAACCGGTGGATGCAATCTTTTAGCCACAAGTTGTTATAATAGTTTGTCTAGTTTGTAGTAAGAGGTACTTTTGTAGAAATATATTATAAATTTCTACAGCGCCCTTGAGATGATTTTCATAAAAACGGCGCTATACAAATCACACAAATATTATTACCATTAAGTGTTGTTAGAAACCTATCGTACCGCAATGTTTTAATACAAAGTTTCTACGTTTTCTATTAAATTAATTTCAGGATACCTTTGTTCCAAAAAGCTTTGTTTGCAGGACGAAATCAATGTCAAAGGATTCAACTTCACCCTACCTTTCCATTTACTTAAAAACGATGTCTTCACTAAGGCAACCTTTGAAATAGGTACTAACTTTTTTAGGTTTTGGTTGAGCGGTGATAACATAACAAACATTTTGAAACATACTAGCAAAACCAGCGTTTTGATTTATTGAACGCTTATATAATTCAACGTAGAATAATTGAAAAATGCTTTTATTTCGTACATGTTACATCTATTAGCTCGCCAGTAAAATACAAGTGTGATTTAACGATACCTTCTACGTTGATTAAAAAAGAAATGGTCAGTATTTTGTATGTGTTTAACAGGTAGCATTTAAAAGGCGGTAGAAAAAATCTAATTAACAATTAATTCTTACACAACGTTCGTGAACAAATTAAACATAGTTTAACTTAGTAGTTGCAATTAGCTCGGAAGGAAGACAATGATACCGATTCAATTAAAATCTTGGACCATTTTCTCAAGGCGTGAAACAATAATAATTAATGAAAACTTTCTCAATTAATGGAATTATTTTTTTCTTCGCAGCAGGAAACTTTTTTCAAGCTGCAATCAATTTTTAATTAGATTTTAAATTGATTTTTTTAGAGGTGGCGTTATTGACAAAATAACCGTTAAATGGTTGTATAACGCAATGATGATATTTGAACAAATGATACAATTGCTATTCGTAGTAAAGATACATTAATTGAAATTGCTGGTAAGATGATGCATTATCATTAAATGCATCTGGAAGGGGTGGTATATCTAAAAACTTCCGAGCTTGTCACATAGAAGGCTGTCCCGAAAGTCCACTAGATGGCAGTTAGTTTAGTTCGGAGTTTGGGCACCAGGGGGGCCAAGGGCTGGGGTGCCGTCTGCAGGAGCTCACTCAATTTAGATCTCATTTAGCCAGCTTCCAGTTAGGCCGACTATCGTAGTCACCACTTGTAATATGCGAAGTATTAAATAAATCCCAGATTAACATAAAAAAGTACTCTATTATTTCCCAAGAAGTAATCTCCTCCCAAGACGAGTTGGGGAACTGTTTGTGTGAACATAACAGGAGGTAATTTTATATCTGTAGGCAGGTACATATATGTGTGGAAGAATATTTTATGAAAGTCAACTGTAATTTTTTGGAATGTATTAAAATTGAACATGTCATGTTAATTTACGAATGAATGGAATTGAACCACATCCACAAAAATAGTATTCGTAAACCTTTTTCAGCATCAAAAAGTACCATCATGAAAACTTTCCAATCCCGCAGATTTTTTATTTACTAAACATATTTCATAATGTTTCAATTCAAGAGGCGGGTATGGGTAGAGTAAGTATTGGCGAATCAGAAAATATAATTTAGAAGATAAAAATACCCAAACATGTATGAAAACATTTAAGTAGATATATTTTCATCATCTCATAAAAATACATCTACTTATATAACGTTGTGAGAATGGTTTATGCACCATTTAAAATTTAATTAAACTCAAACGTAGTTCTCTAAATTTCCAAACACATTATTAAAAGTAAAAAAGGTGCATAATTTGAATAACACATTCAAGGGCCCGCGGCGGACGGTTGCCACCCCACTGCGAGGAATATTTTTTTAATTCCATTAAATTTATCATACTTAATAAGATTCCCCGCAGTCGGTAACAAACCCTGACGAATATGTTAAGCACCGTGACTTACAGATGGAATTACATTAGAGCTTGGATTGACAGCCGAAACAGGCGGAGAAATCAACGCGTAGGTACGTAGTTTCAATACTACTTCGGAAAAAAGAAAATTGGTTTTAGAATTGAAAAAACGGGATGGGTTTTGATGAGATTTAGGCAACATGTAAAAATTCACGACAAAAAAGATTGTATCTAATACATTAAATTCAAAAAAAATATATGGGACGGATTTTAAATGTACGTTTATTTCTTAATGTAACATATTGAATTAATTATTATTATTACACTTGAATTAATCGAAAACCGTTTTTTTTCAATTTTCCATTGAAAAGAATTAATTCACGATTTGTTCCTGTACACAGCCATGTAAAAACCATGGTACCTTTAAAAAAATCGTTTTTTTACATGAGCTCCACACATGAGGCCCTGAAGAAAATAATTTCCCTCGGGGCCTATGTCATCTTTGGGGGTGCTGTTTGGAGGGTTTTTTGGGAAGAAGGAGAGGAGAGTTCTGGGAAAGAAAAGGGTTTAAGGGGTTGCTAGGAATCTGGGGTTCAGTGTATCCTGGTCATCTGCCACCAAGACTTAAACCTCACCCGATGAACCCGGGCACCCCTGCTAAATCACCAAACGTAGCGAACCACTTGGGGTGACCTATGGCAGAGGTGTTGGTTAACCAATAAAGGATACCCACCTCTTAAATTGAAAGATGGATAAAGGGAAAATAACAAAGAAATTAGTAGAGAATAAACCCATATTCTAAATATTATTTTTATTATAATTCAACACCGAATTCGAATCCATTTTCGATGCAAAACTGTCATTTCAAGACGATTTTGACTATCTGTAATTGAATATGCTTATTTTCATATTATGATTTGCCAAATAATAGAACGAAAAATTTTTGTGATTTCCATTTCACAACGAAAAATGATTGAACATTCGAAACAGGTATTGAACAATGAAAAAAGTTAACGTAAAAATAAAGTTTTTCGAAAGGAATTATAGGTACGTACTGATCTTGAGTTTTATGTGTTTTGTAGATTGATCAGGAATCCGGTATTGGCTTTCCTATGTAGGAAAAGGGTATCTGAATATGGATTAGAATCGACAAAGCGGATTAAAATATTCAAATTCGTTTTTGCATAATCTGTCAAACTGTAAACTGTCACACGTCGCTCACTAACAGTCCTACATGTGCTAGGGGAAGTAAGACAGCAATCGATGATATTTTTTCTGATTCTGACAGACCAGATGATTTGGCAGAAAAAATAAGTTCTACGTGATACGCGAACTTATTTTGTTAAGTTTGTCTGCCAATTTAGCTTAAGACGTGAGGCTGTTTTGTGCAGGGAAAAAAAATAAATAGGTAATATATTGGTATATTTTTATAATGGACCAAATTTCAGCTTAATGAAAAAAAACTAGATCTCATATCTTCAGATTACTTACAATTTAATATTTTAGTTATAATTTTTAAAAAATGTATAAAATATTGTTTTTTTTTTCCATTAGCCTTACTTACTTTGCGGGTTGTGAGCACAGAATAAATAAAATGCAAACAGGGAATTCGGGCGTATTTCGTGATCAGAAAAAGGTACCTTATTCAATTTCAAATACAGCAATTCGTTTCTTCATCATTATGAAATTTTCATTTCGATATAATGTAATGGCGATATACGATATTTGGCAGTGTAAGAGAGATAGATGGCGTGCTAAATGTGCTATAATCAAAAGGTAGGAAACATCGGTTTCCATTGAATTCTTCATGGAAGCTATTTCTGTTTTGTATTATCTATTCGGTGGTTGGCAGGAATATTGAAAAAATAAAGTAAATGTAGTAGGTAAATTAATTTATTTTTTATATTGGTTAACCCTACCACTACCCAGGAAATTTATTTATTTATTTACAGTACAAATACTTTAAAAAATATAATGAACCATTTTTACATTAAAATGGATTAAAACATCATTTATTCGAGTTGTATACTTAAATAAAATTGTTCTTTAACCTTTTTTAATGTAAAAATGTTTTATTCTATTTTTAAATGTATTTGTACCATAAATAAATACAGTGCAAAATATTACAGATTATTGGAAACAAAATGCAAACATTTGTCAAAAAATATGTGAAATGCTTTTTTTAAGTTCTTTCGGTGCTAATGGTTCCCTAAGCTGTGTGTGCGTGATATAAGGGAGTTTGTAAAAGAATTGGTATTGACATTATTGATGTCGTGAAAGACTTTTAGTTCGTGTGACTGTATTAGGAACGTGAAATTAAATCAATTGCAATTATGCAGGGCATTGCATATAAGGGAATTCAGAATTTTAAAAACAAAAATGACATCAGATACCAATCTTCCGTCGGACATCTTTATTAATTTTTTATTTTTCATTAGACAGTTATAGCTTATTTTTTTCTATAGGGGTAGTAATAATTTATGTGTTCCAAATTTGTGCCATATATTTTCAGTAGAAACTGAGTGAACCTTATAATGCGGTGATCATATAGGTGAGTTATACTCAATTAACTAATGAAGGATACAACATTTTTAAAATAGATAAAATATTACCAAAGTCTTTGCCAATTCTTATTATGAAACCGAGATATATCATTGCATTGTTCGTGATAATATTTTGAAGTGACAAACATTTTCATTTAGATATAATCAAAAACTATCCATTGCCTGAAATGATTTGAGTAACGTCACGTGAGTATTGATATTCATTGGGTTTTTGGTTTTATAAAATCTTATGGTTTGACATTTACTTAAATTGAGTTTCCATTTCTTGGTGATATACCAGTCGCATACACCATCGCAGGTATCTCATGTCTCATCACCCTGAAAGGGGAAAATGAAGATCAGAAAGAACACAGGTTATTCGGAATCCATTTCAAATAGGTAGAGATTTTTTACCAGAATTAAATTAATTATAGAATTTTCCACGACATAGAAGCTAAGCGAAAAGTTCTAAAATGCTTATAAATATATATTTTCCATTGCACTTCGACGGTTTCTGAATGTTTAACTCTGAAACTTTAACAGCTCGGCCACGGAGCTCACCAAAATGCCATTATCAATGCACCAATGCGCAATGCGAAACGATGAATTCCTAAAAACTTTACAAACTTCCATACACTCTCCGTTCAACGGTGAAGCAGAATTCTACCGAACTCTGTTTAGTTAAACGAATCCAGCTTGATTGAAAAAAAATACACTGGAGTTGTTTGTTTTAGCCGGTTTCATTTCCAATGGAATCTTTTCCGTGGGAATTTCGAGCTACGTGCCAATTTCCAGTCGCAGGGAGAATTTCCGCTGGCGCAACTTTGGAGCAACTCGACAACTTACCTGCTCGCCGCGATAGGTACTCCAATTGTTGCGTCACGCGCCCTGTATGGGCTTTGTATGATGTGGAAAGGCTAACAGTACAAAAGCTCGCGAACGGAGGCAGTGGCGGGATAGTACAAGTAAAATAAGTAAGTTTGAAGATCGTGCTTTCGGAGTATCTGGGCCTAAGGCTTGGAATAGACTCCCTCCGGAATTAAGATGCCAATAATGAAATAACAAGCCTAACAGAATTTTGGTCCAAATTAAAAACCTACCTTTTTGGGTCTCATACCCTTAATTTAAATATATCTATCTGAGAGTATCTTACTTGTATTGCCTATGATAGTCTTAATCACACTTTTCTTATTGAATTAAAATTACTTTAATCCTCACACATCAATCTGTCTCTTGACGAATCACATTGAGGAAGATCAAATCTTGTACTTCTGTACCGCCCACCATTAAATGTTGCTTTTACTTTCCAAAATAAACTCATTCAAAATATGTTAAAATTAAAATATTTTTCAGGATTAAATAACATGTGTTCACAATTATGTCCTCTGCGTGCGAACTCTATCTAAATTTCTTTAAATAGTCTATAAACGGCGGACAAATTTCTTTAAATAGTCAATAAACAGGCAATCTCCCAGGTATGTAGGGTCCTGTATTCATTCGTTTTTAGGCAACATCGCGTTCATTGGTCAAATATTGTACATATATTTTCGTGTCGGTGATCAATGAACCGGTGGATGCAATTTTTAGCCATAAGTTGTTTTTAATTATTTGTCTAGCTTGTAGTCTTTCTAGATTTTAGAAATGTATTATAAGTTTGTAAAGTGCCCTTAGGTGATTTTTCACAAAAACGGCGCTATATAAATCGTCAAAATATTATTATGATTAAAATAGGGTATGGTGTTTTAGCAAACGTGCTCAGGTTCATGGGGTGAGGATTGACTGGGTCTTGGCGGCGAATGCGCCTGACCTCCTACTGTGTGCCGGTTGGATTTGGAGAGACTGGTTGATAAAGTCCTGTTTATTTCTCCAGCAGGACTCTCTCGACCCGCACCATAGTGGGAAGGAGGCAATCAAAAGTCCGTCACTCCTGGACACACTGAGCCCCAGATTTCATACTACTCCTCAAACCCCCCTTATTTATATAATAACCATGTGAAAAGCCGTAAATGGTACAATTATTGTCACTCAGATAATTTTATGCTCGGTTATTAATATAAACTATTGATCTCCCAAATAAAACGAAATAAAATAAAATATTTTTTTCCTTCCCAGATCTGCCACACCTTCCTTTAAAAAAACACTCAACACATCATCCCTAAAGATGACATTGAACAATGCATTGAATTTAATTTTCAAGCACTGTGTAAGTCCTATTCAAGTTTTTTATAATTTCATTGTTGACCATATGCCATACCATGTCAATTATTTCATAAAACTGAAATAATCACAGAATTTGAAAATTAATTAATATTAATAATTGTTCGACTTCTTTGAAACAACTCGTCTTAAGAAAATATCTAATTTATTGATGTGCCACTTGGTCAGGGAGATGAATAAATAGCAGACTAATGATTATATAAGAGACGCAAATATGTATTTCAAACTGTGAAAGGTTTTAGCATCATGCCGCTATTTAATGCAAACTTTTTATTCCTCGAAAAAAGGAATTATTCTGTGCTCTAGGCGTTTGCCAGATTAGGTACAGATTCTACAGACAATAAATCTCATTTGGCAGTCCATTTCTTTTTTTTATTATTTACATTCCATTTAAATTTTGAACACGCAGATTCTTCAGCAGATAAAAATATATCTCGGTTTCGCCAGAAATAAAACATTCAGGTTTTGACCCTAAAGGAAAATGACTTGCTAATATTCCATGCATTGTTATTCCTATATATGGAAATACAAACATGAAATTTAAATGGGCTTGCAACATAGAATTTTAACATATTTTTGAATAATACACGAATGCGGCCGAAAATTTACTATTTAGAGCGAAATTTGTGTATTTAAATCTGGCACTGACAAAACACCTGCCAGAAAAAAAGGTAGTATGAAAATTTGGTCGTGTTAAAAACTCACTTATAATCATTTTCCTATCGATATATAATATAGTGGAAGTAGTATTTTCATGACTGTCGAATTTTGGAGTATTGGGGACGACTTGTAACATACAATTCTCGGTACACGCCTTTGAAACATTTTTTCCGAAAAGCGACCCGTGCAGAACTCACATTAACAATTACTGTCGGTAACAATATGTCCCATACACGAATAAACGTGCAAGTATCAAGGAAGCTCAGTACCTGCCACCAAAATCAACCACCATAATTATAATATCAAATTAAAATAACATTTAGGTAATACTTTAATTATATTTTTAAGTCACTACAAAGATGCTTTACTTGCAAGGAAAAACATAAATTAACCTTATTCATATTTAGATTACACAAGAAGAATACGAATAAAATATTACAGATTTTGAATACATTCGATATTAATAATTAGAATAACTGATTGATATGAAAAGCTTTTGAAAAAGTACAAAAAAAAATTGACCACATCCCTCAAATCCTTAAAAAAATTATTATTGATATTCCTTCACACCAAAACTTTATTTATAGGGGTGTCAGACCGTGCAGGGAGTCGAACGTTTTTATATTTTTATTTATTATACCATTTATTAACACAGAAACAACGTTAATTTCCACCACCCGCTGTAATCCTATAAATCAGGAAATAAGGTGTCAATAAACAAGATCGCGTGTTCTTTCACACTCACGAGACAAGTAATTGTTTATTAGTGATATTTGTACTATTGTACCGAAAAAAAGCTGGGTGGTATACAATTACACAGCACTCATAGGTTAAACTTTCCGTGAATTAAAGACTGCTATATTCAATGTTAGCAGTGACACTTATTTAAGGTAAACGTGGTGTTCAAGATATACATGAAGTCTTCTAACAGTTTCGCCGATTTCACATTAGGAGATTTTCTGGTACATCGCTCTGCAGGTGTACAACAAGTGCACTTTTCAAAATGTAAAAGTAATAGTAAAACCGCAAGCAACCAGTTAAATCATACATTTAATTATGGAAATCTCTTGGAGTAACTTGCACGTAGACACCAACATTCATGTTTTACATTGCGTAGCCTAGACAATGTATACGGCAACACGGATTCCACTTCCAGACCACTTCCTTTTGTGACCCGTGAAAACAACAGGAAAAATATTTAATAGGCCACTTGCATGGATTTCATAACGACCTGGAAACAATCGTGTGGATAGATTTTTTTACTAAGATTACGAAAATGTTAATAAAAATGTTTAGAAATGTATAGTTTTTTTTTAAATTTTTAAATAAATAAATCCATTATTTGAGCTCTTGACGTCACTACATGAAAATGTCCCGTCTCCGATTATGTTCCCATAATTTTGTAAAATTCCAAACTGATTAATTTTTTTTTATATGGCAACACTTTGATTTCCGGCGAATATTTGAATTTGCGTTTAACGTTCACTAGATTTATTGTTTCTTCTATGCGAACTTATCCTTTTTGATTTTTTGTTAAAGATGGCGGTGTTTTTACAGATGTTACGAAGAGAACCCCGTACAATTATTGCTATTCGTGTGGAAAACGTTCTTTTTTTTAATGATTTTCGGCTATGTAATTATCGTTTTTTCGCACCCATAAAAGTATGTCCCGTCTTTCCGGTTTATAAAAAATGGTCTGATTTTTCGGATTGAAATTTTCAAAAAATCGCCAGGGTTTCAAAAATACGATTAAAAAAAAAATACAGAATGTCTTAGAATATTTACCTAAACCGGAATTTTTTTTTAAAAAATGTGATGCAAGTGGCCTATTACCGAATGTCACTTATTTGAAATGTGGGTAATTAAATAAAGAACGAGTACCTAACTCTTAAAAGGTTGATTTCAACAAACACTGTTGTAAGATTACTAAATCTATTAAAAACTATATGAAACATAAGATAGAAGTGATTGGTGTGTGTCGTTCTCGAGGTAATAGACGAACTAATTTTAAAGTCTAATCCATAGGTTCTCAACGTGGGCGATAACGCCCCCTTGGGGGCGTTTGAGACCTTCAGGGGGGCGGTAGAAGATCCAGAGACAATTGGGGGGCGTTGAGATGGCACAGGGGGGCGTTGGCAAGTAAAAAAATATGGTATAAAAAAGACAAACAAAACACTCTAATCACGTACTAATAAAGCAAAGCAAACCTAATTATTGGTTAATTTTTGTTAATCCCATGTCGGAAGTAAAAAAGAAGATACGGCAATATGGTGCGGATTATATTAAATACGGATTTATCGAAAATCCCACAAATCCATCATCGTAAATGTGCCTTATTTGTCGAAAAACATTTACAAGCCTAGAAGGCTTCAAGATCATATTAATAAAATCCACCCGGATAAGAAAGATAAAGATGTGACCTATTTTCAAGACATGAAAAAGAAGTACAAAATTCAGCCAACTATATCAAAACAATTTTCAATAGTTCTAAGCAAGACGATGATGTACTTCGAGCTTCGTACAATATCTCATTGTTGATTGCTAAGACAGGCAAACCACGTAAACTATTGGGGAAGATTTAATTTTACCAGCAGTAAAAGAAGTAATAACCACTGTGCTCCATAAACCATCTGCAGATATTATCCGAATTCCTTTGAGCAATAATAGTTCTGTGCAAAGACGAATTGATGAAATGGCCGAAAACATTGAAGAATCATTGTGCAATCATCTGCAGTCTTGTCGATTTTCAATTCAGCTGGATGAGTCCACTTCGCCAACCAATGAAGCATTGTTATTGTCATACGTGAGGTTCATCAAAGATGAGAAAATATGTCAAGAACTATTGTTTGTTACAAATTTGGAAACAGATACAAAAGGAGAGACCATATTTAATATACTGAAAAAGTTTTGTGACGAAAAGAAAATTTCTTTAAATAAAATTTTGTCAGCTGTTACGGATGGCACCCAGCTATGACAGGGCGTCACAAAGGCTTCGTAGCGTGCTTAAAAAATAAAGTTCCTGACTTGCTTGCTGTGCATGTGCATTGCGTAATTCATCGCCAGCATTTGGTTGCGAAAAATCTGAGTGAACGCCTCCATACATCACTGCAATATGTTATCAGAGCAGTTAATAAAATCCTCATTGAATGACAGATTATTTAGTCAGCTTTGCATTGCCAATGATGAAGATTTCAACCGATTGCTGCTTCACACAGAGGTGCGCTGGCTGTCAAAAGGTTCTTGTTTGACTCGATTTTACAATCTATTTGAGTCTGCGATAGAGTTCCTAGGAAATAAAGACACAGAATTGCGCGACAACCTCACCTCACGAAGAACGATGTTGCGTACTTGACAGACCTGTATAAATTGTTTAATGATGTCAATCTCCAATTTCAAGAAGGCGACGACTTAAATTTGATAAAGACAAAAAATTGCGTTGCAGCTTTTGTATCTAAACTGCTATTATACAAAAGAAATATCCGCAGACGAGAATTTAATAACTTCCCAAATTTATCAGCAGTATCATTCAAGAACAACGACTTGCTTGTTTACTGTCAACACTTGGAAAACCTCCACAATGATTTCAAGGAACGATTCCGGGATATTTTAAACATGGACATAGCAGACTGGATTTTGGATCCTTTTTTAAATGTCAACACAGCAGGGTCATCCCAGTCAAAAGAAGAACTAATAGAACTGACGACAAATGAGGAATTAAAAATTAAATTTAAGAATGGCTACCAGGAGTTTTGGCTGCAGAAGCCGATTTCGCAACTGTACCCAGAATTATGGTCGATAGTTCAACGATTTTTAATAGCATTCCCATCGTCTTATTTAGCTGAACGTGGATTCAGTGCTGTAGCAACGTTGGTAACTAAAAATACAAATAGACTCCATATTACTGAACGCGGCGACCCTCGTTTGTTTTTAAGTATTATCGAGCCTAATATATACAAACTTCTTAAAACGCATCAAATTCAACCATCTCATTAGATAAGTTATAAATTCAATATCTTTTCAACGTTAATAAAAATACTTCTCTATATAATTAAGTATTCGTTTTAATTGGTCTCATTGAAACAATCTTCTTCTCAGAAATAGGATAGGAGTCATAGCCTTTCTTACGATTACGTATTAATATAACAGTGTAATTACACGTTTAAATATAATCGTGGCAATAGCTGTTTCAGATTCGCGACTATTTTTTACATACTAGGTACATAGTATGTTAAAAATAAAAACGGACTTTAAGAAAACCAAGAGAAACCCACCCCCCCCCCCTCTAAGATGGTATGTAAAAGCAATTGGGGGGCGCTAGAAAAAAATATATTTTCAAAAGTGGGCGGTGGGCAAAAAAAGGTTGAGAATCTATGGTCTAATCGCTCAGATAAATTTGGAATGTACTCATTAATGTCTGATACGTAAACTATAATTAACTATAATATAATTAATAAACTCTAATATAATTATTCATTACCAGATAAACTGAAACTAGAAACAAAAAAAAATACAAGTGTGCATTTCACAGCGGTAGAAGTGAAACCTTCAGAAAACAAGAGTGGGAAGGCTACAAAGCATCGCACAAAGAGGATACCGATAGGCTATGAAGCACCGCACAAAGAGGAGACCAATTAATCTATCTCATTCTCTCGCAGGCTTAATCCTATGGATTTATGTATTTGACTCTTTTTAGTGTTGCTATTTTTGGTTTCATCGAGTTTCAAATCACAACAGTGCTAAAGGAGTTTTCGCTTCAATAATAATAAAAAATATAAATATACACTAAAATAAAATTCCCTAAAAGAATGAGAAAACACACGAATGATGGGCATGTGAATGCCAGACAAATGCGACTTTTCTTACCCTGTTTTCAAACATTAATTTTTTTGAATTTTTATACCAATGTAAAACATTCACGATGTATGTTTTTTAAATAAAAAATAATAATAAGTACCTAATAATAATAAGTACCTACAAAAGAATCTACGTTTTTTTGAATTCATATTGCTTCTACGATAATACCACCCTTCCCGGAAAGAGTTTAAAAATTCATTTCATCGGGAGAACACATTAGAAAATAAGATTTTTTTAATTTAAAACTTTCGAAAATTATACAAAATGGCTGTCTAGAGAATTGGTAGTCTTTTTATTTGGATGTAACTTTTCACATATCCGGCTGAAGAAAATTATGAAGAAGTAAAAATCATTTAACCAAGAAATCAAAAAATCTTAGAAGTCGTTTTAAAGCCCTTGATTGATAGAATACTGTTATCCCTAAATATCTAATGCTTACCAGTAGTTAAAATTTTAAAACCTTTTAGTAAGTCAGGAACCTTAAAAATACTAAGGATTTATTTTGAAGCATAATTACATATGGAAGTAAATAAGCTCTCGGCTATTTTCCAAGGAGAACACACCCACATTATTATGGTTTTAATGAAGGGTTTTTGTGCTCTCCGTGGAGTGCTTGAACAATACATGCTTTATAATGACCGTACTTCCCTTGTTAGACAGTTCTGTTGATCAACATTTTCTTTGGGAAACACGATTCGTGGAAACCTTTTGTTGCGAATAATATAAAAGTGCCTTCAAACACTTTTGTTTGTTTCAGTAGTAGGTACGTTGTCCGCAATTGAAATGCTTTAAATATTAAAGCCTTGTTAAGAACGTCTAATATTTCATGTTTAATTGTCGGGATAGATTATGCAAAGTATTTTTAACTAGAAATATTTAACAATTTTTTTTTTAAATTAAAATATGTGTCGGGCGCTATTTCGACTGAGATGAAAAACCATTCAACTCTGATCTGGCGTTCTCTCCTGGTTTCAACCACATTCACATGGCACGTTTAAAATTTTATGTGATACCTTCACACGAACCGACCTGTATTTTTTTGACTTGATTGTACAATGTCGTCTTCCTGGAAGATTCCAGAAATTAATAATTTGAATAACAAACATAACATTATGAACGGAACAGTTACAAAAATATGACTAACATAGGGATATATTTAATCATTGATATCGTACACCTAAGGTTAACTTCATGATTCATATAAAAAATGACAGCTTAACGTATATGTCGCCAGCAGCACAAAATGGTTATTTTTTTTGCATTAACTCTACCACACAGGAGTCCCTGAAGAAAATAATTCCCCTCAGGGCCTAAGTCATCTTTGAGAATGCTGTGTGGAGGGTCTTTTTAGGAAAGGAAAAAGAGGAAGTTCTGGGAAGGAAAAGGGTATTAGGGGTGAGATGGAATTTTTGGGTCAGTGTTTCAAGGAGGAATCTATCCCTCCCACTGCGGTGCAAGGCGATGTTCCGAGAAAGTACAGCTGGAGAAGTCGAAGGGACAACCTCAACCATTCTCTCTCAATCCGTCCTGCCATGCAGCTGGTGGGCAGACGCATCTGCAGCCAAGACCCGGACAAACCTCACCCCATGAACCCGGGCACCAAAGTCACCAAACGTAGCGAACCACTTTGGGTGACCTATTGCAGAGGTACCCAGACCCGCCTCCCAAACTTTTGTAGCTCTCTTAAAATTTTCAGACTAGACTATCGAAAATCTGGAGATAAAACTTAAGTAATAATCCGTGGCAGAAAAAAATGTAATTTTAGAACGTCTATGACCAGTACTATTATGATATTACGCAAAACATTTTTTAATTATCAAACTAAACGAGATTTTTAATCTGCACTGCAGATGCGTTTTTCGCTGATCAAAAGAGATTAAGTTCTCTCGTAGCGATTCAGCGTAGGTAGCCTCCGCAATATTTTAAAACGTAGATTTTCATATGAAATAAGCCATAGGAAAATTTAAATGAAAATTAAACACTTGTATTAATGACTTTTATCGTATGAAAAGATGACATACAGTAAACAATTGACGGTTTGTAGAAAATTTTAAAGCTTCATAGGTAACGATGGATATTATTTAGTTGGCTGAAAACAATTAGCAACTAACTAACTAACCATCATGCCGTTTCCCCGCAAGGGTAGGCAGAGAGGACGGACCGCCAAACCACTCAGTCGTGGCATACACTCTTTGCCTCACTCACATTCGTGCATCGTCTCATACATTCTCTTTTATTATTCTGACTTTTGACATGGACCGACTCAAGAATCTGATTCACTTGATCGTGCCATGTCTTCCTCGGACGTCCCCGATTTCTTCTGCCATTCACATTTGCGTCGTATATTCTTCTTACAGTACTTTCTTCGTTCAATCGCTCTACATGCCCAAACCATCTGAGGGTCCCTTTCTTAATTTTGCTCATTATGCTTTCATCAGCCTTACTTTCTTTGCGGATATCCACATTTCTCACACGATCATACATTGTTTTACCATACATACGCCTCAGGGATCTCATTTCAACAGCATTCAGTTTACTTTCATCCTTCCTCTGCCAGTTCCATGCCTCACTGCCAAACATCAGGGTAGGTACCAGGACTCCATTGTGGACTGCTAGCTTCGCTTTTTTTGACAGTTTTTTATTAGCGCCAACGGCATTCAGTCCTCCATTAATGGAGTTATCGGCATTCGCCCTTCTTTCAATATCTCTATCAGCCTTCCCATCTCTAGTAAACATACTACCCAGATACACAAACTCATCCACCTGCTCCAAGTGTTCATCATTCACAAGTCAAACAATTAGCAATAATTTGTTAAATACAAAAATTAATACCTTTTTTATTTTTAACTTAACGAGTAAAACCTAAAATTGTAATATTTTATTAAAATGAAGAAAATATGAGCGAAACTCAATAAAAAAACTGAAAACAGCAAAATACAGAAAAAGATATGGTCACATCTACACCTCGAACTTAAGACCTATGGCCTACGCCTTGTCAGGGCGGAGCTCTACCAACTGAGACATTAGCTCAGTTGGTAGTCCCTTTCCGATTCGGTCATATTTTAACTGCATCATACTTTCGGGAGGCGGGTACGGCTGCCGCCGCCCTGGGAACCATTTATTAGATTACCAACACCTCTGTCATAGGTCACCCCAAATGGTTCGCTACGTTTGTTGACTTGGCAGGGGTTCCCGGGTTTATGGGGTGAGGTTTATCCGGATCTTGACGGTGAATGCGTTTACTCACAGGATGGCAGGCCGGATCGGGAGAGACTGGTTGAGGGAGACATTTTAACCTCTCCAGCAGGACTCTCTCAGCACATCCCCTTGCAACGCAATGGAAGGGTTATATTCATACGTCCGTCAGTCCTGGACACAATGACCTCTAGATTCCTAATCACCCCTCATACCCTTTTTCCTTCCAAGAAATTCCTTTCCTAAACAGACCCACTACACAGCATCACACAATATGACATGGACCCTGAGGGAAATTATTTTCGTTAGGACTTCCTGTGTGGAGCTAATGTAAAAAAAGAATACATTTTATATAATTTATTTTACACAAAAATAATCAGATATTAAATAATATATGGAGTCTGACAGAAAGCACAGGCACATTGTAAATTAATAAAACCTTTTTGCTTAGTAATTTCAAGCCATTTTTTGTGGAAAATTTCACCCTTAGCTTCAGACAAGGGGCGAATGGGCACGAGGAATCTTTATTGAATACTTTATTTAATATCAGTATAGTACCTACCTACGGGTTTCAAATTTATTTCGCAATAAAACCCGGCGATATTTTACCGAGAGAGAGGTTATAAAATCATGAAAAAAGAAATAAATGTACGGCAGGTGCTAAATACGTTATTTTCAACCTGAAATAAAGACACCAAGGATTTTAATAATAATGAAGTACTTTAATAGACGAAATGAAAATTGCCATAAAAATACATTCACAATAAATGAAAATATAAGGAGATCGTATAAAATTAATCGTTTTGAGTGAATGTATAAAATTAATCGTATTGATGAAATAAAATGATGTTATGTTGTTTCTTACAGAAAAGCTATTTTTTACCAATGGTAAATAAAGAATCCCAGTTTTTCTACTTTTTAACCCTCGACGCAAGTAGCGGTATTATTAGCTGGATTTTCTGTGGGTCTGTCTGTGGCGTCGTAGCTCCTAAACGAATAGACCGATCGTGAAGCAGTTTTTTTGTTGTTTGAAAGCTGACATGATCGAGGTGGTTCTTACCCTACCATTCATGAAAATCTGTTAAGGCGTTTCAAGGTCATCAGCTCTTTTTTGTGTCGGGGGTTGCTTAAAATGTTGAAAATTTTACTTATTTTATTGAAATATAAATCTCGCGTGCCATCTTAGCATTTAAGTTATTTTTCACGTGAATACCGCACAAGAGTCCCAACTGCTACCGTTTGGAGTAAGCGAGACTGTGGCATCCGCATTTGGGGAATGTTGTGGGGATAAGAATAATGGGGGAGGAAAAGAGGTGGGGGAGAGAAAGGTAGGGAAGTACCTTGGCTACTCAGATCTGGTCACCAAACATGACCAAAGCCATTTCAAGCAATATTTCAATTCTGAATTGTGGTCTTACACCGTGGCGATACTGAGAGTATCTTCCACTTTGGAAAGTGCCGCAAATGTACGTTTTATTTTAAATGCATTAATTGTGAAATATCACAAATTAATCAAATAAAATTGCCAGGGTCGAATCCCGCGCGCCGGGATTCGACTCTGCGACCTTTGACCAAGAGCCTTATCCCTCGACCACAGAGGCCTCCGTGTACCGTGTAATGATAGACATAATCGAAATATTTTATTGCTAGCTATGTTAAGTGTTTTGCAACGGAATATTTCGATACGTTTTAATTAGAAGCCTTTTTTAATCGACTCAACAATACAATGATGTACTGATTTCGAATCGATTTTCTAAGAACTCACTTATACGAGTATATCTTGCTTGAAAGTGTGAACAAAATAATCGATCTTCCCAAAATCAATGTATTCAATTTTGTCCATCACTGTTGAAGTTGATTACTGATTAATACGTAAAACTGTCGTTTGATTGACTTTTGCATCACGTATTTCTGATCGATGATCTACAACATGTTCACTCCTTCCTCTCTTCAAAGAAACCCTCCGCACAGCATCAACGTCGTTGATTAAAAAAAAGTGGAATCACATTTTAATGAAAAAAAAAACGTAATAAATTCAGCACATTTTGTAATAGCAACGAAGACATTGTTTCACAGAGTAAAACGAATTAACCTACAGTGGCGTGGTGTGGCAACATAGAACTGTCATTTTAATTAGTTTCCGACCCGAGATGAACCTTTAATTAAACTAGCAAAGTACCTACCCTTTCGTTCTGAAAACGCTTAAACTCAACAGGTAGTTTATTTCATTAGGAAGATTCTAATTAAACGACTTATCTCTTTACACGATTTTACGATTCGTATAATGAAACGAAATTATTTCAGGAAATTCAAATAACTTACAAAATACTTTCATTAATACAGATATGTTTTCAAACGTGTGCAAAAAATTAGAGAACATACTTTCTCTTTTCAATTTAATCTTTGTTGTTAATTTTCATGTCAGCAGTTACCGTTGTAAAAATATCGCTTTATCAAGCCACATTTTGCTGATCAATAATGTTCATAGAATCAATCATCTTGAAAGTAAAATAATGTTTTTATACATTGTTTTATAAATCATAATACTTAAATACAATATGCGGTAGGTTTACGGAAAATACGTTATAATTAACTACACAAAATATAACTAGATACGTATCCCCGAAGGAGCGTGCAGAGAGGATGTACCGCCGAATAACAAAAGTATAAAATATATTTTCATTCAAATGCATCCACTAAAAAACTACTTGTCTATGTACTGTATTAATTAATGTAATTATTTTTAGAAAGTATTTTTGAATTCGATTTTAGATTTGTAATTGGTAAATAATGTACAAAAAAATAAAATTATATAACAGCGAGTTCCCGGCATGCCACTTAATAAAGAAATTGTTTCTTCCTGCATGTCCTTTCCCATTCGTCCTGTTTCCCTTCCGCCTCCGGTTCCTCTCCCGCATCTTCTTCCCAACACGCGTTTCCACTCCGCCTTCCCTCTCACTACTCCCCTCTCCCGCTTCCCCTGTCCCGCGAACCCCCCTCCCGAGTTCCCCTCCCCCCTCCCGCATTCCAAACATTCAGTCTCGGTACATTCAGTTTTCTAACAGCTTGCGTACCACCTATTGCATTTTTTTTTATAGAAATTTCATTCAGCACAATATTATATATTTATAAACCATCGCAGGCATGCGCACATCAAATCCCTAAAGTTTTATCGCAATCGGATGAATGTTTTAGCAACGCGTAAACATCTCACTTACCCACATATACTTTACATATATATACATACCGTCGCGCATCGGGAGATTAACCGTCGGGACACCGTAGATTTTTGTGGTGTCGCACTATCGATTCGAGAATCTTGTGATGTATTCATATTTAAAAAAGTTATAATATGAAAATAATAATAATAATAATTGGATCATTTATTGAGCGCCGTTTCTGAAAAAAATCACCTAAAGGGCGCTGTATGAGGAACAAAATACAAATGCCTGCAAATCGTTCAACAGCCGGGCTCTTAAGCACAAGAACAGCGTTATTAACAGAACGAGTCATTAAAACGACCCTTTCTCATGATTGCATTTTATATTTATGCGGTGTACAAACATTGACTTAATCATCAATCAATCTGGCCTTAAAGACAACTCTAGGAATAATACCTGCAGCCTGCAGGCAACGTAATTAATTAGTTGTGAAGTCGTAAAAGCTTCCGTCGTTTTTTTCATTAAATAATTATCTCTGTTCCACTGGAATTGAAATGCATCTGTAATAATAAATAATCTAGATAAGTTATTGTATATCCTTGTGACGAAAGCGAAGGAAGATTGTAATAACATATCTTGCTCCAGGCAGCATCCTTATTCCTGCTCGTGTGTGGGCTTGGATTTCATTAACCCCTTTTCAAAGTCTTGGGATTGATATGTGCAGGTAATGTTTTGTAACGAATACTACACAGATTTAAAAATAATGCCACATTTTTTTAAAAGAATTCACAAAAAAAGCAGTACGGAAATTGTCTAAATACAATTAAAATTAAAAATACTATACTAATAAACAATATATATTCCTAACTAGTAAATAAATAACACCTTCCTCCCATACACACAAGCACAGCTTTTTATGGGAGTACATCTTTAAATAATACATATAGATACACAATTAGGATGAAATGCTTCATATATTACAGATACTTGTAATTATTACTCTGTTATCAATTATGCTTATATTTTTTACAAATAAATTTCTCGAAGGCGAGCAATTGGCGAGTATGCAATGTAATTTGTTATGGTGACAAATAAATATGTAGGTCCTTACGCCAAGTGTGCCGAGTAGGTACTCCTATATTAACTAGTCTATTATTACATTTGTAATTCTACTATTATGATGAAAATCATGGTAACTCCAGATTACAATGATCTTACTGTCCAAATTTTTTTCCTCGAAATTCAAAATAATCATTTTGAAATTTTGATTTCATTAACGGCGATGCTTTTTCCCCATTTTACCCTCGATTTCCCAGATGTTTCGAATTAGGCATATAATAAAATATTTGTAATATTGAAGAAACGTGCATGACATCTGTACTCTTGAAAAATAAAGCGAAAATTAACCAAATTTTCTTTAAAAATACATAATTTTATAATACTGGTCATCTTTGCTTTTTGACAGAATGAAATTAACCGTTCTCAACATTATAATATGTAATTAAATAATCGTAATCGAAAATCGTAATCACATTCGTAATCATATGTTAGAATCGGACCAATAGTAAAAACATAAAACTTGTTTCCGTGATGAACAGATTGATTATTTGCTTATTTGTGTAATTTTTGCCTTAGATTTTAAATATTGATGGTTCTCAACCCTTGTAAGGGTCAACATCCGAACAGCATCATTCCTACCGTCAAATTACATTAGAAAAGCGTGTTTTAAGTAGAAAATTACGACGTAGACATTGTTGTTGGAATAATTTCCATTTAAATTCGCTTCAACTTAAGCCACTGGGAATGAATCTCGTCTGGTGGCGTAATTATCTCTCACCGATTAAATATAATTGAATATTTAATTAAATTTAATCAGATTAATCTATCAGCAGCCTTTTATTATCAGTAAGAAGGAAATTATTGCAAACCTTCTCTTGGAGACCATTACAACTACCATAAAAGTCGGCTTTATAGAAACTTAATTATTGTATGCGTTATTATTGGATTCAGTAAGGAAGTCGCGATGGGAGATAACATAATAATACTGTATGGAAGGAAAATCTGTTTACTTTATATTATAATAGGCAGCTGGCTTATTAGCTAGAGTAGCTCGACGATACAAATAAATAAATAAAATTTATGATTGAAAGGAAAGCCAGTTGTAATGGAAGAATGGTTTTTTAAGTCACATCATATTTGGACGAAACTTGTTTTTTAAATAAAAACTATGTACTACTAAGCAGCGGCGGTCCTTCCATCAGGTCAATTGGTCAAAAACCTCCCAAAATTTTAAGGTGGCAGTAAAACATAATAATATTATGAAATATTAAGCAAATCAAAACAACCGGTATTATTCTAATGTATTTGAAATGCACCGCGAGATAGCAGGCAACGGCAAGCAGTGACATCTAACGTCTTAAATGGAAGCTTTCTTTCCTACGCACTATGATTGGCTGGGTAAAATTATGAAATGCCCCGATATCATATCTTTTGTCTCTTTACGCACCACACAATAAATGAGATGGCACTATGACGCTTAGTAAAAAAGTTTCCGGATTCTGAAGACAGTTTGGGTCATTGCCGTGAGGGAAAGAGAGCATGCTGAATATTATGCGTCTGAAAGCGATGGTTTGATAAACGTAGGTTGATTTTGCATATTTTACGCTTGTCGCATGAAATAATTTACTATATTAATTGGAATTCGACGTGTATGGATGAATTTGACTCTCAAACTCGTGAGGTACCTACCTACAAATGAATATTTAATTTGATATTATATCATAATAATTTTTTTTAAATGACCTTCCATTTGGAAGGACTGGACCCCTAGAGCCGCTTCTGGTCCTAAGCATAACTTTTTTTCATAAAAAGTAATTAAGAATATGTTTGTCCTGAATGTATCCGCTAATAAGCGATTAAAGGATTTTAAGCAGTCAATATTTTTTATGGTAGTTAATAAAAGTTATCCAAAATCAAATTAAAAAACTTTTACAACTATCACATTAAGTCATATAGATATATTGATAGCATCGAAAATAATCTTAGTAACTGTAATGTGAACCTTTTTCGTCCATTCACAGTAGTTAGTGAAGATTCCCAATGCAACGAAATAAAATTAATCTTCTTTTCAAACATTTTTATTGCTGTTGGTAGCAATTGGTCACATTTGTGTGTGGTCGTGGAAAGGTAGTACAAGCTTAAAACAAACAACCAAGAACAAAGTGAACACGTACAAACATTATATACACGTTGTTATGTAAGCCTTTGTTCAAACAGCTTGGTGCCTTTACAAATGTGTCACCCTGGCTTATGTACGAACTTGTCAACAATAATAACAAGAAACGAGCACATTTATCATACTAAGTAAGAAGCACAACACATAACCATCGGTCTCGAGCTGGATATTGGCGAGAGCAGATTACGGTCAATGTCCCACGAAGTAATTTGCATACATGAAAGATCTAGTTAAACTGAGTGGATGTAGGCTATAGAGTTATAGATATTGCAGTCGCCTGAGTCATGGGTGAAGAATTCTCCGCCGGACTGAGCTATGAAGGATGAATTTCAAGATTAATAATACCTAATTAGTTTTATAAGGGGAGGACCTTTAAATTCCCAGAGTTATCTGGTCAGTTGAATATTAAATTTTAGGAAGAGATGAATGTTTTAACACATTAGGGTGCCACATGGGTTGAAAATGGGTTGATGGGGTGAAAAACATGGGGTTTACGTTTACACTAAATAATCACGAATGTTCTGAAAAGGGATACCAGTTCCCTTTGTGACCTAATTCTTAATTTTTCTTAGAAAAATGTGTCGAACCGATCAATAAAATGTGAATATTTTTTGCATTATATAATAATACGTGTATTTTGAGACCAAAACGTAAAAGTATTTGTTTCAGAAAGGCACATACATAAATAAATAATAAATACCTAAGTATCTAATTTCTGATATATCGCTCATCGCTCAAGTCATATACTACAAAACGCGATTTTTGTTGTAGTTTAAGATAATTAATCTTTAGTTAGGTACGTATGCATATATTTAAAAGAATTTTCAAGCTTTTCAGGAAGTTTTCTTTGAAATTACATAAAAAATAAGCCACAAAAAATTTGATAAGTGTCTTTGCGCGTGGCCAATACAAATTTATAATCATTCATAAAAAGACTGCATATCGTGGTCAGTAGACAAAAAAAATTACTGTCTTCCTAAAACTCTCCTAGTGGAAAGCTCATCTTTTATGTCATTTTTCAGGGCCTTTTTTTTAAAAGTTTTTTTACTTAAAAGACCAGTTTACACAAAAAAGGCGCTATATTAAGTATCCAAATATTCTTCAGTGAGATAATAATACAAAATTAGTCCATACGTTTACGAGAATCCATTTTTTTTAAATTTATAAATTTGTATAAAACATCGCAGTGCAAGTGAGTTTAAAGGCATTTTAATATTTTTTTTTTTTTTTTTTTTTTTACATGAATACCTCACAAGAGTCCCAACTGCTCCCGTCTGAAGCCAGTGAGACTATGGCATCCCCAATTGGGGTATGTTGTGAGGCTGAAGGTAGTGGGAAGTGGAAGGAGATAGGGAAGAGGAAGGTGGGGAAGTACCTGGCTATTCAGATCTGGTCACCAAACACGGCTAATGCCGTTTCAAGCAACGTTTCAATTCTGAATGGTGGTCTTACACCAGGGCGATACAGAGAGTATCTTCCACTCTGGAACGTGCCGCAAATATACTATTTATTATTTTAAATGAATAAATTGTGAAATAACACAAATTAATCAAATAAAATTTATTTGCCACGCCGGGATTCGATCCCGCGACCTTCGGTGCGCGAGTCAAGCGTCTTACCGCTGCGCTACGCCGGCCGTCATTATGACGCTGAAAAACGATAAAAAGTTTAAAGGGCACACCAAGAAGACGTTGATAGATTGAGTAGGTCAGAAAGGTTAATTTGACGGCTAATTCGATGATATGTGGACGTGTTTTTTTATTTGAACTTTTTGCCACTCGGCTCAGATGAAGGCAGGTGTATAATGAACGATTTAACAAACTTCACGTAGAACATAGAAATAAAATGTAAGGTCGTAGAACTCGTAGAGGGTTTATGAATATTTTTAAACAAGACATTATTGGATCTTTGTATCCCTTAAGCGTCCCAATTGACCCATATTCATCATAATATTATAAGCTAACAATTCATTTCTAAAGTCTGCCTTCCACACAAGCAATATTAAGGGTACATTTTACTTTGTCTTGGGGATCTCAATATAACGTTTTTTTTCGTTTTCGGTTTTGAATTATTTAAACAGCTCGCTCCAACCAAGAGCAAACATTGTTATCTTTGCGCCACAGATGAAGGGGTGTGCCGTATATTTTTTGTATATTTGCCACAAATTTCGAGAACAAACCGCTTTTGGTTGGGTTGTTATCATAAACGAAATTATTGCTTATTCAAATTACGAATCTTTATTATAAGTTTCTTTACGTGTCGTAATGTTTTTTTTTACATTTGCTCCACGGAGGAGGCCCTGAGGAAAATAATTCCCCTCAGGGCCTATGTCATCTTTAAATAAGCTATGTGGAGGGTCTTTTTAGGAAAGGAAGGAGAGGAGTTTCTGGGAAGGAAATAGGTATGGGGGGTGTAATGAAGCATCACAATTACTAGAAAACAAAACGACTTAGTAAAAAATGTGATTAAAATCCTTGTAGACCACCCCTCTTCCCCTCCCCCATATGTTACGTATGTAAGCCGTAGACTAAGAATAATTTGTACCAGTTTGAAGATGGCTTTAACGAGCTGAAACCGGTTACGGTGAGTATGAATCTGGGGGAGAGAATCCAGGAGTGACGGACGTATGAATCTACCCCTTCCCACTGCGGTGCAAAGCGTCTCATCAACCAGTCTCTGCCAGTGAGCAAACGCATCCGCCGCCGATCCGGACAAACTTATATTAAGTTATGTGTGTTAATTGTGACAATCTGTATAGTTATTGTAATAATATTACATATGTATGTTTAAATTGTAATTGAAAAATAATAGCCTGTTGCAAAACTGCTTTATTGCGGTTTAAAGGGATTGTAAATCTCACACTCCATGAACTTGGAGTTTTGGTATTACAATAAATAGTTTCGGGGCGGTGGTACTCATACCCGCCTTTCATTATGTTTAATACCTACAGACATAAGCAAGTATAATAATATATGAAAAAAGGAGAAAAGTCTGAGAACGAATTTATTCCTATTTATTTAGTTTAGAAAATGAGGTTATTTTGTTGACATTGCATGAATGCGTGTCATATTTACATGTTTAAGGTCACCTCACATCTCTTCATATAATTTCATGTATAAATATGAAAAGGCAAATAGATTTTGCATAATTGTTTGTAAAGCATGATGAAATATTAAGCGAAGATAATATATTACGCATTTATTTATGTACTAGGACGTACTTTAACAGAATACATTACTGGCTGGGAGTATTTTTTATATTTGATAAAAAAAAAATCCTTAGTAGCTCCAAAATGTTTGGTCGTTTGGGATTTGAACTGTCGACTTTTACATCGATGATTGCCAGCCGGACGTACCGACGACAACCATATAACACCCATTTAGAAATTTTGTTAGTGTTGCTGGAGAGTTATTCAAAGTAACTTAAAGTCAATGAATGAGTGCCCAATGGCCGTTTGAAAAAGCCCTCTTGAATGTTTTGTGCAAAGTACACAATGTAATTCTTTTGACTTGTCGAAGCTAGTGCAAACTGCAAACCTTCATTATTTGGATAAGTTGGTTTAACGAGCTGCAGTTGGGTTGTTAACATTTTATCACTGAGAAATAAAATGCAAACATTTCATACATTTAAACGGTAATGCGCGTTTTCATCCCTCGACAAAATATCCCCGACAAAATATCCCCGACAAAATATCCTCCGACAAAGTATCCTACGGACAAAACATCCTCCAACAAAATATCCTACGGACAAAACATCTTCCAACAAAATATCTATTAAAAACTAACCTAACCAAACCTTATTTTACATTTTAGTATTTTTGAACAACAATTTATTGTCTTTACAGGATGTCCCATTTTCCCTTTTTGTCCCATTTTTTTGTTAAGTTAGGTTAGGTTAAGTTGGGTTAGGTTAGGTTAGGTTTTAGTAGACAAAACATCCTTCAACAAAATATCTACTAAAACCTAATGTAACCTTATTTTACATGATACTATTTTTTAACAACAATTTATTGTCTTTACAAGATGTCTGTATTATTTTTGTCCCAATTTACTATTTTTTTTAAATTTATTTAATGTCTTTGCAGGAGGTCCCATTTTCCCTTTTTATCCCATTTTTTTGTTAGGTTAGATTAGGTTAGGTTGAGTTAGGTTAGGTTAGGTTTTAGTAGATATTTTGTTGGGGATGTTTTGTCTGTAGGATATTCTGTCGCGGGATAAAAAAATCGCGGAACCTATTTAAACAATGTACATTCTTCGAAAATGTCCCAACATAAAAATATTCCTCTTGTTAAAATAGCTTGTCTTGCTAGCCAGGTTTTTAGTAACAATGTGTATGTATAAGTTATACAGAAATGTGTCATTTGGCTTACAATATTCACACTAATCGAATAAATAACATAACCTTTTGACTACTTCCCCCTCTCTCAACATTTTAATAATTAAAGCTTAATCGAAAGAGGGACTGGTACTCGACGAACACTGAACAGAATACCCCCCCGCTATCAAGAAATTTAGTATAATATACAATTTTCAAGTTTTGATATATCGGTAAATAGTTGCCAAGTCATACAAATCCCGTTTATATGTTGTGGATTAATGAGTTATTTTGTTAATTAGGTAAATTCCAATCAAGGTACTTGGCATACCCCACCACATCGACAAAAGACAGCATTTCATTATCCATCACTTTTAACTCATAGAGACCTCTAAATCTTAAAGCTTTCTCGTAAAGAAAATAACAGCTCATGTACCTCCTACTAAACATAAGTTTTTTGATAATTAAAAATAAGTTCTTTTTAAACACTTACTCATCGAAGAAGTGCAACATCGATTTAGTGGAGATTCATACCTGAAACAAAATAATAAAAAAATCATTAGAATTACAGTTCATTTTCAAGAAAACAATTATTTGTGTTAACGACGGGGTTTTGAACTTTTAAACATTGGGTAACCAAGATATTCAAATCATTTTTTTAAATATCCGAACAGACATAAAAGTTGTTTCAAAGGAAAAACAAAATGATAATAATAATTTTTTGGCTTTAAAAATTACAATATGTTAAAAAGGCGTTCTTTAAAAAACTTTTTTTCCCTCTTTGTCTAAATAAGAACAAAGGATTTGAGAAAGAAATCGAATTTCCTATTTAAAGGTCGGATTTCATAACCACGCTGAAGAGTGTCCTATAAAATAGGGGGAATTGTTTATATGGGAGAAAAGGTCACGGGACGTGGAGTTGAGGAGACGTCGTGGTTTCATGATGGGGATGTAAGGTTTTGAAGAAGCTTAGGCACTACCAAAACCTGCTCGCACTTGACCTTTTCGAAAACTTTGATGACGACGTAGCATTTGACATTTCAGTCAATTTTTCAAAACCTTTCAATTTTCTTCCAAATGGTTGTATAATTTTTAAGGCGTTTGTTTAATGTAAGGACACATGTATTTTTACCAAGGGATAAAATTAACGATTTGTTGAATAGTAGGTACCTAAGAAAAAGAATAAAGAAAAAACTACATGAGCTTGAAAAAGCTCTCGAAGAAATAATGTTAGAGGAGGCCTATGCCAAGAGGCAAACTGAGCTTCGAAATATTATAATAAACAAGAACATGTATAGATTGTCTAGTATTCATACCTTTCAGAAGTTCAGAATAAAAAGGCTTATTATTATTATTATATAGGTACCTTTATTGTACTCAGCTATTCATTTTAAGGAAATAATTACCGTAAGCACTTACAACAACCATTAAAACACATTACATATGAACAAAGGACTGAAATAATTTTTACACAGCGCAAATAAATGATATTTTAGCCGAAGTCCAAAAAAACTGTGAACAGGCATTTACTTAGAAACTATATGGCCATGAGTGCTTTCGTTATTTAAAATTACTCCCACAGTGTAACACACAATTCAACTGTTATTAATACAAATCAAAACACGATTCATAAATTATAATAATGATATATAATATGTACAATGTAAACATTAAAAACGAATCAAGAATGTCCTCATTGAATTTTATTCCAAACACACCCCATTGTGATAAGCTTTCAGAATTCGTGTGCTTAATTCAACAACATAACAGTTTATCTACAAGACGGGGAAAGCACCCCCTTTCTTGAATGGGAGAGCCTTAGGATTACGAGACCTATTGTGATGATAAAACTCCAGTTATTAGCCGGGGTGTGCATGTTATATTATTAATATCGGATTGAAACGCCCACGGATACTTGAGAACAATAGCCCTCGGTGAATCTCGTACAGTTCATTCAAGAACAATGTTCAGATTGGTTGCATCCGATTGCAATTATTTCCAGACTCATATCCATACAATTCATGCGGCCCTGGTTGCATTATGATGCCACGGAGAAAGTGCATCTCTTTTTTTATTGATGCCATGGTGATAAAAAAAACATTATTTAATAATAATGCATTAAAAAAACATTTACCTATTGCAAGGCGTATTCTATATTTTTTGTTCATGCTTTTATTTTAGTGACATATCTTGTATGTATGCTCTTAAAAGTGTTTTTTGTTCATGCTTTTATTTTATTGACATATCTTGTATGTATGCTCTTAAAAGTGTTTTTTGTTCATGCTTTTATTTTAGTGACATATCTTGTATGTATGCTCTTAAAAGTGTTTTTTGTTCATGCTTTTATTTTAGTGACATATCTTGTATGTATGCTCTTAAAAGTGTTTTTTGTTCATGCTTTTATTTTAGTGACATATCTTGTATGTATGCTCTTAAAAGTGTTTTTTGTTCATGCTTTTATTTTAGTGACATATCTTGTATGTATGCTCTTAAAAGTGTTTTTTACGTTAAATTCACACTGAAGAGGCCCTGAGCAATAATAAATCCCTCGGTTCTGTCGTATTTGGAGATGCTGTGTAGAGGGTCTTTTTAGGAAAAGGAAAAAGAGGTACCTAGTTTTGGGAATGAAAAAGGTATGAAGGGTGGATAGGAATCTGGGGGTCAATCCATCCCTCCAAGTGTGGTGCAAGGCGAGGTTCCAGAGAGTCTGGCTAAAGAGTTCAAATTGTCTCCCTTGGCCAGTCTCTTCCGATCTGGCCCAACACGCACTAGTTGGACAAATGCATACGCCACGATTTAAACAAACCTCACCCCATGAACCCGGGCCCCCCTCCCAAGTCACCCATACAGCAAACCGGCTGGGGTGACCTATGGCAGGGTTGGGTTCCTAGTGCTGCGGTACCCATACCCGCCTCTCAAATTGTGAAGATTAATAAAGAAATTTAAAAATAATGGCATCAGTTGTACCATTATAGAATCGATAATTTTTCAGAAACGTCATCTTGACACCAGACAAAAAAAGTACCTACCATCGAACATATATCGTCTTTTAGACGTATGTAAGTTGCCTAAATCAATCAACAAAAAGGCAAACGGCGTAATATAATGTGACCAGTATAATTTTATTCTTAGTAAAGAATACAAAAGATGTGTAAATAAAGATTAATGTCACAGGAATTCTGTTGGCAAAACCTCTTGAAATTGATTGCATCTTCAGGGGATAATAGTCCCTATAAAGCCTTAAAAAACTTTTATAAATGGATGGACATATTTTAGATATAATACGTACTTCACCGAGAGGCGGTAGCGCCTGTCCCTGTTTAGGGTTCTCTCTATGGGGTCGGGTACCTTTATGATTCATGATATCCATCAAAGTGAGCCACTTGGTAAGAAAATACACCCTTAAATTGAAGTATTTAACAGTAGGTATAATAAATCGTCTGACCCGGTCGCAAAGTGCCGTTTTGCTCTTCGAAGCTTTTGGATAGGTGAGCATAGACCATACACGTCCTCGAGAACCAGCGGCAAGGTCGTTGGTTACTGAAACCGGTCTTGAAACAATCGGAATAAACCTTTAAACCTACACAAAACTAAGCCATCTCGTAAAAAGGGAAGAAATTCATAGAAGCAATACGTAGAAACTGTGGTTCAGGCAGATTACATTTTGAAGAGTTATAAACAATAGTTCATTTTAAACCCCTGAATGAGGGTTCGTTTCAAGACCGATGTTATGCAGTATACCTGTCTTGGATAGGGGCTTAGTGGGCAAATCGACTCACGCCCACAAAATGTCCCTTATTAAATTAGACTCACATCATTTATTACGTTTACCATCGACCTCACAGTAAAATTTAGGAATTCTTACAACCCAGAAGTGAAACAAATGATGGATCGGAAATCGTGTTTTAAGGTGGTTTTAATAATCACGAAATAAAATTAAGCAATCTCAACGAGAATAATAAATGCCCAATATTTTTTTAAGGGGCAGTCGAGAATTAAAATTTCATCGACAGATGTTGTTACGATCGCACTCTTGCAACTTTACAGGGCGGTTCCAATGAGAAAGATTAATTATTCTTCGAACCAGCATTCTTAAATCATAACTCAATATCGATTTTATTTCATTCAAAATGTGCTTTAATTTATACCTACATTCAAAAATGCTGAAAGGTGTGATGATAAAACTATTAAAATTATTTACTTTTTTTAACTATTTTTTGTTGGTAAGTATTTATAATTTTTCAATAATGTCTAAGCAAAATAAGAATTTAAAAAAATCTTAAATATATTAATTTGAAAGACCGTAAATAAATAGAAAAACTGAAGCATTTTCGTCGCAAAAAAAACTAAAATTAAAATTCTGAAAATTAGCTTTCCAAGATATTGATTTATTTTACTGCAGATTATGTGATTTGAAATGTGTATTGTATAATACAAATTTTTCTTTGAAAAAAAAAATCTGCCAATGACCTACGGTATAACCTTATTATACTAAAAATAAACATATTTTCTCATAAATTAAAATATGATTTTACTAGAAAAAAGAACAGTCATTCGAAGTCAATTTATACTTTTTTGTGGAAAAGAGTCATTACGGCTAGAATTTTATTTGAAAACAACATGTTTCCGGTTGTGTCCGGTTATTCTTTTTAAATATTCAAGACATAGATGTCTCCATCCAAAAACGTAGGTATTTAACATCAAAGAAAATATTTAACATTTCCTGCAATATTTTGTAAATTAATAATTTTTCCATCTTATTGTTGGTCTCTTTTGCCCCACCGTCGCCTAAATGGGTAGTAAAAAATCAAATGGAATTTTAAACGTTGTCTCCTCAGGTATTTGATGGTTTCATTGTTTGAAAAAACGTCACATTTTTTTCATATATATCCCTTTAATGGCATTTAGTAACCGCAGAGATAGCTTACCACAGACAACAGTGGCTTGAATTTCACAAAATGTTTATCGTTTTTGAATATTCTTGTCGTATTTACATTTTGGTCCCCTTTGTTTAATTTTCTGAATAATTGCAAAGTAATTTCTTCTTGAAGTTATTTAGCAGCAAATCATGCTAAATCTTCACTAGCGACTAAATTCTCATATTCCGATTTTAAAAAAATAAAATATTATTTATCATAAATTAGGTTTTTCAATGCCTGTCTCACTAGGATATACCTGTGTCGAGACAGGCGTAGAGGTACATAATGAATATCATGGTTACAAGAATATTAAGGTTAAATACATATTAATTTGAATAGAAATAAAACAGAAAGATGATTGAAAGTGTGCGTAAATCCCATAAAGAGCTATATAATAACTCCTCCAGGCATTGAAGTTTTTTGCGTCCAAAAGTGATACTTTCAGTTTTCTATGTTTTGGATTTCGGTATTCATACAGAAAAAGGGAAAATTGTTCTCGTAAATTTATCACGTTTAAATTATAATTTGTGAAATTAAAACTTCGGGTTATTAGACCTCGTACTCTCGATGGGATTTTGATTTATTGCTTGAAAAGTGCCAGGCGTATTGACGCACGAGGAATTTATTTTAGCAATCAATTCCAACTATTATATTTCTTCCGCATATTTCTCGAAAGAGCGAATTCAACTGACTTGATTTTAATAAGTGGAGGGTGAGTGCAAAGGACACGCAATGGCGCGTTTAGCATTGAGGGTCGTGGTTTCACAATAAAAGTAATTTTGGACACCGAACTAAAAATTAACGGTAACACCTGCCGTTTTACGGTTTGGTTTGGGCACCCCTGACGTAGTCAATCGAAGATATAAGAATTGCAAAAAGTAATCGAAAATGCAGCCATGCTACTATAATATAAATATATACTACGTTTTTACTTTTATTTTCATAATGAACAATCTCAGATAGCCTGTAATACTTTCACAATAATTTTGAATCAGAGTAATGCTAATACGGGGTGAGATACAACTAAATTGTGGCACATAGTCAAGTCAATGAATGGTCCAAACGGAGGTGTGGATTGCGTGAGCAGGGACCTAAGCGATTCCTTCAGAAACTTGTTCAGGGTGCTTAGGGTGTGAGTGTGAACATACCAAAAGTCCTGACGTTTAGGTGGTGAGCTAGGTGGAGTGGGGGGGGGGGGAGAAGTTCTTTATTTTCGGGTTTGCGCTTATATCTCAAAAACGGTGCTTTGCAGAGGAATTTTTTTTCGAACATATCTACATTTGTGGAGCCTGTTACTAAAAAAACGGCTGGGAATTCGAAAATTACGTATAGTATAAAAGTAGTAGATATTTTTATGAGCTTTCATTTATTTTGAGAAAAATTTTCCCTGCAACGCACCATTTTTGAGATATAAGCGGAAAGCCGAAAATTGGGACCTTCCCCCCCCCTCCCCCCTCCCCCTTTCCCCCTAGCTCACCACCTAAACGTCAGGACTTTCGGCATGTTCACACCGTAAGCACCCTGAACAAGTTTCTGAAGGTATTGCTTAGGTCACTGGTCACGCACTCTACACCTCCTTCCTTGACTGGACTAACACCTTTTTACTACACGTGAAACGATACCAAAAATTGGAAAGTTTAGTCTCTGAGAGAAAATAATAATTGGTGGATAATATGCAGTTTCCTGTTGTGTAATTCAAAAACAGATTCTTATCACCAAGTAAAATAGTTATTGTTGTTCAGCCACGAAATTAGTCGCCATTAGATTTCATCTTTAATGAGAGGGAAAGCTATTGTTAAACGTACAACGTCAAATAATAATAATATCGTGTTGAAATTTGAAATTCAATTCTAAGTTTGGTTCTATTGTTCGTCGTTTGTAGGCATTAATTTACGCACGTACGCGTGGGAAGCAGGTACTTTAGAAATTGTATTTTTAGTTGGATATGTCACAATAAATCATGTCAGGTGTTGCCAGGTTGTCATTCTGTCATATCACGGACAGACTCAACATCAACAGAAGAAAAACTGTTAGCTGCTGGTGCGATTTAAATTTATTACCATCCTGATTTAGTGCGGAATCTGTCGGTTTGTACGCAATGGGAGTTGCCGCAAGCTCATTTTGTTGAGTAGTTTTTAGCAACCGTGGATGTTAAAAGAAGTTGATCATAGATTCTAAACCTTATTTTGCCCACCGCCCGCTTTGAGAATATTTTTTTTCTAGAGCCCCCAATTTTTTTTACTTTTGGAGGGGGGGGGGGGGGGGGCAATTGTATTCAATAAAAAAATTTCATATCATCCAATTTAATGTAGATCTGAATGTAATGTAATCTTTCACTTTAATTTTGATCCTCTTCCCGAACTACCGAAATATGTTAATTAGCGCGTTATAAAAATGATTAGGTACAATACATTCAATACGATACGGTACGATACGATTGTACCACCCCAGCCAGGAGCACTCCTGTCCCGGTGAGACCGGTACACCAGGGGGCACTGTTTGTTAGGACTGGAACACGTGCTCTGAGGATAGGAAGGAGGTTGGAGTTTAATCGACCGGTATACATGGCAACCTGGAGCCAATATTGGAATATAGGATGGGCAGGAATAAAGGAAATGATTGAGATATATATATACATATATAGATATCGTTTCTCGCCTTTCGCTTATTTTGCTTCCGGTTTCTTCTCGCTTCCAGCTTATTGCTTTCCGTTTTCATCTTCCCACTTCCCGCTTCCCGCGTGTATATGTATTTTTTGGTTGTTGCCTCCTGCTGCTTCTAGCTTCTCGTTTCCGGCTTCCCGTTATTTATGTTTTCCGCCATACGCTTGCCATAGCAAGGTTTTTGTTGTCTCTTCTTGGCTGTTCTTCTTTCTTTTCTTCTGGGTTCTTATTGTCACTTCACGGCTCCTTTCGCCTCTTCTTGGATCTTCTCGACTCTTCCTCAGCTCGACTCGGCTCTTCTTGCCTCTTCTTGAATCTTCTCATTTCTTCTGGGCTCTGTTTGGCTCTTCTTGCTACTTCCTGTCTCTCATTGTCTCTTCTTGGCTCTCCTTGCATCTTCTTGGATCCTCTCGTTCTTGGCTCTACTTGCATCTTCTTGACTCTAATTGGATCTTCTCGTCTCTTCTCGGCTCTTCTTGTCTCTTCTGGAACACTATCGTCTCTTCTTGGCACTTCCTGTATATTCTTGGATCCTCTTGCATCTCTTTAGCTCGTCTTGTCTCTTCTTGAATCTTCTCGTCTCTTATTTAATCTTCTTGTCTCTTCTCTTCTATTCTTGCTTTTTCTCGTCTTCACTTCTCGTCGTGGATCTTCTCTTCATGGTTATTCGTGGTCCTTCGCGGTTTTTCTTGTCACTTCTTGCCTCTTCCTGGATCCCCTTGCCTCTTCTTGCCATTTATTGTATGTTTCATCTTTTCGCCCCTTCTTGACTCTACTTGTCTCCTCTTGTCTGTTCTTGAATCTTCCAACTGCTTACCCACCCTTCTTGTCCATTCTTGTCTCTTCCAGTCAAAAATGGTTTTCAATACTTATCTTGTTGATGTGATCCAGTTCTTTGTCTTCTCATACCAAACATTTAGCTTCATCTCTTCAAATTGTCGGAGACTGTCTGTTTATGAATTTGCACAAAGAAAATTGATAACTTTCGAAAATATATTGTTTAAATCTAGCGTAATTTCTTTCCCAAAAGAGATAAAATTATTTCGCAAACTCTAATAGATATCACTGATGTTTGCGCGTATGCTGAACAAATTTTATGAATGTAGTTAGAAAAATACACTAGTTATTTGAAAAACAAGGCACGAGCCATGTACACACAACCTGCTCGAATGACACACCACAACAATCCCCCCGATTAGGTACAATACATTCAATAACAAAATTTAACCAATATTAAAGTATTTTTATTTTTGATTTTAACTTTTTATTTTTTATTTTTTTATATTTTATTTAGGAAACCAACAGTCATACAAAATGATAATATAACAATGAACATTCATATATTGTAGACCAATTAAGTTCCATTAAGTTAAAATGTTGATATATGTAGTTTTTTTTTACCTACTCAACTTATCTGACAAAAAAATAACATAATAAGGAAAAACATAAAAAAAGAAAAACATAAAACGTAATAAAGAAAAAAAATAAAGTTATCAACAAACATAGTAATATTATTTACTACGGATAATAATATAATAAATGTTCACAAAAAAGAAAAAAAGTATTTTAAGTTGTTAATATATTAAGCTGCATTTTATATGATTTCAAGATGATTAATTTCTTTATAACTAAAATCTCAAATTATAATATTTAATTAAATGAAGACAATATTAGCGAAACTCAATCGAAAATCTGGAGACAGAAAAATCAGAAAAAGATATTGGTTCCACTGGGACTCGAACCCATGGCCCTTTGTTGGTAGAGCTCTTGGGGTTGGGGGGAGAACCCAGGGCTCAGTTGGTAGAGCTCTTGTCATGTCAACAAAGGGCCCTGGGTTCGAGTCCCAGTGGAACCAATATCTTTTTCTGATTTTTCTGTAATATTGTCTTCATTTAATTCAATATAATATTAAAGTTTTTCTTTATTATATCATTTTATTTTATCTGCTCACTGTGACATCTCAACGCCTGCTAATTTTCTCTGGGTCTTCTACTGCCCCCCTGAATGCTAAAACGCCCACAAAGGCACAGGTTGAGAACCTATGAATTAGATAATGTTTCGTACATTATCATTACTAAATGATTAATATTTTGACGATTTATACCTGCATTACTTTTAAAATTGCACTACTGCATTTAGACTGCCTTAAGAGGTTTGAAAGTCTTGCAAATTGATTTTATTCAAAGTTTTTAACGTGTTCTTCATTGATTTAATCATTTTATACTGTTTTGAGCTCTAAAATAAAATTTACTTTGAGAATTTTGTCGATTTCAACGTTGAAATAAACTAGTGTTCATTGCATTTTCGGTGTAAGTTAGAGATGTTAAATATTCACTGGGCATTCTTTCGAAGTTGGCCAAACTTTGTAGGTACATAAATAAATACGAAAATTGACATTGGAAAATATTTTTAAACCCAATAAATAATTCTCTCGCACTGTTTGGTTTTGAAATGATAATATTCATAGTTCCTGACATTTATCTAGTACCTACCCTCCCTAACCATATCATCCTGCTGAAAAAAGCATTTGAAAATAGAAAATTTCAAGACTGAATCGAAGTGCACTGGTTTGTGAAAAAACAGAAGATTTGGAACAGTTTAAGCAAATGGTTGGTGTTGTTCTTTTATGTTATATTTACGTTTTTGTGCACTAAAATAAGGTGTTTTTGACCCTAATACCTCGAGGTATCGCGGTGGACTAATATAACGTACATTTTGTGATTGTGTTGTGTTCGGCTTCTCAGAGGTAAGTGATTGGTTATTCCTTGCTTCCCTTGTATCTTTCCATACACATATTATCACCCAATTCCAGCAAACACTTTGTCGTTTTCATTACGTTTTGTTTAATTTACAGTCCATACTCCTGTTGCATTTGAAGCTCTAATTTGGAAACAGTTTCGGATGCAACACGCACGTTACTGCGAATGTCAATGCAAATTAATAAAAGTGATACCTACCTACTGATGTATTGACAATTAACAAATTACAGCTGCCAGCTTGTACATAAACCTTCCAAATAGCAAAAGAGCCTATTTCTTGGTGTTAAAAGCCAGGCACTGATGATTCTCCATCACCCAATGTGAATAGCTCTTCAAAGCATAAAATCATTGCGAAATCTTATTTATTATTCAGCGCGTACGCGGGACACGGACCAAATAATATGGCCACAGAACATAAAACTCCTAAACACGTGTTGGCACACTGAGCCCAGAATGGCTTTAGGCCATTGTGACACCTTGTCGATTGTTTATTTATGCGCTTCCATTGTTGGGCTCATTTTTGTGATTGTCTCTTTATGACTAATGCAGTTTTGAACGGCAGCCTTTGTTAGGACAGAATAGCAACGGTTATTATAGATTTACTATGCGAGGGAATTCTTTAGATGCAAGAATTTATGACTGTGAGAAACCTGCCAACGACTGTTAAATGCCCATTTGGAGCCAAACACCAACATGTCAGTCAACAAAGGTTGTAAATTTCGATATTGCGCAACGGTAGGAAGTTAGAAGTTAGCCGCACCACTTCAGATATTTAATTTAGTTTGTGAATAATAAGTAAAATGTGAAATTTCACCCCAAAGTACGCTTGATAATGTATGCCCTGTGTTTTTCTTACTTAAAGTTATAACTCTTAATACAAACAACACAAAGCTGTTTTTTTATAAACATGTAAATTCGTAACAGACATTTAATTTATAGCTTGCCATAATTAAAATATGTATAAACATATAAATTTGTTTTTAAACACTTTATTTCACATTTCCTGTTCACACGTTGTATAACACAATGATATGACAGTATTTTGAATCTTATGTTAGTTTTAATGTTCTCCTGATGAAGCAAGGGCACTTCCGAAACCGGTAGAATTTGTGTGTTTATTCATATGAAAGAATAAACCAAATATTGTCTTTTAAAAAATGCACTAAAAATATCTAATGGTGCGATAACAACCCCTTCGTTGATTGTAAATTTAAAAGCTAACATAATCTACGCGTCTGCTCCCGTATAGCCTTAACAACTACAATATTATGGTATACAGTAATATGCTATGCAAAATCTAAATGATTAACCCACAATAAATTAAATACATTTCCCCTAACGAGTTGTTAATTAACATATTGTCAAAACCAAATTACTTGATAAAGATTTAATTAGTGTTTATGTAACTGATACGATTGGTTTGCCTGTGCGTGAGGTCAATAATTATATAAGAACATGAATTTTTAATGCGGAGATGTAATTATTTATTATACGGATTAAAATAACGATTGAAAACTGATTGAATTACTAGAAAGGGAGTCGACAGTAATTTTTATGTACCCCAAGTATGCTTTACTGCTAGAGTTTGAATTAGATTATATATAATTAACGATTCAGGGGTACTTTTTTAACTTAAAATTACTCCCAAAGAGTTTAGATAATGTTAGCAACCCTGATATAAAACTGCGCTATAAAAATTATTTTAAATGATATCGTGAAATAAACATTATTTTTTAAGACAGGTAATGTAAAACTCTAGTCATAAACATAAGACAGATGAATATCTTTTTTTAATGTAGATATTAGATTCAAAGAGGGAAAAGGAAATAGAGAAAAGAAAGTTAAATTATTTCGTCGAATTATAAAAAACGGTTATAAAAATAAAAATAGATAGATTACTAGAATAATCATTTGTATCGTACATTTGTAAAATACACCTATTTGAATAATTTGTGTTATTTCATATTATTTATTAATTTAAAATAATACATGACATATTTGCGGCAGGTCCAAGAGTGGAAGATGCTCTCAGTATCGCCCTGGTGTTTAACCACCGTTCAGAATTGAAACGTAGCTTGAAATGGCTTTAGCCGTGTTTAGTAACTTGCAGCCATCAATAGCCAGGTCTCCCCGTCTCCCTTCCCCCATCTCCTTCCCCTTCATACCCCAATTTGGGATGCATAGTCTCACTGGCTCTAGACGGTAGCAGTTGGGACTTTTGTGCGGTATTTACATAAAATTAAAAAAAAAAATGTTAACAATGTTCTAGGTAAATGAAATGTACATAGTTTCCAGGGAACTGAAATTTAAAACATTTATGGAATTCTTTTCAGATGAGTGAAGCACCGCGCGACAATGCGATGCCCGGCCGTTGCAAAATTCCATTCATGTTTAACTGATTACAGTAACCAATTTATATGCAATATTTCATTAACTGTGAAATTGAAATATCGAAAACTTCCCATACATCTGTTTAATCGTTTAATGTGAATATTAACCTATATAACTGATATTGTACTTTCTATTTATTACCTGTACAAAACAATCCAAGAATTTAATTTTAATTGAAAGTATTACTTATTCATATTATGCGAAAAAAACCTTTGTACATACCACTTATTTAAACAAAATTATCATTATGTTTCAAAACCAATGGTTTCTTTATCAGGATAAAATTAAAATTAATAAAAATAACAATAGACAACCAAGTTCTCGTAGACAAAAAACATTACAAATAGGTGTGATTAATTAGTAAAAGGTATCATAAAAATGCAATTAAAAGTAATTATTTCAGAATATGTAATAATTAAAATTACTTATTTAAAAAAAAAAAAACTCTTTTATACGCCAAAGAGATTTTAAGTTGGATATTCGAAATGCTTACAATTTTTTTCATAATAAACTATGTTTAGATATGGTTTACGATTAGATAAAATTAAAAAAAAATATATAATATTTATAAGAAATCATCAGACAATATTTTGGCATTTTCAAGGTATCTTTTAAAAACATAGAATTTGTTGTGTTAAAAACGTCGATGTCATTTGAGTATCAAATTGTCAAACTACGCAGAAGAGGAATTGGCGAGTCATCTACATAATTTAGTTTGTGAACTATTATGGACTAGCTGGCGTAGGTACACGACTTCGCTCAGGGAGTTGATATGAGATTGAACTGACGTTCGAACCCACGACGGATCTTGCTTTATATACCCCTACCAATAGGTAGCCCCACGTGAACAAAAAAGGTTTCGAATGGTCCACAATGTTCCAGGACAATCCACAACATTCGAGGATGTTCTGGAATGTTCCACAACATTCCAGAATGTTCCGGGATGTTCTGAATACTCTCGAATGTTATGGACTGTTTTAGAAATGTCTAGAGGGCGAAACTTCCAGCCCTTATATCTTCAAAAGCACGCCCTTCAGGAAAAAACGGGAACCTTCCTTACGGATAAGGGATAGAGGCTACCACACCATATAACTCCCTTGATCGTACCGGGACTCATTTATGAGTTTTAGCGGGACACACAATTTCATACAATTTCAAACAATCCCACATCAAATCTTTTTCTAAATATTTATACCCACCTTTTGATTGCCTAAATATAATTTTAAATATTTAAAAAAAATCCAAATGTTTGACGTTACAATATATTAAAAAATATATACTACAAATTAGATTACTAGTTCTCATGAATTGAAGAACCAAAATATCTCAGTGATCTCACAGGGTTTTATGTCCCAAATAAGAAGGTCAATGCAATTTTCGCGTCGAAAACATAATAAAAATCAGTGGTAAAACTCAAGAACTCGCGCAGCCCCGGGTACCACTTATTGGATAACCAACACCTCTGCCTTAGGTCACCCTCAGTGGTTCGCTACAATTGCTGACTTAGCAGGGTTTCCGGGTTCATGGGGTGAGGTTTGCTACTACTTGGCGGCAGATGACCTGGATACACTTAACCCCACATTCCTACACCCCTCATACTTATTTCCTTCCCAGAACTTCCTCTCATTCCTTTCCTTAAAAATACCCTCCACACACTAACTCCACATTTGGATTACTGCTCTACGATGTTATATTTGGTCAATGAAGGAAATTTGAACAAACTAGAAGTTATACAGAACAGAGTTATGAGATGTATACTGGGAAAAGGCAAATACGCAAGGATTAATTAAATGAGAGAGGAGCTAAATTGGATTCCAATAAAAAAAGATGTTAATATGCTAATTTTTGTGCATAAAATTATGAAAAACCAAATGCCAAAATACTTTAAGGATGAAATTGTTTTTAATAGAGACGTACATATCTAAATACGAAACAAAAAATATAAACAGAGATCGATTGCTACAAATGAAGAAATCAAAATCACAGAACTACCTAAAAAGATGTACGATGAAATGCCTGAAAAATAAATGTTATGCTTACTGTAAAAATATTTAAATTTATCAATTTAAATCATTTAAAATTATCAATTAAAATTTTTAACTAACTCAATAAATAATAAAAAAAAATTAAAAAAAGATGACATAAACTTTGAGGAAAACTATTTTCCTCAAGGGCTCCTGTGTGGAGCTAAAGTTAAAAAAAAATAGTCTGATTCAATGCTTAAATTGAATATATCTATGTAAATCTGTTATCTATATTGTATTGGAAACAGAAACAGAGGTAATTTATTAAAAATATTCAGCGACTTGCTGAAAACTTACGTACTTTTGCATTTTACTTGTTCAGGTTCTGTTCAGCAGACGATGAGACCTTCATTCACAAAGACGTTTAGCGAGATCCCTCCGGCTGGCCGGGCTGCCCAGTGGCCCGAGAGACTGATTTAATACTGCCGATCCTTTGAGGCCAGATCCATAAAGGGTTCATATCATGCCCAACGGTAACCTTATTATATCGAGCGTTTGCGGAATAAGAGCAAACTGTGAACTGTATTTTACAAAGGCCGGGGACCAATTATATTATCTCATGTATGAGAAATTTGTTAACTAAGCGTAGAGATGTCCTGTTTCGACTGTTTTGCAGTTCGTCTGTATGTACATTTGTTTGCACGTTCCGTTTCCATTTAATGATTAAATAAATATTATTTTCACGAAGGAAAAGCTTCATGTGTATTTGGACTTTATTATTGAATTTTTTTTAATATTATGAAACATGCATGAAGAGAGTTTGAAAAAAGAATTGTCATTGAGATAGTGCCTTTTCTTTCGAGAAGCTAATAAAAAAAGTAGTACAAAAGTATATCTTACTAATATTATAAACGCGAAAGTTTGTATGGATGTATGTGTGTTTGTTACTCTTTCACGCAAAACTATTGAATGGATTTGAATGAAATTTTACAATAATATAGCTCATACATCAGAATAACATATAGGCTATAATTTATAAAGCTAGCTAAGGAGGGAACACGGGAGGGGAACGGGGACAAATGGGAAAGGTGATTCAGGGTGAAATATTGTATTTATTTGAATATGGCATTCAGCGCATGCCGGGAACCAGCTAGTTAATATTATAAACGCCAAAGTTTGTATGGATGCATGTGTGTTTGTTACTCTTTCAAAAACTATTGAATGGATTTTAATGAAACTTTACAATAATATAACTCATACATCAGAATAACATATAGGCTATATATAATGGTAAGCTCTGGTGTTATGACATTTGTATAAATGAAAATGTGTGTATTTCATATATTTTAGCAGTAGGGAGGAAGGCAGTGGGAAGAGACGAGGGAGGGGGAAGGCGGGGAAGGTGGAAGGGATCGGGGACGCACGAGAAAGGACATGCAGGGAGAATCAATTCATTTCTTTTAATGACATTGCAATGCATACCGGGGATCAGCTAGTGTTTTATAATTAAGTAATCAGGTATTAATGTGTATAGTACACAAATGTTAGTTTGTTATTGTTATTTAGTCATTGTAAAATAGTACAATGAGCTGGAAATAAATAGCACTTTCGAATTAATAATAACAGCAAATTTACATAGTGCGCAATTTACTGATATTTCACCCCAAGTTCGCTTTACTTAACAGTCTAACCCCTAGCCTATAAATAGTCTAAATTTACATAGACAATCCAATCAGAGAGGCTCGTCTTATTCAAAATAACTCCCAGTGTTGTTAACTATTAACAAGCTGTAAACAACTCTTAATGATAACAGAACAGATTTAAAAAAATCATAAATTACTTATAATGAAAGAAACGAAAACACGTCATTCTGAATGCGAACCTCCAGGCCTAGGCTAAGGAATGTTTAATAATAATAATAATTTTTATTCCAAAACGTATGCAGGGGTAGTGCATTGCAATATATTCAATATATAAAAATAACAAAAGAAAGATTAACTAAAAAGTAAATAACAACATATAAATAAAGTAAAAAAAACAGCATGAAAAACATGAGAAAAAAACTGAAAAAAAAACACAGAAATGAACGCAAGCAGCCGTTTACGAAGGCTATTTCATGGTGGTGATGATCGCATTCTTTAATTGGCGCAGTCTGCGACATAAACTACCCTTGCGGTGGCGGAGAAGTGCTCGGAAAGTGTGCACTCGTCCCTCCAGGAACATTTCCAGAGCACTGCAATATCTCGGTAGGTGGAAAAGTTGGCAATAAGTGTTATTGTAGGCGACTTTAATTTTATGCCAATGGGATGCAGTATAGTCAACCTGCAGTTCTGACGCATAGAGCGATGTGCAGAAAGTGTTGAACAGTATTCTTTTTACGTTAGGACTGCAGAAGTGACAATGTCTTGACAGCGTACATACATTAACGGATATCGCTCTTCTTTGCTTTTCCATATTTAATTTTTAAAAAGAAAGAAAAATATTCCCGGATTACGGACAACTCGACAATATTTGAAAATCTCCTACTACCACCACAGTAAGCCGAAAATTTCGGTTGAGATGTGATGGAGGACTTAGCCAGCTGAGAAATCGAACACTGAAAACCTGGGAGGGACCCAATTGCGATGCCCACTCAATTGACTCAACCACTGACCGGTCTATCTTCGATGTCTTTTAGGTCGTCTGTGATGATGTGTCCCAGGTACTTCACGCTATGACTAATTTTCCTTCCATCTAGCTATGTTGAGGATGAATTCTAAGAAATAAGAAAGTAGACCGTAGCTTAACGTTCATATTTCTGGAGACTGAGTGAAGAGTCAAGGGTTCAGTTGTAACATGGGTTTGTGTCTAACCTCCCTTAGAAAGGGAATTCGAAGAAGAAGGAAAGTGACGAACGTAAAATTTATTATAAAATTCCATTACATTGAATACAGCGAAAACACCGCACAACACATTTTCCTTAACCGCTAATTGTTTTGACCCATAATATATTATGCACCCTCGTTACGAGTAGGTAAATATATAGCACCTGCGTAACGTAACGAAGGGATTAAGCTCCCAAAATAGAACTTTAAGTAATGCATAACCGCAGGTTAACTTTGGATTAACTGGGATCGAAGTTTATCGTTCCTGGTTTACGCATTTAGACCTCGGCTTAGCCAAACTCCGGGATAATATTGCGGTCTGATTAATTTTGAATGACAGCTCCTCCTAACTTGGATTCGTGTCTATGTTTAGCATCCGACGAAGGCAGCTTTGGGAAATTAGGCATTGTTCAAATGGAAATTAGATTTTGTATTGAAAACAAAAGACTTCGACATTTTTTTGATTATTTTTAATAGGGGATTTTCAACGAAACTTTTACATTGCATATTTTACCGTTAGCGCAGAAACAAAAATGAGTTGTGCAAAAACTTTTTCGTTTTCTGAAAAACGAGCTTTGGGTTTTTGAAATGACAAAATTTATTTCTACATTATTAAAAACAAAAGGCAAAGATGTAAACACGTCATTTTTGTTTTTTAAATTTAATTTACCAATGTACTACGTTAATATTATTAATCGAACATGTGCTCTTTCATTTATTGATATTATTCATAATCGCATTCTGAACAATTCATTTTTTCACAGTAGCGCACCGCACATGAGGCCCTGAAGAAAATAATTCCCCTCGGAGCCTATGTCAACTCTGGGGATACTGTGCATATTGTAGATGGTGTTTTTAGGAAAGGAAGAAAGGAAAGTTCTGGAAAGGAAAAATATATGAGGGGTGGGTAGGAATCTGGGGGTTAGTGGATATAAGAGTGACGGATGAATGAATTCACCCCTCGTACTGCAGTGCAATGCGCTGTTCCCTTAACCAGTCTCTCTTGATCCGGCCTGCCTCGCAGTTGAGGGACAGACGCATCTGCTGCCAAAACCCGGATAAATATCACCCCACGAACCCGGCTACCCCTGCTAAGTCACCAAACGTAGCGATACACCTGGGGCGACATATGGCACGGGTGTTGGTTATCCGATAAATGGTTCCCGAGACGGCGGTACCCGTACCCGCCTCCAAAATTTAAGTGATAGTCGAAATACACGTGAAAAACTGTATAGCCTAGTGTGGTTGTCAAAAAATATTTGAAAAACTGTATAAAAAAGTTATTTCATAAATAAAGAAAAAAATTAAAACTGCGCAGAAGAGATTCTTCAGAATTCATAAATTATTCCCAATTTATCAAAGAAAATTAAAAACTTAGTTTTTAATTTTTACAATTAAACAATTAAACAATTTAGCAGTACATATTTTAACAAGGTCACTGTATAACAGGTATTTTCTGTTTGTTTCTTCTTCACTGCTTTCACTAACTTTGTACTAATATGTATTATTCTTTTGGTTTATTTAGAAGTAATCTGTGGGGTTTATTTATGTATTATGTATGTACTATTTTTCTTTGGTTTATTAGGAAGTACCTAATTTTAAAATTTTACATTTCTTTCTTGTTTCTATATTGAAAAAAAAACATATAGGTACGTAAAGGACACTGTGCCGTTAATTATAAATTTAAAAATATTATTCTAATATTATAAAATACCTACATAATATTAAAAAATGCATGCCGGTTAAGTATATATTTGATGTTGAAAATTTCTCACCTATGTAGTTAGGTGGTACCCACGCGTACATTGCTCAGTAGGTGTATAAGCAGGCAAGTACCTATAGAGCTCGTTGGTCCATTGAATTGAACATAATGAAATTAAGCGGAGCTATGACTCCTTTGAGGTGAACGTGTTAAAACACGTCGAATTATCCTTTGAAATATTGCGTTTTGAAATAATATCTAATAATATTTAGGTAATTTATAAAGAGCCATTTGTGTGTCGAATACCTATTATCAAAGGGTGCTTTACACAGCCAAAACCAAAACATCATTACTTAAGATGAAGCCATACTAAATAATGCAAAATCATACAAAATCGTATGTTTTAGTTTTGAAAATTTGACCGCTAAGAAGTATTATAGATGCTTCAATTAAATACTGCGTGTAGAACATACCTTGGCCCTTAAAAATATCGGTCATTTTTTTTTAATAAGTCTTTTAATAAGCTTAGAAAAAAATAAAGTATTAGGTCTATAAAAAACATTTTTAACTGAAAACTCTCCTACTTATAAACACTTTTTCGGATATGGTTTTATTGCATAATGTGGCAAATTCAGTTTCTTATATAATTATCGCGAAAAAAAATTATATTTACGCCCGAACCTCACAAAATAAAATATAATATGCATTTTCGCGTTGGTATTTTTGACATCACGGCGACAATACGGCAGTCGACGAATTTGTTATATCAAAGTGAACCTTATACCGTCCACCGAAGAACGACTGGCAGCCGCCCCGATTTTCTGTCATTACTCCTCCGAACGGAGCGGAGAGAAGACGTGTTATGCTCCGCGCCGCTTATTTTCGTGAAATCAATTTAAAAATTCCGTTTTATTACAATAAACAATGCATAAAAAAGGAATTAATGTTTTTTACAGGCCTTTACGAAATCAACATGTAAAAAAAAAATCTCAAATATTTTTTTTTCAACCTTTCTAAAAGCTTTTTCTCAAGTATTTTTAAACTCCTCCCATAAAAGGGCGTGAATTCCGATTTCGATTTCTTCCTGTACTAGTGGATCGCCTTAACGTACAAATTATTTGACTGTTTTTTTGTTCATTTCCAAATGTTTACATTTTTATACAATTCTCTCTCCAAGGCTCGAAGTTATCTCGATTCTGAATTAGGTTTTTTTTATTATTGTATAAACAATTGCAAACAATTGGAATTTTTTACCCGCTAAGCAACTGCAAGTAGCTTGTCAGCAGGAGATTAGTTCCGCAGGTGAGTTACAACTATTAATTAAATAATCATAAACGCTTTTCGTAAAACCATTTAAAATAAAATACTTAAATAAGGATATTTTTAGGGATGGTTGAAGTAATCCTTTAGTTATCTTAGTATATAGACATCTACGTCAAATACTGATAATATTTTATACAGTATTATATTTTCTGTTTCGGACGTTTTCAGAAATTCAATTTTGGTTGTTTGATAATCACTTATTAAATCTAAAAATGGCTATTTATTATCGTAATTATTTTGCCTTTGATTGTGTTTATAGGCTTTGATCTAGAGAAAATTACGTGGCAGGTAGGCCCGAATAATTGGAAGCATTGAACCGGAAGTCGCGACGTAAAGGGTCCCACCGGATGTTTGTATTCCAAAAAGAGCGGGAATGGAAACAAGATGGCGAAAGGCCGCCATTTTTAGTTCATTAAGTAAGACCGATTCGGCGAGAATTTTCATCGGAGATTGAGTTAAATTTGCAATTACTTTTGACGAAGCGATCACTTTGTCAACGTTCATGTTTAAAAGGCTTACAAAATAATACATTAATAAGCTTGGCGGTTGATCAAAGCTCTAAATTATTCGACAATGATTAGATACTTCGGATTGAGCTTTAATAAATTAATACTGATGTTACATATTCGACAGTGTCATTAGAAGAACATCTTATTTCGCAAAATACCGCGACAGAAACGATATGGTAAGGTAAAGGGAATCATTAAACTTTGAAAGTTTGTCAGTAAGATCATCATCTTTCGAGAAGAGCTTACAAGCAATTAATAATTCAGATAAACCAAGAATTAATCGATAAATTCATCAGTAAATGTGTCAATAAACTAATTTAAATGCAATAATTTAAGAAAAAGTACAATTCAATTAGGGTAAATTTCCCAGAATAAAATTATTTATCTGATGGGAATCCCTAGAGATACGTTTACATCAAATGAAATTATGTAGTGTCAAGTGGGTGAGTTTGTGTAGTTTGAAAGAATGTTCGGCAGAGATGAAAGGGCTGTTGAAAAAATTGACAGGAGGGTAAACACAAAAAAAATTACTTGGTGGTGAATTTAAATCAGTAGTGGCCATTAAAGGGTTGTCAAAATAAGCTAAGCTGCAATCAAAAATCGATTTTTTGATACCACCCCTGATGTATGGCAGTGAGGAGTATACTTGGCAGAGTAAAGACGATAGTTTACTAAATGCAGTAGAAATAAGATTCGTAAAGCGTAAATGTGGCAGTACGGTATATGTTAGTGAATGTAAATAAGTTCGAGGTTAGCCATAGCGTAAATAACATTGAGATAGGGACGCTCTCAGGTGATCGGGTTCATGGGGTGAGGTTTGACTAGGTCTTGGCGGCGGATGCATTTGCCTATCTACTGCGTGGCGGGGCGGATCGGGAGAGACTGGTTGAGGGGGACCTTTTAAACTCTCCGGACGATCTTGACCCATCATCGCTTTGCACCGAAGTGGGAGGAATGGATTCATACGTCCGTAACTCCTGGATACATTAACCCTTAGATTCCTACCTACCCCTCATATCTTTTCATTCCCAGAAATCTTTTTTTCGGGGCCTCCTGTGTGCAGTAACATAAAAACAAAGTTTAGAAGCGTAAAGCGGTTTGAAAAATGGACAGGAGAATACACAGCAGACAAGTAAGTGGATGGAAGATGTTTGGGACTTCTCAGGAAGATTAACGCGATCGTGTGAATCGACAAAGTCAATTAGGTCATCTCAAGACAAGTACAAATAACTAAGATGATGAAGTTAGGTAACTTATTACAAGTAGTACAAGCATGCCTGTACGATTTTACGAAACTGTTCTTTCGTTAATGTACCCACACATTGAATATGTAAAAGTCAGAATTTAAAAAGCATTTCACATAATTATTTTCATGTGTCCGACATTTGAGCATTTTTAAAAAGTGTCAGATAAACGCACAGCATTGGGTAGGTACGAAAAGAAAACATTAAACTCATTACTAACACACGCCAAATGGTACATTACTCTGAGAGCTTTGCCGTGTTCACAGCGCGAGCTTTCGGCGATACAACATTCTGCGTCCATCAGAATATTTGGTCAGCGTTTAAGTAAGTATGGAATATAATACCGGTAATCGCAACACTCGCCGATTTCATTGGGTAAGAAAATCTATTAGCGAAGTGGAAACGAAAAGGCATTTATAGAATGGCAAAATATTATTGGTACTATATAATATTTGTAAAGCGGGAATCGCCGGAAACATTACTCGTCAGAAAAGATTTTGCCCCAAAAAAATGGATCCACGGCTTTTCTTCCCGCGACAAAATATCCCCGACAAAATTTATAAACAAAATATCTACTAAAACCTAACCTAACCTAAGATAACAAAAAAATGGGAAAAACATAATGCAGACACCCTGTAAAGACAATGAAGTATTGTTATCTGTAATTATTTTTGTACCATTTTACTATTTTCATACAATAATTTATAGTTTTTACGGGATGTCCGTATTATTTTTGTCCCATTTTTTGTTAGGTTACGTTTTAGTAAATATTTTGTTGGGGGATGTTTTGTCGCAGGATAAAAATGCGCAGTATCCCAAAAATAGATGAAATCCAATGCAGAAAATAAAATTTTGTAAATAACTATTGTGACTAAGTCCAACTAATGCGAAAACTGGCGATAAAACGTCGTTCATTCGAAAGGTAATTTTCTGATCGTCTCTAAAATTGACAATGTTAGTTTGAAAGGCATCCCGACGCAAATAAATATTTTTTTTATACATACTTTCGGCATCACAATTTGTACAGTATTATAATAACCCGTCAATTTACGCGAGTCTGCGCTAGTTAAAAATAAAATAATAATATTCCAACCATTATTACAACATATAGTTCATCAATTTGTAGAAAATTAAGATTGCTGCTGAAATTATTTAAAGTTATAAATTATTATAACTAATCGGCAATACGATGTAAAAATTTCATCGGGATCCTAAAATAACGCTCGGCTATATCTACACGTCCACAGTACGATGCGTACATTAAAATTTAGTATTTCCAAATGATAAAAGCATGAATGACGTCAATTGGATGAATTGTACCAAAGATTATAAAACTGGAGTAATCAAAAATTTTATATCCCTTTACAATATTTAACGGTTTTCACATTATATTTGACCACTGTATGTATTTTAATATTATGTATAAATAAAATCACTTTTCATGTAAATTAAATACTTAGTGGACGTATTTTTACGTGTGACAGCTTTTTGCCTTCATTACAAGAACTGAGAGTTCCTAAAGAGAAACTGTTTCGAAAATAAATGCTTTTTTCAATTGTGTTCCGCAAAAACAAATGAAAAAACGAAGGAACCTTTTGTATCGATGAAAATTATACCTGTGCTTGTAATTGTGCTTAAAACATGTTTATATTTATTTTTATATGTTTTTCAAATATTTTTCGATTATGGTAAAGTACTACGGAGTGTACGGAGTAATGCAAAATGATAGATTTATGGTTTGAAAATTTGATCGCTTAGAAATATTTTAAGATGCTTTAATTAAATACTGTGGGTACAACACACCTTGGCCTATGAAATAATCGACTTACATAAATACCTAAGTCTTTTTCTAAACTCAAAAAAAAAAGTATCAGGCCTGGAAAAACTGCGTTAAAGTTCAAAATCTCCACCTTACGAACCCCATTTCGGTTATTGTTTTATAGTATAATGTGGAAAATTTTTTTTTTCATAAAAACGATGGTAAAAACATTCAATTTTTTGTCCTGAACTTCTCAAAATAAAATGAAACACTTTTTTGCGATGCTTATTTTCTGAATAAATTAAAAGAGACGGCTGGTGTTAAACGGGAATTTAAACCGTATCACAATCCACATAAGGAGTGTTATTGTTAGTGGCCTGATCCCGAATTTATTACGACCTAGTTCATCGCCTTAAAGGGCCGTATCCCCGCTTTAAAAATACGAAGATGGCGAGATATGTAATTTCGAATGTTCGAGAGAGAGTGCGCTAATATTTAACACGGTAAAATTGAAGCGAAAATTGTGAAAATGTTCAATAAAACGTTTCGTTTAAAATAGAGTAAAAATCTCTTGGGGCTGTCTAAAACAGCATTTAAAGGAACACTGTGATTTTTTTTCATACAAGAACCTTACTAACTAAGAAAAAAAATAATTTCGGAGCATAATTAGCGATTTTTTTCTATCGAGGGAATTTCATATAATTTGCGTTTCGGCGTGGGGAATGTATAGATATTATCTTTAAAATTAACATATATTTTTTTAAGAGCTTAAAAACTTTAAATGATTAAGGGGGGATATGTAATAAATCGGTAGAAAATCGGGTAGCTGCGGCTGAAACTGGACATCTACGGCGCTTAATTTTAATACCGCCGCTTGAAACAGTTATATTAGATTCGTCATCCTCTATATTCTTACATCATTGTTTAGAGTACAAGGCTCAATCAATATCTTCTTATTTTCCAATCTCTGAAATATGAGCAGAGAAGAAGAAGGTGATGCGAATATGCCATAGGCAACAGTACAGATATTTCTCGGAATAGAGACAAATTTAAGGGATTCGTGGTAATCCACTTTCAGAAGAATCGTAAATCATTTCAAATGGGTATTATCATAGAACGAATGATAATAATTTAGAACACATCTATATTCGAGACATACCTATTATGTCGCAATATTTCAGAAGACTACTACGTAATACAAATCACAAATTTGAGAGGAATGGGTATTACCGCCCCGGAAACCATTAATTGAATAAACATAGTTCACTCCAAGTGGTTCGCTACGTTTAATGACGAAGCAGGGTGTCCGGGTGAGGTTTGACTAGGTCTTAGCGGTGTATGACCTGGACACACTGAATCCCAATGATTTCTACAACTGATTCCTATAACCCCTCATATCTTTTTTCTTCCCAGAACTTATTCCTTTCAATAAAAAGACCCTCTACTGCATCCCAGAGAGAAATTATTGTATTATCTATTCATTGGATTGGATCTGTGCCTAATTTTTCTGCACGTTACGTTTTGGATTTCGAAAATCCGCTACATCAACTTTATTTTTCAAGACTTTAACTATAGGTAGCTAATTTTGACTGCATTTTTAAATATTATGGTAGATATCTGCCCGAAGAAAGTTTGAAAAAAGAATTGTCAGTGCCGTTTCTTTGGAAAAATTGTATAATTCCTTACCTGAAAATAAACATACGGTTTATATTTAAGTAGGCATGTATTTAAGTACCTACTTGTAAAGCTTTGATTTTAGAGGAAACTTTGATTTAGATTTTCTAAATAGGAGAAAATTAGAAACATGCTTTTTGAACGCGAGATCTACTGTTCACAGAATTACTTACTAGTTTAGTAAGAATAAAATAGTATTACAAAAAAACGATATATGTAAGCAGGAAAGATAAAATTTCAGCTATGTGATAATCCCAAGGCTTTTACAGAACAAAAACATTACGCACAAAGCATTTCGACTGTTTGTCAGTCATTTATTTGATCGCAAAAATTGTGCAAATTAATTCCTATCAATTTACAGGCGAAATTCCTTCTATCGGATGCATGAAATCGGCATTTTATTACGCAGCCAGATCTAAATAGTAGAAACAAATCAAAATCATTCGGATTATTTCGATCTCAAAAATAGATGTTGTAGGCATACTCGGATACCCGACCGACCACGTAGGTATCGGTCAGAAACAGACATTGGTGTTATTGAATGGCTTTATAATTTATGAGGGACTTAAATAATAATTATTCCGGATTAAGATATAGGGATCTCGATAGTCAATAGAAAGGAATCGTATAAATAATTAACCAACGAATATAAATATAATTGGAATGTGATATCTTTATGATCAGTTATAAAGATTATTGTAGGTGCATAGCAAGATCAACCAACGTTATTACATGTAGATACTGTTTCAGTATAATGTAAGGATGAAATAGACATTTGGCATCAGTAGAAAAAAAAATTATATCTTTGAATATTATATAACATTTTTTTTTACATAATAATGGGATTTTAAATTAAATGGATTGTAACGGTTAGAACCCGTTAGAACCTTTCCAAAAAGTACTGGATGAAAATGAAAATTAGATAGAGATTATAAGTAATAAAAACATAAGCTAAGCGGTACAGATCTTATCAAGAAGCACTTTTCGTGTAGATACAGAGTGGTTATTACCAAGGTTTTTATATAATAATTTGATTTTACTTTGAAAGTACTGGGCGAATATTAAAATTAGATTATGTACTAAAGAACATACGCTAAGAGGGACGGATCTTATCAAAAAGTGATTTTTGGTTATTAAACAGCAGAGCGATTCTATATCTTTTGTGGGATGTGATTATTGAGTATTTACTGTCACATTTAATTAAGATTATTTTAAACAAGAATTCCTGCTAGTATGCATGATTATTTGTTCATTTAATGTACGTTTTAAATAGAAAAAGCAAAAAAATCACACAAATCTGACAGGAGATCACGTCCGTTATCTCATAACGATCCCACAAAAGATATAGAATCGCTCGGGAGATATTTGAGTTTGAGACGATAATGAAAATCTTCCAATCAGAAACAAAAAAAAACGGCTTAGATAAGATAGAAATATTGAAACACGTGAAATATAAAAAAGATCATTTTAACCTGCATCCTCTGGTCCCAAAACCAATAAATGAACGCTCGTCAATAATAATAATAAAAGGCTACGTCAAGCATATCTACGATGCATGCACGTTCGCCGTACAAATCCTCGATTTTCTGTAACATCAAATACTGACTGAAACGTAAGGTTTATTGTTCCATTTTCTAGTAACCTAGCTGTATGTTAATTCAAAGCGGATATATCACATTACGAAGTAGTAATAAGCTACAAAAATACTACTTCCTAGCGTACAAAATTGCATTATTAATACAAACAATAAGAACGGCGCACCAAAAGTTGCACAATTTCGCAAGACCATTTTCCATCGATGTATTCAATTATTATTCATTGCATCGATTTGAATAATTTCTCGTGTGTCATGCACGGTGCTTTGCAGGAAATATTATGTACCTTCGGTGTACAGTGTGTAATCTGTACTGTGTAGAGGCAGAAGGTCGATAACCTTTCCTGAATTCATTATGACGTTGGTGTCTTTATGTTCGGCAGTTGTTGTCGAACCACCTTAACGATCAGTGTTTGGCCGAGGTTCATACGAGGTGATATAACACCCCAAAGCAATAAACATTGTTATGTGGTGATTAAACTCTTACAAAATAATAAGCTGTAGTTGAAAGAAAGAGTAAAATTTGGCCATACCACACGGAGAAAAATGGATTGCCAATTTATTAAGAATTCTTTATTTTTTTTTAGTAATTCTGGTTAAAAACGGGATTGCAGGCCTTTTGAATGAATTGACAGAAAGAGGTGGCCTAAGAAATGTTAGGAATCGAATAATCAACATTCCCTTTTTATTAAATTACGAATCTTTTATCTTGACTACGAAACAAGTCTATAATATTTACATTACAATTCGAAACTTTCTGATAATCCCACGATAAATAACTCGTGATATTTTATAAGTAATTTCTAACCTATAGTTGGATAATGAAATATATTCAATACTCTTTTTTTTTACAGTGATGATGTATTGCCCACTTACTCATAATTTTGTCAGTATTTACAAATGCCAACATTTCCTGCCGTTCATTTATACAAAATATGTTACACAAAATGAATCATTTATGATTTATCAACTTATATTACAATAATAGTATGGCGACTGACCCCTAAAATAGCCTCACTCAACACTTTGTAAACAGAGGTTCAATTCCCTAATAATGCATGCCCGTTGAAATTATATATAAGAGGTGTTTGTGATGAAAAATCGTATGAAAATACGTCACTGCATTCTTGGAATGCATACTAGCCACACACTAGTAAACAAAACAAGGAGAGGCTTCCATATATTTGAAATTGTTTGCGCCGTTGTTTGTCGACTACAGTACAGGCTATGATGCGCGATGGATTTTGAAGTGTCACGCGATCAAGTCATTGTCATTGTGTAACGACGAATGGCGGCGATTGTTGTTCATACTCGTTATTACAGCTGATTTGTTTTTCCGCAAACACATTTAAAAAATAGATTGATTAGACTGTTTAAACTGTGTACTTTACTTAGCGACAGCACTGAATTCCTTATTTGGCGGTCGCGCCCCCAGGCGTTGATTCTTAGGATTCATGCAATTGACGACTTCACAGACTAGTAAACAAAACAACGAAAGGATCCACTCGCATTTAAAATTGTATGACGAAAAAACAACGAAATTGTGACGTTTGTAGTGAAAAATAATCTTTTCTCTGCATCTTGCCATAAGTTTACAATTTACGTTTACAATGCAGAGGTGCTGTGTTTATGGGGTGAGATTCGTTCGGGTCTTGACGGCGGATGCGTTTGCCCACCCACTGGATAGACTGGTTGAGAGAGACCTTTTAACCTTCCCAGTCGGAATCTTTCGACCCATCGCCTTACATCGCAGTGAAATGAATTGCTTTATACCTCCTTCACTCCTGGACACATTGACCCTCTGATTTCTACCCACCCCTCATACCCTTTTCCTTCCCAGAACTTCATCTCCTTCCTGCCCATTAAAATACCCCAAGAAAGATGACATAGGCCCTGAAGGATTTTTTCCTCGGGGCTTCTGTGTGGAGAAAAAAGATTTGAGATCCATTGGTAAGGAAAGTCTCTCAGCGACAAAATATCCTTTTCAACTATTAAAATTTAATGTGTCACTGATTCCTAACCACTCGTGAATCACCCTGATATGGATAATAATATTATTGTGTATCGACTTCACTAGATTACTTAAGGCGGCGATTAAACTGCTTATAGTGTACTCTTTACGCCCCGAATGTAATTGAATGTTTTATGTCGGCGGCTACCGCAATAAAAGCTTCTCGATCACTTCGCCCTAATTCAAGATTAGCAACTTTATTGCGATAAGTGACTTAACCTTTGTGATTGATTGGATATTCACATTGCGAGTAATGTGGTTTTAACAGATAGAAAACAAGATACACAACACGGTTATGCCTTAAAACACATAGTTATAATAATTATATGACACGAGATAAAGGGCATAACATATTATAATGTATTAGTTACCAATTTTTTTGTTTTTGTTTTTACATTAGCTCCACACAGGAAGCTCTGAGGAAAATTATTCCCCTCAGGGCATATGCCAATTAGAATAAAAAATAATATCTCTTTTCGGTGGCTTGGTTGGCTTTGACTGTGTAAAAGGCACTTAAAACACAGAACTAAAATACTAGCAGCAATTAGTGCACTTTCCTGATGATTTCCGTCACTTTTAACATATTTTTTATTAATTTTTCAGGAACAAACAAAAACAGTCAGCTGTCACGTTAAACTGGGAGTAGTTAACACGGAATATTCAACCAGAAAAGCAATACAAATTTCACGACGCCATAGCTCACGATGCAAGATTTTCTGCATTAGAAAATATTTTTTTATTTAATTAAACGAAAAGAAAAATCAGAAAAAGATATTGATTCCACTGGGTCCAATCTTTTTCTGATTTTTCTGTCTTCAGATTTTGATTGAGTTTCGCTAATATTGTCTTCATTTAATTAAATATTATAATTTGAGTTTTTACTCATAAAGTTAAAAATAAAAATAAAAATATTTTTAAGTTTTACATTTCTTAAGACTAGCTTTACTCTCTAGTTTCGCATGATATCATAAACATTTCAGAACTTTACGTTTCAGGCTAGCTTTACTCACTAGTTTCGTACGATATCTTAACAATATTTGTTTATATTTATTGAATTGTTTCATTTTTAACGGTTAAATAGATATAAAACTCAATAGCTCATGTTGAAAATGACGAACTAAATTTAGCTGCAAATTAAATTTAATTAAACAAAAATGCGAGATGTCTTGCTTTAAACTTAAGATTAACTGGTAGGTACGCTTTCTTGTGTGATAGGTACTAAAAGATTATAGTCATAAATATTTTCCCTCAGGGCATATATCATCTTTGGAGATGTTGGGTGGAGGGTATTTTTGAGGATAGGAAGGAATTCACTTTGATCATGAATAGACCCATGTTATAGGAGGGAGGAAACACAAAAGGCGGCAAATCATTCCATAGCCGAGCCGTTGAGCGCAATAACGTGCTGTAGAAACGACCCATTGTCATGTGAAAAATGTCAACCGTTTATAAATGCTGGGAGCACATTTGGTGTATTTCCAGACCGTGTACCGGTGACGAAGGGATCAATCGCATTCAAAGATCAACGATTATCTTCCAAAGCTTGAAATGGTTCACGTTGAAAATAATGTTGCGAACTCAATTTAATTTAACAAAAATGTAAAATTTCTTCGTTTTAAGTTCAGATTGACTGGCGCGCTTTCTCGTGTGCTACCAAATACCAAAAAAATACAGTAATAAATATTTCCAAAAAAGAAAGTGTTAGTGAATTCGGGTCTTCCGGGGCTGCTTCAAAACAGAATCCAATCTAAAATGTGAATCCAGCTTAATTTAAAGCTGTTGCCTAGGCATTCATAAGCTTAGCTTAGGCTCAGTGTAATCAACTCGTTTTCATAAAAAGCTGATTCAAACTTCTCTCCCAAGAATTATAATGCTGGAAAACGTGATTTATCACAAACTACAATAATGGTTGAAAAATGTTCAAATCGAGTTACACGTTACAAGTTAAGGAAATGGGTTTAAATTTCACAATTACTCGACAGGAGAATTAATGGGTTATTGAACTAAAGCGGGCAGGGTGGTTTGAGAAGTATTATGGGACGCGTTTGTGTTGTTATTTGTCGTGGTAAGATGGCGTTATATTAGATTAAGTTGCTTGTAATTTAATGAAATTACATGTTATGACGTTTGACATGTGATTTAGGACATTAATTTAAGGGAGTCGAACACGTTCCTTGTTGAAAACGTTATAGAAAATATTAAGAATTTGTGTTACCTCCATTTTTTAATTCGCTTATCTTGGCGTTAAACGGAAATGAAAAACGTTCATTTCCGAGTACCTATCCAGTCACTAATTATGAAATGCATTCAAGGATAAAATATATTTTCCTCCATCCTTCCTTTCTTCCCTCCACCAAAATCCCCCTCCCACTACCTCCACCTAATTAATTTTTGTTATAAGTTATAAGTTTCTCGTGAATGAAACGGAAGTGTAGAAACCAGTTGCATTTAAAAAAAATTAAAGTAACAAATGTACATTGAACATTAAAACTCTTCAAAACAAAATAAAATATATTTAATTAAGCACGTACATATGAAGTAACGCCACTCAATTTTATTTTTGCACACCCCTCTTACTTCATTCTAAAATAATATTTTGTCACAAAAAGAGTAGTTGTAGTTGTATTTATCTTTAATTCTACATATTATTATATTTCGAAAACGGGTAGGTAATGCGGAATATCTAAAACATGCTGTAGGCTCTTTAAATAACTAGCCATTTCGTCGCAAGATTAGGCAGATATAAAGAATGCCACACAAATTTGTCCTGACACGCACTTCTGGTTTTATCAAAATAAAAATAAAAACTCTTCTGGTATTCCAAATCTCAACAATCTATTGATTCAGTTGTCCTCTCTTCATTCACTTCATCTTCATTGACTTTCACGTCATATATCCAGACACTCCTTTCGAGGTGGGACGGAAATAAAGAGCGAGAGTTTTAATATATTTTAAAATCTCCAGCCAACAAATGAAGTCATTGTTCTTTGAGATGATAAGTACAGCCCTGAAAACCAATGAAATGTATTATACAGCATCCCAACTCCAACGACTGTGGAGGGCCGATTCATAATTCATAGATTAAGCAATTGGAAATTTAATAATCCTTCTACAAGTCTTCAAAGCCGCTAACGAGAGGGTAATCTCCCACCACTTTACCATCCTATACACAACGGTGGAATTCTGTTAAATTATACCACAAATCAAAGATATCGTATTAAGGTTTGGGAGCAGTCTTTAAATCTTCTTGTTTATTGTTGGAAACATTCCTCGTTTGCTTGGTTTGTCTATATTAGAGGATACTATTTATGGTAGAGAAAAAGCGGTGAAGTTTTTGTGAAGAATGAAAATAAATTATGCTTCAGATGACTATGAAAAGGTATGAATTCTAGCATTAAATTGTATGTTTTATGGTATAGTTTCATACCACGAGCCAACGTAAAATATATTGCGGTGGAAAGTGTTTCATTATATCTTATACTAGCTGGGTTACCCGGCTTCGCTCAGGACAACATTCGAGAGTGTTCTGGAATGTCCCACACTGATGTTCCCGATTCCCTATTCCCGAAAATTCCACGACATACTCTGCCACTCCTACCAGAATTTTCTAGAGCTCTATGGAACCTTCGAGAACAATCTTCCGGAAAGTTCTCGAAATTTCAAGAGGGCGAAACTTCCACCCCTTATATCTTTAAAAGCACGCCCTTTAGGTAAAAACGGTTACCCTTGTTCCCTAGGGGGGATAGAGATCTACCACACCATATAACTCCCTTGATCGTACCGGGACTCGTTTCTGAGTTTTTACGGTCCGCACATTTTTTTTACTTTCTTTTATAATATACAGCTGTTTCCCGGCATGTGTTGCAATGCCATATTCAAATAAATAAAATGGTACTCCTTGCACGTCCTTTCCCGTGCGTTCCCCTCCAGCGTTACACTTCCACCTTCCCCGCTCTCCCGCTCCCGCGTCCCGCAAACTCCCCTGGCACTTCATTTCTTGACTCTTCTCCCGCCCGGCCCGTAGTTAAGTATCCGAATTGAGAAATTCAAAAAGTTAAATAAAGGTATTGAAGCTGTCTTGAATACGAAGTAATTTATTTTGATAAGGATTAAAACCAAGATACAAATAAAGAGCCTTTTCAAGCGGCGACATTTTAATTAAATTTTTAAATTAAAGATTACTTATTGTGGCATAACCATAATAGTTAGACATATGCTGTCGCGATCTTTTTTATAAATAATGATGTGTTCTACAAAGTCGTAGTACATTATTTTATTCTATCATCAATAGTTTTCGCAGCGCACGCGATGTAAAGAATATTTTTGGTAATTTTTTTACACCTTGGGTTGCATTATTGAAGTTTTAGTAAGGATGCCTATTTTTTAAAACATAATATAGCCTATGTTACCCAGGGATAGTGTAGTTTCCCAACAGCGAAAGAATTTTTGAAATCGGTTCAGTAGTTTCGGAGCTTATTCAATGCAAACAAACAAACAAACAAACAAACAAACAAATCTTACCTCTTTATATAGTGTAGTAGAAGTAGATGTATATAGCTTCCCTACGCGGGTTGTATTGTACACAGTGGCTTGAATTGCTAAATGTAATGATGTAACGTTTTCTTTTTTGATATCAATATATCAACACCGAATAAAAAAAAAGAAAGATATCAAGGCAACTGAAAGCTGACTTCGTTATGGATTCACTAATAGCATGTTCATAATTCTAAACAGTACACCACGAATATGGAAAGTTTTATTGATTCATTTGATTTACGGACATTTTACAAAAACTTGAGCTTTCTTAAAAAGTGCTTTATAAATAAATGTGTCAGAATTTTGTGTTAAAACTATTTAAAACCAAACAGAATGGGCCTTTCAGAGAATTAACAAAGATTTAAAGCTCGATCGGGGGAAACTTTTAACCTCTAACCGTCTAAACCAAGTTTTACGGTCCATATTTAAAAAGTTTAATGGCGGCTCTTGACTTTAAATAATCACAAAGATATAAAATTAGTTCCCACCGCATCGCAGTAATCACGAGCTCGTAAAGAAATGTGACAAAAGAATGGGGTATTTGGTGACAAAAGAGAAAATAGGAATAGAGCAACTACAAATGCCCGAAGAAATGTTTAGGCTTCTATTTCACTTTAATATCCTGGTAATAAAACCCCGCTCTTAAATCGTTAATAGATACGGCCACAAACGATGGTATTCTCTAGCTTAAGCCATCAAGTGTCATTTGAGATTTAATCTTGTCCTAAATCAAAACTTATTATTTATTGTTAGAAATCATAGCAGCATAATTTCAGGGGGGTTCAAATTAAATCGTTTATCTATTTAAAGTCTCGAGAAAATAGTTAAAGAAGTTTAGAAAGAAACATTGTTAACTCATATCTCATATGTACTTTGACTATTATTATTATTTTTTTTTTTATTAAATTTTTAAAAGAAAGACAAACATTCCCGGGTTACGAATAACCCAACAATGTTTGAAAATCTCCTACTACCACCACAGAAAGCCGAAAATGTTGCTTGTGTTGTGATGGAGGACTTAGCCAGCAGAGGAATCGAACATGCGACGCCCGGGTGGGACCCAAGCGCTATGCCCACTCAACCACTGACCGGTCAAATATATATTTCCATACTTTGTACCGCATAGTTTGTATGATACGCGACAAGCGGAACTTATAGTTTTTGGGTTAGTTGTGAGAGAATTTTTGATATGTTGATAGTTGATATATTAGGCTGCACCCATTTCTATGTCAGGCGTTATGTTTCACCGTACGTAAGCATTGATAAATTTTCAAAAAATATTGTTAGGTGTAAATATCGTAATAATAAAAAAAATCCTAAATAGGCAAATATTTATTTAACTCGAACGTCACGGAGTAAAATAAATGCTGCAGTAACTTGCACATAAATATGACGATAAGGACATTTTTGAAAGAGCTGAGAACTTTTGATTGATGGATAGCGAGAATAGTCATAAAAGTTAAAAATTACAATAAAGGAGTAATAAATGCATTTTTAGCTGTTACGTGCAATCCCAGGGGTATCTACGAGTATGTAAAACTGGTTCAATTTCAAAACCCTTTTGAAAAGTCATTAAAAGTTATAAAAAAAAATAGAAAATAGTCCATAACCTAACCTGACGTAAACCTATTTAACCAATTTTTTCCATGACTTTTAATGATTTTTCAAAGGAGGTATTGAAGTAGCATTATTCTGAGTTATCCGGTCACCGTGAAACTAGATTTATTACTGTTATGTACTACTAACAATACTACTTTTATGTCTCGATCGTGTATATGTACCTACGTAATATCATGTTATATAAATATATATATTCCTGAAGTGAAATTATTTAAAAATTTGTATGTTGTGTTCGGTGAAGATCGTTTGTGTCTATATTTCAATGCGTCCATTTAGGTGTATTATTATTTACTTATGTTGCATAAAGATAAAGTCTTGGAACTAAAATACAACAATGTAAAGTCCATGCACAATAGCTGAAGATCTATTATAAATAACTTTGTAACTTTACTATGGCCATTAATTTTGGCCACCATCTAACTTGAGTGCCGACATAATTAAAATGTTCATGTTTAGTGTGTGCATTAAATAATACAAACTAAGGTCGAATTCAATGTAGATAATAATATTCCCTCTTCGGAGATATAACTTTCGCCTTTAGTCTCCAGTACTGCATTCTGCATGGTTTACGCCTTAGCGTGTGACCCTTTCCCAGGTGTATAGGTACATATGTTCAATCTACAATATGACTTATTATTTTATTTTTTCAATAAACAATTTTCATTTGTTCAAGCTTTTGATATTTTAGTTGTTTTTAGTTTTCTAAAGCCTGACAATTTTCAAATAAAAATTAGCTTCCATCCGACTTTTATCACAGGAAAGTTACTTGTTTGTATGATTTTTCAATGTGAAAGGCTCGACAGCGGAAGGACGAAAATAGACGTATAAGAATTTTACATAATAACGCGGAAGTGGATGGGAGAGGAGTCGGGGGCGTTCCAGGAAGACGTTGCACAATAAGGCGGGTCACGATTGTATGGGGGAAAAAAAAAACTTGTTTTGGTTTGTCTGTTAGTGATAAAAGGGTGTTAAATGAAGATGTAACATCACGTAATTTTTTTAATAATATTTGGATATCATCTTCTTCCTCCGGATTGAGTTTGAAATTTCACAAAATAGAGAAAAACCCACCCTTGTTAAATCTCTAAAAAATATTAGATAAACAATTAAAAATGAACTTTTTTTCAATAAAACACAAATTAGAGAGAATATTCTGACTTATTTATTAAAAAAATATATGATTATAATTAACATTATCTCAAGACAGTGTATTCAAATACCAGCAAAATCCTTCTTATTCTCAAATTTCGGCATTATTTTGCAAGACTCAATCTTTGCCTTAATAAGACCTTCTCTTGCAGACTTCGTACATAAAGTAGTCGAGGCTTCAGTAACAGTCTTTACAGCTCTTTCACCTGCTTTCACATGGCAGACGCAGAAGAGGCAATTTACCTTCTCCCCCCTGTGCTACAAATAATTGAAGATCTTCATCCGATATATTCTTCAGTATTGGGGGTTCGGTTACATTTTGCTGCCAACTAATAAGGTCGTAGTAATATGATGCATCGAGGTTTATGTTTGGAAGTTGGAAAAGCCTTGTTTTACTTAGTTTCTTACTGCGTGCTTTTAGAACACGACGCGCAGCTAATTACCGGATATGCTTGTGAGGGTCAGTTAACATTGCAAGTAGTAAATTTTCGGGGTGTGCGAAGTAACTGTTTCTTTCTATGACTGGATCAATTATAGTTTTTAGTTCAGGGGATAAGTATCTAGACGCTGAAATTAGCTGCCATAGGTGACGTGCTCCATCTTTACAGGTGGGATGAGTTTTAATACTGAACCAAGTCGGAGCATAAACTTTAACAACGTACGTTGCTAAAATAATAAGATTCTCTGTAGGAGCTTTCGTTGCAACATAAAGACGAAGAATTCGGTTAGCACGCGTAAGCCATCTGGCATGAGACATTTTTCCAGGAGATTTGTGGCCTAAATCTTCAGGTAATTCCCCCACCGTAACTGCAGATACGATTTTATACAAATATAACTGATCTGTACTTAGGTCTTTAGTTAATAATTCAGGCAACACTCCGTCAATTTTCTGAAAATGAACAATAGGCTTTTTTCACAGTTTTCTAAAGCTAGTCCTATTGTCCCTGAATATGTTTGAGGTCCAGATGTCTTACCGTCAAGATGTGTGAACAAATTACGAAATGGTAACTCGTTCATATGAAGCAAGCAAATTATCCATTGCAATGGTTTATCTAAACGTTTTTCAAGCAAACGTATTATACCTCCATGTTTTCCAACGTTCACGTTCGTTCCGTCACATCCAATAGCCATTGATGGTTCAAATGGTATTTCTTCCTTTAAAAAATAATCGACAATTGTTCTTTCTATAACTTTCGACGTGCCAGAGTTTGGTGCAATATAACCCAAATATATTGAGTCTGGCTCTTTTATCTTTGAAATATGCTCTTCAATGATTAGTTTTCTGTAATGCCTCCCCCCCTTTTCCCTGATAATTAATGTTTTATCTTTCCGGCCATCAAAATATAATGCGGGTATTTGTAAAACTATGCGTTGTGCCTTAATATTTTCCCTTGTTTTTTTTCGTTCTCTGCGAAGTTTACTTTTGTCAATAACTGGAATATTAGACTTGATGTCATACAGAACTGCTGAGGCAATGGCTGCCGCTGCTCTATCCGAAACTCCATATCTATCACAAGTTTTCGACAGTGTAGAATAATCAATAGTGACCGCAGCCTGCTTCTGAGGCATTTGAGATACAACATTTGGTTTGAAAACATCATTGCTATCGGATTCATTTGATGCAGAAGACGTGGAAATATCGATTAGAGAGGTATTTAGCTGCTTACCTGTGCTTTCCTTTTTAGACGTACGAAAGGATTTTTGCTTCAGAAGTTTTCTTTTCAACGCAGTTTTCATTCGTTTTGTTGTAGCGGTATCCACATTTCCTATTATCATTTTTCGTGTAGTACGTTGGTCACTAATGAAACTCTGTTCATTTACAGGTAATTTTTATCTTTAGGACAGTCACATTTACTGAAATCTTTGCATTTGCAAGACGAAATATCAAACAGCACTTTACTTCTGCGACGGAATTCCTCCATTTTTTTCTCCGGTATTTTAGGATGTGACTTAAGAAGGTTTTTGAATTTAAAATAATATGACCTCAACATGCGTGCTACTCGCGAGTGTGTAACGATGGGAATAGAAGCCTTTCTCCATATTTCTTCAATTCGTGCTGTCACAGTACACTCTGCTGAAATTTGGGTTCTAGTTTGGTCTCTTGATTTAATTTTATTTGATGCCTGGTCCACTCAAAAAACTTCATAACATCACAATAAGTTGGTAAAACATTGTCTTTAACGTGGCGAATTTCACCAAATATGGGACTTTTTAACGCATTCCGAGTACGTTCCATTGCGAAAACTTGTGCAACGCGACCTACCGCTTAAAGAATCGTAGCGAAACTCCGACGTCGGTTGCGCAGAGTCGCTGCGCTTAGTGCAATCGGTGCTTCCCCCGCCCTCACCTCGAGCCACTAATAATCAAAACTCGGATTTTTTGTAAATGAATTCGTAAATACGTACCATATTTGCCATAGAATATTACAAAAAATATAGTATAAAGGATTCGTAGTAACTTTTATACGCACTAGAAAATACCTCTATAAATGAAAATTTTCAAAACTTTGAAGTGAATCCGGAGGAAGAAGATCGTATCAGAAATTAAAAAAAAATTAAACACGTCGGTTTGAACCCATATGGCACCCTTTTATCGCTAACAGAATCTAAAATTATCATTTTTTTTTAAATGACCCACCTTATTGCACAATCAACTAAATCGAATGCTTGAGTTGGGTCGTGTCAAGAGTCGGAAAAATAAACACATACAGAGTATGCATGAAAAGGAAGAAAGCTTAGTAAAAAGCGAAGAAGAAGAAAAGGTGTATAAGATTAAATTTCTACATAATTCTGGGGATAAACTTTGTTGACTTACCTCTTTTCGTAGGAAGTTTCATATCGGAATGATTATGCAAATGGTTAGGTACATACCTGAAACAAAGGAAACATCATTATTAGTAAAAATACAAATTTCACAAAAACTTTATAAAATTTGTTGAAATTGTTTGTAAATTTGAAATATATAAACATTTGAAAAATGAAAAAAATGTCTTACAATACAGAGTGATGAACTACTTTAACCAGTGGATAACAAAATGTAAATAAAATTTTGATCTTCCGGTGACTCTTTTTCAGATGTCTCTTTAAAAAAAATCTTCATAAAGAAACAACAACAAAAAATCGTCGCTGGTCACTCAGTCGAATAACCACTCAGACCCTAACCATGCCCCTATCTGCCCCTAGTGATTTTAGTTTAAAAAAAACACATAAAAAATGTCGGCAAATTAAAAATTTATTTACATTTTTTACTCCAATTAATGTCAGCAATCACCGGTTAAATTAAGTCAATTACATCCCTCAACACTCTGTCAAACAAATTATTGGGCACCCCAGTAATTAATATTGCAATTAAAACAATTAGATCTCAAGTCTGCTTCGTGTTTGTGTTATTTATCTACTTCCTAATTGATACAATTATATTATGTATTTTCAAACATTAAATGAAAATTTGTCCCTTACTCAATTCATATAGCACCACGTAGGTGAGCCAAAGGCTTACGGAGTTCAGGACTCATTTCCTGAGTATCCTGTCGTTCTCCCAGCCATGTCTTAACACAAGAGACAAAAGAACCCAGAAAATTCTCAACCTCACGTTTATTCTCACGGTCGTATGTTAATGGCCTCAGCAATATTGTTATCTCTGTATATATACTTACAGGTACCCACAACTTTGCAGGTACGTATGTATATTTATTGTCAGTACATGGCCACGGCACGGATGACAGATTGTATCGACGAGAAGAAGCCGAAGAAGGCAGACTAAAGAATGGTTGACAGATTCGAACGGTAGGAATACTAATATGTATTACTAGCTGTCTGCAGGCATGTAATGAAATCAAACCACATTCCGACAGGTTTAGGTATACGATTCGATCTGTGTAATTTCATGAATTCCTCCTGATCAATTGCCAAATGATGATAATAAATATAATGATATCGAAACTTTAAACATGTCAGTGACTTTCAATTAATGTCAACCTTTGGGGACACACGAGTGCCCGTCCTGAGACTGATACGGGAGGATGTATAGTTTTATAGAATGCTATGAGATGTGGGGAAATAGCTAAGAGGAAAGGTAGAGGAAGAGAATGATAATAAATTATCTGGTTAAAATAAGTCATTTTTAGAAAGTTTAGATGCATAATTGCCGTTTCTCATCAGGGCAATGCTGATTAAACTGTTAAATACGAATGATGAATTTTTCGATAGTCAATGCAAGAACCAAATTAGTTAAAATAATCAAAAATGTCAAAAAAATCAGCGGTAAGAATTTTGATCGTTAAAAACAATATTTACTTCTAATTTAATTACAAATAAATAAGAGCAATGGACATTTACTTATCTTGTACCTACTATATCTAATAAGATGCCAATGCATATAAAAAGCGAATCAAACGCACCTCTGAATCAAAAAAAGGTTAATAGATCAAGATCTTTTATATTCATACTGTTTCTAAGCACATATATATTAATATCAATTGATTATATGCATAATTGCAATCTTATGTATTCATAAACAGCATCAGACAGTCGCTTACCTTTAATCTTGCTCTTTGCAAAACCAACTCATTTACTCATCTACAGATCCACGAACTCATTTAATCTAAATTATTACAACATTGACATTTTTTACTCGACTTTACGTGATGTAAAACGAAAACTCACTAAGCAACCTGACTCAAACTAGAAAGTTCAATCCCTATATATTTCCGTCTTTTTCCTCTTAATCCTATTCCTATGTTCCTTCTCCCCTCCCCCCTTTTTCATATATTGTAACTAAAAAATAAATTAATTAAGAAAACACCCTTGAAATATAAATTAATAAGGAAAACAACCTTACAATGTCATACTTTATCATTCACTATCATCAGTGGAAAGTTCATAATTGGCATAATTAACTAACATATTATTGTATTATTATGTAATCTCTGATTTTCTGTTTTCAATTTTCTCAAAAATAAAAAAAATAAAATACGCTGATTGCTTTATTGCCTGTGTTATATCTATCCGTCTGCGTATTTTATGCCTTTTTATTGCAGTTACTTGAAATGTTATTCTTTTATATCAATTTTCTATATTGTGGTTATACATGTGCTTAAGTAAGCAATATTTATATTGTTAAATTGACCTGCTGACAAACGGCAGTATAGCGGGTATGATGAAGAATAAATAAAAAATAATAATTTCAAACATCAATTTGCATTTTTATATTCTGCCAAACAAATAAAAGAGTAAACAAATAAAATGTAAATTTAGATATCTTAATGTCTACGTACAATTGATAATACTGGAAGGAAAAATCATGTGTTAATATGATATGCCATAAACCTTAAGATGAACGGGTGAAGTCTTTAATATTTGAGATTCTCTATTATTTTACCACCCATAAAGACGCAGCATGGTCGTGAGAAGGATCTACGTTTTAATATTAGAACAGTCCGCTTCCATAATATTTTTCAGCTTGAGCGTAATAGCTTCGGTCGTTTTATAATGCTTAGGATCCAGTGTAGTCCACATTGATTATTTTAAAAATATAACCGAATATATGTAGGTAAATAATATTTAAAAAATCAGAGTGTGCAATTCACATGCAGTAGAAGTGAAACTAGAAAGTCGATAGACGTCGCTTTCTTTTCTTTTGCCTGTTTATGTTAAAGTGGTTTGAAGATTGGATATTGATTTTTACAAAAATAAGAATGTTTATTTTTTTGGATTTGGTAAGATTCGAACCTCCGTTCGCTCGTTCGCTGGGTGTCTCTCTGGGCGCTGAGTCAGGCACTCTATACTGCTGCGCTATCGGACCCTCGCGCGTAGGCGTGAATTTACCGCATTATATTAGAACCGAGGATCGTCAAATAATAAATGTTAGTGGCGCACACGCAAAGTCTCATAAAAATTTTGCGGTATTTTTTCCGAAAAACCAAACTTATCCACTAGCTTTAAGCATTCGCTGCTAATAAATACGAGGGTATTACTGAATTTTATTTGTTTTGTTTTATGTAGAAAGCAGTCACTTTGTGGTTTGACATATTAATGAAAAAAAATCAATTACTTTGTTTATCTCGCTTGAAAAAAGCATCATCATGATACCAACTAAACTTTACTGTGCGACTGTTAACTTGTACCCTGGTGACGCTTGTGTTAAGCAAAAGCGGTCGGCCGTAATTAAATAAATAACTTTTGTGGTTATAAACAAAGTAGTTACTGAATATTCAAATCCTTTCATTCAGCCATGACTTTGGTCTTGGACACACTTTTCTGCATACAAACCACAAACATATTTTATCCTGGATACTGTGGATATGCTGAAATAAGCACTGGATCATCAACACACAACAAGCAATACATATACAGGGATGTACCATGTACCTACCTATCTATTTATATAAAAATATGCTTGCTTGGGTGTATTATATGAGTATATGAGATGTCTATCCGTTGCTAAACCATTTATCCGATTTTAATTTTTATTTTTAAAAATTTATTTCTATATATTACAGTATTAACCAAATTTTTAACATTTTTACATAATAGGTATGTTTTAAAATATTTTTACATAAAATATTTTTCAATTTTAATATGTTTGCGATGAAACTTTGGGGATTTGATGGGCGCATGTCCGCGATGGTTTCTATATACAATAGTGAGCTCTGGCATTATGAAATTTGTATTAAAAAATTGCAATAGGTGGCACGCGAGCTGTTTAAAAACTGAATATACCGGGACTGAATGCATGGAATGCGGGAGGGGGGAGGGGAACTCGGGAGAGGGGTTTGCGGGACGGGGGAAGCGGGACAGGGGAGTGGGGAGAGGGAAGACGGAGGGGGAACTGGCATAGCAACGCATGCCGGGAACTTGCTAGTACTAAAATAAAACGGAACACTGCATCCACACCCATTCCTCTTATCAAAATTATCGCATTATTTCCACTTATGACGTCTTGGAGCTTGGAACACAATACTCCAATATATTCAACGGAACGATCCATCGGTCACTCCCTTTCTTTTAATCCCCGGCCAACAAGTCTCCATAATAAACAAGGGGCCTCGCAGGTTGACAAACGAGCAGCAGGTTTGATAAATCGGTTCCCTTATTCCATCACGCCACCGATTATTTAATAACGACCGCGAGGATGAGCTCGGCGGCGGTAACGGCCGTTATAAAGGCTCTATAAAAGCTCATCCGATCATTCGTTACAGGTGAGGGCACTTAGCACTCGTGAGATGGATGGATATGATATTTTTACGAGTTGCAGAGGACCACACAGTGTCCACCGTAACGAATATGCTTCACTGCTTGCAACAGAAACCTGATTTTTTTACCTTTTCACGGTAAGCACGGAAATTCTTCAGATTTTAGATAAATGTTAGATTGAATACGATTACTTAGCGACGCATAATTGAAGATACTAACATGCATACCAATTCAATAAATTACATCGAGCTATCTATCGATCAAAATCTCGTTTAGAAATTATAATAAGTAATAACAACAATTTCAACGTATGGTAATAAAGTCTGCGTTTTATCAATGACAAGCTTTACTTTAATCCTTCCCTCGATATTTCAATTTATATATTGTGAACATGGATATCAGACGGCGTATTGATTTATTTATTGAAGAACGAACTTTTCAAATATTTATATTCCGTAATGAAAATAACCTTACGAATTGAAAAATCTGCATTGATAATACAATAATCCAGACAGAAAGTTTACATTACGCCAGAGCTCACCGAGCTCCGATAGTATTCCGGTTTCAGAAAGTCAGATTACTCGTATCTGAAACTCGAAAAACTCTCGAAGCTCGGAAAGCTCTGACGTCATGGAATCTGTCAGGAAATTCTTATTAATGCAATTTGTGTGGTCATTTTTGATGGTGATATCATGATATATCATCAGCCTCCATAAACAATCAACAATAAAAGTGTAACCCAATATTTCTTGGAAGAAAGTTCAATGATAAGTTACGAAACTTTCAGGTCAAAAATTATTATTCTTTGGGTTCATAGATTTTCAACAACATCTGCAATATTGCAACAATATTTTCTTCCTGAAATCGAAACTTCTGCGCTCATTCCTTGACAATGGAAATGAAAAACGATATTTCATTTCTCACATTTCCGACCCCAAAAATAAGCCAAAAACCAATAACTTAGATCTCAGAAATATTTCCGTATTTTAGTATTTAATAATAGAAAATAACGTATGAAAGCAAACGTTATTTAATCGATTATTATTTACGGGTTCGTAATATATATTATATTTCGCTTGTTCCAAAATTTTATACTGAAAATTTGTAAATTTCAATAACTTCCCACCCTCCTCAAATACTGAAATTACTGAAATCAGAATTTCAACATGAATGCTTTCAGTTAAGATTGCTGAAACGAGACTATACTCGAAGTATTCCAACTCAGATTCAAACTTACTTTGTTTAATACAATTTAACATACTTTGGGGTGGTAGCGAAGAGAGTTGTTGTTGAACAAGAAATTGAACTTACCTGAGAAAGATATAATTAATCATACCTACCTGCCGACAAAATCTCTTTAAGTCTCTTCAAAAAGTAAAGTACTAGGTACCTATCACGGGTAAGCTTAAAATTAATAAATAGATACGAGTACATACTAGCGATTTTACGGCTTGGGTTCCAATGCCACTAATAAGTCAATTGTTTCTCCCTGCGTGTCTTTTCACATTCGTCCCGTTCCCCTTCCTCCCCGCGTTCCCTCACCACTCTCCCGCGAACTCCCCTCCCGCGATCCCCTCCCCTCTCCCGCGTTCATTATATTCGTTCCCGGTACATTCAGATTTTCAAACAGCTTAATTTGATTTTTTTTAACAAATTTTGTATCACAAGCATTCATTTTTGTATATTACAATAACAATCAATCAAATTTGGTACCTAATGTAGGTACCTATTTAAAATAAATATAATTTTTGATTAGATTGAAAGTATTCGATTTTGGTTAGTACCATACGAGAGTATTTCAAATAAATCCATAAATTTAAAGAGTTTCAAAAATTGAATTTTGATTAAACAATCATTGTTTTGCAAAATGTCATACCCAAATTGAGACATTTTTGATAGTTTTGTAATGATTAAAAAAACTTTTCAGACGTATTATCATGTGGTTGTAATAATCCAGAATCCTTCGCGAGGATGGAAAGAAGGTATTTTTAAACATTTCCTAAGCTGAATATAGCAATACATAGATATCTCATATACTCAAACAGGTTCCATGCCAACTCAGAATGAAACCAACTCAGAACCACAACAGAAAGGTCATTAAAACCCATGAAAAGCAATTTTAAAATAGCCGGTAACTAACCTAACAACCTATTTAACCATTTTTTAAAAATATTTTTTAAAATCACTCTTAATGACCTTTCTGAGGTGGTTCTGAGTTGGTTTCATTCTGAGTTGGTCGGTCACCACTCATATATATATATACGAGTGGTGACAAGCGATAAGCAATAAGCGAGCACATTTTGATTTTTACAAATTATATTTGGATTCTGTACTTTTACTCTTATTTCGAAGCGCGTATTGTATAGTTGACACAGTAACTACGATAAATGTTAGACAGTACTTATAAAAAAAACTCTGGGGGCTGTGTGCAAGTTAATAAAAAAATATTCCAAGATATTCAATCTACGTCATTACTTTTACGTAAATATGTTCATTCTAAGCAAAGTATGGGTTATAAGTGACTTAAAGGAGAGCGATGTTTAATTCTAATATTAATTTATGTTTCTCAGTTAAGGTTTATTATTCAAATAACTGATTCACTTCATTATGTCGTCCATCTATCTTATTTTCCCCTGATATTCTTCTTCAAGATACTTCTCCTCCATAATTAATCTAAATTTATGTGACTCCGGAGATTTTTCTCAGGGAATGAATGAAAACAATTATTTTTTTTGGGACTCGGTTTTAACTTAACTTTTCTTTGTTATGAGATATGAGGTTTCAAAGTTTGCAAATATTATTTCTCATAATCTATTTACCGATTTCTGATTTTGAGTTTGAATCTTGTGTAAAGTATTTTAGTTTAACGCAGTTTAAAAGAAAATATTTTAACAGGACGAATACTCACCATTTTAGAACCTAAACTTGGAATGTGGCCCTGTCTTAGAATGGCATTAGGAAAATGAAGTTAAAACATTACGCAACGAATTATTATGCTCTAGCTAGTTGCACATAGTCCTATGTGCAACTAGCTAGAGCATAATAATTCGTTGCATAAGGTTTTAACTAAATTTTCCTAATGCCATTCCAAGACAGGGCCACATTCCAATTACACATTTTCCTTCAAAATATGTTAAACCAAAATACTGTATACAAGGTTTAATTTCAAAATCGTAAATTGTTATATGTACTACGAGAATTCGTCTTTACAAACTTTGACACGAAGTTCCCTATCGAACTTAAGTGACGAACCTCGAAAAACAGTAAGTAACAGCTGCAGCGCTTCGTAAGAACATATCAGATTTAAAAAAAGGGCAATTTCAAAATGTTCAAACCGATGTTAAAACATTGTGAAATAATTGAAGCTTTAAAAATTATTATTATTACAGAATTATTTTGGTTTTAGAAATGGGCAAAAGAAATAATTTTGCTTTTTTTTAATTTTATGGGTGAGTAAAACCTCCAATTGTAACATTTAATTAAATGAAGACAATATTAGCAAAACTCAAGCGAAAATCTGGAAACAGAAAAAGATATTTGCACCTCTGGAACTCGAACCCACGAACTTTCGCTTTCCGGGCAAATGCGCCAAGGTGTCGATATCCAATTCGGTCTTTTTTAACTGCATCATACTTCAACTAAAAACCACCCACATTATTTTCATTTTCTTAACGCATATTTTTTTTATCTTTATGTATGATTGCAAGATTCAAACCCGAACTAAATGCTTTCTAGATAGTGTCTGGAAAAACCATCCATTTTATTTAATATACGACGTCTATTGACTTTTCTGCAAGCCTAGGATGATTTTTTTTTAAAATTTTATGAGTAAAACCTCAAATTGTAATATTTAATTAAATTAAATAAGAAAAAGATGGGTACGACTTCGGTTTCTGGGTTCGAGTCCCAGAGGTGCAAATATCTTTTTCGGATTTTTCTGTTTCAATATTTTCGATTGAGTTTTGCTAATATTGTCTTCATTTAATTAAATAATTTTGAATTCCAAGGTAATACATATTAGAAAAAAAAACTGTTAGTCAGAAACTTGTCCACCTGAGGTGAGGATATGATTCATGAAAATACATAATCACTACATTGCATACATCTGGTGAATATACGATTATATCATTATGTTTATGACGTTGCGTTAAGCAATTACAATTTGATGTGCGATAAGAAATAAAATCTTGCCCACCATTTTCTTTTCTCCCAATTATGGCATTAATTGACAGCATTGATCGCCAGTCGTCAAAATTTTATGTGTTTGTTTTCTTATTCGTAACAAGAGGTATATTAAAATAACATCTGATTAACTGTTACCATACATAATCATCTTTATGTTTTGCTTTTTAAAAGGCTTTCCATTGGTTTGCTATAAGATTACATCGAACGAATTCGAAAGCAATGATGCAGTTACGACGAGAAACAAACATATTAAGTTATAAAATAAAAATAAGGTGTGGCCATGTAAAATGCAGTAGTAATGACTTATTTATTTTCGACCCTGTGGAACTTTTTTAGCGAAGCAAATATTCAAACAAGTTCCTATTACATTATTTGTTCAAATGCCGAATAAATATAAAATAAACGAAAAATGTCGATGAAAAATCATCATTCCTTCTTGTCTTTTCGTAAATTTTCATTTCATTTTCCGTAATTTTCTAACCTGTTTTCTCTTAAGCAATATTCTCAAACTGGATGTCTGGCCATATGCTTAGCTTGGAATAGCTAAAAGATACATTTTTATATCATGTAGAATTACTGTCACATCCTGTTTTTAATAAAAGGAATATTTTATTACAGATTGGGATTTTTAACCCCCGACCGCGACGCAAGGAGCGGTGTTATGAGTTTGACCTTTTGTGTGTCTTTCTGTCTGTGGCATCGTAGATTCTAAACGAATGGACCGATTATGATGCGTTTTTTTTAGTTTGAAAGCTGTTGAGATGGTTCTTAGCTACAATTCATGAAAATCTGTTTAGACGTTTCAAGGTCATCAGCTCTTTTTTGTGTCGGGGTTTGCTTAATTTTTTTTATTATTAACTTGGTTTTCATCGCTACCGCTACAAATGTTGTGCATTTGCTTTTTTTTCTTGTTCCTTTTTTCTTCTTCTTTTGTTGAGATAGTACTCAACTGTGTTGGTTATTAAAGAGCATTTTATTTAACTCAATAAAAATGCACGGTTGTCTTCAAATAATTCATGTCACTGCATTTAGTATGAAGAATCTGATTTCATCTAGAAACCATCTATCACCGAATAATGATACGTCAGACTGTATGAAAATAACCCCAACCATTATTAAAATGATTCGGAAATTCGATCAATCTCAATGTGCATCTTCAAATTATCAAGTAGAGTTAAGTACTTTTTTACATTAACTCCACATAGGAGACCCTGAGGAAAATAATTTCCCCCAGGGACTTTGTCATCTTAGGGGATGCTTTGTGGACATTGACCTAGTACAAGCTGTGTTGTATGGTATGTATGTTTTTTTTTGTATTCAGATAGATGATTACGTTTTGAAAAATAAAATCCGTTGCAGCTACCCTCTAGTATTGCAACTGGGTAATTTTTATGTTTGAAAAAATTAACTCGCTCAGGATGACTGGCAGACAATTTTTCTTACTGTAGACCAACAAAAGGTAAAACGCAAAGCACTGCGATCTGAATACTGCCATACAGTTCAAGCACTTTTCCATAAATGGGCCTTAAACCCAATATCATTTGGTTTCTGGCGTCATTTCTAATATCCATAGGGGACGTCTAGATATACTTGGTCGAAGTTTGTGGAAAGTAAAGTGTGAACCTAGGTATTGAAAAGACCCATCTTGTAGGAGTGAGGAAACACAGAGGGCGGCAAATCGTACAATAGCTGAGCTATTGAGTCGTACAAACGACCCGTTCTCATGAGACAAATTCCGACTGAATAAAAATGTTGGGCGCGCGTTTTGGCGTTTTTCTCGACTGCGCTTTGGTGCCGAAGGAATCAATAATGCAAGTTCCTCAGAACATCTTCCATTTAAATACCGGTAGAACACGGAAGGTGTTTCCACCCGACGCCTGTGCTATAAAATCGAAACTATCAAATTTCTGCACAAAATCAAGCGTTTTTCAGGTATTTTGGGGCTCCAGACCAGAAGCGGCTGCCAAATTCAAGCGTGTGGCGCACTTGCGATTTGTACAGGATTAGCAGCTGTGTACTATGCGGGTCCTATACAGCACGCCCAGCTTTTGAGAGGTACATCTTACATTAGCACTCAACGACAACTAACAATAACTTACGAAAATGTGCAATTTGGGTGCACAAGAAATATAAAATACTAGCTGACCCGGCAACGCGTTGCTGTGGTTAACGAAACACAAAGCCACCACCCAACCTAGATAACCAAGTGTTGTGTCGATAAATTAACTCACACCGCCATCTGTTAGAAACTTATGGAACTTACAAATAATTTCAAAGCATTATCCTATAATAAACATTTAATGAATATAATAAATATTGAGATCGATAATCGAGATAAAAATTATCATATCTTTTAAGTTGGATCAAATTACACAAATAAGCCAAATTTCATAAAAAACGGTTAAGTAGTTTTGGAGTTTATCTCGAAGTAACGCGAGATTTTTACATTACGTATAAAGATGATGACAATGAGACAAATACTTATTGGTATTTGTCTATTTATAGTTCTGGGTATCCATTGATCAAGTCAAAAATAATATGTTGTGAAGCCCGTAACTCAAATAAAGGTCAATCGATGGGTTAACTATGTGAATTTTTCAAAATGCGGTCAACAAAACTTGTGAGATCCTTTAATAATTTCATTGCTATAATTCGGTCAATTGGTGATTGTGATGATATCAGAATTCATAACAAGGAACCGGTTCTGAGTGTGACGATGATTGACGAGGGGTGACGTCACTTAACAAAACATTGATGACACTACATTTGTTTGTTTATTTATTTTATTTTGGATTCTATCCCAGCAGGGTGGATAGTCGAAAAGTAAACTGCCACATTTACATTATAATATATGGGAATAACAAATAAATAAAAATAAAAATGGTAATACAATAACTAAAAATGGTATTACTGGCATTATACCTAGCTCTCTCATTCAAAATTTTTGCGTAGGTATTAGATTTATCAAAGAATTTTTATATAAAAATGCAGAAATCAGTCACTTTAAATACATGTAGGATTAGGAAATATTTTTTAAATATTTATATTGAGGGATCAGTAGGATTTATCGGTCCAGTTAGGAGTTCTACCGAGCCGAACCGTCTGATATGAAAATATCTGGAGTCGGTGAATATTTTTTCCCATTTGGTCTCGTTTTTTGTATTGTTTTTTTTTATTTATTATACTTATATAGTGCACTTACATAGCGTGGATTGACTAGATAATCCTTTGTGGAAAAGTGTGTGGATGGGTTTAGTCTTTCCTGTGGGGAAGATTTAACCCGGACATAAAATCTGAAGAACCAATCAAAAAGTTAATAATAATAAGAATAATCCATCACATAAGAAGGTCGTATAAGAATTTGAGTTTTTTATGTGAAGTACAAGAGTCCCCACGGTTCCCAACCGTCTGGAGCCAGTGAGATATGGCATTCCCAATCGTTGTATGTTGTGAGGCTGGAGGTAAGTGGGGAGGGGAAGGAGATGAAGAGGTAAATTTCTTTATATAGACAATAAACAGTGTTAATTTCAAGCGACCTCCCAGGTAAGTATGGTCCTGTATTAATTAATTTTTAGGCAGCATCGCGTTCATTGGTCAAAATATTGTACATATATTTTCGTATCGGTGATCAATGAACCGGTGTATGCAATTTATAGCCATAAGTTGTTTTTAATTGTTTGTCTAGCTTGTAGTCTTTCTAGATTTTAGGCATGTATGGTAAGTTTGTACAGCACCCTTGAGGTGATTTTTCACAAAACGGCGCTATATAAATCGTCCAAATATTATTATTATTATTTTTATTATTAAGGTTGGGAAGTACCTGATTATTCAGATCTTGTTACCAAACACAATTCAAGCATGATACATGGTGATCTTTCACCAGGGTGATACTAAGAGTTTCTTCCACTTTGGAAGGTGTCGAAAATATACATTAGGTATATTATTTTAGATTTTTAGGTTCTCTTTTGCGACCGTTGATCACAGCATAAATATGTGGCAATCTCGAAGTGTATTTGTTTGGTGGTAAATTGAAGATGTCCACCGACTCGGAATAATTATTTTCCTCGATTATTATTCTGGGAAAAGAGTAATACATAATGGTAGTTAGTCCCAGAATTTCTGAACTGAAAAAATCCCGAATTCTAGTATTGCGTAGTAGAATCCAAAAGGTATCAATACTAGCAATTCTGGACTATCAACTACATCGTTTAAAATTTTATATAGAAATACCAATGTTAGAGGACACAATATTTACAACATCTAGATTCTAGATTAATGGAAGTAGTATTGTTTTTTTTTTTTTTTTGTACATTAACTCCACACAGGAGGCCCTGAGGAAAATAATTTCCCTCAGGGCCTATGTCGTCTTCGAGGATGCTGTGTGGAGGGTCGTTTTGAGGAAAGGAAGGACTGAACATGGGTCTTGAAGAGACCCATGTTGTAGGAGGGAGGAAACACAGAGGCCGGTAAATTGTTCCACATCCGAGCTGTTGAACTCAAGAACGAGTCGTAAAAACGACCCGTTCTCATGTGACTAATGTCAACCGTGTACAAATGTTGGGCGCGTGTTTGGCGCGTTTCCCGACTATAGAGCGTAATACACGAGCCCGATTTTCAGCCCGTTTCCAATTGGAGACAAAAGTCAACATTTTTCGCTTTACGCGATCGCTATTTTCACCTCTATTTTCATATCTAGGATTTCAATTATCATCACTGCAAACAACACATGAACCATACTGTCTGTTGTGATGCCTACTGAAATCGTAGGTATGAAAATAGAGTTGAAAACAGCGATCGCGTAAAGCGAAAAATGTTGATTTTTGTCTCCAATTGGAAACGGGATGAAAATCGGGCTCGTGTATAACGGCCTTATGCACCGGTGCCGAGGGGATCAACGACGCTAGTTCCTCGGAGCATTTTCCATTGTAATACCGGTAGAACAAGGACAGCATTCCCACCTGACGCCTGTGCTCTAAAGATTGCAATCCGTCTGTTAGTATAAAGTAGTGCATAATATAAAGATCATCGGAAAAGGTCTGACAAGCAGTGTCCCTGAAATCTTTGCCACGCCTTTGTGTATAAACCATGCAAAACGATGTTGATACAAATATTTGGTTTTTTGAATTAAGTATCTGATAACGATTTCAGGAATTCCAGAAGCTCCGATCGAGCTGACCCATATAACTGCCTTCTCAAAGACATCCGACTGGTACGAGTTTAATTTCACATTTGAGTCATCGCCATTTTTGTAAACAGCACATCATATAATATAATTATAATACACTGTTGATATGAGCACTGTCTTGGTTGTAATTGATGGTACTATTAAGGATCCATTTAGCGCACTCCCAATAGCAATTATTTATCACACTCAAATGTATTCAATGTCGGGATGTAAGCGCAAAATGTACCTACTTACTTTATAACCAAGATGGCAGGATGTGGTTTTGTTGCACAACCGATGTTACGGACAGACGTGCACATTAATGGAACGAAAGCATGCTACTAATGAGCAAATGCTACTTAGAAATTTCATTCAACAATACCAAGCCTCTTGTCATTCGGTGCTATGCTAGAACATCTGATCTGCTGTGAGGCATCTTGCACAAATCATGGTATTGGCATGTACGTCAAGTGACATTGCTAATATTGAGCACGATACAGATTCGCGGGTGGAAATGGGAGTGCTCTAAGCATGCATGAACAGGATTGCTTACGAGCATGCTCATTTCGATCCGGTCAGAGTTCGCGGTAGTTAAGCCGTTAAGCGTGAGCATTTTTTGTAATAATATCGAAAATGGCCCGTTCGGGAGACGAAAAAGCCTAGCTTTTCGTGATTTATTCATTCGTGATGTTTTTGGAACATATGGTCAATAAAATACCCACATGTTCAAATTCCCCAAAATTGTTGTACATATAAAGCACTTGCATACTGCTCGTTAACACAGTATGTGGGGACATTGGGGGTCTAGTTTTGTTTAATTAAATCTAGAGACGTTCAAATAAAAAAAAAATTGCTTCCTTGTGAGAGCCCTGAAGGAGTAACCATAAGTTACTTATACCGGGGCGGGTATGCGGTGGATAACCTCCAGTGTTCAAATTCCCCACAAAGTAAAAAAAAAAAAAGTATGTCTTGTTTATTATCTAGACATTCGTTCTGGCTTTAAACATAAATGTATTTTTTAATATGCTGCAAAAGTAAGAGAAATTATAGTACTCTCTCAAAATTATTGTAAATAATATTTTTCAATATCAAGAAATACCCAAAATCTCCCTATTTTCCTCGCAAAATGGGTCTCCCTGCAAAATACCCAATATTTGAAAAATCTTAGAAATTCCTCGCAATTTGGGTTATTTTCCACGAATCGGGAACCGGCATTTTCTTGAAAAGCTTCATAAAGAACATGTGTGTTCGATTGATTGCTTTGAGCATGCTTGTTCAGGAGTATGCTTAAAACACGCATATCTACTCATTTATGAGCAAATGTGTACAGTAGAAGCGCATGCTCATTTTAAACAAGCTCACAAGCATGCTCATTTCTGAGCATGTGTGTCAGTATATGACGAGTGACTGGGTATATTTTTAAATGTACCACCTCAACAGTTGCACTGTTTGCCAGAACTTGGAATCTGGGTCGCTTCGTTGGGGGGGGGGGGGGGATATTTTAAGATAGCTGGTAGCGAGGGAGCAAAATGGGCAGATAACAGTATGGGGTATGTAAAAATTCCTCTGCATTTAGTGGTGGTGGCATTAATTTATGTATGTGGATCCTTTTCAACAACTTTTGAGCCATTTGGTTAGGTTTATCAAACTTCGTAATCACTAACTTCCAATATATGCTAATTGTAATATATTTTCTTATATGTCTTTCGATATGCTTAATGCAGATATCACAGTGCTAAAGAAAGTCATTGTAATAATCAAATAATGGTAATGATACCTGTGCATTACAAGACTGACGATTGGGGTAGGTTTATCAGAGCTGTTGGAATCTACTGAGTAAGAATCATTGACACCTTACGGATTGCATAATATTATTATAGTGCATCACTTGGCAAACGTAACCTAAAGCAACTTAGTCATCGTCTCATATTATGATGACGTCATAGACGTGACGTAGCGTGAGAGCCGGAAAAACTTTAAAAGATAATATCGGGAGATAAGCCGCCTTCTCGAAAGACAGTTCGCCCAAAAAGGCAATGCCGAGAGGACGGGACAAAAAAGCTGCAAATTCAAATCGGGTTCCACCAATTTTGGAATAAAGAAAGTAAAGACACACAATAAACCTACTCGTATTATTGCTGTTTGACTTTTTGAACATCTGTCTTTGATTTACAACTAATTTTTTTCAGTTAAGAAGCATTTTGATGAAGGTTTGTTTTCAGTTTACAATATTATTTAACGTAATATGGCGCACTTTATTAAAAATACTAAATCAAACACAGGAAACATTATTACAGCTTTGTAACATTCGTAAAAAAATAATTAACACTGTACATACTTGTAATTAGGTACCAGCCCGACGCGTGACTGATTGAACAAAATCGAACAAAAAATATTGAGTCTCGTCTTTTTTTTCAGTGAAATGGATTTTCTAACGCTCCATAGTCTACGATAAAAAAATTACGCGGTGATATGAAAATGCATGCAACGACCTGGAAAATCTAAACAGAAAAAATCTGTTCATATTTCAGGACGTCACTCGTTAATGAGTTTTTGTAGGACACACAGACAGATTCTTGTCGTACATTTTTAAGTACCGTGATGATAACAAATTTAAGGGATTTTTTATAATATGGTTAATATTTAAATTTATATTTTCAGGTTGAAAATAAATCCCAATTTTAATAAACATCAAAAGTACAAAGTTTTAACAATAAATGAATAAATTCCTAAATTTAAGTCGGTTATTTATTTAAACCACGTAATAATGTCGACGGTGGCCCGTTTCCCGAAGCTAAATAATTTAGCCACACAAGGTTCGCCACATAGTTATTTTTAAATGTTTGTTTAGGTTTATTGGACCAGGCAGTAAATTTTGCACTATTGGTGTAAAATAAACAAGGCATTTTACGATACTCTCCATGGGATCTCGGCCCCTATAAGTGCGTTTATTTTATCACTTGTAGAGAGGAATAATAAACACTATGTAAATAATTAAATAAGATGTAAATATTAGTAGAGTGACATTCAGCATTGGTTTTATCTCAAACATGAGATGATTCTGAGAAGTTCAGTTGTAATAATTTGGTAGACTAGGTATATATTATTAATATATTTCATACGCAACGAGCGTTTTAGGAAGAAAGAAACACTCCTAATGAGCGTAATACACGAGCCCGATTTTCAGCCCGATTCCAACTAGAGACAAAAGTCAACATTTTTCACTTTACGCAATCGCTGTTTTCAACTCTATTTTCATACCTACGATTTCAGTAGGCATCACAACAAACAGTATGGTTCATGTGTTGTTTGCAATGATGACAATTGAAATCCTAGATATGAAAATAGAGGTGAAAATAGCGATCGCGTAAAGCGAAAAATGTTGACTTTTGTCTCTAATTGGAAACGGGCTGAAAATCGGGCTCGTGTATTACGCTCTTAAGAAAGATGATGTAGAATAATTTGTTTTTGAGATTCCGGTATAATGTGAGTGTTAACACACGCATACATTATGCTGATTAAAGGGAAAGGTGAATAATTAGTAAAGAAGGTAGGTACCTGCCTACATTATGTTACGCTTTAATTTATGCGGGTTCAAAGCCCGGCGTGCGCAAATACATTGTATTTGATCAATTTGTGCTATTTTAAAATTTATTAAATTCCAATTGAAAGATACTCTCTGTATCGCACTAGTACCATTTGGAATTGAAACGTTGATTGAAATGGCTTTAGCCGTGTTTAGGGACCAGCTCTGAATAGCCCAGTACCTCCCCTCTTTCCTCTTCCCGTCTGCTTCCCCTCCCCACTACCTTTAGCCTGATCACATAACCCAATTGGGGATGCCATAGTCTCAGCTCCAGACGAGAGCAGTTGCGACGCTCGTGAGGCATTCACAATGAAAAACAAAACTAATTTGGTGAATATCGAATTTGAGAAATAATCACTAACACATTTTGCGACGCATAGTAATATTCTTAGCTCCCGACCCAGAGGACGAACATTCAAAACTCGGCGTGGGCCAGTAAAATAAACAGGTGTTTTTGTTCGTAGAATAATATAATATGTATTCTCATAAAAGTAGATACTCTCAGTGTCGCCCTGGTGAGAGACTAGTATTCAGAATCGAACAGGCTTAAAAACAGGTGTTTTGAGACACGATCTGAAAATCCAAGTATGAAAACAACTTACTGTCCACTTCCTCATCTATTTTCCCTCCAAATTTCCGCAAGCCTCACAAATTTGCTCGAATTAGAAGCCATAGACCCTGTGACTCAATTGGTTCTCTTGCGTTATTATCATAAAAGCCATGGCAATAATGTTATTTTTAATGCTCCTTTTTTTAGTAAAGTGCCTTACAAAGTAATGAAATAATTTATATCTGAAGATAAATCAATATTCACAATAATATGGATTAAACGAATTTTTAGGAATAAACCATTTTTTACATATATGGCGACCATAAAAGAACCTATTTTTTGTCAGAAGAATAATTTTATTCGAAACCTCGCCAGAGAGAGGCAATTCTGCTAATACCTCTACAACCTATATTTTTTTATTCATCACAAAACTTCATTAGTTGTGCCCCCAATATGAAAAATTTTACACAGCACATGTGAACCAGGCTTTATGATTTAGCAGGAAAAACCTAACATAATTTTAATGTTTTTTAAAGTCCAATGACTTTTTAATGGATAAGCGAAAATGTGTTTTGCAAGCAAAGACGAACAACAATTTGAAATGAAATTCTTAATATGTGTGAATACGGCCGCATTCACGGGCCAATTTTTAATGTATGACTACATACGTTAAAAGATCAAATAATAATGTTTAAATAATATTACCTATTAGTTTTTAGTAAGTAGATACTACCCAGTTATAACTGTCCTTTTTTACTTTTTTTTTCGTTTAGTCATTTATTTAAAAAAAATCTTTAATAATCTTTTAAGAGGAATATAAACGCTAGAAATATTTCGATTCTCGTGCCTGAAAAATTAGCAATCGAGCGTCTTATTTGCGCGAGGCAAGTAAGCGAAAAAGTGGATTTTATTTATTTTGTCCATAATTTTATAAGAGTGAAAAAAGTTAGAACATAGAAAACCTCAAAAATGGTCTTCGCCATAAACGGGTATTTTTATAAAAAAAATATTTTTTTTTGTTATGTAAATAATAATTTTATTGTAATTCCGTTACATAGAAAACCTAGTTAAAGCTTCAATTTATCCGTAGCATATTTTTTTATGTTCATACTGTAAGCCAATTCGTCGTAAAGATTAATTTAAATAGTACCTAAATATGATTTCACGTTTAACTTTGCTTTAATAATTAGTTAAGTTAAAAGTGGTATTTAAAAGCTGACCTAGAAATGACGGAAATGACGTCACGCTCTTTAAATAGTGCGTTCACAGACGAATTCCAGAAAGAATTTTATAACGCCAAAACTCAGTTCGAGAATTTTGCTGAAATAGCAAACATGATTGCGAAATTGATCAAAATTATTACGAAGGAATTATTTTATTTAATTTTCATAATTTATTTTAGAGACATTTATTTACTATCATTTGGTCATAATTTAAAAATTAGACAAAGCTTAAATATTATCTCTGAAATTTATTTTCAGTATCATTTGGGGTTCCGTTCCGTTTTATTTTCTTATCTTGCATCTACAGATTCTACAGTATCAGCATTTGAAATCTGTGCTATCGGACCTCACATGGAGATTCGTCGGATTTTATCTGCTAGGACTCGAAGCACGAGGGTCATTTAGACGGGATCCTAAATATTGTTTTTGCTTGCCATTTCAAATTAATGTTACCTACCTAACCCAAAGGTCAAACTGAACGGCTTGGGACACTGGAAAACAACAAAATTCTTTGTAAAATAAGAACAACAAAAGTTTAATTTAAAGATTTTTTTTTTAAACGTTCCTGTAGCGTGCGGTTGGAGTTATTTTTGGCGATACAATTTGGATCTATTGCCAAAATTTGGATGTATTGCCAATGCAATCTATTCAAACACAATTACTTGCATTAATCAGGTTGATCTAGAAGACAACATCGTGTACCAACTTTACTACACAAACGAACCTCGTCGTGTTCAAATGCAAGTTTCGATATTATCAATATTTATTATAACTACAAAACGGTACTATATTGGCAACAATAATTATTGTTCGTGTATTTAACAAATCTGTAATCTGTACGTCAAGATGGTAGGCAGATGCACAGAATCTTTAAGATTTATTTGTTCCCATAATTAAGAAGATTGGTTTGAATTCACTTAGAAAGATCATGCGGGCAATAAAACAGAACATGTTTATTTTTTACCAATAAATAAGCGATAATGTTTTTACACCCGTATGTTATAGACGCTACCCAAAAGCTCAAATGTAACAGCAAAGTGTACACGGAAATACACTACTTGTCGCTGACGAGTGAAACGTTGTCAGAAACATTAATTAAAATACTGCTGGCTCTGCCCTTCATACATTTTAAATTATGCATCTCCATGGGTGTGCGTTTTTTCCCTATTGATTTTCAGAAATTCAATATCCTTTCACTCTAGGATGGAATGTGGATCGGAATATTGACAGGTATTTCTGGTCCTTTTATTTCTACACGGGTTTGTCGTATTTACCTCATGGATATTAGTCGTAAACAGAAAGAGACAAAATAGTGGCGCCATCTGTAAAATTGTTATGTTATTTGAGATGCCGCAAAAAGATTGTTTTGAACATTTCATTTTTGTATTTAGGATTAAGGGCAAGGGAACAATGCAACCAGATTTAAGTCTCTTCGGCATTAGCTATCCTCTATTTTGTTAATTATTATTGTGTCTTGTTTCCTCTTACCGTTTTTTTGACACCATTGTAAACCGTTACCTATTAACAAGCATTTGAACAATAAAACTACTTAACTACCCACAACACTGAACAAACAACGAGGATAAAATGATAAATTAGCTAATTTACATAGCGCAAAGTTAATGAAGCATCACCTTTGGCGATTTGCAAAGCTAGAAAATGACGGGTTAACTAACTAACTAACCATCACGCCGTTTCCCCACAGGGGTAGTCAGAGAGGACGGACCGCCAAACAACTCGGTCTTGGCACACACTCTTTGCCTCACTCACATTCATACATCGTCTCATACATTCTCTTCTATTATTCTGACTTTTGACATGGCCCGACTCAAGTATCTGATTCACTTGATCGTGCCATGTCTTCCTCGGACGTCCCCGACTTCTTCTACCATTCACATTTGCGTCGTATATTCTTCTTACACTACTTTCTTCGTTCATTCGCTCTACATGCCCAAACCATTTGAGGGTCCCTTTCTTAATCTTACTAATTATAGCCTTACAGTCTTTGCGGATATCCACATTTTTCACACAATCATACATTGTTTTACCACACATACGCCTCAGGGATCTCATTTAAACAGCATTCAGTTTACTTTCATCCTTCCTCTGCCAGTTCCATGCCTCACTGCCATACATCAGGGTAGGTACCAGGACTCCATTGTGGACTGCTAGCTTCGCTTCTTTTGACAGCTTTTTATTAGCGCCAACGGCATTCAGTCCTCCATTAATGGAGTTACCGGCATTCACCCTTCTTTCAATATCTCTATCAGCCTTACCATCTCTCGTAAACATACTACCCAGACACACAAACTCATCCACCTGCTCCAAGTATTCATCATTCACAACTATATTGCATACTGTTTTCGTACTCTCTCTTTCAAACACCATGACTTTAGACTTACTTACATTCATCATTAACTCATTCTTCATACATACTTCGTTCATCCTGCAAAGCTAGAAAATGACGGGTTAAACTATAGTTAAATTAAGTTGATGCACCACGTCGTGTATTATATGGGATCGCCGCTAACAACGCTATAGTTAAATTAAGTTGATGCACCACGTCGTGTATTATATGGGATCGCCGCTAACAACGCTATAGTTAAATTAAGTTGATGCACCACGTCGTGTATTATATGGGATCGCCGCTAACAACGCTATAGTTAAATTAAGTTGATGCACCACGTCGTGTATTATATGGGATCGCCGCTAACAACGCTATAGTTAAATTAAGTTGATGCACCACGTCGTGTATTATATGGGATCGCCGCTAACAACGCTATAGTTAAATTAAGTTGATGCACCACGTCGTGTATTATATGGGATCGCCGCTAACAACCGCTCCTTATATAGATGGCGATAAGGTTTTTGATATAAAACATTCAAGAAAAAAACATAACGAAAAAACATTCTTTATTTTATTTTGCGAAGCTGATGTACAAATATTTAAAAGCCTTAAGATAATTTTCTAAAGAATTCAATTTTCCACATCATTCAATAAAACAATAACCGAAAAGGGGTTTGTCAGTAGGAGCGTTTGAACCATAAAGCAGTTTTTATATTAATCTTTCAAAAGGAGCAAACACATTGTGACTTGATATTTTAATAAATAAAAAAAAAACTTTATTAATATTTTTTAGTCCACCGGTTTCCGTATCTCCGTCGACTACAAAATATCAATAAAGTGACGTAAAACAAAATATATTATTATTATTTAATAGTTTTTTTTATATTATTTAATTGCCGGCAAAGGTCTGATACTCTATTTTTTCTTGACTTAAAGAATACTCGGTCATTTTACAAAGACAAATATGTGTTTTACTCGTAGTTTTTAATTAAAAAATCTAAAATATTTTTAAGTGTTCTAATTTTCAAAAAAAATCACATGATTTGCATTGCTTAGTACTGTAACACCTGTGTCGGTAATACAATACTTGAAAAACTCCCGATTTTCAGAATTAATTGTCAAGAATGAAAAATAATAAAATAAAACAACAATGTTGGTGCATACCTACCTACTACGGCTGAGAAATAAGGTTTTGATTGCAACTGATTTTAAACAGTGTAAATATTTTTTTTAATGTTGCTATGTACATACTTGTAGTTTCTGGATTGGTTCTTTCAACCGATAGCGGATAACGATGTTGAATTGATAGTTAATTGTTGTGACACATTAAATTGACTCTGATCATATGCTGACAACTACTACAAAGTAAGTTATAAGTAGTCATACTGACAACGTGTCACGAAGTCAAAACCAACTCAGCAAAAAATGTGAAAATATTTCTGAAGAAAAATATCCGGTTTCTCCAATTACCCATCCTTATATTTTTTTTAATGTTGCTATGTACATACTTGTAGTATCTGGATTGGTTCTTTCAACCGATAGCGGATAACGATGTTGAATTGATAGTTAATTGTTGTGACACATTAAATTGACTCTGATCATATGCTGACAACTACTACAAAGTAAGTTATAAGTAGTCATACTGACAACGTATCACGAAGTCAAAACCAACTCAGCAAAAAATGTGAAAATATTTCTGAAGAAAAATATCCGGTTTCTCCAATTACCTATCCAGCTAGATCAGCTTTTTTAAAGTGAGCGCTTTACCCCACCCCTTGGACGTGGTGGAACACTCCCTGAAAAGCAAATCGGTTTTTATCTTCAACCAGAAATTAGCTCGGTTATGCAATCACGTTTTAATGAAACAGGAAGAGGAAAATATTATATTATGAAAAGAGCAAAGTTCTCGCTCAGAAAAAGCACTCCAATCTTAAATTTTCATGCTTTTCATTTTGAAAAATTATTCCACCTGAACTAAGAGAGAAAGAATTCTGGGGGAAACTAAAAATTCATCTCTTCAGAAAGTGGAAAACCTCATTTGTAGAGCTAAAATGTCACTAAAGATTAAACAATATAATGTTTGCATGCAGGGCCAATTAGAAGATTATTATCTTGAGATTATCTATATTCTAAATCTATATGTATAAAAATCAAAAAATTCTTATTTCTGTCAATGTATATGTGTGAGTATGTGAGATGTCTATGTATTGCTATATTATGCATAGGGAATGTATGAAACTTTCAAAATACCTTCTTTAAATCCCCGCGAAGGTTTCTAATCATTACAACCACATGAAAATACATCTGAAAAGCTTTTTAATCATTACAAAAACTCTTGCAAAATTGTCAAAATTTGTGGATGACATCTTGCAAAACAATGATTGTTAAAAGAAAATTTAATTATCGAAACTCTTTAAATTAATGAATTTATTTCAAGTACTCGCCTCATCCTTTGAATCGAATCAAGAATTATAGTTAGTAGAAAACATGTATAGAATAGAATTAGAATTATACATATAAAATCAGTGGCGGCTCGAGCACTTCTTTAGTGGTGGGGATCGACATTTTGTACGTACTGTACCGTAATCTCACCACCCGTAGAATAACACATAATAATATAAAATGTCTATAGATTTATGTCAATTTACAATATAGTATAATCAAAATAAAGATTTATCCTGCAATATTATTATCAAACTAATTTGAACGCAAGCGATTCCCGCCCGTAACTTCGCAAACAAATGGTTCTGTGGGGATCCAAAGGATTGTCACCGCAGGTACTTGAATTCTCATACTACTGCGCATGCGCAGTTGCATACGATCGCGAAACAACGCAAGGAAAGTATAGGGATAGTTCGGATTGTCCCCAAAGTGCGTATTAGATTCTGCGCGCTGAGAAATAAACCTGCTGTTTTTTGCGCCGTTCATTGTTCGATGTACGCGCGTAGGGTCTTATTAAAATCATCCGGAATAATTGTTTGTATTTTATTTCTGCAAATATTAATTACTTTTATGTTTAAATAATTTATTCATTTTGGTGAAGACAAAGCATCGACTGTTATTTCCTTTAGTAGGTTTTGAGTGTAACTGGTGGGGACTGTCCCCATTGTCCCCCTGTGAAGAACAGCCACTGTAATAGAATTATATATGTATAATTATAGATATTTTAAATAGGTATCGATGGTAGGCACCAAATTTGATTGATTGTTCTTATAATATACAAAAATCCATATGAAAATGAAAATTTGAATAAAAAAATTTTAATGGGTGGCACGGGAGCTGTTTGAAAACTGAATGTACTGGGACTGAATACATGGAACGCGGGAGGAGGGTTTTGGGGAAAGTGGAGCGACGCGAGACCGGAACGGGGAGGCACAGGAATGGATAATAGCACATATGCAACGGCATGTTATTATATAATTTGGCATTACAAGGTATGGCGGGAACTAGCCAGAAAATTCATAAAATTTGCGAGCTAAGCCGATTATTATTACTATTATTTAGCGACTCAGGGTCATCGGTCTCACATTGGATTTCCGACAAGTCTAAAAAAGGCTACTGATAGAATATCGAACCATTTTAATCGATGTTTGCGTTTGTGAAAGAAAAAAAAAACATCGATTAGTAGATGTACTTAATCACATCTGGTTATTACTTATTACGCAATAAGATAACTGTGTTTTGGTTCCGTTAAGACAGAGTGACATTCATTGATGAACGAATTGGTCCATTCAATCAACCGTGACCACTTTCAATTGAGATAACGTGAAATATAACGCTAGTTAATAATATTAACGACATGGATATAGATTAATCACTCCGACCATTAAATTAATTCACTGTAGATGTATGGAATGGTGCTTATAGTAGTCCTGCTAGTCTGTAGTTTACTAACTAGGGTTACTAAATTATTTTTTTATAAAGAAGATGTTTTAATTACCTGCAAAAAAGCTAAATGCGTAATTTTCTGCAAAATAAGAAAAAAATCAATATTGCATTACATTAATGGTTTACGGCTAAAGAAGACTGCGATTGAATTTTATGTTAAAATAATCTACGAAATTTTACACAAAATAGATCAATCATAATAATATATTACCTAGACCGATGTATCTTCATTACCAGCTTTTACGTTATTACGCAACTTTTGACATTATATTACAACTTAATACGCGAAAACTTTTTTTTTTTTTGTAATATTTTTCATGACTTACACTGACAGCGCGGGCAGTAACATAACAACATGTGTTTATAAACGTAAATAAGTATGTAAGTCGTAAATAACTAATTTTAAGACAGTTTCAAATCATAATGCAAATAGAGCAGTAACAATACTGCTCTATTCGTATTATGACAGTAATCATAACAATATGTGATTATAAATAATGGATATAGATTAAAAAGTACAAAAAGTATAAAAAGTACCCAAGATGCAATCGCAAAAATATCGTCAAGTATCCAGAGTACCCTAGACAAATCGAATAAATGTATAGGAATTTTTATCGACTTACAGAAAGCATTTGACAGCATCTCTCATGAAAAACTCATATTAAAATTAAAAGAAAATGGCATTGACCATATAGCCCTTAAATGGATAAAAAGCTACCTAACAGAGAGACCTCAAATTGTAAAATTAAACCAATCATTTAGTACATCATTAACAAGTAAATTTGGCATCCCTCAAGGTACCGTCCTCGGACCATTATTGTTTCTTATATATGTAAATGACATTTTCCAACAGAAAATTAAAGGCGAATTAATCTCTTATGCAGATGATACTGTATTATTAATAAAAGGTCAAACATGGGAACTAGTTAACAAAATTGCAAACGAAGATATTAATATCTTAAAATCATGGTTTGATAATAACCTTCTCACACTTAATGCTAAAAAAACAACATATGTCTTATTCTCCTTACAGAAAATACCTAACCAGAAAGTTAATATTAAAATCCACGATGAAAAATGTGACAATGTAAGCTGTAAACAAAATGATACTTTTTGTACTGTAATTAACTCTTCTACTGAAATTAAATATCTCGGTGTAATTATTGATCAAAACCTGAAGTGGAATAGTCACATTGCAGAGCTAGTAAAGAGAATAAGGAAATGTATATATATATTTGTTAGATTACGAAATATATTGAATGTAAAAATAATCAAAAATGTGTACTATGCCCTTGTTCACTCTTTGCTTATCTACGGAATTTTAGGTTGGGGAGGTTCTTACAAAAACAATCTAAACTCAGTAAAAGTTTCACAAAGAACCATCATTAAAGTAATCCTTAAAAAAAAACCTACCTTCTCAACAGAATCACTATTTAAATTATTTCCAGTACCAAATGTCGATGACATATTTAAGCAAGCTTCTATTATTAAAATGTGTAAAGAAAAAAATAATAAAGAATATGAAGAATTTTACACATTAATGAGAAATGGAAATCAATTTATTACACCAAATTTTAAAACAACACAAATGCACAACCATTATATTTACCAAGCTATAAAAAACTACAATAATCTTCCTTCTGAATTGCGCTGTATTTTGAACCAATCAGAACAAATAAATAAAATTAAACAATTTTTCAAAAAAACTTACATTAAAAAATAAATATTTTATACAAAATATATTATAAAATGTAACCTAAGTAAGAACTGTGGCTCCCTTATCAGGCACAAGAGCTCCTCTTTTCTGATAAGGTATACATGACCAATCATGACCTTGAATATGATATTTTGTAAAATATGTATAATTAAAATGTAACCCATGTTTTATATTAAATAAAAAAAAAATAAAAAAAAAATGTAAATAAGTATGTTAGTCGTAAATAACTAATTTTAAGAGAGTTGCAGGTCATAATACGAATAGAGCAGTTTCAATACTGTTCTGTTCGTTTCGTATTGTATTATGGCTTGCAATTACATGTACAAACTCGGTTATAAAAATAAGTATAGTTCTAAATCACTAGTCATAGAAGTCTTAATTGTAAGTCATTAGTTATCAATCTTAGTTATAATATAAGCCACTTGTAGTATATAGGTATAGATTAAATGTATAAATGAATTTATAAAGCGCCCTTGAGGTGATTTTCTCACGAAAATGGCGCTATAAAAATCATCCAATAATTATTATTAATATTTGGATGATTTGCATAGCGCCGTTTTTTTGTTAAAAATCACCTCAAGGGCGCTGTAAAAAATTGTAATATATTTCTACATTCTTACTTTTTACTGAAGACTGGTCAAAACATTATAATAACTTATGGCTAAAAATTGCATCCACCGAAAATTGCATATCGATCACTGATGCGAAACTATGTGTACAACGCATTTCACAAAAATGAATGCGATGCTGCGTAAAAATGTATACACGAGTATATTGTTTCGCTTATCCTCTGTATAGGCAGAAAATATACAAGATCATACTTTTCTGGGAGGTGACTTGAGATTAACGCTTGCGTTTATTGTTTATTTCGAGAAATTCAAGTGAAGTACGTCTCTTAACATCCTGAATATCCGATTGGAATGGAGCGTTCTAATCTAGCTTAAAACACCAGACAGAAAATGTTTGTCAAAGTACTACAAAATTATTGTTAAAAATGTTCCTTACGACCCGCAGCTGTAGCTGTTTTGTGATGTCCATCGATCTTCACAAAGCCCAGACTTCCGTAACAACATGTACTCGTATGTACAAATGTAAAAAAGGGTTAGGCAACAGTTGGCCGCCGACAGTTGATCCGTCCGACAGTTGGTCCGGCCGACAGTTATATAACTTTTTTAGACTATAAGACAAGAGTCCCACATGCTCCCAACCGTCTGGAGCCAGTGAGACTATGGCATCCCCAATTTTAGTATGGTGTGATGCTGAAGGTAGAGGAGAGGGGAAGGAGATGTGGAAAATGTACCTGGCTATTCAGATTTAGTCACCAAACACGGCTAAAGCCATTTCAAGTAATACGACTAAACCTAAAAACACTGAAGGTACACCAGAAATTGTTAAAATTCAAAAAAAATATATAACATAACTTTTTTTATCCGACAAGAGTCCCAACTGCTTCCAACCGTCTGGAGCTAGTGAGACTATGGCATTCCCAATTTTAATATCTTGTAAGGCTGAAGATAGTGGGGAGGGGAACGATATGATAGCTAATGTACCCGGCTATTCAGATCTAGTCATCAAAAACGGCTAAAGCCATTTCAAGTAACTTTTCAATTCTGAATGAATACTGACGAATATCAAAATATGACATACATATATGTGCAGTGTATTTATACGCTAAATCTACTTACGATTTAGGAGGCGGATACGTTTACCGCCGCCCCGGGAACCATTTATTGGATAACCAACATCCCTGCCATATTAGATAACCAACACCACTGTCTCGGTGTCACCGTATAAAAGACAAATACGCAGACCACTCCAGGCTGCGGTGTTAGTCAAAATGTTGAATGTTAAAAATGTTTCGTATAGGGAAAAGAAACAAAATGAGATGATCGGTAACCCTGCCAGAAACTGACCTGAATGCTTCTGGCGTAGATCTTATCGCGTTATAGAGAATATGTTATTGATACTATAGCACCATTAATCAAAATACCTTTCATATTAATACGACATCTTACATAATATTTTTCCTACTGATTGAAAGATTACATGCTACTTTTGTTGAATTTCGTAGTCAAACGAGACAATAAGGAAATAAAAATAACATTAAAACAACCAAAGCTTCCACAGAGAGATCGATTAGAATAAAATCACAACTTAAGATTTTTATAGGTGATAGTAATACAAAAGATTTTTTAGGGAACTTTACCATGTCTGCCGGCACTCAAACTAACGTCTGCCGTAAAAAAAACGTAAAACGGGAAGTGTTCAATATTGTGTTGTAAAAATTTCCTGATAAGCCGTCGAACGTCCTGTTTGTACAGTGTGACAAAGACTGTATGTAATGTGGTGAATGACTAGCAAAAATCGGTACGGTATGTACTTTCGTGTGTTATCTATTTCCCTTGGGAGTCTTTTGTTTGGAGTTCCCAGCTAAAATTTCTCCTCAAGAAACACAAGAATTGTTGCAAAAAACAATTCACATTATAAAACACGAGATTAAAGGCAATGGAGAGAATAATTCTGAAATGTTGACTGATAAGATGATGTAATATTTTTGATAATGGTTACCATTATTTTTCCAAAAAAACATATTTCCAATATTACAAATAGCATACTTAGTTTGGGTCCTACCATAATCTGATATTTTTTCTTGTTGATTTTTTTTTAAATATCATACCCAGCAGTCTTTACTTACTTATTAAATACATATTTAGATAGGTATTGGTATCTTCTTAGGTTCTTAAAATTACTCTCAGAGTGGTGTTTAGATGGTGTTACGAGCAACATAAAAGATAAGTAAATACTGAAGATAAAGTTAATGTGGATTTATAACAGTATTAGACTAAATGGTTCATCCAATACATAATCATATATTATATGTATATTATGCAGATAAAATCATGGATTCAAAAAAACACAGAATAGTTCATAAATTATTTACCGAGCCAGATTGTGACATGACAACAATTTAAAATCGATGGAATCATTTTTTCAGCAGACCGTAAACATTTTTTTCTAGCAATCGTCAATGATGAAAATGCCATCACATTTGGGACCGAATACTTAGATTCCACTAAGATAAGATTGGTAGACGTGCAGCGTCCCGGTTACTATTCTGTCGTTACCCTACGCAACCTTTTACCTAACAATGAGAAGCTTTATTTAGCCGACGCAGAACAAAACTCAATCATAAATCGCTTACATACATATTTTAGGCAATGAATATGCTAATATCGATCACGCCGCTGGCAATCTGGCCTCATACAAAAGATGCATTAAACTAAATTTGTTTGCTAGTACCACGTAAATATTATAATACATCATGTAAACATTATATGCCTACCAGTACATCACACTAAAACTACTAATGTACTAGAATCATAGGCATTTGTAAAATTTATCATATCGGATAACATAATCCAGGATTTTTTTTTACTTTTTATATTTTATATTTAAATCTTTTTAGGTAACTTTTAGATATATCTTATATTTCTACATTTTACCTTTTATTGTTTTATTTCTCACTTTAATTTATTATTTTTACTTTTTACCTATACTTTTCACTTTACTTTTTATACTTTTCACTTTACTTTTATACATTTTACATTTTATTCACTGCTTATTACCTAACTTTTTACCTTTTTTTTTTTTTCACTTACATTCTTCATGTTGTTGTACTATTTATAAATATGTTAATTATGTTAATGGCACGTGTTGTGCCGTATATATGTAAATAAATAAATAAATAAATAAAAAACGTAAACAGCAATAAAAAATAATATTATTGTTTCAATATTAAATATCGGCATGGAGCGCAATGCCATAAAACGTTAGTCGATAATTTTAAAAGCAAAAAAGAATTCAATTTCTTCAAGGTCAGTGTTAAGTTATTGAACCGAATGACCAATCGTTCTCTGAATAAAATCCTCGTCAGGTAGGGCCCTGCGCGAGTCCTTGGGGGATTCCCAAGGTCGTCAGGAGTCGAGTGAAATAACCAGTTAGCAAAGAAGCTACTCACTGGCTACAGGGTACACTATAATAATACGACGATCAAATCGTGAACACGCCCATCAGGCCCGAGTCACCACTATTGTTTACATGTGTTTTTTTAGTGGTTAACAAGAATATTCATAGTCACACTTCTTTGAATGCTTGGAAAAAAGATCACGATAAATCAGAATCCACGAAGACAACGATGTAGCCACGTTTAAAAAGTGCAAAATAGTAACATATGAGTATTTAGAAAAAAATTATCTTTGCAACGCTTTCATGTGTGCGGTAGAGATTTAGACAATAGTTTTAGAATAAGGAATTCTTGAAATCATTGTTAAAAACGATGGGTTGTTAAAAAATTTGATGAATTCTTCAAATATTTAAATTTAACTAACTATCTAACTAACTAACCATCACGCCGTTTCCCCGTAGGGGTAGGCAGAGAGGACGGACCGCCATACAACTCGGTCTTAGCACACACTCCTTGCCTCGTTCACATTCATACATCGTCTCATACATACTCTTGACATGGCCCGACTCAAGTATCTGATTCACTTGGTCGTGCCATGTCTTTCTCGGGCGTCCCCGACATCTTCTACCATTCACATTTGAGTCATATATTCTCCTATATTTTAAGTATATTTTCATATATTTTAAGTTAATAACTATATTACTATATTTATATTAATTAGCTACCCAGTGAGGCCGACATTGCTGAATTGTATTTGAAATGTAAGATATTATATCAAAATAAATAAATAAATAATTATAATTTTCACGTTCTGTGTAAGTTTTATTCAATTTGTGTGATTATTTCAGTTTATTGCAGCAACTTGCCTATAATATATAACAACAGAACTTGAATAGAGCCTACACAGAACGTGAAAATTATCTTCAAATATTTGATGAGTTCATCATTTTTTTTAACCAATCTGTCCTAAGACAAACTGTTATTCAATTTGTTTTTGGTAGGAAACTTCAATCGGTAAAATTTTCGTGTGAAAAATTAAATTATTCTGTTAAGTTTGCGCATAGACTGTCAATTTTTTTCACATGTTTCCCTTTAGTACAAAATAGTAGACAATAAGCTTACAATACTTGTACAAATGCGCAAGATGCCAGAAAAAATATTAATGAATATGAATACGTGATTTCTTTCGTTTCAAAAAATTAAAAACATTTAGATTTTTAATGCGCTGCATTAATAACTTACAAAAACATGAAACCGCACAAAAGGCCTTCGAAAGTAAATAGAAATGAGAATCAGCTTAATTATGGACCATATTGTTTGGAAGTGAATGACCGAATATAATAATAATATGATGTATTCGCCAGGCGAAACACTTGTCCTGCGATGTAGGGTGAATGACCGAATATAATAATAATATGATGTATTCGCCAGGCGAAACACTTGTCCTAAGATGTAGGAGTAGGTAACTGCAATCATATTTCAAGAGATAATAATTTATTATTAATAAATCAACGCTTCCATTACCTTCCGTATTATCAAATAAATTGCGTAGCAATAAATAAACGCTTAGCTAGCATAGCTTTATATTTATAAATGTCTACAAGCGATATGAAAGAGAAATGAATATGCAAACATTTTTTATCAGTTTCGCGAACGTATTTGCGCATACATAAACCAGTTTGATTTTTTGCTGATATACCAACAATATACTGGAAGGCTTTTAATACGGAAAAGATTAACGAGTAAGTAAGGTAAATAGCTTTTAACTGAGAGGGTATTCGCTTAGTAACAAATACCAAGGTCACCCTGTGTGAACAATTGACTCCACCTTTCTTCCAAGAATACCTGAAGTTTGTCATCAGTGTACTAAGAAACTAAGAAACAAGATTCTTGCCAACGTTCAAGTACAAACTGAACAACATTATAATACGCCACAGCAAATTCTGGGCGTGAGGTAAGTAACTTGTAGGGTATTGTTATTGGTCCTAATGCAATAATTTGTACCTGGAAGACAGGAAAGACAAACCAAACGCTCTTAGTATGATTTGAGAATGAATATGAAGAATTGCGTTTTATGTACATATATAAATATATACGTATCGAATTATTTGGGGTGACCTATGGCGTAGGTGTTGATTGTCCAATAAATGGTTCCCGGGACGGCGGTATTCATATCCGCCTCCAAAATTGATCGTGCGGACATCGCTGTACAAATCAGCGCCGGCCATAGGAAAAAGGCTGCAGTATGTTAGCATGATTTACTGGGAAATGAACAAGGCGGATATTGACGGCAGATTTCTCAGTTTTATGACGCTGACTGACAGTTGTATTGTATTGATGTTGTTTTTTTGCACTATCGAGAAAATAAATAATATTTTATATTTATACTGAAATAAGCATCATCGTCAGCAAAATGATGAAAAATATTCAGCCTTTCTTTATAAGCAAAAATCGCATTAATACTAATAATTATGGAATATATATGTTTATATAAGTACCTACATACAGGTAATCGAATTTTTTAAATGAATTTATTTGGTATTAAAAAAAACAATGAAACAATTTTATTGTGTATAAAAAAGAAGAAATAAAACTCGTGAATGTGATATTTTCAATGATCATCCAAATAACTATCACAACATTGCCTTCTGAAAATAAAATAAAGGCAGGTTAAAATATAGGTATTCAATTATTATAAAAGTATGTGTGGTAAAACCATGTATGATCGTGTGAGAAACGTAGAGATCCGCAAATAATGCAAGGCTGATAGATGTAAACGTTATAGGTAGGTAAGATTAAGAAAGGGACCCTCGGAAGGTTGGGTATGCAGACCAAATGAACGAAGAAAGGAGTGTAAGGAGAACATATGCCATAAACATTAGAAGAAATCGGGGACACCCGGGGAAGCCATAGTATGATCAAGTGAATCAGATATTTGACAAGAGTCAGAATAAAAGAAGAGTAAGTATAAGACGATGTATGAACGTGAAAGAGGCAAAGAATATGAGCCAAGACCGAGCTGTTTGACTGTCCGTCCTCTTTGCCTACCCCTGCGGGAAACGAAGTAATGGTTAGTTAGTTTGTCACAATTATTTTGAGATAAAAAGGAAATATTTATTTATTGATATATATTTGCTGTATTTTGACGGAACAATCAATGTTTGTCTAGTGTTGATTTTATATTCATGCAGCGATATTGTATTATGGTATTCCACGGTGTTAACACGATGATATCTAATCGCCAATCCGCATTCAAGTACGTAGGTAAAAAAACAACGCAGATCTTTGCACTTCCGACAGCTGTACAGAATAACATTTTGCTACAAAACAGAACACATTGTCATGGCGCAACAAAAAAACGCCTTGACTCCTAACATTGATCCTTTGTATAAAAATAATAATAATAACAGTTTAATTATTCCCACTCTCTCAAACTCTAATTAAACAATGCATAACGAACTATTGTTTTATTTCTCGCTGCCATGAGATAATGCAAATTTTGATTTAAAAACAATGAAACAAAACTATACGACATGTGTTATAGTTTTTTAGATGACGCATAAAGAATTAGAACTCTCGATGCGTAAAATATTGGTTCCGTGACAACTTAACAATGTGGCATTTAAACAACCCTTTGAGAAGTTATTAGAAGTGATGATTTTTTAAGTGAAAATTTCTTTAGCACCGTTGTAATTTGAAACTCGCTGAAATGAAAAAGCGGCACTAAAAAGAGACAAACACATGCATCTATAGGATTTAATCTGCGAGAGAATGAGATAGAATAATCAGTCTCCTCTTTGTGCGGTGCTTCGGAGCCTCCCCACTCTTGTATTTAGTTCTCTGAAAGTTTCACTTCTACCGCGCTAATAAATAGCGTACTTTTAAATAGCACTATACCTAACCTAACGTAACCTATTTAACAATCACTTTTAATGAAGAAGTAATGAAATTGCATGTAGTTGAATTGTCGTACGTCTTTCTAAAGAAGAAAGGACTTCAGTTTGTGTTTATTATATCTGCATGTTATCCAAATACCAATTATTGTAGAAATAATATCTTAGGTAACAAAATACACAGACGCTATTCAAAATAATTAGGTTCTAAATGAAATGTGGAGCAGCTTTTATCAAAGTTTGCCAGAAAAAAACCTTTTAATTCAACGAAGTCATTGAAAACTTAGTCAAAAGAGTAATAATTCATTTGTGTAATTTAAAGCTCCTTTGTGAGTTGATGACTTTAGCAAGCAAAAACCTTTATACTCGGTGTCTGCTAATTAGATAAACTGGTTTTGAATCGAGTAACACATTATAAACATTCTGAGAAGTAAATTTAGAATTTGTATGAAATTAAGTGGGACGTGGGACTTAGTGTATGAAAGTTAATTGGCAAAGTTTTGTAAGGAATAGTGTTAGAGGAAACGAGGTAATCCATTTTACTCACACATGACATGCGATATTATAATACGAGAACAACAGAACAACAATATCAGCAAGTCTAATTCAAGAAAAATACTGTAGATGTTTTATTTTAGTTTGTGAAATACTATAATACATTGAACGGATGTTTAAAAATTACATAAATATAATAAAATTAAAATAGGTTTATTTTTTAATATCACCGTTTAGTAATACTTTTTTCATGCGCACAAGAGCCAGCCTGGAGCCAGTGAGACTATGGCATCCTCAATTGGGGTATGTTGTGAGGCTGAAGGTAGTGGAAAGAGGAAGAAGATGGGGGAGAGATAGATGGGGGAGAGATAGGTGGGGAAGAACATGGTTATTCAGATTTGTTCAACCATTTCAAGCCATTTCACGCAACGCTTCAATTCTGAATGGTGGTCTTACACCAGGGCGATTCTGATGGTGAGTTCCAATCTGGAACGTAACGCAAATTTACTATCCATTATTATATATAAATAAATTGTGAATTAACAGAAATCATAAAAAATATTTACTTGCGCCCGCCGGCACTTGAACCCGCGACCTTCGGATTGCTAGTCGAGAGTCTAACTTAATGATTATTAAAATTATAAGTAACTGTTGTGTAAAATTTAAAACACGTTTAGTTGGATCTTGACGTGGAATACCAAGTAGCAACGGAGGTTCCGTGTTGGAGAGGACGTGAGGACATTTCCATGGCGACCGGCGAATTTCCCAGCCAAATACCCTTAAACATGGCCCAATATAGTCCACAGATATTTTAATTGCGAATTAACGGACTATAATAAAAATACATAGCCAAAGCGACACAACTATGGGAATAGCTTGGTGAACAGTAGACGTTGGGAAGGAATCTGACTTAACTTTATTTTTACACAGCACGCTTTTGTGAGATTCGATATTATTATTCGATATCACTGCACCAGTTTCCGTAATAGATTCCAATAAAGCGCCCTAAGGCATCGACGCAATTTTCACACTTTTGACTCCAATTAAACACACTGAGAGATCTCTATAGAGTTGATCATTGCACAGAGGCTTTTTCACAACACTGATAGAACAATATAGGAGTCGATCACTACACGGGTTTATTTTAATGGACTGATAGTTCCTTGAGCTATTATCACAAATGTTACAGGTCGATTATATTGGCCACACATCCTGTCAGAGGTTTAGGTACACGGGTAGTAAGTTCTGTGGAGGAAGGGAGATACATAGTTGCATCAAAACCCATATTTTGCAAATAATGTGTAAGATTTATAAAACCATGTTTGTTCTGTAGGTACCAAACATCAAAGAAAAATATGGTACTTTTTCTACAGATAGTCACAATGGTGATTGAACCGTAGGTAAACATCACGGTGGTGTGGAATTTCTAATGATTTAATTCTATTTATACATATTTATTTAATATTCCACAATACTTGGAAATATTTGAACTGTGAACAGCATTATTTGGCAATGTAACATTCCTTGTTTCAACATTCCTTTGAACGATAATTGCGATTTGTTATGTGTAAATTGGACAGTCAGAATATTTGGGTTCTGGAGGAAATTAACCACTGAAATTGTTTACCTTTGACGGTTAGGTTCTCTCTTAGGAGGTTTCAAACATTAAAGTGGTAGACCTTGGATGAAATCTATAGAACCTGTTTTATTATATTAATAATGCTACACGATTAAATTATTTTTTCATTTGCTCGCTCTCCCCAGACATAAAACTGCTGTATTTGAGGGTAGTTTTAGCTATTCATCATCAAAACTTTGGAATGAAATACAAATGTCTTCTCGAAAATCAGCATCATTGCAGTGCTTCGAGAAGCTCTGCGGGTTGCTGACTCTACATTTCTTAATTGACAGAATTTACAATTAAAGGAATACCCCCGTGTGTTTTTGATCATACTATTTATTTTAAACTCTAATAATAATCGAATTTTAATATTATTTGCTTTAATTTGAATTATTATTTAAATGATTTTTAAAATAAATTTTATGATATGCATGTGCATGTAATGACTTTAGTAATAATGTATAACAACAAAATCTGTAAGCCAGGTGGTTCGGAACTATTCTGTTCTTCTCAATTTCCTTCCCTGATGCATTCTGCCTCACAATAATCTCGTATTAAGGGTGGTGTAGTGTAGTACCATTGGCAACAATTTATGATGTCATAAATGATGTGATGTGAAAATATTCAATAATTTTGTTGGGTTTTTAACCCCATACATATTACTGAAAAAAACTAGTGTTTGACTTAATTTCTCAGTTCTTATATAAGAGCTTTGGGGATTTGTCAGTGAAAAACATTTTTGCAGCAAATGGTTTTTTTTTTCTTTATGAAAATGCTACGAAAATAAATAAACCCACTTTAAAAGAGAGCACCCTGTTTCCATAGTCATGGAATGGATAGAACTTCATCAATTTATTATCATCGACAAATGAGTCGCTTTTACTGATGTTGCTAATCCATTCGTCTCAACTACGCTAAAAGGAAACTACAAAATTAATTACAGAAGGTAATTGAAGTACCTAATCAATCAGATGATTCTCGGGGGAGGACGATCCAACCCTTAAACGTATTAACCTTCTGTCGTTGAACGTATCTATGCTTCATCGATACTTCACTTGGTAAAGCAAGCAACGATTTCCAAACGTTGCGTATTCCTGCCGGACCCATAAACTTAAGTTAAAGATAAGTCTCGGTAAATTAAACAAGATAAGTCGTAGTCGCAGATTGATCAAATTAAATAGGTAATTTACTCGCATAAAAGCTCGCAATGAACCACGTCCTGAGGGCGGTTTGAGTCGGTTGAGAAGGCCAAAGTGGGACGATTTAAACCATTTGGGCATGTCTCAGTAATGCAAACTCTTGGATTTTGAAAGTGGTCAAAGATATTGGAATACAATTTTATTATCTTTGATAGTGGCATTTGATTTGATAGTGGATAACTCAAATAAAATTCCGTGAGAGTGACCATTTAGTAGTTGAATTAAGTATTGTGTTCAAATTGTTTGTTTTGTTGCCTTTTAGCTAATATTATTATCATTATTGTGTATCCGTAGCAATTCGTGTTTTTCATTCATTTTAATACCGTTTTAACCCGCTCCGCAGGTTTTTGCTGCTAGGCCCTGTGTGCGGCTTTTGGTTCGGCTTCGCCAAGTTTGAGTGTTGGTGACCATTTTATAAATCCGATAGGAACTGGTTCCAAAAATAACCGATTCTTCGGATCCACTGTGATCCAGTGACAGCTAGTCACGGGGACAAAGTAACCGCAACAGGTAATGACGTCATATGTAATATATAGCAGCGTGGTACTATTATACTGCCAGTTACAATAATAATCATATTGTCGTCAATCTCTCCATATACGGAGAGATTCACAAAATTACAAATCCGCAGTAGGTACTTACACCTGCCAGGGGATGCTAATCACGCAAACTGTTAACGTAAGTGGTGCCATGTTTTGGTATTGCTTTAATTCGGTTCTATTACAAAAGTACATTTGTACACAAATTCCACGCATGAAAACGGTTTTGCATAAGGCGCGGCAGCAGATTTGCTTCCTTAGCCGGATTCTTAAATTTCAACCGTACAGTCTCTAGCCTATTAATACTGTTTGATGATGATGATGATAATGGTTGAAAGTTATTGAAGCATTGAGTATGTGCCAATATACGATGCGTTCCATTCTTTATGACTACCACTGCGAGAAAAGTGGTGCGATGATCAGTTACATGAACATGTACTATTACATGTAAATTTCAGTTGACTCTTTCCAATAACCCCCTCCTAGATGTTGCCAATCAGGTTTTCAATACGCGTAGCAGGAATGCAAAATTACAGAGTGTATTTTGTAATGCCAAGCAAAATAAAGATGTTTTCTTAAGCGATCTGTGAAAAATGAAGTTGACCTTCAGTTTACTTAAGTAATGACCGTTGACAGGTGTGTAAACACAAACACTCGTGATTTATCTCAGCTGAGAGGTGGGAGGGACAAACGAGAGGCTGCGAGGAGAACGGACAAGTTAAATGTGCGGAAAACCTCATAAAATATAGGGTCATTTAAGATAAATATCACCTCGAGGGCGCTTCACAAAATAAGAAAATAACTTTGAACTAGCATTATTAGCTACTTACTTAAAAAGGCGATATAAAATATACGAAAACTAAAATGTACATGCTTTTATTTGTTATTAAATGTGTTGTTGTTAGTATTTTTAATTTACTGAAACTTTGTACAGATTTACATATGTGTGTTGTCAAGGGTATTTTTTTTTACTTTAGCTCCAGAAGGAGGCCCTGCGGAAAAAAATATTCCTAGGGGCTTACATCATATTTGGGATGCTGTGTTTAAGTTCTTTGTAGGGAAAGAAAGGAGAGGAAGTTCTGGAAAGGAAAAATTTATGAGAGTTATAGGAATCTGGGGATCAGCGTGTCCCGGAGTGACGGACGCATGAATCTATTCCTCCCACCTCAGTGCAAGACAATGGGTCGAGAGAGTGCAGCTAGAGAGGTCAAAAGGTCTCCCTCAACCAGTCTCTCTCGATCCGGCTCGCCGCACAATAGGTGGGCAAACGCATCCGTCACCAAGATCTAGACAAATCTCACTCCATTAACCCGTGAAACCCTAAGTAACCAAACGTAGGGAACCACTTAGGGTAACCTATGACATTGTTGTTGTTATACAATAAATGGTTCCCGGAGCGCTGATACCCAAAAACCGCGACACAAGATATTGAGATTGTAAGGCACATTTCGCATCGGTGCTTTTATGGATAGATACTGACCGTCCCATATTTAATTATTTTATTAATTAACAAATAGATAATACTAGCTGGTTCCCGGCATGCGTTGCAATGCCTTTTAAATAAATAAATTGATTCTCCCTGCATGTCCTTTCCCGGCCGTCCCATTCCCTTCCATCTTTCTTCGCCTTCCCCCTCCCTCGTCTCTTCCCTCTCCATGAACTCCACCTCCCCTGTTCCCCTTCCCCCTGCCTTTCCTCCCTGCCGCTAAAATATATTAAATACACACATTTTCATTTATAAAAATTTCATAACGCCAGAGCTTATAAATTATATATATATAGCCTAAATGTTATTTTGATGTATGCGCTATAATATTGTAAAGTTAAATTAAAATCCTTTCAGTAGTTTTTGCGTGAAAGAGTAACAAACACACATATATCCATAAAAACTTTCGCGTTTATAATATTAGTAAGATACTAGTCCTAGCGATCGTACGAATTATTATTTGCACAAAAAAATATTACTACGTCATTAGTACTTACCTTTTGCTTCACTTATAATGTTATTAAATTATATCATGACAATTTAAAACGCACAATAATATTTACAATGCCTTGCTCATTTATATCGAAAACTACTTCTTTTGACCGCATTAATAATGAATCAGCAAAAAAAACAATAAATTACAAGTCATTTTAAAACGGTCAAAAAGACCAGATGCTTTCATTTCAAAATATATTTTATTACTTTCTTTACAATTTGTTTTTATCAGATATTTTCGATTTCGGAAAATCACCTGGCGCTGTACAAATAAATATATAATAGAATTAATATAACTGGCTTAGAACTAAGATACGGTCAGTTGCATGGACCCTCCTTCCTTATCTGCTTTGGCAATTATTTATAATAAAGGGATCGCAGGGCTAATAAAGAAATGCCTCCTGCGAACATTTCATCTGGATACTGAGCAATTGATTCTCTGTCATGCGGGAACACACGGTTGCAGGGGCTGTCAAACTTTCTAACTCCGTCAAACGTACACATTTTTTTCGTATTTTGAGCAATTACTTCCAGAGTCGAAGATACCATCAGTGTCGCCCTGGTGTAAGACCAAAATTCATAGTTGAAAATGGCCTTGGCCGTTTATGGTGACTAGATCTGAATAGACAGGCACATCCCCACCTTTCACCCCTATCTCCTTTCCCTCCCCACTTCCTTCAGCCTCATAACATATCCCATTTGGGGATGCCATAGCCCCACTGACTCCAGGTGGTTGGGAGCAGTTGGGACTCTTGTGCGGTATTCACATAAATATTAAAAAAAATAACTCGAATGGCAATGATGGCGAAAGAGGAGAGAATTTTCTTGATATTCAATTATTTGAAAAAACAGCAACATTAATAGATACGTTTTTAGATTTTAGAAGAATGAGGTAGCGCAATACGGCATAACACCCCAAAAATAAAAAAAGAAATATTAATAGTTCAATTTAATTTAAAAGGTACAAAAATCCATCGTTATTTACTGTAAAATGCATCAGGAGTCTATTCCTCCAACGCACAAGGCGTAGGTATATTACCAGATATTATTAAATTATTTACATATTAACGACACTTCGTTCAGCGTTCAAATTATAAAACCCTTCTTGGGATAGGTTACACCTTTTTAAATTCCATGTGTTAGTACTTACTTGTGCTTTTCTGTTAGATTTACCTGATAATGAAGCCTTTTCTCACAACCTTATGACATGACCTACTGCGTTGATGAGGCAATATAACCTCACCCGTCACACATTCATCAACAATAGCGCATGATTCGTAAATACCACCAAACCTACTCAAAACAATGGTACAATCACAATCCTAAAACAAATTATGAACAATCAAAAGAAAAAATAAATAATTAATCCATTATCCAGAAGGCCACATCGCCGAAAAGGTTGAGACGCGCTGAAGGGCAACACACAAGTAAACCATCTGTCCACCCACCTTTACATCAAGCACACGCGCCGTACCTTTTATAATATGTTTTACAGGGCCGCCGCGAGAGGTCATTAGCGACAAATGTGCGAAAATTGCCACCCTAACTTTGGAGTAGTCTTGTTAAACTTTTTAGTACCTATCTCTACTGGTAATAACTGATATAAGTATTATGTCTATGAGTATGACAGTTCTCGTAAGTTGTGCAGAGAGGATATACCGCCAAATAAGAAAAGTATAAAACATATGTTCATTAAAATGCACCAAGGATAAAACTACCTACTTGTCTACATTTTATCTATGTATCAGCTATCAGCGTATAAGTACAAAAAAACGAAACTACAAATAAAAATTGTTGATATCCATACCCACTTATTACTAAAGGCATTTTTGAAATCGATTTTTAGTTTAAAAATAGTAAATAACGCAAGAATTATAATTTAAAAAAGAAAATTTGGGAAAATTGAAAAATTTGAAAAATCTTTTTTTGGGAAAGATTCAACCCGGACATGAAATCTGGAGCACCGTAAAATTAATATTAATATTAATTATATTAATATAATTAATATTAATAATAATTTATCGAGGGGGCTAACTGTCGAGTCACCATGCAAACCATACCTTCTGATTCTTCCTTCACTTTTCACAATTTCAGGCATATTAATTACTACAGCCCTCTACACTTAATTTAGTTACACTGATATTTTTACACATTTGGACGTATTGTTCGCACTCACGTATCTCGTCATAATTCATAATGGTTTTATTTAATAAGTTATGGACGACAACTTATTTTTCGAACCAGCTTAGATTATTGCTTTTACGTCGGCCTTACATTCAATTAACTCGAACTTCGGGTATAATTATATGTTACTTATTATTACATGTTGTTATATTCTATGATAAAGGAGCATCACCATCATTAATATTATTATTTTTAAAATAAAACAATACGGTCGATAAGAGTTCATATTCAATTCTGTACGAATACTTTAAAACAAAAATTTATCTCAAGGAATGATAAAGGAATCGGTCATACAGACTCCAAATCTAGAGATGGCTGTTGCAGAGACGTAAATTGAAGATCTCGTGCCTTTTTTCGGCCGCCCTTGTGCATCGCACACTTTGCAAAAACGGATACGACCGCCTCTGATATTCCAGACCAGATGATGTTCCCGTTACATCAACTAGGACTAGAGTAACACACTCTCCCGTTTTGCCCATTTAAATGGTCACCCGATGATTGATTGCGAAAGACCTACGGTGTTAGTCTGCAAATTTTGACGGACATTTTATTTAATGGGATGGCTTTGTTCCGGAGAAATACAGACTGCGAAATGGGGTGATTGATTGTCTTATGTCTTGTGGTTTATTAAAATAAAGCTTTCGGGAGCTTATTTTGCCATACATACAATCGTTAGCACATACCCATCTAATTTTTATCAATGTGTGGGTATTCTTGCAACATTCTTAGAAAATTAAATGATTTCGGATGATTTGTGTGTTATCAGAAATATTAAGTTGGTTTACGTGGTGTTAGAGTGAGATGGCAGTAGATGTCCCTTTATAAATATAGCGTAGCACGATGTCACTCGATCAGCCTCTTTCTACACATATTTTCGTTCAAGCTATACCTAAGTTTGGCGTAGTAGTTATTTTTACTTTAATCGGTATTATCAACCATAAATCTTCATTAAGAGAATGATAGAAGTATCCTAAGTTATCTACATCTCTCAAAAACACCTAAACAGTACTGGCGCAGCCAGTAGGCATCTACCCGTTACACAATTAGATTGTAAACCACTCATTCATTATTTTAATTACCTGGGTAGATATTTTTTTAACTGCTCTCTGTGAGAGCCAAGCACACCTAATTTAGCAATATTTTGAAGTGAAAGAAAATTGGGGAAAGAAAGGATAGGGAAAAAGAAGAAGATTAGATATTGAAGTGATCCTAGAGAGTGAAGGCTCTTCACCAGGACGTTGATGAACGATGATGTATCTTCCACCATTTTGGCCTGTAACAATTTATTTGATATATGGTTTTATTTGCGCGTTTTACGATTTTGAATGGGTAAGAACCACGGCTTGTATGTGAAACTTTAAGTTTGATGTAATAATTTGCTGATCATTAAATAAATAACCCCCTAAAACTTATAGTTTCCCAGTAAACTATATTATAGATGGGTACTTGTTGCGGTAATTGTGACAAGTACCAAACAATGTATTAATAACCTTCTACTCAATTCAGCTTATAGTATTTGCGGTACCTTTAGTTACATAATACTCAAGTAAAGTATCAAAGATTATTGAATACCAATGTAACAATTGGATGTAAATCCCACAAAATTCAACGCTCTTATTAAATTTAACCTGACTTGACGACTAAAATAATTATAAAGCTTACGAAATTCATTAATTTCCACGAAGTCAAAACAAGCAACCTTATTTTCTGTAAACTTTGCCTGTAAAACAACGGAGCAAATATTAAGCACGTTTGTTTCCTCAAAGGGAATATTTGGGGTTTCCTCGTAATGAAGATCCTACCCACTTCCTCCTGTACATTCTCGCTACCTCCATCAATGTTCTGACGTTTAAATTGTACGTTACCTTCGTCATATCACAAATCATCTTAATCTAATTAAATATTTGCTCATAGTTTATTTATTTTAAAACTAGCTGACCCGGCGAACTTCGTACCGTCTCATAATCAATAACTGTTATGTTAACTTATTAGCTAAATTAAATTCAGTTTTTTTATTAAGTTAAAAATAACACAATGAATCAATTATTGATGCGCAACTGCCCGTGTTTTGTTTTTATCAGTATCAGAGATGACGTTGTGAGGGAGATTTATTAAAATTATTGTATTTTTCCTTTGGAGGGGTGCATATATACGTTCACCGTTTGTCCCATTTTCGACGGGTAACATTTAGTGTCCCATCAGCACAGGTGCGAATAATAAATTGTAGATGATACTTTTGTATTCTACCTTTTACTATTCTTGTTTGTCATTCACTTTTGCATATTTACGAGTAACTAATTATTTTTGTTACTGTTTTTGTTATAATTTCTGTTATTTAAATCATCCATGTTTATAAATTGTTGGGCATAATGCTTGTTTTATTTACTTAAATAAAAATAAATAAATAGTGTGCAAGAAAGAGGGGCACATTATAATATGTTTAAGAACAAAAGCAGAACAATCAGTGCATTGACATTTGACGTTTTTGAATTTTTGGAATTCACTCTACTTAATATTATACTTATCGTAATATTCCTGCAGCTCTTTCAAAATATGAGAATTCGTTCCATACATATGAGGAAAAGAATTTTCTACAAAAAAATTTTTGTGAATTTTTCTGATATTTTAATAGTTATTCTGCTATTCGGGAGGAGACTAACGAATCAAAGATCATAAAAATCGGTCCAGCCGTTCTCGAGTTATAAATGGTGTAACTAACCCGACTTTGTTTTATATATTAGGATATAATGATACTGAAATAAGAGTTCTGAAAACTAACCGACGTGGTATTTATCTAGGAATACGCAAATAGAATTTTTTCAAATAAATTTTTATATTTATCGGAATCCAACAATTCGAGAAAAAAGTTTAAATAATATATTATTGTAACTTGAATTTTAATGAAGGTGTCAAGAATTATTCATAAACGTATAATACAAATAATATTAATGTGCACTTTAAAAGCATTATCGTGTAAAACATCGGGTTTGAACGTGAGAATAACAAACAGCATAATAAATTCACTATTCGTCAAGGCCCCCCATATTTGCTTATTTTAAAAAAAAACTTGTATATTAACATGGGACATTAACAATAACAACGTTTTCCATGCAGGTCAAATCACAATTATAGATAAACAAACATTGATATTTGCTACGTGAGCTGGATACATTTGATACATTGAAAACACCTAATAATCCGTAATACGTAGATACTTGCATTGTATACCTACATATGTATTTATTATGTTAATTCTTACGTTATTATTGTGCAGTAATGAGAAATATTGTTTGACATGAGAATTAGTAAGTTGTAATAACACCTCGGTTTAAAAGATCAGAACGGCATTCTCAAATCAACCAGTTACACCTATAATCATCACGACTTGGTAAATTTCTGCATAGTTTGCCATCAAGCACACAGATAAATAATATAATAACATGGCAGAACAATAATAAAGTCAACTATTGACTATCCCATTATGATTTTGCACCTTTGAACTTATCCATGTGGCACGTTCGTAGGCAGAATAGTCGTGTTTGTTACCCAACGTTGTGTGGTGTTGAGACTGTAGAGGTTGTATCACCTGGTTGTATGAAAGGAAGGCGTGGGTTCGATGCCCACAGCCGGAGGAATATTTGCCATTCACTGTTTGTATTCGGTTTCCACAATAAACAGACCGCCACCAATGCCAGATGTGATTCACGTGTGATTTTTACGCCAAGGATGTGTGAAATGCAAAGTAAATAACGATCATCGAAGAATGCGCGATCACTTTGACTGGCTGGGGGAATTTTAAGTGTTCTGAATGGAACCGGAAGTGCTAAATGACAGCCTTTTCATAAGCGAAAGTTTCCTAATTCATTCAACGTTTACAAAAAAGTCAATAAACACTTTAGCATCAGAACGTTATTTAGTTATCGCGAATGGCGGTTATAATGATTTACGAGTATAATTTGTTTATTATGATTCTATAAATATAGATACACATGATGTGCAGATGTTAACATTACATTCGATGTTGGTGGGTGGATGTGGTAACATTTAATGCATATTTTTTTCATTTATTGTTAAACAAATAGCCACTGGTTTCAAACCACTTTTGATTTGACAAATATTTATATCTCAATAAATAAATAACATTATTCTACTAGAATTCTAATAAATTTTTGGGTAGGTAGGAACTTACCTAAGAATGATTTTTTAATTTGGGATAAACGCATTTTGAATTAGACATAAAGACAAAAACCGTTAATTGTTTTTATTTCAAGCTCTGCTTGATTTGCATAATATTTCATTTGACAGCCATTTCAACCATCAATGGTCATATTTATGGTTCGGTCATAAAATACAGATCTATAATATATAATAATATATTATGACTATAATATATTATGACTAACAAACCTTTTTTTTATATGCTGAGTAAATGTAGGTACTTAGTAATCCGTGTTTTGGTGTACGTCAAACACATACATATATTTATCATCAAACTTTTGGTTGTCTGTGACAATGACAAATATTCCCGCGGAATGTAATGCGTAAAATTTTAGCGTAGTTCAATGATCTTTTAATTTTCAAAATTGTAACTTATACAGAGTATGAATTAACAGTATATGTACATTTTTACGCAGCATCGCGTTCATTGGTCAAATCATTATAAATATATTTTCGTGTCAGTGATCGATGAACCGGTGGACGCAATTTTTAACAATAAGTTATTTTTAACTATTTGTCTAGTTTGTAGTCGAAAGTAAGATTATAGAAATGTATTATAAGTTTGTACAGCATCCTTGAGGTGATTTTTCACAAAAAACGGCGAATTACAAATCATTCAATTGTTTATTATTATTTTTTACCAAAAGTGATTTATTTTTAATAATTATTCTAATGATTGCAATGTGTATTTCTTTGTTAACATTTTAGACAGATCTAAATCCGTCAAAAGTAAAAACTTACAAGTCCAAATCTGAATTTCGAAAGCTAACTTTGAAATTTGATGAATTGTTAAAATTCCATGAGACAATCCGTCCTTATAACTTATATTAAAGAAAATGTACAATATATTTTCTTTGATGGCCAATGTCCGCGGGCAAATGTTTTGTAAATACTTTCAGCTTCATAAATCCTACAAAAATCCTAGTATTTTGATAAAAAATATGTAATTATTGAAGTTCTTTTGAACTATGGAATCAATTTTAAATAGGTTCCATTCCATTAATTTTTGACGAATGTCGTTAATTAAGATTTTCGCAGCCCTGGGCTTAAGTACTCCAATTATTAGGCAGCAGGCAACACAGAAAACAGATGCGATGATATCACAGGCCTTTATATACACAAATGACGTCTCCGCCACATAAAACGACCCACAAATTATGGACCAAGCGCGGCGTGATTGCCGATCGAGAATCGAAGAATCTCCGCGACCGAATAATCAACACGATGACGACATCAGAAGGTTCTAATCTGAGATCTAAGGCATGAAATAATCATTTTTAAGTTCTGGAACCAGTTTACAGCTATGAATGGAGGTTGAGATGAATGAACAAATTATAATTATTGTATCTTGCAGCTTGTGCCCACATTCGATCGAAACTATCGATTATACGACATTAGCTAAAGGTGGAATTACAATGTGTATAAAGATATTATTACCTTCGTCTGAAATTATCTCAGTTAATGTTTTGTAAGAGACTTTATACAAAGAAACTTTTGACTTACAGATATCTCTGTTATAATTTGTCAAAAGTGATGACTAGGAACGATTATAACCGCAAGGCTTCATTGAGGATATTTAACCTACATCACTTTGAGATACTGTTTTGTGGAACAAGAGGAAGGATAACTTATTAATCCCATCATTTTACTTATAATTTATATAATTAATTCATCGTATGTTTATATATAAGCAATTCATGATTTTAGAAAAAAATAATGATACTCATTAAAATAATATATAAGTATGTAAACGTAGATACCTATTATACTTCGAAAAATGTTAGGCCATAGAATGAATCTTGAAGAATTTATGGTCAATTTTATTGAGTTATCTCGTAATCATAAGATTATGTAGGCTTTAAATAGTGCGATGAGCTGGCCAGTGGCCACAGTGGTCAATAGGCCCTGAGGGGAATTATTTTCCTCATGGCCTCCTGTGTGGGGCTAGTGAAAAATAATTATAAAAATATTGTATCTGTCAACCACTTTCAACTACTATCAACCTACTCTGGAGCCATTGAGACTATACCACCAAGTGGAGTATGTTGCGAGGCTGAAGGTGGAGGGGAGAGGAAGGAGAGAGGGAGGAGGAAGGTGGGAAAGTACCAGGATTTTCAATATGGAACGAGAGAAGCTCATAGAAGAATGGAAATGCCTCAGGATCGGAGACGAATGACTAGGAAAAGGAGTCGGTGAAAATATTTTGATAAACAGTCCATATCCTGCCAAGGGATTCAGGGTCATGAATATATTATATTGATCTGCTACAAATCAAACATATGCAAGTATAAAAACCTTACATTATAGAATGCATAGTATAAGAAAACAGTACATTCTATAACTATTATTTAACATTATAGTATTATGAATAAAAGCACACTTTCGTAGCCTCAATTTCCGTATCTAACGATGTCAACCAAATTGGGGTACAGTGGTCGGGCCTACAAACATACAAACATGCTTATATTCTATTGTTTGGGAAAAGATGATTCCGATATTACCTACATTGGAAATCGGAGAAAATTATTGACGGCCAGTGAGAGGTGTAGTGTTGTTGTTCAACAGCGTTGATGAATTCCATGTTTGGCAAGAATATCAGCATTCAATACGATCTAATATAGGAATATAATATTGTCAATGCTCGAAATATTTAAGTTTGAATTTTACAGCTAGTGACAATAGAATTATATTTGATGTCTTTAATAAGATTTAAATCTGTGCTTTCTAGATTTAATATTTGATAGACATATGTTTTCCTCCAGCTAATGGACAAACATAGTTGTATTGTACGGCTTTACAAGAATATCAGATACTTTATGGGATGGGACAATGCTGAATGTGTTCTACATTGGCATACTCAATCACGAGAAACAAGACAAAGAAGTAGAAACGCAGTTTTAGGCTGTAGAATAATTTCGAAGAATGTATGAGCGTAATTGCAAATGGGCGTAAGGACTTAGTTTTAGGATTAGGCAATAAATAGATGGGTTGAAGATATGCTCATTTAAATATAGCACAAAAACTTACAGGAAAGAGATTAAAACCTTAAAAAATAATCGGCCTCTTATTTTAGACAGGAGAGAAGTGTTCATTCAAACATAATTTAATTTTGACGCTCAGAAAGATAAGAATATTATATAACATAAACAAAAAACTCGTTATCCTGTCTGGTTAATGAAAGTGGACCCGTCTTCCCGTGTATTAAAGCCGCGTGTCCTGCGGCGAGCATACGTCTACAGCATGCAAATATTTGCAGTAATGCATCCACATCTTCAATCTACAAAGCAAACCTCACGCGGCAATCACCAGATTAGCAGGGTGTTCCGCAAGGCTGCCTTCTGCACCCACTTTGGTAATACACAGTCATATTATAATGTACTTGGTATAGGAATTGTTTTAGCACCGAAGCGAACCGGGTATTCTCCGGTTGCAAAGCAGAGATGCAAACTTGTTTTGATTTAATTAGGTAGGTATCCGTTTCGTAAACAAACCACACGGCTTGGGTGTCATTTCCAATGACCATCAACATATGGTAGCAACGGTCGATATTTTAATTTCTTCTTCAAATTTGCAAATTCACTTTGTGGCACCATTTTATTAATCAAATAATTTAAACACTTTGTTTTTACCACAATAATCTTTATTTAAAAAGTCGACATGTTTCGAGAACGATGTTCTCTTCATCAGGACATTATATGTACTAAAAACTAAATTATCAAGCATAGAAAGACAGGCGTGGGTGGAAATGGAATTAGTTGGAGGGGGGGAAGAGGGGTGGAAAGAGGAGGAGCTTAGCAGATAGACAGGGGGGAGGGGGTTGCTTAGAAGATCATAGACAAAATTACAATGGAAATATGTTTAAGATAGGGTTATTCACAAAATTAGTTTGGTTATTAATAATATTTCAATTTCTATTGATATTTTTCCTAATTTCTAATATTTCTAAAAGATCTAATCGAAAACCACTAACGTTAGTGTGTAAAATTTTAAAACCAGTATTTATATCAAATGAATGGTTAAATTCTATTAGATGGTTAGCAAATTCCGAATAATTATTGCTATTTAGACATCTCAAGTGTTCCTTAATCCTCGTTTCAAAATTTCTGCAAGTTTTACCTACGTAAAAATGATTGCAATCATTACAATTCAATTGGTAAACTCCGGATTTTTTCGTTTTTTGGTCTTTGTCTTTGTTATTTAAAATATAATTTTTCAATTTATTATTGGTATAAAAAGGTGGCTGTATTATATTAGGGATTTTTTTCCCGAATAAATTGGAGGTTTTATTTGAAATATTTTTCTCCATTGTTTTTTTTAATATTATCACTAAGCAATGGGTAAATGTAGGACAAATGAAATTTTTTCTTATATTTTTTGTTCAATATGTCGTCTATTAATTTGGGGTTATAACCATTATTAGATGCAATTATTTTAATTGTGTTAAGTTCAGCTTTGAAATTATTTGGGGATAGCGGGATATTAATTAATCGATTGATCAAATAATGGAAAGCTAAGAGTTTTTGTGAAAATGGATGGTTAGATGAGTTCACTTCACATGAGAAAAGACAACTTCAAATGTTCCTTAATTTTTTAAACAAAATTCATAAAAACATTAAATTTACATTAGAAATAGGAAATAATTGTAGCATAAATTTCTTAGATTTAAACCTAACTGTCGTTAAAAATAAGATTTAATTTAATATTTTTCGAAAAGAAACATACGCTGGTATAATTATACACAACTCGTAATACTTTTAAACTTATATTTTATATTTCGTATTATTTTATGTACATGACTGCAATACATAAGCATGTACCTTTTTTTCAATCGAGAATAGTTGATTCTACTTTGATAATGGTTTATAATACTTGTTCATAAAACGCAATACACTTTAGCCAGAACTAATTATCTTTGAGTGCGCTTATAAAGGCTATCGTCTTACAATAGAACAAGCTTTTACTAGTGAGGTTAATTAATTTACACAACCATTTCGAAGCAGTTCATTTTTATAGTTCCATAGAGATAAAAATAAAACTATCCGAATGAACATCATACGATAATCCGCAAAAAGAGCTCATTTTTACGTGGCTTATAAATACATAGTTGAAGTCGTTGGAATAAAGAAATACATACAAGATCGTTATTCTTTGATTACTAAAAGATTAATTATTAGGATTTTACATTAAAAGTGAACAAAGGAATTACGAAATAGCTCACAGAAAATGAGATTCTAAGAGCGATTGTTCAGCTAGATAATCCAATATCTGGAATCGTTCATCAGTCATTTTGCCATTGCAGAGAAAATAGGTTTAGCTTAACAGAGCATTCTTGAAATACCCAGAATAACAATGGAACAACACTTATGTTTGCAAACTTATTTCTTTTCGTTGTATTAAATCAGTGTCTTACAAATATTTATTTCCATAATAGGTAACCAAAAATAATGGTATCTTCTGTTATTATCTATGGTGTTGTACAGAAGTATGTTTTATTATCTGTGGTTGGTTAAGAACAAATCGCTTGAGGTAAATAATCGCAATAATAAAGGAAGTTGATATGACACTTGTTTACAAATCGTCATAAGTATGATAATGAATGAATGTAATATTATTATTTGTAACAATTCCCTGTTTATAAGCTATCTTTCCGGTCAACATACTGACGTTTATAAGGTCGTTTATTGTAAGACTTTCAAGAACGTATGAACTATGCAGTACACAGCTCATAATTCAATTGATTCAACTCATTACCAGTGAACATAGAAACAATACCCAACAAGATTGATATTAATGCCACAAATGTCAAAAGGTCGGAGATAAATAGCCAATTTGAAATTAAACCACAGATGGAAGAAATGACTCATAAAATCGTTTGTTTAGTGTTTAGTACGTACCGGCAACCGTACACATTTCATTTTTGTCTGGGCCGTTTGAAAAGACAATTTTTCATACTTGTCATAGCGAATCTGATTGAATCCAATAGAAGAGTTCTGAGAAATTCAAATTATCATCGAGGCTTGGAGTATTTTTCTTCGAGCTCGTGTGTTCACAAATAAAATTTACTTTAAGTCACGTCTTTCACCGAGTGTTTGTTTTTTTCACGTAATTTTGTTTTGAAGTGTGCCTGATCATAAGTGCAAAACGGTGTACATGTTTTTTTCGTTCCAATATATTTTTGAAAGACTATTCCAAGGAATAGAATTCAAGGCGTAAAAAGAGAAGATGCAGCAGAGACAAAGCAGCAGAAACAAAACGAATTACAAAATATAAGTTGGTGGTGACACTGTTAACATACTTATATAATTATGATCGATTTCAAAAAAATGTGTTGTAGTAATAATAAGACAAGGGGACGGTACACAAAATGTGTAGAAGTTTACACGATTATTATCGTTACAATAATGTTTCCTGTGGCGCCTACGGATGTTCAGGTCGAGCTACAAATAGTTAACATTTATGATAAGTTAGGTAAATAAGATAAGATAAATAACTTCAGTCTTCACCTAAGAAATGACCGACAAATTTCCAAATGAAACCCTATTGTGACGTACATATAACTTTTATTCCTAAACGAAAATGTTGTTAGTTATTTGACTATAACTTGTAACAAACAATTGCGTTCTTGTAATACACAGTAAGAAATGCGTATAAGTATTATGTAATGTGACATCATCAATTCCCAAGAAGTCATATACGGTTAAAGGTGTGTATTAAATCGGCAACAAGAATTCACAGGTAATTTTTACACACCTAATGTGAAAAAGGTGGCGGTCAAAGACGTTTGAGATTGTGCCCGAAATATAGAGTGGATAGGCTTGTTCTATTATGATACCTTCAACCTTCATACCTTCACACGGTGGATAATTATTTATACGTATTTTGGGTAAAGAACCGAATTTAAGGGTCGACCGAGTCCGACCATCTGATAAGGTTTGGAAAAGGCGAAAGCGCTAAGGCAGGCATTGGATATGCGGATTGCTTTATTGCTTTCCGGTGACCCTTATATTATTTACAGTGAACGATATCCCAAGCCCTATGGAATAACAAGATTCTATCTGCAATTTGCATCAAACTAAGATATAGAGGTTCAAAAATTGAATCACGAATAAAATTATAAAAATTGATATTCGTGAAAAAGTAGGAGAACGTATTGCAACCAAACTTTATTTATGTTTTATTTGATTGTGGCGTTTAAAAAAAAGAAGAGATAACCTTATTGCTTTGAAAATCAGCTAAACTTAGAGCAAAAGAATTCAATCCATTTATTTTAATTACATATTAATATATTTGATAAGTGCCATGTTTTTAGGAAGGAAAGATATAAAACAGAAGATTCGGCATAGAATGTTCTGAAGCGTAAATATAATTGAATTACAAAACGTTCTGCGTATTCACTTTTGCATAAATGTAATTTTTATTAATTATTTTCTCAGTTTCATGCAATTGGCAGATGGAACTTTGATGTTCTAATGGCTGTTCGCTTTACAACGCAAATAGAACCATGTTGCTCCAAAAATAATTATAACGTGTTTTAAATAGAACTTCGTTGCATAATTTTTTTTCTGAATTCTCATAGAAATAGAACATATTTTAGTTAGGGCTTTGAAAGAAAAAATGAAAGAATTTTGATTTAAGCCAATATTGGCAAAAATGTCAGAGAAACTTTATGATTTCAAGGACAACCTCCCTTTACCGAATTCCGAGTTTCTTATCGCTTTAAGGGTTGGCGCCACGTCGCAAACATAAAATAATAAAAATGAGACACTTTGGCTCACCCAGAGCTCACACATAGCTATAAAAACCTGTAGACACAAACTATGGACTCTAGACCTCTACACATTGGACCAAATGCATTTTACCTTTGTGCCTGCTTTTATAGAAATACCGGCAAGTCGATTTCATTGTTGCAAATACATAAACTTAAGAGTACAAAACTCATGATTCTACCGCTGAGAGATTTGTTGTTACATGTATTTCTTTCAGATATTGCATGTGTTGTTTATGAGACAGAGGGAAAGGTTACAAAGAAGGTATAACCTACAGGTATCGTCATTAAAGTTATTTTAAAACCGTTTTTTAAAGATTAACATAAACCGTCAGTCAAAAAGCTATTAAATAATTCTAAAGCATTTCGTATTACCAGAAAAAAACACCCTAAATGCTGAAATAACGATAATGGCGTAGGAAGTATATTATAGGTACCTTAAACAATGGATGAAAGGGTAAGGGCCAGGATTAGACCAGCCGTTGCAGTCGTGGTCCTACCACCGAAAGCTCCATTGAAACTTCTCTTTCTGCCATACGTGTCGCTTATGAGAAAGAGGGAGAGATTACATCATAATTATCAACGGTACGCCTTTGGCCGCGAATTTCCATAATGAATTCAACGGACCTACAACAAACACCGACTTACATTGTCTGATTTTGAATTGTCCATTGAAATCAGCTGAATCAGTTGAAGGCACACCACCAAAAGCTCCGTTGCAACCTCTCCCTCCTTCTCATAAACGACGCGTGTATCAGAAAGAGGTGTTACAACGGGGCTATCGGCGGCGGGACCGTACACCTATTTGTGCGTATCTGCGGCTTCCGCCCATTAAAAAGCCCGTCCAAAAGGCCCGAAAGTATTACAGCCGGCAGCTATTGTGAAAAATGAAAGTAGCGACCCATATTTGAGCGTAATTTGCGGGAGAGCCGAACAATGTTTATTCCTACTACAAACAAGGTTTGTTCCTCGGCCTTGCGATCTGGCTTGGTGGGTAGGTTATCCCTAAGGGCGGGGGGTGTTTACTTCATTATGATGGATGTAACCCGACCCCAATTTTAAAAATAAAGGGCAAACATATGGCTGCAAACCTTGATTAGCCCCACAAATAATAATGATTTCACGAAATAACGGCTGGTATTTTTTACGCAATTCGTATAAAAAAATATTTCGGTTTAACATAATAATTAGATTTTTTCACATAAAAATAAATAGATAAAAAGGGAGTATCAAATATCAAATGAAGGTACTAATAGTAAATACATAGGTAGGTAGGTACCTACTCTTCAAATTTCTATTGGAGTTCCAACTGCCAGGAACCAGTGGGAATATGGCATCCACAATCCAGGAATTTTATTTATTTTTATTAATATAACTTTTTTACACGCTACATTTTATTTTAATGCTATCGACCACCATAACAGGCTGATGTCCAATGTTATGAGGATGAAAAGGGTTGGGAAGTAGGTAACTGGCTATTCAGATCAAGTCTTTAAATACAATTAAAGTCATTCACATTGAAATTACGTACAGTAGGGTTTCAACATCAGCAAGCCGATACTGAGGGTAACTACGACTATTATGCTAGGTTCGTGTAAGTATAATGACAAAATAGTGATATGATGGCGGAATCATTATTTTGTAAGCGTGTAACCTAATGACAAATGACCTTTAGGGTATTTACATTGAGAACTGTATTTTTAAAAAATTCTCTTCTTATGTATGAAAATAGAAGCTTGTGAACAAAACAAAGCACTTAGGGGAATGTCACCGGTATTCTGAATGAACTCGAACTGGATTAAATGACTTGGCATGTAAATTAGGAAAGTCCACTCTTGAAAGAATTCCAAACAAATAAAAGTGGATCTATTTTGGTCCACTACACGTGTCGCCGATTATGTTTAGATCTTGTCAATGTGCGAGATATTATACTGGTAGTTCTCTAAACAGTAGAGGACCTCGCGTCCAAAAATTAATGTTTCTATTTTTTTCTGATTTAACTGGTACTTAAATATCTATCTACTTGACTTTAAATCTTAAATATTTGCCGCAATATTTTTTTAATTTCCAATAAGGAGTTGTACAATCTTTCCAAAGAAATATCACCATCATAATGACAATTCTTTTTTTTAACTGTCTTCAAGCCTGTAGGTACCATAATATTTATTATTTCGACTTAACAGCTTGTAGTAGGAACCACGATCGTCTAAACTCTGATGGAATAAAAAGGTATCGAACACGTCCACCATCTAGAAACGAAACCGAACGTAACAAACAAATTTTCAGATGAAATGCAAAATTTCGAGTTAAAACAGGACTTCGATACGCTCAGTAAATTAAAAAAATATAGTTAAAAACAACGGGAAATGTTATATTATCACGGAAAGTTAAAAAACCATGAAAAATATATAAATAAATAAAAAAAACTATCAATGTAACAGATTCACCATTTGAAAAATTACGGCAAGATTAAAAATTACTACAAGTAGTAGGTAGATCTGGCCGTAATTTGTAAGGCGATGGACCATGTTGTATAAAATTAGCTTCTTATACTTATATCTAAGCAATCTAATATTCAAACCAAAAACACAAGATTTTGCATTACTCGGTATTTTATCACCTTAACTTACTTATGATATATTCTTGACAATGTTCGAGTTGTGTCATTCGACAATATTTTTGTTGACATTATGCCTTATTGAAAGTGTTTATCACAAGGCAAAGTACAGAATCAAGATGACAAAAGCAAAAAGAAATGAGTCATGTGAAAATATATTTATTTTATGTTGACTCAATCTCAAGCCACGGTAATACGAACGGGTTAGGTGAAATTGTCGTACAAATTTTACCTAACCCGTTCGTATTACCGTGGTATTATCTTATTCTGCGATTATGAGTAAGGTGGAAGGTGCATAGTTTAAGCGCATGTTGCTTCTGTCTTCAAATCATCCTGTCAATTCAACCCTGTTGAAAAATGATTAGATCGAAAACTCAAATAAGCGATAAAATGATATAGGTTAAAAAAAGGTATACCAATTTGTGCGTGATTACGTGCATATAGGTACCTACGTGCCTTACTAATAAATGATTTTTAAATTTAACACAACTGATAAATAGTCATTACATATGGTGAATTGTTATTTATCAGTTACATAAAATTTAAAACATGATTATTGGTAAGGGGGAGAGTGCTAAACCACTCTTTTGAGTCTTGAGATATTGTAAACCTACCTGTGAAAAAGAAATTCAATATTTAAAGACCAAATAAAAAAAAATAATAATCGATTGAAAACAAAATTAACAGATATTATTTGGAATACAATGTTAGGCTCTTTAAAAAAAATGCTTTCCCGAATGATAGAAATAACATTTTGTTTTCTTAGAAAGGTTTTTTTTACTGTTTAGGAAGGTATATTTTCATGGGTGTATTTTGTTTCTGAAAATTATTTTTTTCAATATATTTAATAAATACTGAAAAATCTAGGTAAAAATTCCACTAACCGCCGCACTTTTATTGTACTACATTTAATTTGAAACTACACTACATTTCAACTTAATTACTACAAGAAGCAACTAATAATGTTTGGATACATGAGATGCATTATTCCATTTGTATTCAATCTTCAAAATTTACGGTATAAAACGATTTATTTACCCCTTTTTGCGAGTTTCTTTTTTCTCTAAATAGCATGAATTACATAGTTAACCCAAACTAAGAACCTAATAACCTATTTTGTGCATGTAAATAGTTGTTTCTTGTAGTGATTATTAAAACGAAGTATAATTTCCACAAATTGTGCCTAAAAGTGCGGCGGTTGGTGGAATAATTACATAAATCTTTTCATTTTGCAACTTAAAAAAATTTAATTTTCTTTTTTTAGCAGAAAAGTAGTTAAATTCATTACTATGGATTTATTGGTCTACCATGAACTTTATAAGTAGGTTGGTAGGTACTGTCGATATTTTAAACAAGACAAAATTTTGCATGTTGTTTTTTTGTTACATCTGACTGTATTTTTGGTCAGCAGCTGATTACTAGGTAATTATTAAAAGTCTTTTCAGGCAGATGAGATCAGCTTGCTGCTGACGAAAAAGCTGTTACATATATCAAATAGTAAATATAAACAGCTGAAATAAAAAGGGTATTATGATTTCTGTTCCATATTAATTTTAAGAATGATAATTAGTTTTTTAACGGATTCTTAGGTGTTCGAGCTATGTACCTAATACGTATTATACCGATATCAGAAATAGTTTAAATAATTTTAATAAATCTTACTCATGGTCGTATACCTTCTAGGTATTTAGGTTTACGAGTCATAATAATGTAGGCAATAATTTACCATGCTTAATAAATAGAAAAGCGAAATTATTCTACTTCAGAACAGTTATCCATTTCTAATGGGAACACTGTAATTACCATGCAAGTAAGCTAGACTAATGGAACGAGAACAACATAAAATAATACGTACGGTTTCAGTTCAAAATCTCCACAATGGCGAATAACAATAACAACCATAAAGTTACTTTTTCCAGAGCACTTTGAATATCAATAACTACAGGCCTTCAATTGTTCTTTACGAAACAGTGGGTGTTAATGTTTATCACTCGCGACCGAACGAATCGGGAACAAATAATATAAGTTACAAAACATCAATAAACAAAACGCTCACTAAACAATGTCAAACACGAAATTTCAAATGCACAAAAACAAGATATTTCTCTCCTGTCAAATCGTAAACAAAAGCGCGCCGAACAATGAAAAAAGGCCGCGCGTATTCGAAATTATTTCAAATTCGAATAGCCGCGAAGTTCGTAAAATGAACGAATTTTCATTAGTGCAGTAAGTGAACCTACGCGCACGCGCACACGGCCGGACTGATACTGACTGAAGTAAGGTTTCGGCTCGGGTTTGTTTCGACTACGGATTCGTTGACTTCTCTGCGGTCGACTTGGTCTTGGTGAGGCAAGAGATCATCGGGTCTCGGGTGGGGGAGGGACGGTTGCGTGCAATGAACGCCCGCCGCCCGCCTGCATCGGGGAATGCACGGCAATGTAAAGAAATGGTTAATGTTGTGACGAATGTTGAACGGACAGTCGAAGCATGCTGAGTTTTTACTACACTTTATTTTTGTTCATATTATTGATTCTAATCACTGGCAGAGAGAGACCTTCAAATATTATAGAAGTACAAAGACAGTAATATAATAACACGCATAGAAAATATTAAATACATAGTTCTGCCTTCATGTTGCCATACACTACCTCATGAGGACTCTAGGATAGTAAATTAATTAATTTAAATAAGACTCCCTTAGCACCTTTAGGTAGGTACTTACATCTAGAGATCTCCAATAAAGATAGTATCATTAAGCTGCGTGTTCTCAAGAGGTTTAAAACCATGTTTTTTTTAAAAATATTTTTCGAAAAATACATAATTGGAGTTGGTACAACCGCCTACCCTTCCTAATTTGGAAGATTTTAATAAAATTTTAAGAGAGGTCGAAAGTATATCGTAGAAAGGAAGGTAAATGGAATTATTTTATACCGCCATTCTTTTTCATATCTTTTGTCTTTTCTTCTCCCTACAAATCTAGGTCAGCGTCGTAAAAAATGCATAAAACATAATGGCTAAACCAAAAAAGACGTATATAACCACTGAAGCGATTAAGGTCAAAATATGGATCGCTTTTATTTTTCTGCGATTGACAAGCGGTCCAAAATTGGATCACATTTTTTTTGGACTTGTTTATGATTTTAAAATATGTTTTTATAAATTCCACGAATATGTGATAATCGACAAAAGATAGGTAGATTCATTGGCTATACAGAACTATAACCAGTTTGTGTATCTCCATATTAAAATTCGGAGGTATAATCTTTTTAATGTGGGCGGAAAATATTCAAAAACTTCAGGAGCAATCGGAGGAAAAAGTCGCGCTGTTGCTCGAGTGGTAAAGAAAGGGTAAGAAAAACTGCAGAAAATATACAAATTCACGAGTTTCACGATTGCCGTAAAAAATCTTATTATGTAATTCATTTAAACACGTTCATGTGAGTTTGTGTCAAACATGACTGCTTTGATATGCTTTGAGATAGATACGTAGGTACCAACGTATGGAAAAAGGCTGCGTTTTGGTAGGTATATAGCTGTAGCAATTGTTACATGCCATTTTACAATTATTACAACCAAGGATATAGAATTTTGAAATTTTTTTTCTTGATATCATGACATTTAGAAAAAAACTATCAATCCATTTCCCACAAAACGGTTTCTAACAAATAAAAAAATTAAATACGAAAAAAAAACCTTAAAGATATTTAAGCTGAAAGATGTTTACTATTCTGTGTAACCGATGGAGCCTTTACATGAAGAACAAAAACAAAAGTCGTATAAACCAGACTTTTTTGGGAAGGCAATAGAGTTCTGATGTCAAAATTTAACTAATTTGTCTGTATGGAATTTTAAAATTTTAAATTTTAAATTCGACCCTTTGGAATATCAAGGTTCCATCTGTCGCGGTAACGTCATGCGATAATGAACTCTAAAGTAGCTTACTATAATCCTATTATCGAATGAAGTTACGGCGTCAGACGGATCCTTGTTATTCCAAAGGGTCGAATTACACCCGGTAAAGTAATATCCATTAAAATATAACAAGATCATGTAAAAGCAAAAAGTTTTATTTTCTAAATTAATTAAAAATCCAAGAGAGCATACTCTGTGGTGGTTTTCCTGTAGGCATTGGAACGCGTGGTGATAGACACGTGTGAGTTGCGTATCGGACTCTGTGAGAAAGTAACACACACACGCCCCACGCGCGTCCCAACAGACAACTACATGCATGTCAAGCCACCATTCCACGCACGGTAAGGCACCACCACTCGCACGATGAGCCACTACCAAGCTACTACCACAAACGTGAGGGAGTAGGACAGACGCAATTTAAACAATGCTGTGCTCTGTCTCAGCGGGTCAGCTGTGTTTTCGTGGTGTCAAATTGGCATACATTTCCGCTACACGACTTTTTTATGGTATGCAAAAAAGTAGTAAATTCCATGTCTCTAATTAATATCAATTTAATTTTTTTGCTTTATTCACCAATAATTTAATATTTTCTCGGTCTAAGGCACAGCCCGTATAACAATAATGAAGATTGGGTAATTTGTAGAGCGCTATTTTTGTGAAGTTCAAGGGCACTGTGCAATATTACACACAATAGTACACTGAGTTATTAGGTTCTTATTTACAAACAGATACAGGAAATTCCGATAAACACACTTTTATTAGAAAGTTTATTGTTGGAAAAGAAACGATTTTGAACGCAGAGGTACTATGCTTAAAACACTGGACACTGCATGATTTTACATTTTCTCCATTACTGTTGATATTACATTTACAAGAAGATTCGTGCCAAAAGTAGAGTTTATAATTATTTTGAAAGACTGGAGAATTTAGGACACGGACTTGATAATTTTTATGAAATGTTAAATTTCTAATATTAAAGTTGACTTACGTATATAATTTCAGGTAATATTTCAGATCAGAGGATGAGGGACATACCTGAAACAAATAAAAAATACACAATAAGTATTATTATTTAATGACATTAAAAAGTAATTATAATAAAGAATATCGTACACGTATTCAAAAAAAAATTGTTATTTATACTTCATGGACTATTTAAAATTTAGAAATTAACTTCTTGTATTATTATAGTAATAATTTGTAAATTCAAATATAGATGTGATTAATATTTTTTTTTCCAACGCTTTACACATAATACATGTATAATTTAGATATTTAGGGTTATTTATATAAATATAGGGTTATTTATATAAATATAGAGAGAGCGCCCTTGAGGTGATTTTTCACAAAAACTGCGCTATAAAAGTCATCCAAATACTATTATTATTATACCTTTTTTGTTTTTTTTTTCTAAGATAGTCAACATTCTCGAACTCAAAATGCTATTGATCTACCTACCAATGGTCTGTCAGTGGTAACCTAACACCTCAATCCGGTTAATGTTGTGCGATGAGTCATCATAATGCGGTAAAGATCGGCGATTAATTTCATTAATTTATTTAAGATATCCATACATTTTCGTAAATCCGATAAATTTTGCATCCATGTCCTTAAATAGTAATATGTATTATGTAAAAACTTCCTTCTTCTTCTAGCGCTGTGGAGTGATTCTGGCGAATGTATGATATTTATAAGATGTTTTCAAGTATTTTTAAATGTAAATAAATATGTTAGTTATAAATCTCTAACTTTAAGTCATATTGTAAATATATATGTCATTGAGCTCAGTTTTAGGTCAGCTTTTATATGTCTTAGTCATAAGTCACTAGCAATAAGACTTAGATGTAAATCACTAGTTATAATTGTAAATCTTAGTTGTAAGCCAGTAATATTATTTTTTATGTATTTATTTGTACAGCGCCCTTGAGGTGATTTTTCACGAAAACGGCGCTATATAAATTAGCCAAATATTATTATTATTATTATTACGAATAACCTGACAATATTTGAAAATCTCCGACTACCGCCAAAGACAGCGGAAAACGTTGCTTGTTTCGTGGTAGACTTAGCTAGCTCAGGAATCGAACACGCGACGCCTGGGTGGGACCCAAACGCGTTCATAATGGCCGAAAAGCTGTGCCTACCCTAACAGAATCAACAATTAAAGAAAATAAAAGATTTTCAAACAAAATGTTTTTTTGCATCTATTTGTGAATATTTTGATACAATCGTTCTACGTTGATTTTTTTTCTACATGAAAAATTAAAAAATTTAGTAAGATAAAATAAAACTATTGTCATTTTTAAATTATTCAAATTCGTACTCGAAGTTGAAAAACTACACACAGCCTTCCTTCCCAAACAAACAAAAATCTTCGACATGCCATCACTAGTCACTCAGTCGAGTAGCCATCCAACCCCTCAATCCGACCCTAACTGTACAATACCTACTGATTTTTTTAACATTAGCTCCACACAGGAGACCCTGAGAAAAATATTTTTCCTCAGGGCCTATGTCATCTTCGGGAATGCTGTGTGGATGATTTTTTTACGGGAAGGAAGGAGAGAAAGTTCTTGGAAGGAAATAGGTAGGCGTGACGGACGTATGAATCCATCCCTCCAACTGCGGTGCAAGGCGATGGCTCGAGATTCTAGCTGGAGGATAAAAGATCTCCCTCAACCACTCTCTATTGATCCTGACCACTACGAAGCAGGTGAGCAGACGTATTGACCGCCAAGACCTGGAAAAACCTCACCCCATGAACCCGGGGTGTGTTTTAATGCTTTAATTTGAAAAAAAAAACAAAAAAATTCCGGAGACCGACATTTCATTAAGGTTTTTTACTCCAAATAATGTCAGACATCACCTGTCAAAGTTGGCCAATACCCTTTATATATCACTGAAAGTCTATTTTCTACACACATAAAATGAAAATTATTTTAATAATATTTTAAATTTTATTTGCACGCAACGCTACAGAGGATGCTTAAAGAAAAAATTACTGCAAATTAGTTATTTCTTTAAGCAAGTAACGTTATCAGTGATGCATTTAATTGAGCACTTTCTTAAGTAGATTAGATACCTTTGTTACATTTTATTACAATTATTTATTAGCCCAACAAAATGTAATCGTATAATCTACGTAAATACACGTGTGAGAAGAAGCCTTCATTACGTAGTTATTACATTCTAAAATGGAACGAATAAATCTATTCACAACAGAAATGAATTTCTCTAGTGTCTCGTAATTACAGGACAACAGAAAATTTCATATAACTTTACTACCAATAAACCTCTAATTAGAATTTAGTTCGCGAGAGTTGAAATAGAAATCAATTGTCTATTATCGTGGGATAATAATAAAATTAATGTATGATGCTTGCTGCATAAATTTTAAAACACTAATATAGGTTGTAAATTAATAAAATTTATCATATTATAACTCGAAATTACATTATCATGATTTCCACATTGGACAGACCATTGACTGTTTAGTATGACAAGAAAAAAAATCAGCTAGATAATAAAATGGCGTGTCAACGTGGATTATATTTTTAAATAAAGATGCTAATGCTTTGCAAAATGGCTATCCAGAAACAATCTTAAAGAAACAATCTTAAAGCCTGAAGGAGAAAGATATCACATACCCATTTTTTACGAGCTCTGGGGAGAGAAATCCGAAAATGAAAAAGGGGTAAGTTTTAAATTCGACTGACCCTTCGAGGTTAGATGGCGTCAATCTGAGGTAACAATCTAAATATTTCATGATTAGTTTTACGTGGCGCTAAACACTATATAATGCACAATAAAAAAAAACTTATAAATTTGTTTTAGACAACTTTTATTTTATAACCACTCTACTGTAGTTATAATATTCTCCCGATAAAGGAAGGGTGCTTCCGAAACCCGAAGTGTTTATAAAATAAAAGTGGTCTAAAACAAATTTATACGTTTTTTAATTATAAATTATGGCGAGCCACAAAGTTGCTTTTTACAAAAACAATATAATTCATCTGTCATGAGCAGACTTGAATATGGGTTAAAAGTGTGAACACCGCATAAATTGAAAATTATTGCAGGAAATTTTCAAAATGAATTTTTGAGGTACCTAAGGTCACAGTATTTTGCTCAGTTCTTTGGAATAAATTGCGGGATTTTATATCTCCACCCTCCTACAACAACATGGTGTCTTAAAAATTAAATATTAGTTCCCCTTTTCCCTTAAGCAAAATATTTAAAAATATCACTAAATACACTAAAGGTAAACATAATTCCGTCAGATGATATTTAAAAAATGAGGACTCATTTAGAACCTTTTATATCATAGTCTTAGAGCTTCGATTGTGGTCTGCAAACAGCAACGCGTAATATTTCTAGCATTATTTGTATTCAACATATTTAGGCAAAGTCGCTGTGTAATCATTATTCCACGTGGGAATTAAACGTCACATTAAACGGCACAGCTGTACGCATTTCGTGTTTCATTAACGACCTTAAATTATGGAAGAACGTGGAAATTTCATCCCATAACTAAATGCGTTGTACAAACACTCGCACTCAGCTATCGCGGAAATTGAACTGAGGTACTTGAATTTTATATGCAATAGTTTACCATTCCCTAACATTTTAAAAAGTAAAAAAATGTTTTACATTATGAAACGAGGATTGATAAAAAAGGGATGAAAACATCCTGCTGTCATATTTTTTAGAATAACTTATTAACAAAATATTTTTGCGTGATTTCACTAAATGAACTATTTGCCCGCAGCTTATAGGTAAATACATGTTTATATAACTTTCTAAAAATAATACTAAGAATAAAGCTTGGGTAATTTTTATCATTTACGTCGCGTTCGAAATTAAAGGGTAGAAAGGTAAAGTTTATGTAGGCAGCATAAGGCAGGGTGCTGATATAGGAAAAACCCTAGATATCGCAATCAGCATTAATACAAGTCGGTATTGTTATCTACCCGATAACATGGTGATATTCTAAAAGATATGAAGAGGTAGCTAACAGAGGGGTAGCAATTAATATTTTAATGTCGCAATAATGATTTTACGCAAGACTTTTTATCGAATCACCGCATCAATAACCTAATTTTCTAGTATTTAACCGATACTTCTCGTAATAATAACTTAATCTTCTAAAGTTTTATTAACAGTAAGATTTATTTGGATTTTGTTAATCATTAAGTAAAAGTAAAGAGAACATTATATTAATTAGCTGTTAACGGAAAAAAGTTAGATATTTAGTGACCAGTTATCTGTGACACGATATAATTTAAAATATAGCTATTTGGTCGGCTCATAGAAAATGACTACACAAAATGACCATCGGGTGGTCAAATCAACCAAAATTATTGGGTGGTCAAATCAACCATATTTATGTACATGTTTCGATGAATCCAATGAATAAGAACTATTATTTAATAAATTTTCCTTTAATTGGTTTTAGCGATTTTATCTGCAGTTTTTCGTTAAAAATTTCTTCATAATACCTATATATTTGTAAAAAAAAGAATGCATTATACATAATTTTACGTGTAATTATTATGAATCATTTTTTTACGTTGGATGTTTTGATTTTCAAACTGATATAATATTAGGCTAAATATTAGGGATTAATTCATTTATTTTCAATGGCAAAATCAAGACAATACGTGTTTACGTGTTAATATGTCATTTAATATCAGTTATAAAATAATTTAATGAGCTCAGAGGCTAAGATAAAAACACAGAAAAGCTCCCAAAATTAGAAGGCTGCCTGATTGTGTTACTCCTTTACCGCGTTAGACTTCATGAAACACTTTCGCTGGTGCAAATATTTACCCAGTGAAATTAGTTCGCTTTGCGTAGACCTCGCAGAGCCTGGATAGCTGAGCTTCATAAGGTGAAAGCTTCACAGGACATTGTAGGGAGGATAAATAAAATTATGTATAGTTTATTCGCTCCTATTTCTTCTGTGGAAGATACTCTCAATAAATCTCTGACGAGAGAACACTATTCAGAATCATAGGAAGGTACCTTGCATAAAATAATTAAAAACTATTCACAGTAACCCTTTATAGGGCACAATTATATAATTTCATAGACAAATAGTAAGCATACTAACCAACAACCTATATCCATAAAAACCGACAGAGAATGCATCAATACGTCATATTATATTCAAACAAAATGTTTCTGTCTGGTTAAAAAATATTTTTTTTTATAAAATAAAGATAACACGATAACAACTGTATTAAATCTAATTAGGTACAATATGTTTTTCAGTCTTTCTTATAATATTATTTAATTTAATAATATTGTCAATTTACAAGAGGGCATCAAATATATTTATTTTGAAATTTTTATTAATTTCACGCCCGGCTGGGCTTTTACATGTATTTTTTTTAACAAAGAACATATAAATGTTCATAAGAAAATACAAAATCAAAATAAAAATCAAAAACAAAAACAAAAATAAAATCAAAAATAAAATCACAATCAAAATCATAACCAAATCTTAAAATATATACAATCAAAAACGAATTGAAATAAAAACAAAATACTCCACCATAACGTAATAATAAAAAAATAAATGCAATATGGAAAAAGTGTATTCTAGGAAAAGTACAATACATGTGAAATAAGTCGAAGCAGAGCTATGTAGTTGGTGTAATTGAATTTGTTGTTTTTCTTTCTGATATAAATTCTACTATGACTTGTTTATATTTAGCGATTAATGTTTTAAATATGTCAACAACATCTTTATAATTATTACCCGAATTTTCAAATTAAAATATACCTATATGAACACCTTAGTACAAGTTCTTCTGGTAAGGTGTTGACAGATCACTATAATATATAAATTGTTTAGCTTACACATCAATCTTACTACACACTAATAATATTCACAATAAATATAATGAATTTAATTAAACAATTAAAAATTAAGCCATACCTAATGATGGTAAGCTGGTTTTAGCATTAAAATGGTGGCATCGCTTTCTGCTTCTGAGCATAACTTATAGATTTGCTTTACTTTACTATGAATGTGTGAGTAAAGTCCTCAGGATGAAACTATTAAAGGGAATCTATTATAATTCATCTAAAAGTTCGTGGTTTTTACTTACCGATTATCGTATTATTATAAATGACTAGATGAAATACCGTATGATTACTTCTCAATTTGAGTTAACTACAATAAACAACCTTCATGGATTTACTTTCATAAAACTCAGTAGATCCTCGTAATCTGAACATCAGATAGAAAAAAAAACGTAGTACGATCAGTCTCAGTCCGCCCTAAACTTATCCATAATTAAATCTAAGATTCCACCCTGTCTGATGTAAGGACAGGGGTGAAAGGTGGAAGGTTGGTATATCAGAGTGCCCGCAAAGCCTCCAACCTACAGCCTTGCTCAATCACTCACCCTTATTTTTTGGCTGCGGGTGATTCAATATGAATTCACCCCGACACGTGGATATAGCCTTAAATGCTTCTAAAACCTTCTTATGCAAAGCCCCGAAACCGATATTTAAATATGGATGGAAGATTTTTCTAAGGGCGCTGAGACATTGTGGCGCTGAAGTAATAATGAAAAAAAAAGATTTTTATTTTTTTTTTATTTATTTAATTATAATGTATTACAAAAACATGGCAAGTAACACATTATTCCCAATGAGTTGAGAAAAAAAAACTCATTACGGGAAGGACAGATAGACAATAAGTACATTTTACACGGATATTACACGTTTAAAAAATACAACATATTGGAAAGGAAAAAAAAATGCATTGTCAAGAATAGAGATTTTAAAAATACTGAGAGACATCCATACACATTAAACATAAAAAAAAAACAAATGTATGAAGGCGAGCCAATATTTACTGGTTTAAAAACATTTTCAGGAAATATTCTTTAAGCGTTTTCACTAATATTTTTTTGTAAGGTACTGATTGCTTAATTTCATTAGGTAATGCATTGTATTGTCTATATGCAATATATTGTAATGAGTTAATACCAAATTTGGTTGTGCGGGTAGATGATGCTAAGTGTATTTGATTTTGGGATCGTGTTTTGTGCTGGTGTATGTCTGTATTAAAGGCTGGTCTGATGTTGGTGTGTGAGGATCTATGTATGATTTGTAATATTGCACTAGTGATATTGTATTTAGGTAGAACCGTAAAAGGAAGTATGTTTGTCTTTGAATATATATGTTTGATATGTGTATCCCACGGTAGATGGTAGATATTCCTTATAGCTCGATTTTGAATCACCTGTATCTCTGATATTTGTTTTTTAGTAATAGTGCCCCAGATACTAACTAAATAACTAAATAACGTTAGATCGTCAATTTTAGGGATGAATCTAAAAAATGACAGCAATCGATGTCGTATTTTTTGATAGGGGCAAGGATTTTACTTTTAAATTGTGGGTTGGAAAATAATATAACATAATATGCACACGGCAGGGTTTATTATTTTAAATAATTATTTGGGCAAGTTGTGATATTTTTAAAATATGTAGGTACAATATATTTTAGGTTATTGGTATGAAGTACTCAGATACTAGATATCCTTACGAGACTGGATAGTATGTTTACGAGATATGGGAAGGCTGATAGAGATATTGAATGTCCACAATGGAGTTCTGGTACCTACACGGATGTATGGCAGTGAGGGATGGAACTAGCAGAGGAAGGATGAAAGCAGGCTGAATGCTGATGAAATGAGATCCCTGAGGTGTATATGTGGTAAAACCATGTATAATCGTGTGAGAAATGTGGAGATCCGCAAAGAATGCAAGGCTGATGTAAGCATAATGAGTAAAATTAAGAAGGGACCCTCAGGTGGTTTGGGCATGTAGAGCGAAAGAACGAGGAAAGGAGTGTAAGGAGAATATATTTATTATGAATTAACGCCAATTAACGGCTTTTACATAGGAATTACAATAATTTGAGATGGATACAGAATACACATAGTTAAGAGAAAAAAAATCATATGACAAAAAATAAAAAAGTACATATTGAAGTGACAGCATAAAGTAAAAATAGTAAGCTTTATAAATACAAATATATATAAAAGAAAACCTCCTATAAATGTTTACAAGATATTTTAAACTAAAAATATTTATAATCATACTTTGACTTTATTTAGATAAATAAAATTTATATTACGGTGCTCCAGATTTCATGTCCGGGTTGAATCTTTCCCAAATGAAAGACTAAACCCTTCCACACACTTTTCCACAAATGAATATCTAGTAAATTAACGCAATGTAAGTGCATTATATAAGAATAAAACAATACAAGAACAATACGTCAATCCACCAGAAACATAATGGGAAAATATTTCACCGACTCCAGATATTTTCATATCAGAGGGTTCGGCTCTGATGAAATCCTAACTGGTCCGATAAATCCTACTGATCCCTCAATATAAATATTTAAAAAATCTTTCGTAATTCTACATGTATTTAAAATGACCGACTTTTGCATTTTTATGTACAAATTTTTTGACAAATCTAATACGCCTAAATTTTGAATGAGAGAGCTAGGTATAATGCCAGTAGCCGAAATAACAAATGGTAATATTTTTATAGTCTGAGAATGCCAAATTCTTTTAATTTCATTTCCTAAATCTGTATATTTTCTTATTTTTTCAGAAACAGTTTTCTGAATATAAAGAAATATTATTAAAGAAATATTTTTATTATTGGATAATTATATTTTCTTTTGACGATTCTATGGATGTAGTTATGTAAATAATTTTTGAAAACGTTATTATTTTACTTTTTATGTATTAATTGCGCCATTTTATATTTTTATTTTAAGGATTGTAAATCTTGATTATCATTAATTTTTTATCTTTGTATTGGTGTACGAGCTCTGTTGTACAACATTTTACAACATGTTCTTAAAACTTTAATTCTTTATGCATTCTGTGTCTTCAAATTAAATTTAAAAAAAGGTATTATCTCCATAATTTGGGATCACAAACACTCACTCTACGCCGTATTGAAAGTAGGGCAAATGCGTTTTATTATTTGCAAAGCGAATATAAATTATAATTTATTTAAATTACGGCGTTTGATGTTGGATGATGAGGATTTGCAATTCCATGATTCAGGAATGAGGTTAAAAATAAACCTTCATTTCATGGTAAGAATTATGTTAAATAAAATACAAACTTTATGTGGGTACATATCCACTCGTTACTTTTCTCAAAGGAAAAAATTCTTGCGGTCAGTAGAGAGTACATAAAGCGAAAGTTAGAAAATGTTGAACTTTTAATTATAACAGAAAACATTAAAAAACCTCATTTTCCATGCATTGCTTTCGAGGCAATAAGGAAGTATGAAAACAAAGATTTTCTTATTAGCTAACTTATGCACGACCCTTTAAATAATTATTTTAAACAAATCATTGGAATCTGACCGTGATTTTTTTAACTGTAAAAGAGTCTTAACAGCCGGATCTATCGGGCTTTCCAAATTGGTGTTTGTTGTGAGGCTTAATGAACTGGAAAGAGAGGGAGATGAGAAAGGGGAAAGGGGAGGTTGGGCTATTCACATCTGGTCACTAATCACATCCGGTGACATTTTAAACTTTTTCCCGTTGTTTTTGAATAATACCTATTATCTTTGTTTTTGAATACTATTATTCAAAAACCATTCTCTTGTTCGAACTGTAACTAATAATATTTTCAGAAATCTAATTTAAATAGTCATATACTAACTCACAATGGAGAAAACTATTATCGTGTCCCGACTATAACTATTCATATTCAGAAAAGTCCGGTTTAAGAGTCAATTGACTCATAGTAGAGAAAAACCATTGCTTTTTCCAACTATTACTTTTAATATTCAGCAAAATCAAACACAAATAGTCACACCATGGAAAACCACCATTAACTTATTTAAACTGTAACTATGCAAGTGCACAAAAGGCTTATTATACTCGTATAAATAGTCCATGCTGATTCAGTGGAGAAAAACCTTTTTCATGTCCCGACTGCAGTTATTCATTTTCAGAAAAGTCCAGTTTAAGAGGCACGTGCTGACTCACAGTGGAGAAAAACCATTTTCGTGACCGTGATTTGCGATTTGTGCGTAACAGAATATTAAAATTCATTCTCCAGTTGAGACATATATATGAAGAAAAAAAATCATAAACCTGTGCGGCCCTTGGAAAATTTTAGGTCGTCAATGCGGTCCGTGGTTCAATGTGGGTTGGCCAGGCTTATTCTTGATGATCGCGGTGGTCTTTTTCCAGGACGATGCTGAGAGTACCCAGACCTAGTACTCTAGAACTTGATGTTAAACAATGTAAACTATAATTTATAGATGTCGTGGATGTTTGAGATTGTCCTGCCCAAGAATTCAAGCACGTGGGACAAGCCTGTACAAACAAATCATTTTAAAAGACGGAGAAATGTATTTATGTACAACAGTGTGTGCGTAGCAACTATGTTCTTTTTATGTTTTCTTTTCAATATTTTATTTGATTCTTTAGCTTTATAACAGAAAAAATTACAAATTTCTAAATGAAATCATTTTTTATCCATTTATTTTTTTTATCTATTTTTTTATCCTCTACTCCACAAACAAAGTTCTCTTTAAAAAAATGATTTACCTTTAAGCAAGAATTATAAATATAAAATTGCCTCCTTTGCTCCATAAAAAATGATAACTTTTACATAATTCCTCACAGTATGAATAAAATAAAACCGATTACAATTTCTCGGGAGGAAAGTGTGATTTAAACTCAATTTAATTCACATTTATGATTTGACATTGCGTTGCCTTAGTTCTTAATTGTCCAAACGACATTTTAGTTTGTTCAATCTCCACTTTAAAATTTAAAATAAAGTATAAAAGAATGATATTTAATCACCTAACTATGAATTATTTACACGAATTTACCTTTAGCTTCACGGAAATAGCTTTATCTTAAACACCTATCATAATGTGTCATTGAAATAAAGAAAGAAAACCTTCTCCTCCCGTAAAATTTTCTAATGGTTGTTTGGACAATTAAGAACTAAGGCGACGATTGCTTTATTATTATTATTATATTGTGTCCTCGAATCACCTGTCCTTGCATGGACTTACAGGATACTCAGCCAGTTGGTAATTCTAATCTAGGCACAGCATTATGTGCTTGCAAATTTGATTAATGTCCGGGAAACATGCGTCCTGGTAATATCCCTTTGACATAATGGGAAACTAACTAACGCTGCGACCAATGGCGTAAAGACAAACTCCCTGACCCAGGGCAAGATTGATATATTTGCTGGAAGAATTTTTTGCACGTGTGTGTGATTGTACAATATGTTAACCTAACAATTAAATTGTTTATTCTTAATTTCATTATTTTTTTATCTATCTAAAAGGCTTGAAAGCTACACCACTAGCTATGACCTAAGATCTTATGCTAAACAGTTATACCCACTCTAGAGCCTCCTTTATGTATTGGAATAATGATTTCGTGTTTAAGTTTAAGGAATTAACCTTTTAGGAGGAGGCGTCTACTAATATCTATATCTACAGGGATTCCAAAAACTGAACAAATCGGACAAATCTATGAGAATCCATGTTCTGACTAATATCTATACGAGGTATGTTGGAACAATATCTACGGGAACCAAAGTGAGGACGAATATCTACAGCTCAAACATACAGCTGACTAATATCTATGGAACAGGTGATGTTGAAGAATATCTACAGCACTGGCAGAGGTTGGGTTAGGTTAGGTTAGGTTAGGTGCTCAGCTGCCCTCTGTAGATATTAGTCTTACCTACGTCTTAAATATATTTAAAAATAAAATATTTGTCCAACATATGAGCTGTAGATATTCGTCCGACATACAGCCTGTAGATATTAGTATCTGAAATCTTTTAGGATGCTTTGGTTAATGAGATTTGTTAGGGGAATGGTGATTTCTGGTGCAAGTTTTTTAGGGCAATATTTGAGATATCGTCCGAGCCAGTTGAAGATGAGTTCTTTAATGAGTTTATGATTGTTCTAATATAATTCGAAATTGGTTTTATACTAAAACGCAAGTCGTTGTGCCAATTTGTATTACAGTCTTGTGTGTTGGAGTCGGTAGAGCTATCACCGATATTTTCTCGTACGTAGCGAAACGTCATGCAGTGAAATTGTTTAACGAATTCCTTTTTCCATTTTCCGCAAAAATACAGTACGACTACCGAATCAGGAAATACCATTTTCGTTCACTTTAAAACATTCTTAAAACTTTTCTAGAAATACTTCAAAGATTTCACGAGAACTCGTGGAGACGACGTTAACGGAAATAGGAAAATATGCTAAAGATACGTTATTTGAAAATGAAAGAAAAGTTTCCTATCGGCAAATATTGGAAGCGTATGTTTGTGCAATTCTTAAATTACAATATCGTTGTGCAAGACTTTCGTATTATTTATTACTAGACACGTGAAAAATCACGGGATTGTCTGACTTCTTGACAAATCAGATCTTATTTTTAAAATGATTAAAATAATTTTCTCAAAAAAATATTGTATCACAGTAATCTTAAATTCTATCTACGTTTTTATTTATATCACGCTTGTCATACGCTTTCATGAATCCTTCACATAATCCGTTCCAATTTTGAAAATGACACACAAAGTCTGAGCAAATTCGAGTTCCGGAGATATTCAAACCAGAGCTATTCAGGACAAAAGCACAACCGAAATGAGTAATTTTGATGATTTAGAAATAATAAAAAATCGTTTAGTCAACCAATGGTAAGGCTTTCGAATAGCAATTCGAAAGTCGCGTGTTCAAATACCGGCGTACGCGATTAAATCTTATTTGATTTATTTGTGTTTTTTCACACTTTAAGTCATTTAAAAAAGCAGCATGTTCCAGAGTGGAAGATTTTGTCAGTATCGCCCTGGTGTAAGACCACTATTAGGAATTGAATCGTTGCTTGAAATGGCTTTAGCTGTGTTTGGTGACCAGATCTAAATAGCCTGGAACTTCCGCCACCTTCCTCTCCCTATCTCATTCCACTCCTCTTTACCCACAGCCTCACAGTATACCCCATATGGGGATGCCTTAGTCTCACTTACTGACTTAGACGGGAGCAATAGGGACTCTTGTGAGGTATTCACATAAAAAAATCATTTAATCAGTACCTGCCTACCTTAGATTTTTTGTTCGTCGCGCATCCAAGCTCCCCGAAACAAAACTGGCAAATGACAATAAATACTATTTAACATTAGATGAATTTAGTATATAAAAAAAATCAATTAAACAGTGTCTACCTATTCCATAATCTCACTGGCTCCGGGCGTTTAGGAGCAGTTGGGACTCATGTGAATTTTCACATAAGTGAGAGGCAAATAGATAAATTGAAGTGGAAAACAAATATAATCATTTTTTTACATAAGCTTCACACGGGAGGCCCTGAGGAAAATAATTCCCCTCAAGACCTATGTCATCTTTGGGGATGCTGTGTGAAGGGTGTTTTTAGGAAAGGAATGAGAGGAAGTTCTGGGAATAAAAAGGGTATGAGGGATGGGTAGGAATCTGGGGGTGAATGTGTCCAGGAGTGACTCAAGTATTCTTTCCTGATCCGGCATGCCATATAAATTAGTTTCTTTGTAAAAATTTCGGAAAACGATTTTAATATTAAACAAGTGATGAAAAGGGTTATCCCATATTTTACAGTATTTAATTTAAGTGCTTTAATATATTACGCAGGTACATTTTATTAGCATGTGTAATTTACAGGTATTTCGCGGCAGCTAGGTTTCATAATTATTATTCTACGAACGTTTAGTTAATATTAAGAACTTGAGTAGGGTCGAAAGTTGAACGTGCGCCACTGGGTACCTCCACGAGGCTTGGCTGAAAGTGCTTGACATCACACATATAATATTAAACAACATACCGGTATACCGGTTTTAACGACCTCCGTAGTGTAGTGGCTAAGACTCTTGACTCACAATCCGGAGGTCGCGGGTTCGAACCCGGCGTGCGCAAATAAATTTTATTTGATTAATTTGTGTTATTTCACAATTAATTAATTAAAAAATAATATATAGTATATTTGCGGCACGTTCCAGAGTGGAAGATACTATCAGTATCACCCTGGTGTAAGACCACCATTCAGAATTGAAACGTTGCTTGAAAATGGCTTTAGCCGTGTTTGGTGACCAGATCTGAATAGCCAGGTACTTCCCAACCTTCCTCTTCCTCACCTCCTTCCCCTCCCCACTACCTTCAGCCTCACAACATACCCCAATTGGGGATGCCATAGTCTCACTGGCTCCAGACGGGAGCAGTTGAGATTTTGTGCGGTAATCACTGTAAAAAAAAAAAAAAAAACATAGCGATTAACGATGCAACAACGCTTGTGAAACTTTAATGACTTGGATTGAACAAAACATCCCTGCGTTAGAAATACTTTCCACAATACAAAATAACCTAGAGAATATAAAGATGGTTCCATGCCAACTCAGAATTAAACCGACTCAGAACCACCCCAGAAAGGTCATAAAAGCTATGAAATTTAATTTTAAAATAGCCGGTATCCCTAACCTAACTTAACCTATTTAACCATTTTTTTAAATCATTTTTAATGATCTTTCTGAGGTGGTTCTGAGTTGGTTTCATTCTGAGTTGGCCGGTCACATATAAAGATATATGCGGATCCCCAACTAATAAACTTGTATTGCCTATGATATGTCTTAATAACACTTTTCTTACTGAATTAAAATTACTCGAATCCTTACTCATCAATCTGTCTCTAGGAAGATCATCCTTGTACTACTGCACCGCCCACCATTAAATGTTACTTTTACTTTCCAAAATACACTCCTTAAAAAATATATTACGTATTATAATATTAAAAAAATGTTAGCATTAAATAACATGTGTTCACAATTATGTCATCTGCGTGCAAACTCTATCTAAATTTTTTTAAATAGACAATAAACAGTGTTAATTTCAAGCGACCTCCCAATAATAATAACAATAATAATTATTGTATGATTTTTATAGCGCCATTTTCGTGATAAAACACTTCAAGGGCGCTTTATAAATTCATTTATACATTTAAAATATAAAATGGCGCTATATTTTTATAGCGCCATTTTCGTGATAAAATCACTTCAAGGGCGCTTTATAAATTCATTTATACATTTAATCTATCCCAAGTAAGTATGGTCCTGTATTCATTCATTTTTAGGCAGAATCGCGTTCATAAGTCAAAACATTGTACATATATTTTCGTATCGGTGATCAATGAACCGGTATGCAATTTTTAGCCATAAGTTGTTTTTAATTGTTTGTTTAGCTTGTAGTTTTCTAGATTTTAGGCATGTATGGTAAGTTTGTACAGCGCCCTTGAGGTGATTTTTCACAAAAACGACGCTATATAAATCGTCCAAATATTATTATTATTAATGATAGCATATTGTAAAGTTGATTGAACCAAGACATGATCTATGAAATTTAAGTTTTTTTATAGACAAAATTTTCGGATTGTTAAATATATATATATATCAACATATTTGTTCCTTCCATTTCAAATTTTTTATCGATAATTACTCCTAGATATTTGATTGCGTTTGTTATTTTTAAGGTATATGGGTACTTGCTAAGGTATATGAATAGATATGTTAAGGCGTTAAGGAATTTGCTGAAGTATTGAATATGCTTAAATATCTGCATAATAAATGTACTGATTTTTCTGTTTCAATTTTTCGATTGAGAGTCGCTTATATTCCTCAGTGATAATGTTACAATTTTAGGTTTACCCATAAGTCAAAAAAAAGGGATAATGTTTTTTGCAGTGAAAATCGTTAAAGTTAAAAAGAACATTAAAAAATGTATATATTTCAATCTTTTTTGAAGCATGTTTTATTATCAGACTAACTGATAATTTGGGACGAATTTTGGAGCAAGATATTTTCACGACTAGCCTTTAAGAATGTCTGCACACTCATTTAAAATATTTCCTACCCTTTCATCTCCTTGTATTTCGACGCTAGCAGGGTATTAATTAAGACAAGGTATTGATATGCATTAATATTTACAAGTAAACTTCTAGTATTATAATCTTCAAGATTTAATGAAAATTACGCAGATCGAAATGGGTCAACGAAGCAGGAAATTGCAGTACGTGAGTTGCCAAGTTCACAAGCTTCAAAGACCTCCAATATAATTCAATTTCTTTTCAGTTTCAGATGGCACTTTAACTCCCTTTCTGAATTGAAATGATCCCTGGGCGTGTTCATGGAAACGGAAAGGATTTGGGGTGGTTGCATGACAAAGTGTTAATGTTTAGGGCTGGAGGTGTCGGCTTTCAGTGTGGATTTGGCAGGTGAACCAACTAAATCATCTGTATGGAAGTATAAAGCTGTACGTGTAGAAGAACAATGAGGGCATGAGATCCGTTTAAATAATGGGTTAATGAACCGTTAATGTATTAGTTCGAAGAGTTTTTATTTTACAACGTTTTGGTATGAAAGTTGTAAATGATTTTACCACATTAAAATGTTTGAGGAAATTGTTGACAAAAGAAAGATTGTCAAATACAAAAATCAATAGTTTCTAATCAAAATTTCATCTATCTTTAAAAAAAAATGAATCGCCTTAATTTATGTACGCACATAACTTCCGAACAACTTTACCTATTTCATTCAAACTTTGGGGATTTGATGTGTGCGTGCCCGCGAAGGTTTATATATATATGAAGCTCTATGGTTTATATATAGTGAGCTCTGGCATTATGAAATTTGTATAAAAAATTGCAATAGGTGGCAAGCGAGCTGTTTGAATACTGAATGTACCGGGACTGAATGAATGGAATGCGGGAAGAAGAAGGGAACCCGGAAAAGGGGTAGTGTGGCTTCGCAGGAGAGGGGGAGGGGAATCTGGAGGGGGGAGGGGAACTCGAGAGGGGGTTGGGTAACTCGGGAAGGGGAAGAGGAACTCGGGAGGGGGAAGAGGAACTCGGGAGGGGGGTTCGCGGGACAGGGGAAGAAGGCGAGCGGAGTGGGGAGATGGAAGGCGGAGTGGGAACGCAAGAGGGGAAAGGGACGCGGGAGAGGAAGGGGAGGCGGAAGGGGAATGGGACGAATGGGAAGGGACACGCAGGGAGAAACAATTTATTTATTTACTGACATAACAACGCATACCGGGAACTCGCTATAATAATATAAATGGAGCGACCGATCGATTTGATTTGTATGCAAATTAACAGATGGCGGTGTGAGTTAGAAGGTTGGGTAACCATCCTGTTGTGGCGTTGTATTTCGTTAGCCACAGCAACGCGTAACCGGTTAAGCTAGTTATTAATAAATGGGATGTACATCATTGTTGTGAGATTGTTGTGTTCACTGTTTCATTTCAAATCAATATTTCTAATGAGGTGGATAATGTACAGCACTCTATAAAATTATATAGAAAATTAATTATGGTACCTGGTAATGTAGTTGTGGTTTTTAATGAATATGTTTCAATACACGCCGATTGAACTGAACTGAAAAAAAGGGAATATGTGAACGTTTTACGTTAATTTCACGCAGTCATATTATTTATGAGACAATTATGTTGTCACGAGTGAGGTGCAAACAACATCACGCAATGAAAATGTACAAGACTGTTTGTTTTTAAGCTCGGTGGAATTCTAACCAGCAACCCACTCTAACATAAGTCATATGGGTAAGCTAATGCGCCAAGGGGCAGGCTACGCAGTGGGTCCAAACATTATTTGTTTGTTTAAAACTGTTAGCATTCATATTCACATAAAGCAGAAACCATGCATTTACTCACACACATGAAGGAAAGGAAACATAATTTAATATTTGAAAACCTCGCGTTATTTAAAATGGCAAATAAGACCGCCATTACGTCAAAGTAAATAATAGACCCGTGTCCACTCGTTCAAAAAACACCCTATGCCCGAAGCCTCCCGAGACTTTCATAACTCGTAATTAGTTTGATTACTGAAGGTTCTGCTTACATCCGAAATGTTCAAAACTAAAATTTTGTTCCAGATTGAGGCAAGCCTCGGATAATTTTATAATGAAAAGTTGCCAATTTTTTAAGGTTACCCACCTACGTTAATTACTCGAGACGAGTTGCCTGTCGACAATTTCAAAATATTTATTATGTGGCTGGCAGGATTAGTTCGGCGGGGTAATTTTGTTTGTGTTTTTAACTACTTCGTGGAAGTTCAAAGCAAGATTAAAAGGGTTTAGGAAAATAATAATTTATGAATTTTGAAACTCATTAATGAGGTAATTAAGGCTTTAGCTGTTCTAATTTACGAAAATTTTAATTATGTTTGAACAAAAAATTAATGTCTGGATCTTTTTTTAATTACAATTTTTTTCTCACTTCCTTTAAATAGCTAAGTTGCGTTGTTCGCATTTTTCACAATAAACCAAACTTTGTGGGATGTAGTATATTTTTGGTAAAAAGGAATCAGAATATGATGTAATTCTACTTTTAAAAAAATAGTTTATAAAGAACTTATGTAGGTTTCGGTTACTATTACCTTCTCATTTTCTATAATGAGCTAGAAATGATGGAATGATTAACAATATTCTTTAGGACTTGTTTCCAATACTTAAGTAAGTGTATAAAGATAATATCTAACATGAACTTTTTTTTAAAATTTATTGTTATTAATTTGTAGAACTTCATTTTAATTTTTATTTTTATTACTATTATTCAATGTATAAAAACTGTTTATTTATAAACAAGTTCTGTAATTTACTTATTATTAAGCGTGACAGCTGTTTCGCATTCTGAAGAAAAAAAATCTTTCAGCACATCACAATAAAGCGTCATTCATTCAAACTAACTCGTGACCTGTCACTTCTTATTCATATTAAAAAAACAAACCCAAAGAATGCAAAACAAGATACAATTATTACAGAAACGAATGTGATCAACGCATAGTTGTTTAGAGTTTGTGATCAACGCAACGATAGAATCCTTCCAAATACGAACATATTTATGGGCAAGTCACCCACTAAAAGATCAAGACTATTTAATTATTCAATACAATCAAGACGAAAGCTCATTAAATAATGGCAAAGGTTGTACGATGTACGTAGAGAAATAAATTGCTCCCCTAAGATACAAATAGCAGCTTACAAATCTCATCCAATTGACTATTCTGAGAACTGATTTTTGCAGAAGTGATGAAATCTATTTCCACACTCGAAGAGCAAATTTAATAATGTAAATGGTAGTCATTCAAGCAGCTATTGACTGTCGACGCTTGACGCGTGTGTGTATTTCGATTTTGTGAAGAAATCACTATTAATCATTATACTATTATTGTTGTTTGATGTCAAGTGTATTTATATCAACAGTAAAATAAATTATTTGTTAAATATTTTTACATTATCATTATTTTACGTTGCAACCCTTTCGACGAATACCAGCCCATTTGCTACCTGATTTTACCTAATTACACAATATTATACATTTTGAATGTAAAGTTAAAAAGCTTTTTGTTATACCTCTACGACCTCTACGTATTTAAATATTTACAATGTCATTGAAAATAAACTTCTTTAACGTGGGCGAATTATCCCATGAGTAGGTAAATACTGTGAACATACATACGCCATTTTACTTTAGGTGAAGGTTAACTAGTTCAGGAATCAATCATGTTTTATAGGGCTAATGTAAATATATTTTAAATGTTAACTATAAAATTATTTATCTGAAATGCCTAACAAAGCTCCTGAAAGATGGTAAAGAAGACATCATGGAATTTGCACAGCGTTCTCTAGGTGAAATATTTAGATTTAATCAACTCTCGCATGTTCTATAATTTACGATCCAATGATTTTATCAGAAAATAAACACATTTGTTCATGTGTTGAAATTTGTCTGGCTTTTGGCAGGGGATGTTTCTATTCAGTAGTTGCTTGGCAGGCTGGATCGAGAGACACTGGTTGAGAGATACCCTTTGACCTCCAGTAGGACTCTCTAGGAACATCGCCTTGCACCGCAGTAGGAGAGATGGATTTATACATCCGTCGCTCCCGGAGATACCTATCTTTCCTTCATTTCCTTCCTTTCCTCAAAAGACCTCCAAACAGCATTCCCAAAGATGACATATGCCCTTAGGGGAATTATTGTCCTCCAGGCCTCTCGTGTGTAGCTAATGATTTTTTAAACATGTATATTACTACAAACAGAAGAATATTTGAAACGACGTAACATAATATTCATAAGCAAACTGTAGACGTGTTCGTATTAACATGCTGGACGCTTTATAAGTGTAAATGTAATGAACATCGTTTAATGTCACTTTACTTGAAGGGATGAAAGGGAAATTTCACGTTTGAAAATGATACAGCAACATCCCTTAGCTTTGAAGGTTGCTAATCGCTTTCGGAAACCAACCCATAGAATTCGCAATGACCCACAACTTTCGTAACTTTTTATACACATAGATTAACAATATAATGGCTTATTCTTAAGCTAACTTTTGAGGCTTATGTTTATTTACATATCACTGGAAATAACTTCAAAAATCGTTTAAAGATAATGAGGCGCAAGTAAAGATAATTGCTACTTTTTTTCAAACAAATTGTCCTTTAAGTTCAGTATTTAGGTCGCCTTTATTACAATATTTGAACTCATGGAAAGTTTTTTAATATTTTTTTTGTTTTTTTATTTTTATTTATTTTATATATTCAATAATTTTATTATTAAATTAATAAAAACAGTTTATTTATAAACAAGTTCTGCTTGTACTTATTATTACGCGTGACAGCTGTTTCGCCTTCTGAGGGCATTATCAAACTGTCAAACTGTCTGACATAAATAAAAATGAAAATGGAGTTCTACAAATTTAACTTGATAACAATAAATAGTTTTTAATAGTTTTCCCTTGACAAGTTTCGTGCAATTATGCAAAATAAGAATAAAAAGTTGTGGTGGAGGAAAAATTAATCATCAAAAATCGGAATAAAACGTCACCATCGATATGGATATGTCTCTTGGAGAAGCCTGTGTTCCTTTTAGCAGAGCTGTATGACTAAAATATATCTCACGGCTGTACGCCAGACACCATTTTCTTGTTCGTCTCCAAAGATACTTCTTAATAACACCTCTTCAAGAATATTCAACTCCATTTCGCTATATATCGCTAGGGCCCAACTTGGCCCAGCTTAGCGCTAGTCTGAAGAGTGTTTTAAAGAGATTGGATTAAGTCACTCTCGCGAAATTAACAGACTGACACAGCATCTGTCGGACAGTCTAATTCTATTGTTAATTTCTTGGCTTACGTCATTCTGCAGCATGACAAGAGTTGTTTCAGACTATGGTAATAATTTGTTATGCCCCATTGTACTCTTAACATAATTTATTTTTCTATAGTCGAATCCATCCTTAGATATGGAATTCGAACTTGGGGACACATAAGCAATATTTATTTTTAAAATATACAAAATTTACAAATTGCTATAATAAAAAAAATTGTACCACTGAATATTTACAACCAAAGAAGTAATCTAAAACTACTGTATAGTTCTGAGGATCTACTTCCAATAAAGAGCCTTCTTTGGTACATTATTATAAAGGATCATGAGGGAAAAAGCTACACAAAAAGCAACTGGTGCATTATCACACCAAAAGATTCACTGAAAATAAGGGCCTCATTACTCCAAGAGTAACAAATAAGTATGGAAGCCGAACGCCTAAATACTTAATACCAGAGATTTTCAATAAATTCATAAAAAAATTTAAACCTCAGAGTAATGAGAGACCCTGTCCCAAAAAAACACAAAGCATTGGCTAATAAGCGACGAATCAATGTATCTCTGAACATTATTGTAGATGTATCTCTGAACATCTCAACGTACCTGCCTAAATAATTTGTATATAGGCAGGTACATTGAGATATATTATTTAATATATAATATTATGTTTTATATGTTACATGTATTAAAAATTTAAAATATATGTATTATTTTGTAGAACCTACAGACTAGCCGTCATGCGTGACAGCTTTGTGGGACTACATTAAAACTTGTTTTTTAAAATGTCTTTTCTTGTATTAAATAAATAATATATATTTTAAATAATGTTGCTGGAAACACCAAAGAATATCGTGTATTCGTTCATAATTTTCAAACCTCAAGGATATAACGAATTTAATGTAGTTATTTTGTCACTGGTTCCGAGTCGTGGAGAATCTACGTACCTTATATAAGTTTAATTTCTTCTCAGAGGAGTTTGAAAATGTCGTCAACTCACGCGCTCGACAAAACCAATTATTGCGTGGTTAATCGTATAAGTTTAAGTGTGTTGTAATTCGTAGGAATTTGATTAGAATAACAAAGGCATCATCATCCTAAAGTAGAGAAAACTAGGACAACAGCCTTCTTCGAGCGCGTTAGACGCCCAAGTAATGATCGTATTGTTTTATGATCAAATTCAATTTAATCCGACAAAGGACACAACGTAGAGTAATGTCGTTGTGCGTCGAGATGAAAATGTTACATAAAGATTTCTTTACAGTTCAAGTTATGAGGAATATGGTGTAGGTATTGCGTATAAATCAAATAAGCATCTGTACTTACAAGTTTATTATAACAATTTACATCCGAACCATAATGAAATATTTAGAAAGTATTCATATATGAGAAATGGGAGCGAATAAGTTGCGATTTGCAAAGCTGTTATGTCTTCAGCAGTCTGGAACAGAATGGTTCCTTTTAATCTGTCCCGGCAAATGGTGACTATGTAGAAATGTTGAGGCATGTAGGCATGCGAGGAACCAATAGGAATGCTTCCGCGATTCAAAATTGCTGCATCATTCGCTGACACATTAATAAATGAACAGAAGCTAAAATACCAACAATTAATAACAGCTTCTTTAGTGATTCTTTCAAAATGATAAAATAAAATAAAATAATTTTATGGGAGTAACTCTTACCGGTCAAGACGAAGATTTCGGCATTAGAGAAAATAACTCTACAAGCAGTATGGTATGAAAGCATTTTTCTTCATGGTATTTCTAAACCATCACTTAACCGATAGAATGATCTAAACTATTACAATGTATGTGATTGAGATTACTTGAAATTTGTTCGAAAAAACTCCACTAAAGATCGAGATTCGTCCAAATTACAAGTTGCTTTATCGTAAAGTTTACAGTGAATATTTAGCTGGACCTGATGACCGTCCTATTGGATGCTCTAAGCAATTCTGAAGCTAGAGCTAGTGAACCCGACACTGTGGGAAACCAGCTGTCTATCGTGTATCATCGGCTACTTCATTAGACACGAACAACGATAGTCGACACTCTTCTAAACTACTTAACTGACATCTGTTAAGACACCTCAATCTGTAATAACGACGTCTCTTGAGGAATGTCGAAACTAAATGTATAATCATATAATATGCGGCAATATATTCCATTCAGAGCTTTTGAATAGCGCTACTTCTTGTACAAGCATTTTTCGTTAAATGTTATCGATTTTCCAAGTGGGGTTCCACAAATCTTTCTAAGTAAAAAAAAAAAAAACCTTGAAATGTTCGTTAACACTAACGAAGTGTACCCAAATTATATAGGTAGCAATATTTTTTCTATAAATTTTCAAAAATTATTGTTAACCGCCTCAGAACCGGCTTTGTCTTGTGAGGCGGATAACATTGATAAAAATGTTTTTTTTTTCACTAGAATACCACACAAAAGTCCCAACCGCACCCGTTTGAAGCGAGTGAGACTATTTATCGAACAAAATTATTTTGTTCACGCCTGGATTTGAATACGTAACCTCCGGATTGCTAGTACTCAGGAATGTAAAAAAAACCTTAGAAGACAATACATGCCTGAATTACCAGCAATAAAACAAAATTATCTAATTTTTTTTTGTTTAGAGCACACACAGAAAAATTGTATTAAAATATCGTCCCATTAGATTAAATAGATCACCTTTTGTCCGTTCATAATATTCGTTAGTGCTTGAACTGCCTTTCATATAAACATATTTATTTGGGAAACCTTTTTTTACTCTCTGACTTGGTTAATTGAAGGCCGTTTCAAGTTAATTCTAAAGGATCAACAAATCAGCACCATTGAGGTGATTTTTCAAAGAAACGACGCTATGTAAATCAATCAAATCAGTCAGTGGTTGAGTGGGCATAGCGCTTGGGTCCCACCCGAGCGTCGCGTGTTCGATTCCTCGGCTGGCTAAGTCCTCCATTACAACACAAGCAACAATATCGGCTTTCTGTGGTGTTAGTAGAAGATTTTCAAACATTGTTGGGTTTTTCGTAATCTGGGAATGTTTGTCTCTCTATAAAAAAAAATAATGAAAATGAAAATGAAAAGGTCAATCATATAAAGAGAGCTTTTGAGATTAGTTATGTACCATTGAATAATGAAACTTTTAACAATGAAAACCTAACCCCTCAGGCTAATTTTTTCACGTTTCGGAACAACTCGTACAGGTCTCATAGAAATCATTGTGTCTCCTTTACTATCATAGTGATAAATATGATCTAAACGGTATTGGAAAGAAAAAATTCTACGCTATATTTATTCAAGTCTAAAAGTTAACAACAAAATAATTGAAATGCACACCTTTATGAAACGAGAGTTTCCGACCGCAATTTGAAAAAATAAATTAAATTTGTGAATTTTCTATACACTATTTTTACGTGAAACTTCAAAACGTGAGGTTAATGATAACGTTTATAATACATTTGTACAAAAAAAAGTGTGTTTTATTATTTTCCTTATCAGTAATTTTAGTTAGAAAAAACTTGTGAGCTATTTTTAAAACCTTCTTAAATTTCCCTTCTTATTATAAGATTTTATATTTAAAAAATGACAAGGTTATTTCTAATTAATTAAAAACAGTTTTTAGTTTCCGGATATATATGTATTTGGATTTTTTTGCAAAGTGGAAATTTTCTATCTTACTCACAGAGTCGAGGGCTGAAGGGTTAGGGGCCATCAATTAATTACGTCACACAATTTTTTTTACCCCCCCCCCCCGTCCCTGTCACACATAGTAACATTTGTGAGACCTCCTCCCCCTTAATGTGACGTCACATATTTAAAAACAGTAGTTCAACATTTTTTTACATGTGATGTCACAGAGATGATGACCCCCCCATACCCTTTGACACACTTTTCTACTCCCCCTCTCCCATTTAAGGTGTGACGTAATTTATGGATGACTCCTAACTACTAAAAAATGAAAATAATTATGAATGATGTTTTAAAAATGAAAATTATGTCTAATTCAAAAAAAATTATAAATTAATTAACCGTCAAAAAAATTCAAAAGAAATTAGTCATTCAGAATATAAAATAAAAGTTACAAATGTAAAAGCATTCAATTAAAAAAGTATATTTAGAAATTAACATAACGGAATTTCGTTTGACGAGTTTCATAATAAGGCATAAGGCTCCTTTGATTATTAAATTAAGTTTCTCGGATTTTTTCGGCATCAAAATTCCCTCTCGAAGTGAAGAGGTGTTCAGTAATACGTGATTTGAAGTTGAAGGACTGAAGTTGAGCTTCCAGACCAGACGTTTTTTTGATTTTGAAGATCGCTTAATTCAAAGCTAAATCGAGTCACGTGGAAGAGAGATGAAAAAAATGTGTTAATGACTCGTCGTTTGAGAAATAATTTAGGAAAATTGTTTCAATAAGATAATCCCGTTAAGGGCGTACTTACAGTCATTTTAGACATTAATTAAGTTGTTTATGTTTATTTTTTAGCCCATCGAAATTGTTATTAAATTTCAGCATTAAAAAATGTACGGAGTTTTTCCAAGAACTACATATTATGCCTATCCCACACTAGAAGTTGTCTGGGTGTATTTGGTGAGACTTTTCACGTGGCGGAAAAGCTTCTCTCTTTATTCTCCAATTGTGCAGTTGTGGCTTGGGGCTTGGAGTGTTAAAGGTCAAGCGGTGATATTTGGCTAAATATGCTTTAACACCGTCACGAATGATGAGCCGAGGCGAGGCGATACTACGAATAGTGAGGCAAATCATTTCGAGATGTGATCGTTTACAATTTGGGAGGTGGGTATGAGTACCGCGGCCCCGGGAACCATTTATTGGATAACCAACACCTCTGCCATAGATCACCCCAAGTGGTTCGCTACGTTTGGTGACTTAACAAGGGTGCCCGGGTTCATGGGGGTGAGGTTTATCCATGTCTTGTCGGCCAATGAGTCCGCCAACCTGCTACGTGGTGGAAAGGATCAGGAGAGACTGGTTGAGGGAGGTCTTTTAAACTTTTCAGCCAGAATTTCTCGACTTAGTTGCCTTGCATCGCAGTTGGAGGGATGGATTCATACATCCGTCACTCCTGGACCTGGACACACTGACCCTCAGATTCATCTACTTCTCATACCTATGTCCTTCCCAGAACTTCCTCTCCTTCCGTTCCTTAAAAAACCCTCCAAACAGAATCCTATAAGAAGACATAGGCCCTGAGGGAAATTATTTTCATCAGGGCCTCCTGTGTTGAGCTAATGTAAAAAAATGTACCAGTTGAATCAAATGTTGTTTATTTTTATTCATAAATTTTAGAAACATAAAAAACCTTATTTAAGAAAACCTCAAACAAGATATTCGTGAATAAATAAATATGTTATTAATTTATCAAAGACTTTCAAAGGCAAAAATACTGTTACAATAAACCACGATCGTCATATTTATGTAAATTGGTATATATTTTTTACAAAATTGGAAATGTCTGTAACAGCCGCAGTGGAGTATTTGAGTTATTCGTTGTGCATAAAACATATTCCCTTTGAAGTTGCCCAACGCGAGGTGGATGAGAGATGGTACGTGCTCTAGGACTTTGCATTGCGTGTTTTTCTAACTGCCGAATGCCGTATGTCGACTGTCGACAATCGACTCTCCTCAGGCATTTTCTTAAACAACATAAAGGAATGATTTAACAAAAATGATATGTATTCTAAAAACTTCATCTAAATTGTACAAAATGTTAATGTTTTGTTGCAAGATGTAAAGAAGGGATAGATAAGAATAACTTACGTGACAAAGAAAAACAGTGATTCCTAGCAAATTTTTTATTGAAAATACATTTAAATATTTAAAAAAAGAGGCAAAAGTATTGCAGTGATGTTTGAAAATATATTATATTACATTAATGATTAATACAGATAATTAAAACTGAACCTATCCTATATAATTATAAATCTATACACTTAAGTCTTTCAACAAAAACCTTGATTAAATATTATATATGAAGGTACCGACATTGTTTAGATTAATTTATTTGACCGGAAAATGTCATATGACCATTCGTCGTATGACCCATTTTCAGTCATTGGTTATTTTAAGTGGGAGAACTTAAATAAGTTCTAATATTTTTTTTGGTGAATAGATACTGCACAAGAAATCCAACTCCTCCCAATCTTATGGGAGCCATTGAGACTACGGAGATGGGGAGAATGAAGGTGGGGAAGTACCTGTCTATTCAAGTTTCTCGTAACGTATTTATAGAACTTGTTTATAAATAAACTGTTTTTATTAATTTAATAATAAAATTATTGAATATATAAAATAAATAAAAATTTCTCGTAACGTTTCGACTCCGAATGGCGGTCTTTCAAGATGGCAATACTGAAAATAAGTACCACCCCGGAAAGTGCCGCAAATATACTTTATATTTTTTTTAATTGTTACAATAACGCAAGTTTATACTGGCGCACGCCGGGATTTAAACCCGCGACCTCCGATTTCATAGCCAAAGATAATAACCACTCAACCACGAAGGCTGTAATTATAATATTTAAGCTATAGGTAGATAATGTAATGATATATAAAATGATTTTTATAAGCGGCGATGGAGCAAATATTCTCATAACTATGCAAATGACAATTTAAAATTTATAAAAAAACTGATTTAATCTTAACAAAATATTGCTCTATTTTCCGACGATCTCAATGCGAAATTCTTTTAAAAATTGGCCGCAAACCTAGTCTCGTAGTAGATCTCGGATCCAGCGATGATCACGTGCTGTACGTTTTGCCTATATGTAGGCGCTCATCGATAAATACTTCAAACTATTTTTAACCGGTTTTCGTTTCATGCCAATGTTTTTAATTTATTTCGTGTATTAGCAGGTTTCCAGCATGCATTACAATGCCATATTCAAAGAAATACATTGTTTCTCCCTGCATGTCCTTTCCCGTGTGTCCCCTTTCCCCTTCCGCGTCCCCTTACCCTCCCGCATTCCCCTTTCACCTTCCCCGAATTACCTCTCCCCTCTCCTGTTGCCCCGTACCGCAAACCCCCCTCCCGCGTTCCATGTATTCAGTCCCAGTACATTCAGTTTTCAAACAGCTTGCGTGCGACCTATTACAATTTTCATTTTTCATATATTACGAATATTAATTTTTGTATATTATAAGAACGATCAATCCAATTTGGTAAGTAACAAAGGTACCTACCAATTTGAAATAGCTATAATTCTTGATTCGATTCAATGTATTAGGCGAGTACATAAAATAAATTCATTAATTTAAAGAGTTTCGAAACTGGAATTTTGATTTAACGATCATTGTTTTGCAAAATGTCATTCTCAAATTTTTACATTTTTGACAGTTTCACAAGAGTTTTTATAATGATTATAAAACTTTTCAGATATATTGTCATGTGGTTGTAATAATCCAATAACCTTCGCGGGAGTTTAAAGAAGATATTTTGAAAGTTTCAAACATTTCCTATACTTAATATAGCAATACATAGACATCTCATATACTCATATAAATACATATATATATACCCAAGAAAGCATATTTGATTTTTGTATATTATATAAATTAAGTGCTTTCATTTTTTAAAATAAAAAAATGTTGAAATTGCATTGTTATCGACAACGAGTCTATCTGCCGAGGTTCAGCTTTATTGGCTGTCGGTAATTGGGTTAATTTACACTTCCAAGATTCCGCGACAAACAAACAAAAGTATATTTTAAATATATTTCCCTTAGAAAGACCATATTCCTCACCTCAACACACAAAGGTGTAAGATATAGTATAAATTGGTATAGGACAGTACATAAAATAATTGTCTAACTTGTGAAAGTCTTATATTTAAGATCTTGAAAGAAAAAATTGGCTAAATAATACATCAATACTTGGGAGAGAAAACAATAATATTATTATTATAAATTTACAACAATGCATTTAATTTTCAGGTTTGCACTTTATCATACGACATTTTGTAGAAATGTTATTTTCCCAGAACTTTTCGTCAAATCTTTCCTTAGATACAATAGTGGAGCTATGGCATTTCCATTTTGGGAATTTTGTAAGTTTGAACTTTAAAATGAAAGAAGAAGTGGGAGATGAATGTTGGAAAGTATATGGATATTCAGATCACGTCAAAAAATGATAGGTCAAGGCATTACAAGTACTGTTTTTATTCAAGCTATTTAGCTCTCAAAAAGGTAACACTCCACTTTATAAAGAAGTTATTATTTATTAATTTATTTATTTATTTATCTAAACGCCATAAATTTGGCTTTTACATTCAAGTGATAGGTACATGATACAATGGTTCACAGGAGGATATCAGTATGTTAAAAATAACAGAAATAGAATAGTTGAGCAATATTTAAATAATATGCGAGGTTTATAAAAGACCTAACATAAAAAAAAATGTGAAGTATGTATGATAAAAGCTAGTATATACATAGGTATATGATACAAGTATTTGTTACAACCAAACAAATAATGTGGGCATTAACATTAAATTTGCGCAGAATAAAAATACGTAAAATAAAGGTGGCTTGTTGGTAAGTAGAATCGAGCAAAGTCTGGTATATCATACATTCACACATTCGCATTTATTTGCAAATCTAGGAGTTGATTATAAATAGAATAATTTTGTAGAGAGTTTAATGTTACCTTAAAAATTGACTTTGCTTTAAATGACTGGGCAGGTATAGATAGCAAATTAGCTCTTTGGTTTCAGGGCTGTCAGTTGGAGATTTGATAATAGTTATGGATTAAAAATAATAAATTTTATTAAAATAGTGCACTTATTAGCTATGACACTTGTGTCTGATGGTTAAGAGTAGTTCCGAATCTCTAGTAAAATATGATAAAGAAGCCTTACATATAAATATTACCATGCCTATCATTGATTATTATGATTGAGGTATGTTATTATAGCCTTCTTATAACTATATTCCGTGCAGCTGAACATATCTACTACTTCTGAGAAAGCATTCCCAACTGCATGCAATCTAGGTATAAGCGAATATCTAAATGACTCAGTCCTGATATTGTTGTTGCAATTAAAAAGGATTTTGGATCGAGTAGTTCTTGTAGGTATATGGAAGGTGATTAGACTTAATAAAGTTATTAAATATTTCATGGAAATTACGAGTATATCATTGACCTGAAAGATGTATATAGTCTAATAGCTTACACGTGCTATCTTCTATTTCCGCTCTTCTTCAATCAACTTCCACATCATACATACGTATATCTGATTCAGAAATTTTAACAAACATAATACTTATTATAATTACTAGCTGGTTCCCGGCATGCGTTGCTAGGCCATTCAAAGATTTTTTTTTTCTAATTGCATGTCAATTTTCAGCGTCCCCGTTCTCCTCCCGCATCTCCTTCCCCTCCTGCGTTCTCCTTCCACTTTCCCCGCCTTCCCCCTCCCTCGTCACCATTCCCGAGAACCTAACCTCCTTCATTAACCTCCCCCTTCTGCCTTCCCTCCCTGCCGCTAAAATATATGAAAAATACACACATTTTTAAACCACTCGCGCACCATCTGTAGTATTTTTTTACAAATTTCAAAACGCCAGAGCTTACCATTACATATAGAAACACTTTTTTGCTAAAATTCAATGTTCTGTAAATTTTTTGAGTCAATCCATCGATTACTTTCCGAGATTTGGGAACGCAAACATACGGAATGTAAATTTATATATATATATATATAGATTTTCAATCGTTCTCTAAAATTTTCTTTTCCCGCAGTTTACTACGCAGATTCTCTTCAAAGAGATGAATTTGCATCCAAATCATATTCTTTTTCCGGAAAGATAATAAAAGCATTTTCTTTTCAAAGCACTCTCATTAACCCTAGAAAGATAACCTTATTTTTAGTATTGAAATGATAAACATGCGCCTAAGAGGCGCACAGTTTATAAAACCGATTTATAAACAAAATGAAACAATTTTACTTCTTTTAAAACAACTTCAATCAAGTGTTACATTTTTAATAAGTAAACAAAACAAAATTTTTCATTGATATCATTTCATTTCGAAGAAATATGTTAAGTTTTACAAAAATTAGAGGTATTTATAGTAGTAACAATATAAAAGGATATTTTTTTTAAAATAGTAAACTTTTTTTAGTATTTTGTCTTACTAACTAAATAATTACGATATAATCAGTCTCAAATTACAAAAAATATCTACTGAAAAAATCATAAGTTTTAGACAGTTGTCATACAGTCATAAAAGTTACACAGAAGATAAACATGCGCCTCTCGAGCGCAACGCGTTGTCATAGCAACAAAACTGTGGTACTTACTGAACAACTGCAGTCGTCCCTCGGCAGTGTTGACCGACGACTGAGTTGGCTCGGAAACTCAAGCTTGTACACGTGTTGGTTAAAAAAAGAAAGCGATATATCAGTTTCGCGGGCGCCTCTGAGGCGCACGTTATCTTTCTAGGGTTAAATCCTATCTTAATTTCTTGCAGGACATGTTTCTTATCCTACAAGTAAAGTTGTGAACAACAACTCATAAACATACTTCACAGGAATACAAAATTAACCAAGGAGCGGTACTAAAAGAAGCATCCTAATAAATATCTTCTCTCAAGTCACGTTCATCATTTCATTTCCAGGGGATTCACTCCTTTTATTCATTATTATTTAGAAGCTGTTCTAATTGCACACTTGTTTAGCGCGCGCTAGTCCAGATTTCCGCCTTGGATAATAACATTTACTTCTAGAAGTATGACGTGCGGTTTTCCATCCCCAAACTCTGTTATAGTCCCTTCTTCTTCTCTCATGCCATCTCTTTCATACCAGAAGTCAATCATAATAGCACTTCTAATAACACTAACAAACCCCACTTCAAGTGAATGACACGGATGGGTTGAAACCGGTAGCAGATAAATACAAATTAAGTAAAAAATGTACACGTGAAATAAAACTTTTCAAAACAAAACCACATCAAGTCTTTACCTGCTATTTTCCTCTCCCGCATCCTCCTCCACAGCTGTTCCGCCTTGCGCATGGGCCAGTTCTCGACCTTGGCGCTGAAGCTGCGGAAGAACTTGTACTCCTTGAAGTGCGACATTCGGCGCTCCATCTTGGTGGGGGTGTGGTGAGGGGGGGATGGCGTCTTGGGCATCTCCGACGATGACGTCATCGACTCCACCCCCAAAGTGGACTCGATCACAACCACCTTCGGCTCCATGATGATTGATGGATCCACTTTGTATTATTATGTCACCGTGTTTTTAATGTTGGTTAAATCATTTAATTGAAGTTTTAAAAGTTTTTTTTATAGTTTCATTGCTGGAATAATATTTATTATGATATTAAAAATTTTATCCCATACGATCTGTCATACTTTTAAAATAGATAGGTACCAACGCATCTAATATTGAAATATTGTTGTCAATAAAATACAACATAATTCTTTTAGAATATTACGCATCGGTTAACAGGAATTAAAAAAAAAATTGTATATTCTTACTAATTCTATTTTACTGGTAAAATCATCGAAGTAGGAGTTTTGTTATACGATATGAAAATACGTAAAATAAAATTATCAAACCAAACCACTCAAAAGAGTGGAACACGAATTATTTCACGTAACACAAAACCTTTACTAATTGTCTATTGATTACTCATACTGAACATTTCATTTTAATATAAATACAAAACTCTAAATACTAAAACGGTTACTGAGCGTTTCAGGGGAATAATCACTATATTGAATGTAATAATTGGCGGAAAAGAGCCTTTTTATAAAGGATCAATGTTACGTATTGCTATGATTGCTTATGAGAGTGAGGAATATTATATAAAAATGGTACAGCTTACAATGCAAACAATCTATTGGAAAAAAATATTATGTAGAGCTTAAATAAAACGTAGATTTAATGGTTCATTTTGAAATTATGGCGATCCATAAAACCTTTAACTATGGTCTATTTATTATTACTGAAATTATTCGGCGGCAACTTAGTAATATTATTCATTAAACCTACACATAAAAGCTTACACTTCAATGTGTAAATACGTTAATGTAATAATTATATAAACAGGCAGTTAAGTTAGTAGCACAACCTGCGAGAATTTACAGAAACAAGGGGAGGACTTTTAATTAAAGGCACTTGAAATTCGAGAGAATTTAATGTTCCACTACCATAAGTTTACAACTAAACGAAGCAACATACTATTTTTAATATTATATAATATCAAAGCTTTTTTAAAGGACATTCTGTTTTCAGAATAATTTATAAATGCAAATTGAATCGGTTTTCTAGCGGATGTGATCACAGAGTTAAAAGATAAAGTTTCGATTTCCTATAGATCGTTGAAAATATCTACGATTTTGTTAGTGTGGAATATGAAAAAGTATTATTTTTAAAAAATCTATTCATAATGCGTCGACGATATAATTATCTTGTTTGGTGATTACCGATTAATTTCGTCGTAGTTTGACAAAGTTCACACCGGGGCGCAGGGTAGTGAGACTATTGCATTGTCACAAATGAAATCCAGGTGTTCATAGAATAATGGCTCGTTTGTTTTTAATTAAATACATGTTTACACGGCGGTGTACATTTTGTGCACATTGTCAACCCGCCATGCTGTTGCGGACGAAACATTGTCAGTGAAAAATAATGACTGGAAAATTCTATGTAGCGCTGTTTAGCAAAATCCTTAATTAAGGTCTCTCATTTTGAAATGATAAAATGTAAAATTCGGCACGCTAACAATAATTAAAACTTTTGCCTGATATGTAGGTACAAAAATTTCACGCTGTTCGAAAATAATTTTTTTTCAATATTCATATCAAAAGTCGAAAAACTCACGAAAGCATTTTTATAACAACTCGCACTGACTTGGAATTGCTTTTATTGTATTTTGAGATTTTTGTCTATAAAAATACGCCGAAGCTTTTGACTCATAAAATAAACAGGACATTATAAAGAATCAGAAATAAATCAAAAGTCGTAAAAAATATCTGACAGTCCATAAAAAATGCACTTTAGCAAAAAGATTGCAAGTAATATAAACTTTCTTACACTCGGATGAAAAAAAACATACTATCCAGCATCCAAGGGCAAATTACATCACTTTAGCAGCTACATATTAGGAGTCATTTTGATCGCTATCAATTTTTTAAGGCTTTACAGTGGATTCAAAGAATCATCATTTTTATTTTTTTAAATTATATTATTTGTTTTTATGATTCTAAAAATATTATTCACCTAAACTCTAAACCATTTCCGTACAATGAGCAATGTACATAATCGAACAGAGTCCCTCTACTTTGTAGATAAAATACGTTAAATATTTTCAGCAAAGTATCGAGGACTTGATGTTTGAAATGTCGAGTGGTTTATTTGGGAGCGATGAGTCTTGCGTCTGTCAGGTGACGGGAGCATAATACGAGCCCTCGGTAAGGGATGAAATCTTTTCCTATGTATATTATATTTTAAGGTATTTTTATAAACTTTAATGATGGCATGTGAGCTTTTGGTAAATGGTTACTGTGACGTAGATGGATAACGAACACACGCACGTTTCCCTGTAGGTGTAAAACTCTATATACCGTTTTTACGCAGAGATACGTAAAAAGGAATGGATTTTTCTATGCTCAGTTTATAAATATCAGGGCGGTAAACTTTTTATATGTATTTGTTATTTGTATTATTAATAAATTAGCGATATCTGGTGACTATTAGATTTGGAATATTACTGTTAGAAATACATGAAAGTAAACACAGAAATGTCAATTACAGTTTTCGAAAAATCGTTCCATGTTCTGAAAGGAATAAGTTCTAACTTTAGTCGGTAGTTGTAAAAGACTTCTATACCCATTCTGCGAATTCTTGCAAATACCAATTTACGGGGGTCAACACTTAGTTCGACAACGCCGTGAGTTATCGGAGGTTCTCGGAACATAAATGCAGTCCAAATACGAAGTTTGAAGATTGCGCTTTGAAAGAAACAGAAAATCTCTATCGAGCACAAATAAATAAATTTGTCTGCAGACTTCGACTTTAAACTCATACAACCAGAAAAACTTAATAAAACAAATAACTAACTTAACTACAAAACTATCACATCTAATCAACAATCCTTTTTCCCATCTATACATTACACAATCACGTACCGTTAATTATTAAAGGTTTAAAAAAAAATCTATACTAAAAACTGAAGTGAAGACGAAAGTTACCACTTCCGTTCCATTAATTACTCTTTTATGAACGTTAATGAAAATGCTGTAAATATTAATCGTTAATTTTCTAAGAGTGTTCCAGCGTACGGATATAACATTGAATGGAAAGCGCTGGACCAAACGTGAAACGGAAATCCAATATGTCAAGCCTTTGTTCTTTATATCACTTTGAAGGTCTAAATTCAGGAAGGGAAAATAATCAGAAATATCGGCAGAAGTGAAAGCTTCAGGAAACTAAGGTAGGCAAGAGTGAGGAGACTGTAAAGCACTTTTTTATCAAATCATATCCATATACAAAGTGGCCCTAATTTATCCCACCAAGGGGGGGGTCTAGATTAAAATAAAAACTGCTCACGTAATTAATGTTTGCCCCCTTAAACAATGCATTATGAAAATGGGAACACTGCATATTAAAAATTTTACAGATATCACAATCACCGGCAACTTGTGGGATAAAAGGAAGTAACATAAAAGATAAAGGAAAAGATTAAAAATATGGACAAATGAAGAGATTATAGAAATTTGTTTAATGGCGCTAAAAGAAAATATTATTTAATTTAGATAAGTAGGTTGGTGCCACGGGATAGCTATGAAATAAGGTTTCCACTTTCATATCAATTCATGGATAATATGATCTTTTTAAGGGACAATTAAGGTTTAGATTCTACATATTATGAAGTCCACTAAAGAACACCAAGGAGTTTGTCTACCTCGGGAGCAAAATAACATGGGACGGTCGGTCTAAGAGCGAGGTCGACAGCCGTATACACCAGGCTAGGCTTGCATTCAATAAAAGGTCGAAAGTAATTGAATCAAATAATATAGACCTAAAACTGCGAATACTCCTCATCAAGACCTATGTGTGGAGTATCTTGATGTACGGCTGCGAAACATGGTGCCTATCCGAAAGAGATAAACGGAGACTAGAGGCTTTTGAGATGTGGTCCTATAGAAGATTATTAGGAATTTCCTGGAGAGACCACATTACAAACGAGGAGGTTCTCCAAAGTATCGAAGGAGGAAGGCACCTGCTCAGGACCTTGTCCGAAAGGCGTGCAAGATGGATCGGACATGTTATACGACAAGAAGGCCTCTTGCATACCATAATGGAGGGTATGACCGAGGGGACAAACTCTAGGGGACGCCCACGCCGAGAGTACCTGGACGACCTGCTGGTGGACGTGCGCTGCTCATCATATGCAGAACTCAAAAGAGCCGCACAAGACAGGGAAGAATGGAAAAGAAAATTAGAGGAAATTGCTGCAAACCAATCCCAGGATTGAAACCAGAGAGAGAGATTATGAAGTGCATAAAAATAAATTTTAAAAAATGTCGCATTATTGAAATTTTATAGTCTATGTTTTTATAGTCCGTACCATCATCAGGACTATTATAAAAATACTAACAAATACAGAAGAATACACACACATATGTATATACAAATTATTTAGAAAGAAAGACACATTAAGGCCTATTAAAAGTATGTTTCCCGTTACTTCACATATCCCACACTCCCCTCCACCACTACCCACCACAACTGACGCACTGTCCCACTCTAATATACCGTATCTTTCTTAATAATTTGTTTTATATATATATGTATATATATATATGTTTTCTTCTGTATTTGTTAGTATTTTTATAACAGTCCTGATGATGGTACGGAGGTACCGAAACTGGTAGACTATAAAATATCAATAAAGTGACTTATAACTAAGTATTCATTTTTATTTATTTAAAATGTCAAGTCACAATATGTTTGCTTCTTTACGGGAAAAAAAGAATTAAAAAATCGATTCAATAAATCTACAATTTCAATTTTAAACAGATTTTTTTTCATTTTGGCCTGATGTCGAGTGCTAAATGGAAAACCAAAAAAAGGACAGAGAAGCGAGTGGAAAAAATATAATTAAGTCTTTTGAGTGCCAATTCAATCATAAGGCTCGGAGGTATAGTAACATTTGCATTTTTAAGGGAGTTGAAATTTCTAGATGGAAAATCGTATCGCGCGTATAATTATGAAATAGTAGCACTGTTTGCAGAAAAAAATGTTGAAATAATATGTATGAGACGGAGAAATGTCTTTCAAGAATTAAGTAATTCTTCAGAAATAATTTACTATGCTACCGTTGTTTGTTTTGATGTATAGGTGTACATTATAACACCTACCTTAATGGTAGATCAAACAGGAGTCCAGCAATTGGGAAGAGATAAACGGTATTTTTTTAATGTATTTAGTAGCACAGCTTAGGTCATGGTGAAAATTGTGTTGAGCTAAGATCTCAGATAAGAGTGTGCAATTCACACGTAGTAGAACTGAAACCTTCAGAAAACTTAAGTTTTAAATTAGTAGTAGAGTTTCAAATTGAAATGGCTGAATAAGTTTTTACTTCAAAAATTAGTTTCAGTGTGTAAACAAGAGGTATCACAAGTTCATAATGCAGTCCCAACCAATGGAAGCCTTGAAAAGTGAGCGCATAATCAAAGCGGCTAATGCGCGCACTTGAACCGTTGTACACAGCATCTCGGTTAGGGAAACAGTGAAATTTATAATGCCAAATTTACCAAGTAACGTTTCCGTTTCACCAAGTTTCAAAACACAACGGTGCTAAACAAGTTTTCATTTCAAAATTACTGCATAAACTTTACAATACCAGAGCTCTAAATCAGCTTGTGTTAAGTTACAATAAAGAAATTCGATATATTCATTTTAAATCCCATTCCATTTTAATAATTTTGTCACAGCTTAGGGAGATATAACGCAGCGTAGATTAAGCGATGGAAATTTTTTAAGAGAATAAAGACCAAAGCTTCCGGAAGACTTGGGCTCAGGCTGAGGCTTTGTGAACGTGAAGAAATAGAAAAGAAAAATAAGAATAAGAAAAGGTTATCGCTGCTATAACGAATAAAGGGTATTTAAAGATATTCATCCACTTATTGCTTAAAAATCGTATCACAAATTCAGGATCATCATTAAAATATTTCATTGTTTACCTTTATTTATAAGGTTTAAAATAACATTTTTCCGCTAAAATGTTATTACTAAAGTTTACATAGTAAATAAAAAAATTTTTCTTCGATAAAACTGATAACCAGAGAGTGAATTTATAACCATTCGACAATTTTGTTAATACTACGTAGCACGATTGAAACATTTAATACAAAGTGTTTGGGAATATTTCTATCCTGTTCCTTTCCTACATACTTCCTACATACACACCTACCCACCTATATTCTTCCTACTTCAAAAAGCAAGCAGTGTATTATTATGATTTAGTTCGATAATTTTCGTATTTTCGAATGATATAATTTCGAAGTGCAAATTACCTGTTTACGTAAAGACTTCAAATTCTAAATGTTGGTGATCATACAATCTGTGCACAGTTTGAAACATTTTATGCGGATTGTGAATTCTTATGTGGACATCATCAATCCAGCTTTACGCTTTCTTGTTTCCCACCTTCATGAAGTTCCCTACACAAAGTCCTTATGATATAAGCAGTCCGAGTTTATCATTTCATTTTCCTCAACGTGTAAGATTAGCACATTGCACTGAATGGCCATTTAAAGATTTTGTAACACATGAATTATTGCCAAACAACTCAACCGTAAAATCGTTATTTAACGGAAACTTTTCATCTGTCAAAAAAAAAACGAGTGTGCTTAAGACCACACGACTGAAGTGAAACTTCACTAACTTATAAAAGAATATATGACATTGGGGTGACATATGACATTGGGGTGACATATGACATTGGGGTGACATATGACATTGGGGTGACATATGACATTGGGGTTACATATTACATTGGGGTGACATATGACATTGGGGTTACATATGACATTGGGGTGACATATGACCATGGGGTGACCTATGACCCTGGGGTGACCTACCACCGTAGGGTGAACAACGACCTTGGCGTGACCTACGACTGTGGGGTGACCTATGACCTTGGGGTGACCTAATACCTTGGGGTGACCTATGGCATGGTTATTCAATTAATAATTCCTTGTGCTAGCACCTCTCTACAAAACTTTTCGTAACGCATTCACCAGCTTACTTCTCAAGTCAAGCGTGCGTAAAGGCCCGACCGTTCGCCTCGCCCGATCACCGTTCGCATCGATTACCGTTCGCATCACAATTTTCGTAACGCATTCACCAGCTTACCCCCCAAGTCGAGCATGCGTAAAGAAGTTTTACTTCAAAAACAAAATAGCCCTGAATGGCCATTTGATCACAATTTTACATTTGAATATCTGAGAAACAACCCTTCATAAGAACTCATAATGCACCGTATAAGAAATTGGTTCCTATTGTGGATCTCGGTAGAGCTATCTATGTAGATCAAACGTAGAGATTTTAAAACACGTGTAAGAGAACGTACTTGGTACTCCTACCCACATATACGTACGAATGCCATTTTAACGTCTTGTATTCGTAATAACAATTCGCTCCACTTTATTGAACTTCTGTTTGACAGGACTGGTTTATTTAACCATTCTTGAGGCGGCTAGCTTTCGGAAAAGCTGAAATAGATTTGCGTATTCCGCTTCTCAGATGATTATTTTTTTTTCAATGATGTTAGCAGAATATTTTGTTTTCCCTGTCTAGTGCGAGCTTAAATGATCGACAAGTTTAATATATTGATGTAAATAAGAACCAAGAATTAATGGTCAGCCTATTGATGTGAAATTTGTTGATAAAAATTCTCTATCAAAATATACGCTCTATTATGTAATTTCTCTTATGCTTCTAACATTGTTGGGAGATTGGGTGATATGCGCATTTGTCAGAATGCAGAATGTTTTATTATGTAAAATCATCGTAGGGCCTTTTACGGCTTTACGGATTCAAGTGCCGTATCCTCGCTCAAAAAGAAGAAGATGGAGAGATATGTAATTACGAATGTTGAAGAGAGCGCGCTAATATTTAAAACGATAAAATTGAAGCGAAAATTGTTAAAATGTTTAATTAAACACGAATCTTTTAAAATAGAGCAAAAATCTCGTGGGGGTTGTCTAAAACAGCATTAAAAGAAACACTGTGATTTTCTTCATACATATAACTTGTAAAATAACTGAAACAAATGTGTTTATAATAATTTTCGGAGCATACTTTGCGATTTTTTTCTACATGGGAAATTTCATATAATTTGCGTTTCGGCGTGGGGAACGTCTAGATATTATCTTCAAAAATAACATATATTTTTTTAAGAGCTTAAAATCCTCAAATGTTTAAGGGAGATATGTAAGAAATTGGTAGAATTCGGGTAGCGGCGGCTTCAGCAATGGAAACTGTTTAAAAATGTAACCGTCGCTGCCAGTGGGGTACTTCAAAGATGAGTCCAACGAATCTAATATCATTATAAAGAAGCACATCATTCTGGTAAAAGAGCCCAATATTAAGCATCGAAGCGAAAATGGCTTTCGCCGTATTTAGTGATCACATCATAATACCCACATACTCCCAACCTACCTCTTAATCATCTCCTACATTTACAGCATAACAGCATGCATACCCTAATTGGTTTCGGAAAGCTGGAACTTTGTGTGATGAAATATAACATCCGTATGTGACTTTCTAAAATTAAAAACTTTTATAACTTTTTTTCTTTCTTTCAGTGACAAAAGCTCATCGCAGGGAGTCAACGCGGAGAGGATATCAGGATGCGTTTTAAATGAAACGATTTATTATTCAAACGATTAACTTAATTCTACATCTTCAAATTGACAAGGCATTTTATCGGAAGGGTTTAAGAAATGCATGAAATACGTGCAACGGCGAAGCCACTCAAAACAGAGTGGAGAGCTTCTAATCGCGCTAGCTCATTCGGGTATCGCAGTCATATGCTCATGCTGGTGTAGCGATCAAAGAAATATTGCCAGCGCCTAAAGTTAAATAACAAATTAATTTATTTAATTTAATAAAAATTAACTTTATTAAAAATCACATTAAAATAGAATTCGGCCATAAATTTAACAGTTTCAAAATGAAAAATCAGAAATACGTTAAATTCATACTGAAGTTTTGTGACTCCATAAGATAATATTAAGATGAACGCACCCCATTATTATTTCCGATAATTTAATAATTGTTTTGACGAGATTTCGGACCAATAATTAAAACTAATTAATTCCATCGAAACAGCGCGCTGCGGCGATTTAATCCTGAGCGAAACATACTACGGTGTTATTAGACAAGGTTATTATCGCAATTTTGCAAACCTATGATCACCTTACTTTTAATTTTTGTTGTTTGTATTTTTATATTATGTATGTATTCTTTCTTATCGTAACTTATTGATAGTATATATCTCACTGGACTTAAAATTTTTATTACTCATATTTTTTTTTCATTTAAATGCTTTTATTCCATCGTAACTTTATTTGTTCTATTTTTTTTGTCATGGTAAAGATGAACTGCCTTTATTATTATTTATATAAAAGCCCTCTGGGCGTAAAATAAAAAATAAAACAAATAAATAAACAACCAAATAAATTAATGTTCTCAAAAACGAGCCTGGAAATTTCATTTGTCATATATTGGGTTTATAAATGTGTAAATACTACTACTTAAGAAATTATAAAATTTGTAGTACTTTATTAAAGCCATAAATACACTGGGAATTTATATCATATATGTAAATCCTAATTATATAATTGTAAATGTTCTCTATAATGACTTGGAAAGAATCTCCTACTTGTGATATCACTAAAGAAACCACTCATCCACTCTGAATGCAAGTATTAATGTTCCTCAAAATGACCTTGAAAAAAAACACATCTTTGCGATTCTTTCAAAGGCATATAGAAACCATCGCTTCGTTCAGAAAACAAAATTTAATGTTCGTAATAGTTATTTCGACAGAGGCTCCTCTGATATCTGTGATATCTTGAAAGAAACCATTCCCTTGTTAAAAATATTATGAACTAAATATACAATTTGGTTGTCCTAAAACGGGTATCCTTCCCAGTTGGACAGACAAAGTATCACTTTGTAATGTATTTAATATATATGTACATAAATAAATAAATAAATAAAAACAAAATAAATAAAAATATTGATTTTCTCCAGAGTGCGACTGGAACAATCTGGCGGCATTCTTCTTTCTTTCATCAAGTTTAATGAAATTGAGCCCTTGCTCGGAATAATGTTGTATCCAACAAAACTATCAATGTTGAGTTGTTGATGGAATAATGTTGGGCATATTAATATGCATCTTTTAAGGTAGAGATTATGATAGCGAAAAGTTTTTATGCCTGTGGCAACCTTTTAAAGTCGGTTTTGTGGAATAATGTTGTCTGATGCCATTGATTGCAATCACGGCGCATGGTTTAATTTATGGGAATAAATTTAGAAAAATAACATCTTATATCTTTAACTAGAAGGTTTTCAAATCCAAGAAGCTGAAGAATGCAGGAAAGTAGAATTTTTCCATAAAAATTATTATTAAGCCTTCTTTTTAGCCGTCGAAACAGTTTTGTGGAATAATGTTGTTTGTTGATCTCAACACAATATCTAGAACGTAAATGTTTTCATTTGGTCTTATCGTTTTTTGTTTTTTAATATCCAATACATCAATGACATCTGCACATTTCTGTAAGGTACGAAGAGTAAAAAAAATGTTTTGTGGAATAAGGTTGTGTGTGAAATTTTCATATACAATATTATTCCACAAATTCAGCGTAAATTCTAGTAATAAACTCGAATTTAATTGCCTTTCTAGTCAACCCTTTATTTAAATCTCTTAAGAATTGTATGTTTATGTATTTTAAAAATAAAATGTCATTAAACATATTTCGTTTCGATTTTCAAATTTTTCTCAGAACTAGAATATTGTAAGATACAATTCATCCGGGCAAAGGCTCAATTATGCTACTTATTTATATAACGTTTTTTCACACGATAATCTTCCCTACTCATAGAAATTAGCCATCAAAGGTATAGGTTTTATCAACCGCCTATTATATTACACGCTTTACTATCTACTGCACGTATTAATATTATTTTATATTGCATTTATACACCTATGTGTATAGTCTATTCAATTCTGCGGCACATCAAGTGGCCCACTTCTGGCCCCATACACAAAGACACTTGCAGTTTTCCGCTCCAGTTTGTTGAACAGACTTCACTAAATGTATGTGGAGCGCAGGCTGTCAGCGATAGTGATAAGGGTTGCTATGGTATTTTACGTATATGTAATTTAATAAAATAAAGTGAAATGATTACATGCCAAATTTTCTCGTTTCCAGATGGCGCTTGCGTAGATGGCAAAACTTTGTCAGCGTATAAAATATTCATTAAAAGAGATCCGATTTTTTGATAATTTATCAATCTACGTTTTTAAAATGAATTATCATAATATATGTGATATCGTAAAGGCGGGTTCGCAATATTGAATAGTATTTTATGGTTTAGAAATTTTCGTCATATTTATAAAACCATTTAGCGGCCTCCTCAGTGAAGGGGCTCTCGACTACAAACCGGAGTTCGCGCATTATTGGCTCAAATAATTAATTCATCATACTTTAAAGCAGTGTTTCTTAACCTGTTGTTCGCGGACCCCTGGAGTGTCGTAATCGCTGCATTTCTACATTTCGGGATAATTTTCCAGTAAGGGCCTGCAGTCTCATCTCTGGACCATTTAACAATAATAAATAAATCCCACCAAGAGTGTCGTAATCGCTGCGCGTCTACGTTTCGGGATTATTTTCCAGTACAAAAATAAAGATTTAACATTAGACCATTTCAACACAAATGTTGCTGATATTACTGGCTTGACAACGGCACAGGAAAAGCAATAAATAGAAATATCTTGAGATCCAGCTTTGAAACGTAATTTCAAAGAATATTCTTTATCAAGTTTTTGGGTAAATGTAATGCAATAAGGAAATATCAGAAGAAGCACTGAAACATTCACTGCTTTTCTACCTCTGTGAAAAGGCATTCTCTGTTCTTGTATATGTTACTGTATAAGCCCGTACTACGGTAAATTTTAAGATTTTCCATTAAATTCTAAGATTTACCAACTTTTATTGGCAAAAGTCCGTTGGCTATTATTATAATTTTTTTTTTGTATTTGTAGTACTAAAACGAGTGGTCCAAAATTTATTGCTGTTTTTATATTTTTCATTGGAGGTCCTTAAAAATGGTGCTTAATTTCTTAGGGGTCAGTGGTTGAAAAAGGTTGAGAAACGCTGCTATAAATCATAACTTGCAAAAAGTTTTTTTTCCTAAAATAATTAAACTAGCATTTTCTATTAAAGAGCAGATTATGAATTTAAATAAGTTTCCCTTAACCTTAAATTTGTGAGATGAAATATGCGCATAAACTTTAATTTATAAAATATATGCGAAGGAGTGTTGAGTTTAAACTAATAATTGCATTTTATGATTGCTTTTCGAAGGGCTTTCCATCAAAACACAAAAGAAAACTTTTTGCAATCAGAAGAACGCATAAAATTTAATTGCCAAACTCAAAAGTTAGCTTGCAAATGATATCAAAACACGATTATAATGAAATGTATTTTTGTAGTAAATGATTGAAATCCAATCAAAACTAAATTGCAGAAATATTTAATGGAACTTTCAACGCTTAACTTTTATGCTAATATTCAGAAGAGGCAATCAAAACTTGCGTTTTGTTGGAAAGCTTCGAAATGGAAATCAAACCTTTTTCGTTTTATTTACTTAATCGAAGTCGCACTATTACTAAATTAAAGTTCCGTTGTAATTACAAAGGAACATTTTACCGCCTTGTAACCCTGAAATAAACGTAAAGTGTTTGGTAAATGACCTGAAAATCAGTAGGCGGTTAATTATTAATGAAATTGATTAGAAGAAGAAGGAGGAGAGATATGTAAATACGAATGTTAGAGGGAGCCCGCTAATATTAAAAACAATAATATTTAAGCGAAAATTGTGAAATTGTTAAATAAAACACGAATCGTTAAAAAAAACTCGTGTGGAGGTCTAAAATAGCATTTTCACTTATAAAATAAGTAAAAAACGTGTATACAATAATTTTCGGAGCATACTTTGTGATTTTTTTCTTTCGAGGGAATTTCATATTATTGGCGTTTCGACGAGTTACATTTCTTTCAGATTCTTTCTGAACTTAATTTTTATTCTTTCAGTCTTATGTTTAAAATCCACGAAAATAATTCCAGTTGCAGATTAATGTGCTGATCTATTTCGAAGAAAACCATTGTTGTGTTCCATGTGCAGTTATAAAATCAAGTTGCGAACTTTGTTTTGCAACAATGGAAGGAAAATCATTTTAAAATTCTGGGTATTGTTTTGAACCTGGGGAAAACTACACAGAATTTTCTGAATGCCTTATGAAATTCGAAATCATTCCGAGGTTCCGAGTGGAGTCTAAAATTCAAATATGCTGCAAAATTCTGAAGAAAACCATTTGTTTGTTTCGCACGTATCTGTAATTTTAGCTTCGCATACATAGGTTAAAACCACTTTTGTGTTCAGGATGTAACGATAAAATTTCTGTTGTGGGTTCATCTGCTGACAAATTAAGAAGGAAACTCACGAGTTCCAAGTGAAAGATATCAAACCCGAGTTGCAGACTATGTGCGGCAAAGATAGTAGGAAAACCATTTTCGTATACTGCGGGCATTAATTAATTTAAACTGAGAACTCACAGAAATATTCTCTCAATTTGGGAGGCGAGTGTGAGTACCGCCGTCTCGGGAACCGTTTATTGGAAAACCAACACCTCTGCCGTAGGTCACTCTAGGTGCCAGGTAGTTTGCTACATTTGGCGATTTAGCAGGGGTGCCCGAGTTCATCGGGTGAGGTACGTTCAGATCGTCTGCCCACCAGTTGCGTGGCGGGGCAGACCCGTTGACCTCTCTTTCGACCTATCGTCTCGCACTCCTAGACACATTCATCCCAGATTCCTCATGTCTGAATATTCCATGGATGAAGTTTGCTTAAAATAAGGGGAATTAAAATTTTACTCTTATTATTATTATGATATTCTACAATAGAAATGCCACAATTTAGCAATATTGAGCATCTGACATTGGTATTCAAATAATACAAATAAGGGAGGTTTTAGAGTACTTTCAGGTACCTATATCATAAAAGCAAAAGTGATAAAGGCATTTACCCCTAAACGAAATTCTAATTGCAGACCTTGTGCTGCCAGAATCAGAGTAAAACCATTTTTTTATGTTTTGGGTGTAGTTTTAATTAAAGCTAGTTCCCGTGTACAGATTCACTTTAATTTCGGGTTTTACATCATGACATAATTATTTTTTTAAATCGATAAATTTCATGTGAAGGGAGCACCAACCACACCCCCCGAATCTGAAAATCTTAGTGCGGTCCGCGGGTGATGCTACAATCGTTCAAATAGCTTCCGACAATAAAAATGTTCCCCACCCCTGCCTTAAACTCTTCAATCTGGCGTCGCGATATTGCATGATTTCTTTCTGGATTTTGAAGTGAAACTTTTTTGGCACCGCTGTTATTTGAAATTCGATGAAACGAAAAGCGACACTAAAAAGAGACAAACACATATATAGGATTTAGCCTGCAAGATAATGAGATAGAATACTCAGTCTCCTGTTTTTACGATGCTTCGTTGCCTCCCCACTCTTGACAACTTTCGTTTTTTGAAGGTTTCACTATTCTATTTATTAATTTTGTACAAGTATTCAAATGTCAAAAAAACAGAAATAACCGTTAATTTCCAGGAAAATTTATAAATCCCTGCCTTTCACTGCCGTATTATTATAATGATGTACGGTAATGAGGTTATATTGACTTCATTTCAGTATTCGTGACTTTCAGCACGTATTCACAACTTATTATTTAAGCATGTAAATTCAATAATTTAACTTCTGTCGAAGACATTCCAATTTATTTTTCTTCAACTGGCCATCAAAATGCTAATGAATATTTCGATTGACTTGGTTCGGTCGTCAGTTCGAATTAAAAAACAGTAAAATGATGGTGAGGTTAATTAATTATATAAACTGAATATTTTTTACGGTAATTTATGGCCAACAATGAGAGACATTTATAAAATACATATTTTGACAAAATTCAATGATTGACTTAGTATTCGCACTCGACGATGAACTATTCTATACTCGACTATTATTTATGTATGTGATTTGTGCGAAGATTCCTATGTTCATGAAAAAGTACATTTTATAAACAAACAGGTATACAAATAATAAAATCATATAAAAATATCGTTAAAACGCTTCCTCGTAACTTTCATAAACTGCAAAAACTAATGTTTAAACCAGATCGTGACGAAAATTTGATAAAATCGTTAAATAATAAATTTATGAAGCACACGAAATGTTTTAATATATCTTTACGCAATATTTCACAGTTTTGTTATTTTATTCTATGGGAAAATCGCCTTGCACCGCAGTGGAAGGGATGGATTCATACCTTTACTCCTGGACCCGCTCACCCCCTGATTCCCACCCCCTCATATTTTTTTCCTTCCCAGAACTTCTTCTTCTTCCTTTAACAAAAAGAACCTCCATACAGCATCCCCAAAATTACACAGGCCCTGAGGAGAATATTTTTTATATAATGTAAAAAAACATAATCATATTTTGAATATTAATATGAGGTGATAATGTAAATCTCTTCTTCCAATTTTCTAATTTTTCGATTATAAGGTCCAGCAAGGTGGTGCCAAGGCTTAGGAAGGGTTGTTTCACAGAAATTTGAATGTAAAATTGTCAACAATTTGCCATTCAGAGCCATTTTGTTTTTTTAACGGTTGGGAGGTCTCCATTAAATGTCGACGCTAAGATCGTTTCAACCTTTGAACAAATCGTGATCAGCTAAAGAGGAGCACTACCATGTTGTTAAGCTTGTTAGTTTGTTAATATTTGATAGAAAACCAAAACGCGTTTAGCGGGGACTTTTCAAATAAATAAAAAAAAACACAGTGGCACTGAATAGCCATCTGATGACATTTTTAAATTTGAATTTCTGTAAAACAGATTAAACGTGCTTTTCTGGCGATATAACTAACCACTAAATTGTGAAATGAATCAGGCAAGATCATCAAATGTTTGGAGGTAAAGCTTTGGGGCCTTATGTAAATAAATATTTTTCAATATGTGATTTAAGATGCTCCACAAGAGTCTAAAAACAGATCATAACAATCAAGCATACCCCAAAGCAGAAGTAGGATTTAGAACTATGCATAAAACAAGAATTATCATTTCTAATAATAGTGCTTGGAATGTTTGCTTCTCGCCTGGCGATAGGTATTTTAATTCTCATTTAAACAAATATTTACAGAATACATTGCGTATTCCGGGATATATCATATTCATTTATTTGAAGATTTCAAAAGAAACGACTGCGATAGAGAGCAGATATCATGCTTTAGATCGCTCAAAGCTCAAACGCAATATTAATCAATCACGTCTGTGTTTTAACAAAGAGAATTAAACAATTTTACCAGCAATTAAAATCGATTCCACTAATAATTATAAAGGTATTTTAAAATTAATTGCGTGCGATGCAAAAAGTTTACCGATCACCTTTACATAACACTAGATGTGAGCACTTAAATACATTTTCTTTTGGTTTAAATTGTAACATTGAACACCTTTTTTCATTAAAAATAAACTATTTAGTTTTTACCACATTCACACATAAATTAATTCACATACATTTATTTGGTACTATCATAATCGCAGGAGTTCCTGAGTTTATACTTATAAATGCACTACTAAAGAGAACAAAGTTTTGAAGAGTTCAGATAAAGCAAAGCTTACGGAACTTGTCAGACATAAATCATCGGATGAAAAACTGTTGTTATGAGCGAGTTGTTGATATTATTTCACTGGTGTTTTGGAAGTTGAAAGTCACAACAAAGCACCACTTCACAAACAATGCGAAAGAGATACAATTTTATTGTTTTAAAACCGCAGCACATGTCACTCTGTAAGATTTAAGGAAATAGTTGAAATAAACATTTCACGCGAAGAAGAAGGGATGAATGTGTATTTTTCCGTCGGAAAAATACACGGAGGTTTAGATCGCTGTAAGCTCTACTGAAAGGCATACAGCGGCGTCTGAAAGCTTAGCCGGCGCTTGAAGAAGCGTCCGCACGCGCGAGCGTCGCCTTAACGTCTGAGGCTTCGACGCTAACGGAATATCGTAACGGATGGGTGTCACAACGGAAAACGCCGCTCCGTGCAGGTTCAGATAGCGGATAACGGATAAAGGATGGAGCCTGTTGCTATTAGCTACCCCGTTAGCTGTTAGCATCATGCGCAAAAGGGGATGCAATTACATTCATCATGCGAAAATTAAATATGATGTGTGATCAACTATTCTAGACATTAATGGTAATTATTTAGTAAGCTTTAGGGGCATTTTTAGCATTTTACAATACATAGAACCGTTTTGTGATAAAATCACAAATCGTTTAGTACTGTTCGGATGTATATTGTCAATCGTTTTTATTAAATTTATTTCTGACTTTATTACAAGTTAAAGAACAACCGTCTAAATCTACAACGTCTTTGGAAGACTAAACAGGTAGCTGAATTATTGAACACATTGTGTGTGATTTTTAATAAAGAAATTAGACAACATTCGCAACTCTCAAATAAAATTTGAAACAAAAAATCGGAAAAAGATTCGGTCGTATCCAGGAATTTAACCCAGGGATAACCTTGCCGGGACTCTGCTGCTAATGAGCACAACAATGCACTGAACTAATTTGACCCAATCCCGTTATGTCATATTTAACTGTAACGTACTTCGACTAAGAACTCCTATTTGTCTTAAATTTTCGTTTGAGTGTCGCTAATATTGTCTGTAATAAATAAATATTACAATTTTAGGGTTTATTCATTAATTTTTCGTCGAAAGATGATCTTATTTCCCTCCACATTTCGTCGAAAGATGATCTTACGGTCGTACAGGGCGGTTCCAATGAGAAAGATTAATTATTCTCCGTACCAGCTTGTTGAAATTATAACTCAATATCGAATTTATTTCATTCCAAATTTCCTTTAATTTATACCTACATCCAAAATGCTGAAAGGCGTGATGATAAAACTATTAAAATTATGTCAATATTGTAATTATTTTTTGATCATTTTTCAATAACGTCTAAGCAAAATAAGAATGTATATAAATCTGAAATATATTAGTTTTAAGTCCACAAATAAATACACAAACAGACCAATTTTCGTCAAGAAATACATGTACGTATGTATTTTTTAATGATTTATTTAAACTATGATTAATTTTCTGTAACATACGTTTACCAGTATAATCAATAATGTATTGATTTATTCTATAATACAAAATCTTTTTTGAAAATTTAACAAACCTATGGTGTAACCTTATTATGCTAAAAATAAACATTTTTCCTCAAAATTTAAAACAAACGTTTACTAGATAAGAACAATCTTTGGAAATCAATTTATATTTTTTTGTGGAAATGAGTCAATACGTTCAAAATTTGATTTAAATATGACATAATTCTGGTTTTCCCTGGTTATACCCTCTTAAGTTATTGCAAACAATAAAAAAATATTAATCTCTATAAAACAAGTATCACTCCGGAGCAAGGATGAAATCAAACAAGGATTTTTGCGTCGATAAGCAAACAAGGCAATATTCCCTCCCAAGGCGGTTAATGAGAACATTTCCTGTTTCCGGTTCGCTCCAGTTCCTAGCTCTGTTAATGTTATCCAGCTTCCTTTGCAAACCAACCACCCAACCTTAAAACACAACTGGGTCAATGTTTCAGACCCGTGCAATGAGCGGGCTGCAGTCGTCGAAAGCTTTATTTTATCGTTCGGAAAATCATGACGCTTTAGTTTTAATTTATGTAGAAGGATGCTGCTATATTAATACCAGTGACATAAAAAAATAAGATTTTTTTAAAAGATTTTCTTAGATAATCTTCTCATACGTATTTCTGATCAGAATTTCAAATAAAAATATTTTTGGCGTCGTAAATTTATAATTTGGCCGTGTGTGCATCGGTCTAAAAATAGCTGAATGGATAATAAATTTAGGCAGCATAGAATAAAAAAACTAATTAAAAAATGTCATCTGATAATTTATTACGAATTACCTAATTTTATCTTCACTTTTCTCTCCCTTTTTTACGATCTACAGTGTGTACTAAACATTAGTATAATGGACAATCTTTAAAATAGTTTTTTTATGCCGAATAAAAAATATTATGACTATGTAGAGTACTAAACTGAGATTTTGCGTTTGATTAGTTTCATAGAACAGGCATTGAAGCCATTGAATAGGCCCAATCAGAAACTAAGGTGTTGACTTGGTCATAATGTACTGTATTCAACTACATACAAAAGATGCATTTAACTAAATTTGTTTGCTAGTACCACGTAAATATTATAATACATCATGTAAACATTATATGCCTACCAGTACTTCACACTAAAACTACTAATGTACTAGAAATCATAGGTACTTGTAAAATTTATCATATTGGATAACATAATCCTTTTTTACTTTTTATATTCTTTGTAGGTAACTTTTAGAGATATCTTATATTTCTACATTTTACCTTTTATTGTTTTATTTCTCACTCTAAATTTTTATCTTTACTTTTTACCTAATAATTTATAGTTTGCACTTTAAACTTTATATTTTATACTTTACACTTAATAATTACTTTTAAACATTTAACATTTTATTCACTGCTTGTTACCTTACTTTTAACCTTTTTTCTTAAATTTCACTTACATTCTTCATGTTGTTGTACTATTAATAAGTATGTGAATTATGTTAATGGCACAAGTTGTGCCGTACATGTGTAAAGAAATAAATAAATATATACAATTGTATTGCTGATTATGCTCGGCGCAAAGATATGTATGTGTTTATCCACTGAAGCGTTTATGGTTGAAAAATGGACCACTTTTATTTTTCTGCGATTGATAGCAGTCCAAAATTGGACTACATTTTCCTACAATTCGTTTAACATTTATTGTAATTATTTGACACATTTCCCCGGCCAGCCATTTATTTAAAATGAAGCTATTGAAATGCTTTATTTATTATGACCACAGATGTCGCAAATCCGAACTTCGTAAAATATTTTAGAACGATGTTAAAAATACGTTTATTAAATATTTTTTCAAGTCGAATTTTTTCCATAGATATGCATTCACCTTTGATTAACAAGTATACCACAGACAACATTCAGAAATCGAAGATACTAATTCTATGTTGACTCGAATAAGTACCCGTCACGGCAGTTTCAAAGTAACAACCAGCAGGATTGGCGCGGTTATAAACTTTACGATTTTTTAATATTTTTTTTTATAAATCCTACAAATATGAGATAAATGGTAAAATACATGTTCATTCATTGGCTATACAGCACCATAATAAGTTTTAATGTCTCCGTGTTAAAATTCGAAGGTATAATTTTTTAAAATGTTATCGAAAAAAATTAAAAAATGATCTTTATTTAAAATAAATAAATTCATTTATTTCGCGTGATCGCTCCAGTGGATCCACATTTATTATATTGTTTAATACTTATATATAACCGTCTTTACAATATTTGTCTTAAATCTGTATACTTATAATTTTCTTGTATCAAATGCATACAATAAATTTTTCAAAATTAAACATTTACAATAAGTGGTGGGAGAGAAAAAAATAAAATATGATAATACCTAAATAATTAACATCTTATTTTATTTTTTATGTAATTTTACAGACCCTTTTTTAATCATTTTTGTTTATATGAATATCTGTTGATTAGATTTTATTTGTAAAAAAAAACTGTAAAAAACTCCGTTGATTTTCCGAAATTAATCAAAAAAAAAAAAAAAGTATTATAATATTTTATTGTGTTTGAATAAGAACGACTTATTGATACCTAATAAAAAATTAAATGTGTATGTTAAAAAACAATATATTAAATTAAGTGCAAAATAAAATATCATTTGTTCGTAAACCTTCATCCAAACAATAAAAATGTTTTTTTTTTTTTAAATTATTTGACAGTGTATTAGGCTGATATTATTTTTTCTCCCTTTATAGACATGATTTACTGCGATGGTTTCATTGGTTTCCCTTTCTTTTTCATACGCCATTTTTCCCAGAGGGAAATCAACGAGACTGTGTACCATTCAAAGGAAAGTTGAAAGTTTATGGAGCTAAGGGAAAACGGAATGGGCAGTCACGTGTATAAAATTAATGATTTAAATCCAACAGACCTTCATAATAATTTCAAATTACAAAACAAAATGTTTGTTTATGTTATAGGATAGATGCGTATGCTTCTACCGTATGCGTATGCGTATGCTTGTAAAAATCACATGGTTTTAATTAATATTAATCAATAAATGTATTGTTCTTGCAATATCTTATATATACCTACATGTATATACTTACATGTATTCCTCGGAAACTTATAAGTAACTTTTCATTACCATTTTGTAATTTAAAATGTCTCTTTCTTCTCCTCCACTCCTTACTCATTCCTCCTCTCCCCGTCGTATCACCACCCCCACTTCAACACCTAATGTATTGATCATAATTTTAATAATTAATAATTCACTATTAGTAACAGCGATAAGTTAAAAGGTGTATAATATTTAACCATGAGGAAGGGAAGGGGGTTTCTAAGCGGTGTTATACAGTTTAAACTTTTTAAAATGAACAACAACAAAGTATCATCTATGTATGTACAAGTAATAGTATGAATTTACTGTTTAAAATTAAACATTAATGGTTATGACATCTGACGACCTCCGTGGTCGAGGGGCAAAGCTCTCGACTAGAAATCCGAAGGTTGTGGGTTCAAATCTCGGCGTGCATAAGCAAATTTTATTTGATTAGTTTGTGTAATTTCACTATGAATTACTTAAAATATATAATTTTGACCGGTCAGTGGCTGAGTTGGCTTCAAGTTTGAGTCCCACCCGGGCATCGCGTGTTCGATTCCTCGACTGGCTAAGTCCTCCATCACAACTCAAGCAACATTTTCGGCTTACTGTAGTGGTAGTAGGGGATTTTTAATGTTTGTCTTTCTATTAAAAAAAAAACGAGTGCAGTTAACACGCGGAAGATGCAAAACTTTACCAAAACCATATCAACCAATGAAAAACTAAGCCTTGCAAAGTGAGGTCATAATGAAAGCGAATTTCGTTAGCGTCGTTTCCGTTTTATATCTCAACCAATAGGAGCCTTGATAGAAGTTTGATGCGTCGCAGGTGCTGTTATGCGTCATATCCGTTTCATCCGAATTCCGAAACACAACGGGACTATAGAAGTTTCACCTCAAAAAAATAAAATATATATATAGTATATTTGTGGCATGTTCCAGAGTGGAAGATACTCTCATTATCGCCCTGGTGTAAGACCACCATTCAGAATTGAAACGTTGCTTGAAATAGCTTAAGCCGTGTTTGGTGACCAGATCTCAATAGCCAAGTGCTACTTCACCTACTTCTCCCCCATCTCACCCCCACCCTACTACATTCAGTCTCACGACATACTCGTAATTGGGGATGCCATAGTCTCACTGGTTCCAGAGAGGAACAGTTGGTACTCTTGTGCGGTATTTAGATAAAAGAAATAAAAATAAAATTACTTATCTGATGGATTTTATTTCAGTGTATAATGCATTTTCGAATCTCACTTACCAACTATTAATAAAGTTAATTAGAGAAAGACAAAGCTTTGTGATCGAACTAGTTAATTAAGGTAATTTCAACTATTAATTAATGCACGTGCATTCTCCATTACCAAGGACAAATTAAAGGGGGAAGGGGGGGGTTTAGGGAGTTTAACTTCCCTTCCTTCTCTCGCCATGAGTCTCATTACTGTTTAGGAAAAAAAACTACAGTACTCGTAGCTTACATTCCTGGAAAAAACAATAGTATTTTCCCAATTTCTTTTATCATTCTGTTAGTAAAGGTCCCAAAAAACTTTAAAATAATTTTTCCACCCCCAACCCCCCTTTCTCCCTTTCTACCCACCAGAATCAAACCAAGGACCGAACCCCCTTCATGTGCATGCTGTATCTACGCCCTTGCCCATTACTCTATTCATATTCCATTTCATATTCTTGTGCACTCTACATATATGCACTATTGCATATTCATGTATTATGTATATTCTAGTAAGATCTACATCAATTGCGAAGTTAATAAAATTTATGTTTCACTATTTTATTTTATTTTACTATAATGTTTTCACAGATTACTATATTTCTAAACCTTTAGTTTAAAATTAACATTTTTTACATATACTTATTGATGTATATATAGCAATCTTGTTTATATTACCCACACACAGGCAGTGCCTTAGTGGGTTCCCATTACCTACTCTTTTCTATTATATATTTTACTTATTGCTAACTTTTACATTACTTGTACCTTATATTTACTCTTACTGTATTTAGAAATTATGTAAAATTATAATTAGTATTTAGAAATTATGTAAAATTACTTTTCTATGTATGTAGATACAATGGGAAAAAAAAAAGAAAAAAAAAAAAAAAAAAAAATATATGAATTAATCTTATCTATTTGGCTGTCATTAAACGGGAATGTTCCTATTTGTACTTGTATTCCTTCAAAATAGGTAAATTCTCGTTTTACGACAGCCCAATTGACAACCTTAGTCCATGTTAACTTCGTAACTGATGTATCAGAACATAATATAATAGAACATCGTACTAGAATATAATATAAGGATGTGAAATTGTAAAAGGATAACACATGTAATGGGCAATGGCGTAGCTATATGAAGATACAGTAAAAATTTCCTCACACATGTAAAAAAATACGTATTAAATATGTATAATAGTATATAATTATACAGAGTATTAAAGGAAGTGCTTGACATACCGGTGATTTCTGACATTATATGGAGTAAAATATGTAAATGAAATTTTGGTCTCCTGTTTTTTTTTTTAATTTTTTTTTTCTTCTAAATCAAACAAAAAAAATCTTTTGCTTGCTGTCACTGGTCACTCAGCAGAGTAACCGCACAATCTCTTACCCCACTTCCAACTGTTCAAAACCTAGTATGTTTGTGTTTATGTAAAAAAAAAATTCAGAAACCAAAATTCATTTACATTTTCAAAACAAAACGTTTTACTCAGGAAACACTGTTTAAAGTAAGTCAAGTACGTCCCTTAACACCCTGTATAGATAATATAAGTATCGTATGATAGAAATGTACTTTGAATAGTAATTGGTGATTGCAATAATTTTCTCTTATTTAATTTATTAAAAACCTATATTTCCTCTGAAAGTTTTAGATTTGTATTATATTTGTTATATATCCAAACATTTACTTATAAACCGTGTATTTTATGTGGGTTCCATAATGTTGAAAAAATGTCAATAAGAAAAAAAGCTACGCTCAGACATAAATTCTTCAAAAATTCAACAACTTGTGCCAACTTTAGTTGCTTCTGAACGTTCGTCTTTTGGGACGTATTTTTCTCGTGGAAAATGCATGTACCGCCATCCGCCGAAACTAGGTTAATTCATTTGCCGAACCTTTTACGATGTAATAAAGTTTGAACAGCCATTTCATGAACGTGGCTATGCATTTTAGTGGATGTTTTTAAATATAGCGATGCCATTGTTCTAAGACCCGAGGTTTGTTTTGATTTGAAATAATAAAATGCGAAACAAAAATTGAAATCATTATTGAAACTAATAGTGAAAGCAGTAAATAATCATTATTAAATTAAAACCATGTTTACTACGCGCCTTAAAAAGAAAGTTACAAACATATTATCGTAGTAAACGTAATAATTCGTATAATATTTATTACACATTTTTTGTATCTGGGTAGTATGTTTACGAGAAATGGGAAGACTGATAGAGATATTGAAAAAAGGGTGAATGCCGGTATCTCCATTAATGGAGGACTGAATGCTGTTGGCGCTAATAAAAAAACTATCATAATAAGCGAAGCTAGCAATGGAGTCCTTGTACCTACTCTGTGTATGGCAGTGAGGCATGGAACTGGCAGAGGAAGGATGAAAGTAAATTGATAAGGCTGATGTAAGCATAATGAGTAAGATTGAGAAAGGGACCCTCAGATGGTTTGGGCATGTAGAGCGAATGGACGAAGAAAGTAGTGTAAGAAGAATATACGACGCACATGTGAATGGTAAAAGAAGTCGGGGACGCCCGAGGAAGACATTGCACGATCAAGTGAATCAGATACTTGAGTCGGGCCATGTCAAAAGTCAGAAAAATAGAACAGTATGTATGCATGTGAGTGAGGCAAAGAGTGTGTGCCAATAACGAGTTGTTTAGCGATCCGTCCTCTCTGCCTGCCCCTACGGGGAGACGGCGTGATGGTTAGTTAGTTAGATTTATTTATTACATTCATAAACATTCTTAGGAGCCTATAAACCAATAAGGCAATTTAAAAATGAATTATTTCATAGTTTGAGGGTGTATTAGGGCCTAGGGGTCATCAACAATGTGAATTTAAATATCAGTAATAGCTGCAAAACTGCGAAGTAAGTGCAGAAGATTCAAACTCAATAAGCAAAATAAATCATTGGATAAAAAATTAGACGGTCTATTAATTTTATAAAAATCCTGTAATTGTATTTTATTGTGTACTACCTGAAGTGATGAAGAAGACTTAAGTATTACTTTTGATTGTTTCAACAGGTTATCTTTGAATTTTTACAATTTTTAATCATTTTAATAGATGTCTAAAATTTTTGAAACATGGCATGTTTTTAACATTTGTAATAAAAAATCAATATTACTTCTCGGCCCCATCAGAGTTTGCTTTTAAGAAAATGTAAATGTAAATAAAATATTTGCTAAAGCGAATATATGCTGGAAGTCACGGATACACAATTATGTCAATATTACCTCAATTTGTTGATACAATATTATTATAAAATCAACACTGAAAGGCAGAAGACGCACTAAAAGAAAGGAATCCAGGAAAAGAACAGGAGTTTTTTTCGTAACCTAATTTTTTAAATCTTTTATTAATTCACATACTTTGAATATTGTTTCAGCAATAATTTCAGAATGGTAGACACTCTAAAAAAATGTCCTGGTGAAAGACCAGCTTTCAGAATCGAAACGTGGCTTGAAAATAGCATGGCGTATTTGGTGACCAAATCTGAATAGTAACGTACTTCTCCACCTTCCTCTTTTCCATCTTCTTCCCCTCCCTTTACCAATCCGCCTTACAATTGGGGATGCCATAGTCCTCTCAGTAATGAGCAGTTAGGACTACAGAAAATAATCGTTAATGAAGTAAAAAAATTGTAAAACATAATTAGCTTTACAAATAAGCAATTTGGAACCTTTATTGCCTCTGCCATAGGTCACCCCAAGTGGTCCGCTACCTTTGGTGACTTAGCAGGGGTGCTCGGGCTCATGGGGTGAGGTTTGTCTAGGTCTTGTAGGCGGATGACCAGGACAGACCGAACCCCAGATTCCTACCCACCCCTTGAACCCTTTTCCTTCCCAGAACCCTCCTCTTCTTCCTTTCCATAAAATCCTCCACACAGCATCCCCAAAGATGACATAGGCCTGAGAGAAATTATTTTCATCAGGGCCTCCTGTGTGGAGCTCATTTAAAAAAACGCGTGATATAAATTTTACACAACTAATAAACAACTCTTAAACGTACTTAAATAGTCATCGGTTGTTTACAAATTTAAAACACGTTTATTAGTTAGGATGATGTATGAAGTATAAATAATTTATTTTTTTCTACTATCCTTCATTGCACCGTTTTACAATCATTTCGATCAGCAGCTGTTTTAAAATAAACAGAAGAAATTTGCGCTCGATTGAATGATTTACTTTGAATCCATACGAACTTTTGCTAGAATCTGAGCCAAGCACGCTTAAAATTGAAAGTTTGTAGTTGTAGGTGTCCATCGTATCCAATCACCCAACCTCGCTTTGTTTCAATACAATATCGGATTGGTTTGATATGAGACACTTCAAATAAATTGTTTGGAATCAATGCTCAATGGACGAACAACTCAAGGGTCAAGATATTCGTTTCATTCTCAAAGCGCGGTCAATTTCCGATATTTTATGAAGGAAGGTGGAAAAGGATGCATTAGTACATATAAGTGATAAATAGTACGGTATGTGAAAAATTATGTTTTCAAAATATTATATCTAATATTTATACCTAATTCCCGCCTACTACGGTCCATCGATAAAGATTGATAGGATAACTTTCGGTTACATCTCATCGTTTCCTAGGACAACTGCATATCGCTAACGTACAAACAACGGTTGGCGTCAAATATATAAGGAACACTTAGTCAATGTGAACTGATACTTTTTCGTTGGCGATTTGTTAATCCGAAACAAAATTTTGAAATCAGTTAATGATTACATTATTGCGAAAACAAAAATGTAGGAAAAATAGGCGATTTTTTTGCGAAATATTTCGGAAACATTACGTGCAGGAAACAAAAAGGGCTTAATTAATTTTTGAAAACAAATCAATACAATTCTTGGAAACAAAAACGAGTTTTCCTTAAAATTTAAAAAATTCTATTGATTCAGTGAAGTGTATTTTTTACAAAACTAAATCAACATAATTCACAGCTCGTGAAGACAGTATATAATTATTTTGTTTTCTAAATTTTAGTGATTGTTTAAACTTGCTGAGGGCCTTTACCTTTTTGAAAGTGTACCAATATACTCTATTTGTGAGTTTCATATCTTTTGGTTGTACTTGTGAAAAGTGCTGCAAAGTTTCCTGTCAAAAATCCGTATCCTAGAATCCGCAAAAGTTCAGTAATAAAACCCTATTTCCTTTAGCAAAATACTCTTAATAAACCATAAACTTTGTACTCTCGTGCGGGTAGGTTTTTGAAACAAAAAGTCGAAATTGATACTCGTCTGCCATATTTTCTACCCCTACTTGTAGATATATACACCAACACCTAATTGTGATAGGTGTGTGTTCTCTTTTTGTGACTCCCCAACCAAACGAGCGTTATACTTGGTCAGGGGTTGGCAAACTTAGCCAAAGAGCCAAATATGTACATTACATTGATTCGAATAACATTTGGGAGACAAATCTGATTATTGATTAAGTAAATATTTATTATAATTTTAGCACTTGATTAAATTACGGGTACGCTAAATAAAACTTGATTTCATACTTAATAAAGATTTTATACATTGATATAAAATAATATGTACGTAATTGAGGAATCCATAAATTTAAATCAACACATTGACTGACAAACACTTAATGCTAACAATGTCCTTGCACCTCCTTGGAAAGTTTGAGTAAGTCAGGTTTGTATGTTGTTACTCTTTATTTTAGGTTCTCATCAATAAGATGACTTCTCCGTTTACTCTTGATAAAGTTCAGGCTTGAAAAATATTTTTCGCGTGAATATGTAGAACCGAAAATGGAAAGAACTTTTCAACTGAACATAAGAGTCAGGAATTCTATTTCAGGCGTTGAAGATACCATGTCTTCCTTCTCCAGGTCCTCCAAAGCAGACCACTTGTATTGTGAACTAGGTTCACATTTGCTATTCTCTAATATTTCCAAATTAACTCAGAGACATAAAAATTTAGAGCTCTATATTTCCTTGTTTTTTTTTTAAAATCCAGCAATTGTATTTCAAAGAGCCGCACTCGAGGGGCCAAAGAGCCGCACTTTGCCGACCCCTGTACTAGGTGAACCTTTATAACTTGAAAATATTATTTCGGATCATTCGTATTAAAAACATCAACTTTATGGTAGAGCGTTATAAGTATTTTTTTTTAAATACTTACGAACACGGGCGTAGCCAGGGGTAAGGGGTTTTGGGGGGTTCAACTCCCCCCCCCCCCCTCAGCCCCCCCCCCCCCTCGATACTAAAACCTGGCTAGGCCCGTGCTTACGAATGAAAAATGAATCAATTTTGAGTTTAACTTGTTAGAGCATAACCCTGTCATTAACGTGACAGTAAGCAATGGAATAAAAAATTACACAATTTTATTTTACTTATTTTCTATACAGCCCTAGTCAACTCTAAGTTAGGTAGTTAAATCTAAACTAAAAAGTGTTGCCTACAACTTTTCATTTCTTAGTTTTAAAAGCAACTTCAGTGTACCTATGTAGCAATCGATGCTATTTTTTTAAGCTTAACTCAAGATAAATGCAATATTTTTTACTAAAATTTAACTAAATAAATAAAGTAAAAATTGATCATCATTTTAAAAACCAACTTCCTTAAATAATAGCAGTTCAACAGAATACTCAAAAAAAATCGGATTTAGAAAACAGTAATAAATAATAACATACAATCTTTAATTATTTGGTTCTTACTGGTCATCCTGTATTTTCTTTGGCCCCATAATAGGTGGGTCTGCAAAATTCATCGATAGTATATTTAGGTGCCCTAATGTGCACATTACAGGGTGTTCCAAAGCAACCTCAGAAAAATAATGGAAAAGAAAAGAAATCATTAAAACAATCGAACTGAGGGGAAACGTTTTTTACCCTTCAAATAATAAGGATTTGAGAAAATTAACAAAAAAACTTTTTGATCATATTTACATTTCTTTAAACATGTTGTTATATTTTAACCTTACTTTTAAGTTAATTCAATAAAATATAAGAAAAAAGTTTTTACATACACTACTGTAATTTCTCGAAAAACAATCTCTTAAAATCATAGATTCATTTGGCATAAAAAATATCTCGCCCAAAACAAGTCTTTATTCGCCGATTTCTAAAAAAGAAAAATATTAAGTAAAACAAGTCGGAAAGGCTCAAAACTTAAACATTATGTTTCCCAGGATTCATTAATATCTCCCTAGCAAATTATTAAGGCATTTTTCTGATGTTTGACTTTCATGTAGAGAAATTTTTTCAGGGTAAAGTTTGGTGTTTTCTTTTACTTTACGGTCGTAAATATTATGTAAATTTTTCAGAGTACTTTGAAAAAAATGTTTTGTTTTTTCAACGACACAACAAAGTGGTAAAGCGAGTCCTTCGAAAAGTTCAAATGCTCGTTTACATAATAACCAACTCCCCGGGGAGCATAATTTACGAAGTTAATATTTCCAAATATAAATGTAAATCTGTTGTAGGTTATAAGATATTGATATTTTTTCTAGATATTGTATTCTCAGAAACATTCCATTTTCATTGTATAGAGCACTATTTTTATTTTTTTATTGTTGTTTTTCTTGCAATATTAGCTTATTTCTCTCGCGGACGTTGAGAGCGATGAATAATTCGTAACATACTCGTATTCTTGTAATTATCTTCGAAGGGAAGGAATTACTTGGAAAGTTTATAAAAACAAACGTGACACAGCATTAACGATTAGGCAATACGGTTTAAGGAGAGCATGGTTGAACCGGGTTCTTGAAGAGATTCAGTTGTAGTACTGATTTGTAACTTTTGAAGTACTACTTACTCATACTAAAAACTTAATGAAATCCATTTGCAACTATTCGAAGCCAGTTGAACTATCATTCCCAAATTAGGAAAGGTTCATTTGTTGAAAGAAGTGGTAGAGGGAAAGAATAAGAAGAAATGAAGATGTTATTTAGGAAGTGACTAGCTATTCAAATCAGCTAGACATACATAGATTAAGTCATTTCAAAGAGCATTTTTCTTCTGAATAGTGGTCAAGGGCGTAGCATTAGCATTCACGGGGGGGGGGGGGGTAACGGAGAAAGAGAGGGGGTGGGGTTTTTACCTCAACTTATTATTCACATTTCGTTGATAAAAGAGATAAATAGTATTGTATTTTCCGGGAATGTAATCTACAAGTACTATTCTCTTTTTTCTACGCAATACGGCTCACGGGGAATGTTTGAGTCCCCTAAAGCTCTCCTTAAATACGTCCTTGATAGTGGTAGTAATGGAGTGTATAGTATCTGAAACGCGATGCAAAGAAATTTCCATATAAAAATTTTAAAATTCACGTTACTTCAAATTATGTTAAATGTTAGACATTGCAGTAAACTATTTTTTAAAAAATTTTCAAGTTTTGAAACAACGTGGAGGGGACTCCCTTCTCTTGTGCGGCTTTCAGGGAACCAAGAGGGAGTGAACTTAACCCTTATGGGGCCTTCAAAGAACCGAGGAGTGGAGAGAAGATATTAGGACTTCTTCCGTCGTTGAGCCTTCAGGGAATCAAGGAGGAGTGGAGAGGAGACATGAGGACCTCTTCCCTCGAAGGACCTTCAGGGAACCAAGGGGGAGTGGAGAGGAGAGATGAGACCTGGGAAGACACCTTGTGGAACCAGAAGATTTAGCCTCCTTTCCAATAACAACCCTGGTGAACTTTATAAAGGGGACCGGGTTACTGATAAAGGAATGACGAAAAAAAGGATATAGCACAATGGGCCTACGGGCTAAGAGCTCACGGGAACTATATGCATGAAAACGGTCTCCGCTCTATTAAAAAAATATAAAAATAATTAATTGATAAAAACCAGTTTGTGATTAGTAGAGTCAATTAGGTAGCTGGAGAATGTTTCAACCAAATAAGTATTTGAGAAAAGCCATTTGTTTCCTGTAGTTTAAAGATTCGTTTATTCGCGATTACGACGAAATATCACTGTTCAATTCTCCACCAGGTCCTAAACACACAGTGGCGTCTATTCCTGTCGCCCAGTGACCTGTAACACGAAGAGAGGGACGCTTACCCCGGCCCGCCCCCGCCCATATGCGGCTCGAAAGCTCCGGATGAATGGAGCCACCGCCGCTGTTTATTACACTGGAAGATGGAAGCTAAAACGGTGAGCCGCCTGAACGTGTACTAACCCGTTTATGTTTTCTACAAGAATGGTTTTAATACTACATGAAAAGTACACCCAACAACGGGAATTTTATCATCAATACAAACAAATTGAAAATTTAAAAAAAAAACTATAAAAATGGACGTATGGTGGAAATGTACTTGAATAATAATTTTCCTTCAAATTCGGGAATATTTATTCAAACCTAAATTTTCATTGACGACATCAAAGCCATAGCAGGTGGTACATGGACAAGCGTAGCTATTGATAATAATAATAATAATAATAATAATTGGATAATTTATAGAGCGCCGTTTTTGTGAAAAATCACCTCAAGGGCGCTGTACAATTTATTCATAATTCTTAGGTTCTATCTAATTTTAATATTTACAAATGGATACATAAACATACTTACCTGCAGGTCACTTCCGATAAACACTTTAATTAGAAAGTTTGTGCTTGGAGAAGATACGGCTTTGCTCGCGGAGGACATTATATTTAAAACACTGGACATTGCATGATTTTACATTTGCTACCCCCATCACTATAAGTATTAAATTTTAAAAGATTAGTGGCAAAAGTGGAGTTGATAATATCAAAATATGTATTTTAAAAGACTGGAGAATTTAGGACTCTTTAGGGCTGGAGAATGTTACTAAAATGACCTTTAAAAACGCTTACAAATAGTTAGTTTTTACTTCATTTTTATTATTTTTTTTTTTTTTATTATTATTTTTTTATTTTTTATTTATTTTTTTTTTTTTTTTTTTTTTTTGTATAATAAGTGTTATAATTGTGAAAAGTCTATTATAAATAATGGAATTTAATTTACTGTCTGAATAAAGGCTATTATAATATTATTATAAATTTTCATAACGAATTATTGATTTTAACGAATATTTGATTGAATAACAATATTATTGAAAAGAAAAGCTATAAATTAAAATGTAGTAATAAATTTTCGACGCTATATAGAGGATGTTTCAACATCCTCTTGAGGATAATGTATTTTAATAATAAAATATACATTTATACCTGTGCGCAATAGGTAGAAAACTACCCCTCTTAATATCATTTCAAGTGCGATTTAACAGGTGACTTTATTTTGTATAAGTATTCTTTAAGATGTAATGTTTCGAATTCCAATTGCGATTACGATTATAAGGTTACGAATAATCTGACAATATTTTAAATGCTTTAACTAACACTGTTTAAAGTGAAAATGTTAAAATAATTCACTATGAAAGGGGGACTTCGATGACAGAGATTAAACACGACATCTTGGTAGAACCTGAAGACCACTAACAGGATTTTGAATTACAAATATTTTCAATTTATGGTAGGTAGTATTTAAACAGTTTTATGATCAATTAATAAAATCGTCCTTCCACCGATTTAATGAGACGCAAAACAATTAAGAAAGCAATCAATTTTTGTGATATTTTCGTAGCTCAAAAAATACCTTCAGAGAAAGCTTACTAATTTGGGCGTCAAACCAAATTCAAATACCAAGCGTTAAATTGCGACAAATAGTTTTAAATAAACAACCTCCAATTAATCTCATGGCATTTGGCCTTAGTAATTAAGACTATGTGAACTTATCACTACACGGAAATCGAAAAAATGTTAACTAAACACGATGGAAAATATAGCATTAATGTTTACTTCCAACCCAAAATGTTGGCAATCAAAGTGCTGTGTACATTTTGAAAGTATTGTGACAAAGAGATATTAAAAGTCTGCGAGTCTGTTTGCTTTTGTTGTTGCAGATTGTAAAAAACTAAACTTGATGAAAAGCAAACGTAGCTGGAGCGATGATAACCAATTTACAAAGACAATTGAGTAACTCTGTGTATTCGTTTTATTTTTCGTTTCATCAAAATTCAATCTGTTCATCTTTTAATTTGATTCCGTAAATTGGATTGAACCACAAGTGCCTACCATTGTTAATCGAATGGAAACAAATGACACTACTTTAATAAACTTTCTTTCACTCCCGTTGTATGCAATTTTGTATTAAACGTGGATATCTATAATAATAATTGGATAATTTGTAGAGCGCCGTTTTTGTGAAAAATCATCTCAAGGGCGCTGTACAATTTATTAATAATTCTTAGGTTTTAGCTAATTTTACTATTTACAAATAGATACAGAAACAAACTTACCTGGCAGGTCACTTCCGATAAACACACTAATTAGAAAGTTTATGCTTGGAGAAGATACGGCTTTGTACGCGAAGGACATTATATTTGAAACACTGGACATTGCACGATTTTACATTTGCTACCCCCATCATTATTAGAATTATATTTATGAAAAGATTAATGGCAAAAGTAGAGTTGATATTTACGAGTATTTTGAAAGCCTGGAGAATTTAGGACTCTTTGGGGCTAGATAAAGTTTATGAAATAATCTTTATAAACGCTTGCAAACAGGATTTTTTTTACAAATTAGTTATTTACAGCATTGAATGTGAGGGTGAAAAAATTTTGAGTTGATGGATACGACTGTCTGAAAAGGTTAAGCATAGGAAAAGTTTGTAACTTTTAAAGTACCTTCTTTAAACCCCCTCGAAGGTTTTTGGATTATTATAACCACAACACATCTGAAAAGTTTTTTAATCATTTCAAAAACTCTTGCGAAACTGTCAAAAATGTCAAATATTGAGAATGACATTTTGCAAGACAATGATTGTTAAATGAAAATTAAATTTTCGAAATTCTTTAAATTAACAAAATTATTTGAAATACTAGTACCTAATACTTCGAATCGAATCAAGAATTATAGATATTTTAAATAGGTTAAGTACCAAATTTATGGAGTGATCAAAAATGAATATTCTTAATATATTAAAAAGAAAATTTTAATAAAAAAATTGTAATAGGTGGCACACGAGCTGTTTGAAAACTGAATGTACTGGGACTGAATAAATGGATCGCGGGAGTGGGGTTGGCGGGACAACGGGATAGGGGTGAGGGGAGGCGGGAAAGGTGGAAGGATTATGCGGGAGGGGAACGGGGAAGCACGGGAAAAGACATGCAGGGAGAAACAATTTATTTCTTTTAATATGGCATTGCAACGCACGCCGGGAACCAGCTAGTGCTTAATAAAATAACGCCAAGAATAAAAAATTCAGTATACTTCATATAAAAATAACTCACCTGCTAATTGCTTTTCAGACTGAGCTCTCTGCTTGTGGGGTAACTAGAACAACAAAGAAGAAAACATTTTGAAATGACTTGAATATAATACCTCGTTCAAGAAAAAAGATAGAATAGACTAGAGTAAAGAGCTCAAGAGAGGAGAATAATGTCAGTACTATTATTAGTTTTACCATTTTATAGTATAATACCTGAAGTTATTTTGTTAAACTTATACATTTAATTAAAATAAAATAAAATAGATAAATAAATTAAAATTAGCCTTATTGCTGTTAAACTTTTAAAAATATTCTTAATATAATTAATTAATTATTATTATTTTTTTAATATTATTCTAAATTATCAGCGTTCAGGTCATTATTTTTAGAAACAGCTTGTCTTTCGATTCTAGGCCTATAATTTTAATAAATACCTACTTAATAAAAAAAAGAACAAATATACCGTTACAAAAAGAAATTACACCAGCATGAATTTCAAATAGGTACCAATAATATTCTGCCAGAATTAAAAATTACACAATCGACGGCTGTTAGGGTAAGTACTAGCGGTAAGGCTCTTGACTCGCAATGCGAAGGTCGCGGGATCGAATCCCGGCGGGGCAAATAAATTTTAATTGAATGATTTGTGTTATTTCATAACTAATTCATTTAAAAAAATGTATAGTATATTTGCGGCACGTTCCAGAGTGGAAGATATTCTCAGTATCGCCTTGATGTAAGACCACCATTCAGAATTGAAACGTTGCTTGAAATGGCTCTAGCCGTGTTTGGTGACCAGATCTGAAAAGCCAGGTACTACTTCACCTTCTTCTCCCCCCATCTCATTCCCCTCCCCATTACCTTCAGCCTCACAACATACCCCAATTGGGGATGTCAGTCTCACTTGCTCCAGACGGGAGCAGCTGAGACTCTTTGTGAGTTATTTATTACTTTAAAAACATATATTTAAAAAACACATGGAGGGAATAACCCGATTTAATAGTGGACAAACTGGCTTTAAACACACACTTCTTGCAATTAAATCGTGTGTCAGGTTTATCCAGGCTTCAGGTCCTGGCACTCCGGAAACACACTCACCTAACTCAGAATCTTCTGTGCACTTTGGTAAGTTCAACCTTACGATAGCTGATGAATTCGCTGGTCGAAGAGTTGATACCGAGAATTTAATTTTTTTTTCAGCGAGATTTCAATTTTGCACGAGATAGTATGCATATGCGGAGGTAGTGAATGTATATAATGTTTAATGATTTGGATCGTACACATATAAGAAAGATTATAGTTTATGATCGGAATCGTCGCTAATGCCCGTTAAATTGATACTGATTTTACCTATCATATAATCCATTCCCTATTATAATTTTTAGCTTTCTCTCTACTTTATTACTTCATAAACTCCTTTCATGAAACTGTAATTGAATGTGTTATTTTACAATTAATTAATGGCTAATTAAATGCAATGTTACACGCTCAAGAGTTAATTTTTTTTGTTCTATAACAAATTTATAATGTTCTTAAGTGTGAATACGAGGAATTAATAAAGTGCTAGAAAGCTTCGGATAGCCTAATAAAATAAAATGTTTATCTCAGACAATAAGGTTACAAGTTAACTAACTAACTAACCATCACGCCGTTTCCCCGCAGGGGTAGGCAGAGAGGACGTATCGCCAAACAACTCGGTCTTGAAGGCACACGTTCCTTGCCTCGTTTACATTCATACATCGTCTCATACAAGCTCTTCTATTAATCTGACTCTTGGCATGGCCCAACTCAAGTATCTGATTCACTTGGTCGTGCAATGCCTTTCTTGGGCGTGCTCGACTTCTTCTGCCATTCACAATTGCGTCATATATTCTCCATACACTCCTTTCCTCGTTCATTCGCTCTACATGCCCAAACCATCGGAGCGTCCCTTTCATAATCTTACACATTACGCTTACATCAGCCTTGCATTATTTGCGGATCTCCACGTTTCTCACACGATCGTACATGGTTTTACCACATGTTCGCCTCAGGGATCTCATTTCTACAGCATTCAGTCTACTTTCATCATTCCTCTGCGAGTTCCATGTCTCACTGCCATATATCAGGGTAGGTACCAGCACTCCATTATGGACGGCTAGCTTCGCTTCTGTGGACAGTTTTTTTGTTGGCGCCAACGGTGTTCAGTCGTCCATTAATGGAGTTACCTGTATTTACCCTTCTTTCAATATCTCTGTCAGCCTTCTCATCTCTCGTAAACATATTTCCAAAATACACAAGCTTATCCACCTGCTCCAAGTATTCATCATTCATAATTGCACATCGTTTTCGTAACATAGGAAAGAAGTTTCCAACTAAATTCATTGATAGGAGGAAGGGAAATTCAAAATTAGATAAATATTTTCAAGCACTTGCGTTTGATATTTTAAAGCCGAAAATAGAGCCTTCGGAACTAAAAAGTACGGGAGAAGAACCTCTAACCGATACACGGGAAAGTAGAGTATCAGAATTAAAAGCCTTTCGCCAAAATCTGACCCGGAAATATAACCTAATGGAAAAAGATATTATACTTAAGCATACGCATGTAATACGATATAAAACCAAAGTAGAAAATTGAAACTTATAGAACCTATTTATAGGGAAAACCTTCGCAAGATATAATAGAAATTTTACTTCTTCAAACGTAGTTAAATAATGAAAATAAAACTAACTAAATAAAAATGAAAATGAAGTAAGCATTGCCTGCGAAACATGTCAGTTTTTTAACAATAAACGGGGTAAAAACTATGTTAATTTATGATATTTCTCCCAAATACTCGTATGTAGAGGGAGATGTGAGATGGAAAATGAAATTAATATTGCCGGCAATAAGCTTATAAAATAACTTTAAACATCGCACGGTGCTGCGTTCCCCTACAATGCTAAGAACAAAAGTAAAAATATTATTATGTATTAGCAAAAAAAAAAAATTAAATTATTTCTCAAAAAAATATATACGACTGTACGTAGGCGCCATGCATTAGGCATCTACCTGAAGGAAATTAATTTATTTGAACGACTTTTTATTCCCTAGCCTTGTAAACCCTAACTTAGAAAATATAATAAAGCGGACTCTTGAGACATTTTTGGTAATAATATTATTGGCTTCGTGTTCAATGTACGTTATGATACAGAGGACTAAATAATACCTAAATATTATTGCACGTCAGCAAATCACAAATCATAATATTACTCTTACATCAGATGAACGGTTCAAATAACAGGAATGATAATGTGCAAAATACAGCAAATGTATTTTATGATAATAATTGTTGAATTTCATATTTGGATATGAAGAGTGTGGTTATTTTCTACGAAGGATTATTACATTTAAAATGGAATACTGATATATTATAATGTTTTTGGTGAATTAATAAATTACTTTCAACTTACAGATTCCTTGTTGACTGCGGTCCCTTCTCTTCTCAGCAAGCCACTGTCAATCACTCTCCGCCTTAACAATGCCGGTACACTTGAACACTTGTTTCCCAAATCTCCCGGCATGGGGGTCATGGAAATCTTCAGAGAAGCCGAAGAAGGAGACGGCTGTTCCCTATTGGCCAGTATCCCCACAAAATCTTTAAAACTTCTCGAATCATCCAAACAATCACCGGATGAATTAGGACTCTCCGTATTCGCCGGTGGAGAGTATGGAACGTTGAGTTTTAAACACGTTGGGCGCACTGGTCTTGCACTCTTCAGAGGGGAATAAACACTCGGAATTGAAGTAACACTAGAATCTAACACGGAAGCATCGTCAGTTTCTTCAGCAAGATTGTGCGAACTTTCGATGCCACTGGAAGACTGATTGCCTTCGTTGTATTTCTTCTTTGAGAACATGATTCTCCGCAGTGAATTCTCACTCATGGATGTATCGTAGAAGGAGTCCTCCATGAGGAGATTCTCATTTGAAGAGTTGCAGGTGTGGTCCGATACAAGGTGCTCCATGTCTTCAGGTGAGACGGTTTGGGTGGTCACATTCTCCCTTCTCACCCAAACATCATTACCCGAAGAAGCCTTGAAATATTGTGGATGACGACCACTTTGTCGTCTCCGCAATCTCTCCCAAGTCTCTTTCCTCTTACACTTGTTGAGACCGCTTTGTCCTGTGAACAAAAAAGAGGAACTGAAAAACGTTTCAAAAACAAACTTATTTGTAATTTAAATTCTTCATAATTTGTTAATCGTTTCGAAGTGAAAAACATCAAAATACTTTTGAACTTCTAAATTACTTTAGGGCCTAAAGTTGAAAATGTGTACGTCAGTTACCTACGTCAAGTGCGTTGTATTTTTCTGGCATTTATTTTGTTTTATCCCTCTTGAATCGCGAATTTCTCAACCAAGTTTTGTGGAAGTTTAAAATCAAAAGCATACTTAAGTTTCAATGCCGAAAGTTAATAATTTTCTCTAAAGATAATTACTTCTTCTTTTAACATAACACAAACTATATACCCTTCCATAAATCCTTTCTATATTTTCTGTAATAATTATGTACTGCCCTAATTTTTTTAAATATATTTAGTAACAGTTAGATTTAAGTTAAGTTTTACGATTTTTGGGGTCTTCAAAGGACGCAACAAGAAAACCAATTATTTATCCACAAGAAAAAATAATGTTAAAGAACTTGCCTAAGAACCTTCATTTAATTTTATTTTATTTCCAGAATTTCACCCAAACTGGTGCCTACATAATACATATACATAGAATAAATGGTAATAACGTCTCTTCTAGCCCTTCATTATTTTAAAGTAGCAGGAATACCAACATAACAAAATGACAGAAATTGTTTAAATGTCCGCCATCTCCATAGAACGAAAGTAAAATTTCATTTTACGTAATTGAATGCATTTTTTCCATCACCACGAAGCAAATTGTTGTCTTTTATAGTAATTATTAAGGTGAATCAAAAAGTTTTTTCTATTACTCGTATTATTAAGACTGTCCAGGGATTTCTAAAGTTTGCCGTTTTTGTTTTACATAAATATGTATCACTTGTTTCCCGGCATGCGTTGCAATGCCATATTCAAAGAAATAAATTATTTCTTCCTGCATATCCTTTCCCGTGCGTCCCCTTTCCCCTCCGGCGTCCCCTTCCCCTCCCGCGCTCCCCTTCAACCTTCCCCGCCTTCACTCTCCCCTCTCCCGATATTCCATATATTCAGTTCCAGTACATACAGTTTTCAAACAGCTCGCGCGCCATTTATTACAATTTTATATTAAAATTTTCATTTTTCATATATTACAAATATTCATTTTTGTATATTATAAGAACAATCAATCAAATTTGGTACCTAACATAGGTACCAATTAAAAATATCTATAATTCTTGATTGTATGATTCGATCTGATATAATGATTGATATAATTGAAGTATTATGTTGAGCGTTCATCTGTGCCGGCCGCAACGCACGCACGGCACGCAACGAATTTTTCCATATCTTTATAGAAAAATCCGGCCCGCACCGACCACCGGTATTTGCCGGTAGTGGACGCAGTTCTGTACTAATTCATAATATAAAGATATAGAAAAATTCGTTGCGTGCCGCTTGTGCGTTGTGGCCGGCGCGGGCAGATGGACGCTCACTATTAGGCGAGTACTTAAAATAAATTAATTAATTTATAGAGTTTAGAACATTGAATATTGTTTTAACAATCATTGTTTTGAAAAACGTCATTCTCAAATTTTGACAGTTTTGCAAGAGTTTGTGTAAAAACAACTTTTCAGATGTATTGTCATGTGGTTGTAATAATCCAGAAACCTTCGCGGGGGTTTAAAGAAGGTTTTTTGAATGTGTCAAACATTTTCTATGCTTAATATAGCAACACATAGTCATCTCATATACTTACTCATACACACCCAAGCAAGCCTATTTTGATAAATAAATATATATATATAGATGTGTAAAAATCTAATTAAATTTCCAACCAAATATTCGAAACAATCGATTAATTTTCAATGCGTTGAAAGCAATTAAGACTGCCATATGTTTGAGATTTGCATTAGTATCTGGGCGAGTCGCAATGCCATTCTGTTAATGCAGTTAATCAATGAAACCACGTGAAGCTAAACGCTATTGGCTTATGCACATTACTGCGGGGCGTAATGGCTTTGCTCTTATTACCGCAGTTGCACTCTCAGAGCAAGCCATTTAAGTACAGCTATTCAATTTTTGTCAATGACAATTTTAACAATTATGCAAATCATTAATCGTTTTATTTGCACATAGTAAATCTTTATAAATCATTTTGTTGACTTTCAAGATCAAATGAGGCTTATTAAAAGGAAACACGGTCGCCGAGAAATTTTAATAAAAGGTATTTTCAAAATTAAAATAATTACTTTGTTTTGACCACTTTTAATGTCCATAAAACCGACATTTTTCGAGAGGTTTACTAAAAACCGTGACAGCGTCTACAACACATCACTCAATCTTATCTGATAAAATAAATTAAAATATATAAAGAACTCTACCTTTGTCTTGATCCTTTTTCACCCTGGGCGGAGGTGACGCGGTCCCTATCCCCGACTCCTCCCCCGTCCTGTCGACATCATCCCCCATCAGTCCTCCGCTCAGCATCCCCCTGTCCGGCCCCTCTCCCTCGCAGTCATGTACCCCGGGTGAGCGGCGGACTCTACACGTCCCTTGCTCGCCGGCCCCCGAAGATGATGATGAACGGTTGTCATCGTCCACTGCTGCTTCGTCGTCAGAAACTGACGCGTTTGTGGAGCCTGGGAAAACACACATTATTAAAGATTTTTCTAAGAAAGTGTTTTTTTATATTTTCAGATTATAAGTTTTCCCCCAGAATGCTTGTAAATGTTTCTAGATATGCCTTTAGCATTATTTTTTTAACAGATCTGACTAACATTTTAGTATTTTACAAACTTTATCTTTCCTTTTCTCTTTGTTTACGATATCTCCTTACAATATTTTCCAATTGGGGATGCCGTAGTCTGCATAGGGCTAGTGAAACCCAATCAAGGCTATTTTTAATTTCGAAGGAAAGGAAAGTATATTATGTAAAGGCTACTAGATAGAAGAATCAAGGTATAAAGTTGACCTAAATTCAGCATGTCTTTGAGAACTAAATTATAGAAACTCTATCAATAATAAAATGGCTTGTTCTAGTTTTGTTTCCGACTCGGGTTCACTAAGAAGTGTCTTCCGATTCGTGCTAATAAGGCTCGGGATATTGCTAGAGTATTTAGGTACATACATCCGTGTAGTGTATCAGCCGTAAGTTCTATTAAGCTCCCGTAAGAAAAACAATAGTAACTAAGTTGCAAGTCGTGGAATCTGAGCAAATAGCTTCGCTAATTAAATGTAAGACAAAGCCTTAGACATCCCAGAGGCTTTCTTATTAATTTATTACCACTGTGTTTTCTGTGTGATAAAATATCAGACAGAGGGTATGTTATATCGGTCAGAGGGGAAACATTAAATACTTCCTTGTTAAGCTTAAATTTCAAGGCAGCGTTTATGAATGTTTAGGTCTCTAACCATAATAAATATTGAATTTTCAGTTAGATTAGACACAAACCATGTTTCTATGTATATTCCTACTTACTTCATAATGATAGAAGTAGCCAACATAATTACTGCTATAAATTGAAGAGCACATCGCCGCTGCAATGCAATAAAACTAATGGCAAAATAAGTTACATACTTGGCATCAGTGGGAAGAAAGGTGAAACCCAATTAACTTTCTGAGAACGCTTATTTTTAAACGTGAATACCAAAACACTTTCCAGACAGTGCAAGAAAATACACTTGCCATTTTAATACCGTACAAGAGTCCCACCTACTCCCATTTGGAGCTAGTGAGACTGTGGCATCCTCAATAAGGGTGTGAGGCAGAAGGTAATGGGGAGGGAAAAAAGGGAAGAAAGAGGGATTTCATTTTCTGAAAAATGCATCTGTTTAGAATGCTCTCACCAGACTTTTTAAAGAAATAAGTAAAATCGACGGAGATACAGCATTTTATGTGAAACCGTTTGAAACAGTTTGTATATTAATTACCCTTCAGCAACATGGTTGACAACAAATTAACCATACATCCGATTTGCATGCACCAAGTCTTAAACTGTTCGAAAATACAGTATATATGGCACTACGTGGTTTTTTTTTATATTTTTCCATTAAAACGCAAAATAAAATGAGCCGGTCCGAAATTTCTTTTGAAAAGATTTGTATATCGAAATTCCGCTACGTGGTGCCATAAACCTATTTGTTAAGTTTCTAAAAATATTTTCGTTTCATTTTTCTGATGAACCGTATGGCTTAATCGCTGTCAACCGCCAAAAAGGCAGTTTCGTCGGAGTATCCTGTTGAAAGCGGTGTAACACCGCAAACCGTACTTTAGATTCATGCACAAAAAATTGTATTCAATCTTCTGTATGTTTATATTGACAACGAGTTTTAATAAATAGAAAATCCGTTCATCGTTTGCTTGAAAATAATAACGAAAAATACACCGTTTTACCGCCCACACACCGTGGGCTCCCCCCTTAATAAATCTAGCAGCGATTTAATAAGGAACAAATGTCATTTAATTCGACTTGGTGAAAAAACCCCTAAGGATAATTGTAAAGTTTATCTCCGGTATTTCAGTTAGTAGATCGCACCGTGCCTTCCTTTATTCCGCAGTTAAATAGTCCACGAACTTGCAAAATGGCAATAGTGGCTGGCGGCTATTTACCTGGAGTTTCAAATGTCAGAGGTCGGTAGTCGATGTTAATTGGTAATCGGCTAATACTAACTGTTAAATGGCTTTGTTCTTGCTCGATTAAAACTGTATCCAGAAATGGCAGTATGTCCCCCGTTACATCAAAAAGAGATCTCTGGTCTGGGAATAACCAGAAGAACAGGACATTTCATTGGTTTTTGAAAATATTCCCATTAATCAATCAACATTTTTTATTTTGGCGCATCGTTTCAGAGTGAAAATATCGGATTTGTGAAAAAACCATCAAAGAGAATCGAAAGATTCTTTCAAATATATGTAGCAAATATAACTATTACAAAAAGGTATTCTAATATCTATTATAGTCGAATGTCCGATGAAAAACGCATGCGGTGGCAGTTTAATATTTTTTTTTTCAACAAAAATACCTAGGTAACTAAACTAAATGAACTTTTTTATGTTGTATTTATTATTATCATGTTTATATTGTAGAATTTTATTTTATTTCAAATTTTTATAAATATATATATTTTTTTTGTACGGTGCTCCAGATTTTATATCCGGGTTAAATCTTTCCCAAATGAAAGACTAAACCCTTCCACACACTTTTCCACAAATGATTATCTAGTAAATTCACGCAATGTAAGTGCACTATATAAGTATAATAAATACAAAACAATACAAGAACAATACGTCAATCCACCAGAAACATAATGGTTTAATATTACATATTATTAGTCCCTCTTCAATAATATTGCAAAATGACTACTTTGTGGCGTCATTTTAAATTAATTGAAAAAAAAACAACTACATGTATCATAATATTTTTGTTACATATTATACGTAACAAATATATGTATACATTTCCTTCAGGGCCTATGTCATATTTGATATTTGAGGATGCTGCGTGGAGGGTCTTACAGGAATCTAGGGAGTGACGTACGAATGAATCCATCCTTCTCGATGCGCTGCAAGGCGATGGGTCGATGTCGAGAGAGACCAGCTGGTTATTGATATATCGATTTATTGTTATATTTTTACTATATTTTCGTCTGCATGTAGATACTTATTCATCTACGCTTATATCATTAAATCTTATACCATTCGTATATCTAAATTTCCATGTGTAACGTAATGAAGAAACCTTTGATTTAAAGAAATTTTGATAATTTTTTAACCATTCTTAGTTGGAAATCGAATCGAATCATATGAGTCAGGGGTGTGTCTTGACCTCCGCCGAACCCGCGAGACTGACTCACCGAACCCCCGGGGTTCGATCGAACCCAGATTAAGAACCACTGATTTAGAGGAAGTTAATTTGTGACTAAATGAAGGTCCCAGCTGCCTTGCCACCTTGTTGCATTTTTAACTGTTCATTGGAAAAATGAATCTCCGAATGTCACTAATTAATTTAAATACAATGTAATTCATTTTAGGACTTTAATGACGCTCCGAGCAATCATAAGTTTAATTGCAGTAAATGTGACACTTCTGAAAACATCATTAATATAATGAGCTACCTGACATTTCCAACCACGTTACCGCGTTTCGCCACTAATAAATTAATAATAGCGGTACTTCCCCATCATTTAAATCATATTTTTGTGAGTGAGCTATTTTGTGGATAATCCATCCACATTTTTGTAAATAATCGAAAAACTAATATACATTACAAAACAGTGTTGCAAACTTTGTAAAATTGCATTGGCAACTAACAAAAATCTTGAAAATGATGAAAATATTTTCAGCCAAATGTTGAAAGCTCAAAAATTCGTATTACGAAGTTTGGGACAGTTTTCAACCGAACATAAAATCGCGTTTCACATTCATATCGCGAAACTGTATGGAGTCTCGTTCACTTACAGCAATAGCTAGTATAGATTTCAGTACCTACCTTTCCTTTTTTTTAAATTTCATTTTAGTAATTTGTATGTATTTGGCATACGGAGTTTGCCATTGCTTCGTTCCTTTCCCATAATTCTTGGCTCGGTCCGCGTTCATGTTCGTGCATGTATACGCAGCATAAAAAAATAAATATTTATGTTAATTACCAAAGGGATTTTTTTCCAAGGTGCGTAAATGTGGGGACTAATTGAGGCGCGTTTTACAAAAATGCTAACTCATTTTATATGGCCAAAAACGATTGTTTTTTTTTCGATTTTCATTTATAACAAAGCTCGGTGCAAGCATTGATAACAAAATAATTAAATAATATTTTTTCGGATGTTTTTATATTACAATCAAATTTACGGATCCGTGTGGACCAAGTATTTAAAGTTTGACGAAATGGAGTGTATTTATATTGAATTAAATGAAGACAATAAAAGCGAAACTCAACTGAAAACCTGGAAATAGAAAAATCAGAAAAAGATATTGCACCTCTGGGACTCGAACCCAGGACCACTCGGTTTCCGGGCAAACGCGCTAACCACTGCCCAAGGTGTCGATAACAAATTCAGTCTTTTTTAACTGTATCATACTTCGATTAAAAACCACCCACATTATCTTCATTTTCTTAACGCATATATTATTGGAGTGTATTTAGTTTAGTTACCAGTATTAAAGAGTGATGAAGAGCATTCCGAGGCCCAAGTGCAGCTTGAAGACCGCGAGAGCGGTGGTGTCCCGTGCGTCTGAGTCTCTGCATCCTTTATGAACCCTCCCGCAGCGGAGTTACCACCAGCACCAGCACCAGCACTGCAGCAGCCAGTGACGTCTCTCTGCTCCGTCACGTATTTAGGCTGCCTTAGCTCTGGAGTATTGTCTGTGGAGTTTCCCTGATGACAAAGAAAAATCACATAAGTGTTTTCTGCATTTGATTAATTTTAAGTGAGCAGGTTATAAACGCTTTGAAAATATATTTATAGGTTAGGATGTTATCTTCACCCTGCAACCAAGTATGCTGGGTGAAGATTGCCCTGGACAATCAGAACATCAGGACAATCTTTACTCACCTAACTTAACCTAACCTAGAGTGGCGTAATATAACAAGGCTTATGAGGAAAATTAAAGAAGAGTCAATGCAGAGATCTCTACTGATGGAGTGAAAGCGGTGGTTGTTCATAAAAGTTGTCAGAAGCGAGGCTTATAGTTCAAAATGGAGTGAAGTTACCAACCCACAATCATGGAACTGGCAGATGAATGATAAAATGGACTGAATGTAGCAAATATGAGATCCCCGTGGCTTGATAATATATGATCACATAAGGGTTGAAGTCCGATGTAAGCGTTGATAATACACAAGGTAGAAAGGGACGCAATGTTAGTCTGAACAAGTAGACGAACAGGCGGAGATATGAATACGTGATGTACAAGTGTATGGAAGGAAAAATCAGAAAGGTTGAAGGCATATAATACAGCGCCATCAATTATTGAATCTAAGTCTGGCCACGCCGCAAAATTCGCTGCACTTTGGCCGAGTCCTGATAGTCGTAACAAGAGAAAAAGTGCCATAAACGAAAATATATTAACTATTATTTGCTTTTGAATTTGAAAGATAAGAAAATTATAGTACCGGGCATTTCAATAAAAAGAGGGATTTTTCAAGGAGACTCATTGAGTCCTCTTTGGTTTTGCTTAGCATTAAATCCTCTATCTAAAATGTTAATTAAAAGCAAGTTTGGAATAAAAATTAAAGGTAATACTAGAGAGAGAAATATAATTTCTCATTTATTATTTATGGATGATTTAAAATTATATTCGAATTCTGAACCAAATTTAGAGAAAATGATTAAAGTAGTTAACATTTTTTCAGATGATATTAAAATGACTTTTGGTTTAGATAAATGTAGAACGATCCATATAGAGAAAGGTAAAATTGTATATGGAGACGAGGGTATATTTAGAAATTTCAAAATTGAAAGTATGAAAGGGGGTAGGGTTTATAAATATTTAGGATATCCGCAATCAAATAGATTAGATCATACTAGTATTAAAAATGATATTAGGATTAAATTTAAAACTAGGATCAGAAAAATTTTGAAATGCAATCTATCTGCTAAAAATTTAGTAAAGGCGATAAATACTTGGGCAATACCTCTATTAACTTACTCATTTGGCATAATTAAATGGCCTAATACAGATTTAGATAGCTTAGAACGATTAATTAGAACTACATTAACAAAATTTCATTGCCATCATCCAAATTCAGCTGTAGAACGAATTAATTTACCCAGAAATTTAGGAGGTAGAGGTATAGTCAAAATAACATCTTTAAAACATAATCAGGTTGAAATTCTAAGAAATTTTTTCCATAGGAAAGCTGATAGTTCAGAAATGCACAAAATAATTTGCAAGGCAGATAGAAATATTTCACCATTAAATTTATACGACGAGAATGCCAGCATTCTTATAAATACCAACCAGGAATTATTAGATTCCTGGTCAAATAAAATTCTTCACGCAAAACACTTCAATTATCTCAACCAAACATATGTTGACAAATTTTCGTCAAACAAATGGTTGAGTATTGGAGAGTTGAGCGCAGAAATAGAAAGCTTTATGCTTGCCATACAAGATAGAGTCATTAATACTAAAAATTATAGGAAGCATATCATCAAAGATGCAAATCAAATTGATGATTTATGTAGAAAATTTTTGGCTTTTCCGGAAACTATGGAACATATTATATCGGGATGTTCTGTATTAGCGCCGTCCGAGTATACATTTAGGCACAATCAAGTTTTAAAAATAATTCACCAAAGTTTGGTAATTAAACATAACTTGATTGACTGCCGTAATGTACCATATTATTGAATATGAACCAAATTCATTTTTAGAAAATGAATTTTATAAAATTTATTATGATAAAACTATTCTGACAGACAGAACAATTAGTCATAATAGACCCGATATAGTTTTACATGACAAAATTAAGAAAATAACTTATATCATTGATGTCGCTATTCCAAATTCTTGTAATATTCAGAAAACTGTTTCTGAAAAAATAAGAAAATATACAGATTTAGGAAATGAAATTAAAAGAATTTGGCATTCTCAGACTATAAAAATATTACCATTTGTTATTTCGGCTACTGGCATTATACCTAGCTCTCTCATTCAAAATTTAGGCGTATTAGATTTTTCAAAAAATTTGTACATAAAAATGCAAAAGTCGGTCATTTTAAATACATGTAGGATTACGAAAGATTTTTTAAATATTTATATTGAGGGATCAGTAGGATTTATCGGACCAGTTAGGATTTCATCAGAGCCGAACCCTCTGATATGAAAATATCTGGAGTCGGTGAAATATTTTCCCATTATGTTTCTGGTGGATTGACGTATTGTTCTTGTATTGTTTTATTCTTATATAGTGCACTTACATTGCGTTAATTTACTAGATATTCATTTGTGGAAAAGTGTGTGGAAGGGTTTAGTCTTTCATTTGGGAAAGATTCAACCTGGACATAAAATCTGGAGCACCGTAAGAAGCGTTCTTGAATATGTTATTTCAATATGCAACAAACATTTTTGAACGTTTAAAAATAAATACTTTGGTACGAGTTATCGAAGTGTCTTTATGTACGATTTTTTTAGAAGAGAGAAGATAAAACTAATAAATCTAAACGAAAATTTGAAAACAAGAAGACAGAGAGAAATAAAAAGGAAACGATCGCAACTGGGACTCGAATCCAGGATATCTTGTCTTACCGGGACAAGCGCTTCAACTAACTCGGCCATATTTTTGAGTAATTTTTCTAAATCTTATATTACAAATTCATAATTAACAATATCATCTTCGACAATTTTTTCCTCATATTTTCGGCAGCTATGTTTTTAAAATGATGACAATGTTTAAAGAACTATTATTATTATTTTTAATTATTATTATTAAATAAAACATACAACGAAGTTGCACTCCCATTAGTTATCAAAACTCATTAAGGGATCGCCAATTGGTACTTTTGAGAAGTTAAACCAAACTTTGAGAAGTTAACAAACCACCCGATATGTAGACACAATGTATGAAAAAAAAAATTACAAAATTTTGTTTGGTTTGTAACTTAGAGAGTGCCTCGAATTTAGGCCAATTTTATTTATTTGGAATACTTATTGACCTTTTTCTAATAATTTACATTGTGTATTTATTGGACGCAATTTCGATTTACATTAAATTGCAACTCAGGTTTGATTCACAACTGAAAATCGTTTATTAGGTTGCCTTTTGAAATAGCTTTAGGCTCGCGATGTCCTAAAATGGAAAATAAACAATGCAGTTAAGCCGAAATGAACAAATTATCAAAACAGAACGTACAAAATAAATGTGCAAGGGATTTGCCACTTTTTACTTCCACTTGAATTACTTGTAGATGTTCAATTTGAATTGTATGTTCCAATATTAGTGTTGTCAACAATAAAGCTCTAGTGCCGATTGCAGATAAAGTCGTGACGATGTACATTCGATATTATCGATATTGCAATTTAATACTGAACCGATCGCCATATGGGATACACTCAGTTATGTAGAAAGATATAGTAACTCATGTTATATTGCGATTAAGTCACGTGGGATTGATCTTCTATGGATAGAAATAGAAACAATAAAATCTAATCACAGTAACCATACAAGAGTGCGAATAGTAACATTAATAAATAGTTTATTAAAAGGTAGACAATTTCCACTTTGCAATAAAGTTCATAAAACCTGTTTGTGAAAATTGATGAAATAAGCTTTTAAGTGTTATTATTAAAAATAAACATATAATTATTGAAATATTTAAAAAAATTTAACACAAATGTGAAAAAATTATAACCATTAGTTTTTTCAAACTAAAATTACTGATCTTGAAAAAAATTAATTAATTAGAAAAATTCAATCTAATTAATAATATTTTTTTCTCAAATTGCAGTCGGAAACTTTGATTCCATGGAAGTGCAGATTTTAATTTTTTGTGGTTAACTTCTAGATTAGAATATAAAGCGTGTGTTTTCTCTTTCTAGACCGTTTAGATTATATTTTTCACTATGACAGTAAAGGAGATACAACGATTTCTGTGAGACCTGTATGAACTGTTCCGAAAACCGAAAAAAATTAGACTGGTTGATTAGAGTCATATTATTAATTTTCATCTCACACCGACATTACGTATTCAAGCATGTACATTGACTGAAATAGCAGATCTTTCACTGCAAAAATTCATTTCATTAATCGAGTTTACATTGTGTCAACAGTTTTTTTTTACATTAGCTTCACACAGAATGCCCCGAGAAAAAAAATTACCCCATGGCCTACGTCATCTTTCAAGATGTCATCTACGAGATTCTACGAGTCATCTACGAGATTCCGTTTGGAGCGTATTTTTTTGGGAAAACAAGGAAAAGAAATTCTGAGAAGGGAAAGGTATGAGGGGGAGACACGAATCTGGGGTCAATGTATCCAGGAGTGAAGTATGAATCCATACCTCTCACTGCGGCGCAAGGCGCCGGTTCGAGAACCCGGCTGGAGAGGTCTAGTCTAAGTCTACCTCAAACATTCTCTCCCGATCCGGCCCGCCACTCAGTAGGTGGAGTAACGTTTTAGCCGCAAATATCTAAAAAAAACCTCACCCCAGCAAACCACCTGGAGGTGACTAATGACAGGGGTGTTGGTTATCCAATAAATGGTTCCCGGGGAGACGTCGCCCATACCTCGAGAGCAACGTTATCAGCTATCGGAATGCTGAAGGATCCAGTTCTTATCACAAGCTTCTAATCTAGGAAGGGTGTCATAGTTCCACAAGATCCAGAAAATGATACCATTATGTGATCACTTTAATAATAATATTAAACCGCATAGCCACTGGGATATATTACGAAAACGGAGAAAAAATATTGCGATAATTTTTTTTTTAATTACTTGGCTGCATTGTTTGACCGATATGGAAAAAACCTTGTCATAATAATTCCTGACTAGTGATTTATGACAAACATTCAATGTTGTGGCAACCACTCACTTATTCAAATGATTTAAAAATAATGAAAAAATAATAACTAAATAAGCTAACAAGACGATTAACTTCTTATTTTTATATTTCAGCTGAAATTACATTCAAAATATTCAGGAAATTCAGGTTTCTACAATCATATCAGGAAAAAATGGAAAATTAGGGGAACGCAACACAAAACGGTGAGGTTTAACGAAAGGGTTAAAAGTATTCTTGGAGCAGGGCCTACGCTTCGTCATTCGTCGGCGCATCTTCCTAGCAATCGATTTTTTTTTAAATTTCAACTTAGGAATTGATTTACCCGAAAACAAAAACGAAAATCCAAAAAATTTATGCCCCAAAATCGACTTCAAATGTGATATTGATTCGCCAGTTTCCCGCAAGTACCACTAGTTTCCGGAATGATGCAAAATTCGGTTTGTTTCTTCATACAGGGATACTTTTTCAATAAGCAAAGCTTGTTTTGAAATTATGGGAATCATCGATTACCTCAATTTTGAACTTGATCGTCATTTCACGTGATATTTATGCAAAATTTACTATAATCTACATAATTTTAAACTACCTACTCTCCGCGTTGCATAATTAGGAAAATTTATTCGTGTTATTTTATTATTATAATAAAAATCCCTGGGGAAATCTTTTATATCCATCGATTCCAGTTACAAATCATAGTATATCTAGATAGATTATGTTTAGCTGAAATATAATATCACTGCATGATGGTAAACACGAACGTAAAAGGTCACGGAAATAATAATGATTGTTGTTCTTCCAGAGGTATATAACTTGGTTTATATAATTGCGTACATGTGGCGGTTCTCATTTCCATTTTAATTAGTTTGCTCTGCATCACGGTGGGGTGACCATCCATCAACTTTTGTAAAGTTTTACAAGTCCATTATAAAGTTGGAAAGGCTTCCAGAGGAAATCAGTTTTCTCGACTTTGTGTTTACCGCCAGTGTTTATCAACAAACTAAAGCTGTAAAAAAGATGGAAACTAAATGGGTATTTCTGACGTACCACTTAATGAACGACCTTTCCACTTTCAAAGTATTAAAGTTTTTTTTAAAACAAAAATCACTTAATATTTATAATTGAGAAAAGTCTTGTATTTTGAAACTTTTCTAATTAAATTTATTATTTCTAATATAATTTATTATTTCCCGTTTAATCACAGGAAACAAAATTTGTCCTGGCTCACGTAAGTCTCAATAAAAATCAGATCATGAGATCATGAGAAATAAGATCTAAACTATGTTGAAAAAAAAACTCCCCGCTTCATTTTAAAATTTATAATTTAACCATAGAAAAATTAAAATGTGCACCTCTATGCAACCAAAGTTTCCGATAGCAATTTGAAAAAATGTGTAAAATTTTGAGAAAGTTTTAATTAATTACTTTTTTATGAAACGACAAAAATACGAGGCGATAATAACGTTTATAACACATTTGTCTAATAAAATATCTATATGTTTATTTTTTCGTAATCAGAAATTTTGCTAGAAAAAACGTAAAGTTAACCATTTAAAAAAAAATTATGTTTAATCTTTAATATTTCAGAAATTATGCATTTTTTTCTAATAATAACACTTGAAAGCATATTCTATCACCTTTCAAAAAGAGTTTTTAGTTTTCGGATACATTCAGAATTATTCCATTTATTTGTATTTTATTGCTAAGCGGATATTTTCCGACCTTCTTACAGAATATACCCGAAATCTGAGGGGTTAATAAAAATCTCCTCTTCCTCCTTTCAATAAAAAAAACACTCCACACCGCATCTCCAAAGACGACATAGACCCTGAGGGAAATAATTTTTCTCAGGACCTCCTGTGTGGAGCTTATGTAAAAAAAAACTTCTGACAATAAATTCGACATTAAAACGGCTAAGTCCTCGATTTTACGGAGTGGTTTGACATCGCAAAAGGTGTTAAACAAGGCTGCGTAATGTCACCGTGGTTATTCAATCTATACATGGATAATTGTATGCAAGAATTGAAAGAGATGGGATTGGGCGCGAAATTGAGTAATCTGGAAGTATGTTGCCTATTGTATGCTGATGATGCGGTGCTAATTTCTAACAGTATGGAAGATCTACAGTCTCTCGTGTCTAGGATGAACGAAGTATGTATGAAGAATGAGTTAATGATGAATGTAAGTAAGTCTAAAGTCATGGTGTTTGAAAGAGAGAGTACGAAAACAGTATGCAATATAGTTGTGAATGATGAATACTTGGAGCATGTGGATGAGTTTGTGTATCTGGGTAGTTTGTTTACGAAAGATGGGAAGGCTGATAGAGATATTGAAAGAAGGGTGAATGCCGGTAACTCCATTAATGGAGGACTGAATGCCGTTGGCGGTAATAAAAAACTGTCCAAAGACGCGAAACTAGCCGTCTATAATGGAGTGCTGGTACCTACCCTGATGTATGGCAGTGAGGCATGGAACTGGCAGAGGAAGGATGAAAGCAGACTGAATGCTGTAGAAATGAGATCCCTGAGGCGAATGTGTGGTAAAACCATGTACGGTCGTGAGAGAAACGTGGATATCCGCAAAGAATGCAAGGCTGATGTAAGCGTGATGTGTAAGATTAAGAAAGGGACTCTCTGATGGTTTGGGCATGTAGAGCGAATGAACGAGGAAAGGAGTGTAAGGAGAATATATGATGCAAATGTGAATGGTAGAAGAAGTCGGGGACGCCCGAGGAAGACATGGCACGACCAAGTGAATCAGATACTTGAGTCGGGCCATGTGAAGAGTCGGAATAATAGAAGAGCATGTATGAGACGATGTATGAATGTGAACGAGGCAAAGAGGGTGTGCCAAGATCGAGTTGTGTGGCGGTCCGTCCTCTCTGCCTACCCCTGCGGGGAAACGGCGTGATGGTTAGTTAGTTAGTTAAGTCCTCCATCACGAAATAACCAACATTTTCCGCTTACTGTTTATTTTTGAAAGAGAAAAAAAAAAAAAATATATATATATAACGGTGCGCTCTGGCGTTAGAAATTATTTCCTATACTATTCATCCGATTGCGATGAAACTTTGGTGATTTGTTGTGCGCACGCCCGCGAAGGTTTAAATATATGTAAAGGAAATATATTCCCTTTAAATTTGAATCTTATAGTGTCAGTTAGAATGTAATTATCAATTGTCACTTGTTTTATTGTTCTATTATTTTATTGTGAAATATCAATTTTAGTCAGAAGAAACCATTCAAAGAAAATCATATAAATAAACATAAATGTAATTTCTTTGTTAAACTTTGCAACACAAGTGTTTTATTTATAAATCAACAGAAAGGAATTAAACCTTATTATGTATATCAAAACATCGTAGCTCATGATGGGAGTAATGTTGCTAACATTTTTTGGGCGATTTCTACGCAAGAGTTATAACTGGGGTATTTTGCGAGGCTGAAGAGGTTAGGAAATACCTGGAGATTCAAATTTGGTCGCAAACGCGGCTTACAAGGAACGTTTCGATTTTTGAAGGTCTTTCACCGGGCCGATTCTGTGTGCATAAAACTATACCTATATCATATTATACCTATCTATGTATATTGGTAGAAGCATATTGTTAGTTAAAAATTCCAGATAAAAAGTTGTGCAAACGATAATCTTGCTTTGGAGATGGGTCCATCGTACGAAATACATATATATTTATTTTATTTAGTAAAAGATTATACATTTATATACATTATTTAAGAAATTTTTTGACTGCCCAACTAGGAGGATTCCCGTTTTAGGACAGTCAAATTAGGATGAGTATTGACATACGGAACATGGTCTGTAAATAATATAAAAAAACAAAACAAAAATAAAAGATTAAAACAAAGTGACTGTTCTTTGTGTAGCAAAGTTTTTTAAAAAATAATATTAATTACTTAGGTAGGTACTTAATTACAGAGGATTAAAACATATAGATATAAAACAAACGTGTAAGCATTGCATATCATAGTCCTACACAGATGGGTTGTATAAAATAAAATAAAAAAGAGAAGGGAAAAAATAAAAAAAATAAAAAATAATAATAGTAATAACCAATTGATACAGAAAAGCTGATGATGAAAACCGTGCTTTGCTTATCATAGTTATTTAAATTATCATAAAAGTAATATATACATACTTAAAGATATTATGTTATATTTTGCTAACTAAACATTTAATGGCATATTCTTGAACAATGGACACCCGAAAAGTGAACAGCGACATTCAGTACAATACATACCTCAAATGTGAATCAGTTTGAATTATTTAATTTTGCCGGGATGAGCATACAACTTCATATTATTATGATACAAACTAACCCACTGCTTGCTCGGACGAGTGTCCGCAGGGGCCTTACTATGAAGTTCATTATGAATTATTGTGTGAGGAAACGGATTTAGATACTGAGAAAGAAAATAATTAAAACTTATGTGACGCAAATACAATAACGAGGGTTTTTAATGTGTCGTTAGTTATGTAAGTACTAGTTAGATCTCTTGTGAAAAATATGAAGGTGATGATTTTGATGTACTTACATTTTAAGACTACTTTTGACCTTCTGTAAAATATATTTTGTACTTAGATCCATGCCCAAAATGCATATCCCAGATTTAAAAATTGAATTTATTTTTGAAATATGCTATCAGTCAGGCAGCAATTAAATTTGTTTGCTTTTAACTACTGTGTGCGAAATTGTCAGATTATGACGTTTTTTTCATGTTTGATGTTATTACGTTATGTAAATAAACGTACGTGCAAATGAAAGGTAAGTATGTCACATGTTTGTATTCAAAATATTAACCTAACATAATCGCAAAACTTGAAAAAATACTTTAGTTTCGATTTACTCAAACTTAAGTTAAAAACCATAAATTTGTGAATCATCACCATTAAAATGAAGTTACCGGCAGAATAAAAATAATACGTGGTGACAAAGTATTTATAAATATGTTACCTTGTTCCATAAAGGACTTCCTCCGCGTTCTTTGTCTGGCTGGGATTTCGTGCCTACACTCTTGTTCACATGGTTAAAATCTTGAGGTTTATTATTATTCACTCTATCTTCAATAATACTTTGCACTGTTTTGTTATTATCATTACTGTGCGCTTGCGAAAGTCCATTCTCATAGCTCTTTCTCAGGTTGTTGAACAAACCCGCTTTAATTTGATTGATGTTCACATTGACTAATTTTCCCAAATCTTTTCCGGTCTTATAGGGATTTTGGTAATTTAGGTTTGATTCACTCTTTGTGGGAACAAATTGAGGAAAATATTTATTATTGTTGATAGGACTAATGACTTTGTCTTTATTTTTGTCTAATTCATACGAAGAAGAAGCTTTCGATTGGACTTGTGTGACCCTTTCTTTAACTTTCAGTTGGGAACTTTTAGACCAAGTAAGATACTCATTATTCTTGTTCTTTGGGGGAAGCTGTGGAGAATTGTTGAGTGATTTCGTAACAAGTATCTTTCTTTTGACAAGTAGAGGCTCTCCGTATGCCACCAACTTATGTTTTGGTAATTCGGGTACTGTGCTTCTGCGTTCGCTCAATGTTTTCACCGTTTGAGGATTGGAGTCTACCAAATCCTTCTCTGGTAATGAAATAACCCTTACTAGAACAGCGTCACCGGGTGAAGGGTTCGACAAAGTTGAATCATTTTTCTTCGACTTGTGCAAAAAGTTCGACAATATAGCTTTGGAAGGTGTTATCTTGTGATTGAACATTCCATATCCAGGCCTTTCATCATTAGCTCTTCCATTGACACTAGTCGAACTGCCAAGGCTGGCATCTTCCAATGACTTGGATCTGGAATCCGTATTGCCAGTGTAGATCTTATTGGACTCTTCCTCATCCGAGTTGAAGACGTCATCGTAGTCCGGATCGGACTCCGATTCGTCTACTTCAATGTTAAAGTGCGGCATTTCACCGGTTTCGTCCAGTGACAAATCTAGCAATCTTTTCGAAACTATTTCATTGAATTCGGTCAAAAATCTTTCAGAGAAGTCATCACATTCTTGCTTGGCTTTGGTTATGACTGGTACGGTTTTCACGACGCTATTTTCAATGTTCTCTTTGTATTTTTTAAGGTTATCCTCATGCCTTTTGCCATTGTGACTTGCAAATCCATTGTTTATAATAATTCCGTTGCTAATTTTTAATTCATTTTGACTAGAATTGCTTCGATTGTGTAGATTGCTTAATTTGATATCCGAATCAGAGCTGTATTTGATTCGACATCCATTAGTAATTTTATGGTTCGTCCTTGGGGCGAAACTGATGGGTTCTCTAGTCTTCCATTTGTCGAAGACTTCTCCAATCTCCTCCTGCGAAAAAGAAAGAAAATACAATAAGAAACAGCATAAACGTATTAATGGTTTTGGGGGAATGGTTTAAAAATATTTGAACGAAAAAAATTATCGTCTTAAGGAATAAACAGGAAAAGTAAATAACAGTCCACTTTCTGAAGAATGTTGTCTGTTCCTTGGAATTAAATATTACTGTTTTACCCTTGTACGACTGGTACCTTTCTAGATAGTAATTGTTAGCAGTAAATATCTTCCCGCGGACGGACAGCCGTGGCCAGCAAATGTAGGCACATAATTTTTCATTATTCCATCCTCCCGGACGTGTAGTTTAGTAAACAAAGGATTGAGTGGACTAGGGAACTTGTAAGGGAATTCAGTATGGGGCCTGAATAGAGTATGGAGTTAGGTTATAATCTCGAATCTGCATCTGGAGTCCAATAAATCTGCGGGACGTATCCCAGCATCTGCGGCCAGAACGGACCACGGACCAGAGGGGGACAACAATGCCGGGTCGTGACAACTATCAAGTGACAACTAATTGCCAATTAACAGACAACACCATCGATGCATCTCTCACCTGCGATGCAGGGGCTCTCAAATAAACAAGAGCATGTCGGAAACACTAATTAACTACTCAATGGGGTATATATCAAAGTTTACCTAGTAATTGATACATGCACCAGTACACGGGACTGTCGTCAATCGTCATTACTATTCTGTCCCGTCGCGTTGTTCAAAGGGTAAATGTTTTCAAACGCTTTCACAAACCTGTTGATTTTAGAGTGATGAAAATAATTCAACACATTTATTAAATTGTTTGAAATTAAAATCTACGAAAGGATCATCAGGTTTTCAAACTAAAACCAAAATGTTCAAGGTGTTAGTTTTTCTTTAAGTTTTATTGTGTCCTGTGAAAAATCACGGGATATTATAATTGTAGGTTTGATAAATATTTTTATTTATTTATCTAATATTTGATTTACTTGTTTTTTTTTTTACAGTGAATACCGCACAAGAATCTCAACTGCTCCCGTCAGGAGCCAGTGAGACTATGGCATCCCCAGTTGGGGTATGTTGTGAGGCTGAAGGTAGTGGGGAGGGGAAGGAGGTGGGGAAGAGGAAGGTTGGGAAGTACCTGGCTATTCAGATCTGGTCACCAAACACGGCTAAAGATTGGTAATACAATTAATTCATGACAGATAATTTTTAAATAAATAAAGAAATAATAAAAATAAAATTAGATACAAAATACACACAAGTCAAAAAAATACAGAAATACAGTGAGTTGAGGGATTTACAAAAATAAAAGATGTGTTTAAAAATGGTGCAGGAATAAATATTTTACATGATCCACAAAAGTCCACAAGTTGACATTAAATATGTCAACATCACTTAAGTACTGATTTCCCATACAGTGAAATCGGGAGTGAGCAATGTGGTTCCGATTATGAATGCTGCAGTAGAATAGTGTATTTTTTCGTGTGGTTGCTGTTGGTATTCGTAAGTTTATGAGTTGCAGGAGTTCGCAATAGTCGAAATTAGAGTTTAGTATTTTTAATAAAAAGGTTTAGTCTGTAGTAGTTTATTTTACGTCTGTCTTTTGATTTGTGTATTCTTAGAATATTGTTATGATTTTTCATAGAATATAATATTATTACTTATTAGTTAAAAAGCATACCTAGACCTTAACTTAACCCTGAGAAATTTAAACAAAAAAATACGAATTTAAAATATAGAATTAAGATTAATATATTCCAGTAAAAAAATATAGGTAGGCACTTTACCGCTACTCTGATTTCTTGGAACATCAGTTCCAATTTTAAAAGACGTAAAAAGACATTAATAAATTATGGAAATAATAATGATATTAATTAATTTGGCTTTATAAAAACTAATTTGTACAAAATGCTATTTTACAATGAATGTAAATGAATTTAAAATTAAATATAAACGTGGGGTTTTCATTTGTAATCCATAAATTTTAAATGTAAATTGGAGAGAAAATTTCTAATTAGATGCCTACATAGAAATTTATTTTAAATTAATTGTATCGTACTTAAGTTTTTTAACTGCTAGAATTGAAGCCATATCGGACTAAAACTAATAAAATATTTCAATGTGACTTTCACTATCGTTCACACGACAGCAATATAAACCAAATGGCGCCTAGAAATCGTGTTTTGGCGCCTTCCGTCCATCGTAAATTAATATCTTTTATTTTGTCTAGTAAAAATACCGGTTCATAATCTCTTTTTGGCGTAATTTGGAAGCGCGTAATTTAATAATGGAGATTGTGGGCGTACTTTCAAGCAGATGCAAAGATGAAGGCCATATACAATTTAATATTACTTACCTAAATATTTCGCATTACTGTTATTAAGTATTACATTAACCACAAGGTTACATTCAAACATAATAACAGCCAGATTTGACTTATTTTCAATGATAATGTATGCACTGAATGACCGGAAGACATAAAAATATCTTGCTATTACATGTTATTATAACTGAGACCTCAAAAATCGTATTCTGCGTTGAACCAGTTTAATGCTTTCTTTATTATTATCTTCCTGTATTATATAAATATGTCTTCACCGGAGAATGCTCAAGGTCTCATGGACCGACATGATCACCAACACAGAAATTTTCAGGCGGGCTAGAGCAGCTAGAGAACTGCTTACATTAGGTAATCAAAATCAAGAAAATTTCATATCTGGGTCATATACTTCGAGGGGAGAAGTATCGCTTGCTCCATTAATATTGAAAGGCAAGATAGAGGGTCGCCGAGGGTCTGGTAGGAGTCTTGGCTGCGAAATATACGAGAGTGGACCGGAATTAGAAGTGTGGAGGAGCTATTCCGGGCAGCGCAAGACAGAGAGACCTTTTCGTCGGGGGGACCTGATAAGGCACACAAAGAAGAAGAATAATGCTTTCTTTTATAAGTTCTTAACACTGCTTTTGTGCAATTTTTAAGTAAACTCAAAATTTTGCCAGAAAAAATACGAATTGTAATTTAATCACTAATTTTAAAATAAATATATCAGTATCATATGCATTATCGAAACAAACGTTTTAAAATGAGTTATAGGTACTATTTTTTTACATTTACTCCACACATAATGCCCCGATGAAAATAAATTTCCTCAGGGCCCATGTCGTCTTTGGCGATGCTGTATGGAGGATCTTTTTGAGGAGAGGAAGAAGTGAACACGACCCATATTGTAGGAGGGAAGAAACACAAATGCCGGCACATCGTTTCACAACCAGGTTGTTGAACTCGAGAACGAGTTATAGAAGCGACCCGTTCTCATATGACAAATGTCAACCGTGTATTATGCATGCTGTTTGGCGTGTTTACGACTACGCACCGATGCTGAAGGGATTAATAACGCAGGTTCCTTGGATCATCTTGCTTTGTAATACCGGTAGAACAAGGACAGCATACCTACCTAACGGTTAAAATAAATCTTTTTTCAATGGGAAAACCATACAGAGCTAGTGGGACTATAGCATTCCCATCCCTATTTTTCCCTGTTCGAGATATAGTAGTGAGGCTGAAGGTATTGTGGAAGGGAAGGAGATAAGAAGAGGATGGTAGGAAAATCTAACCACCAAACACGACTAAAACCATTTCAAGCAATGTTTCGATTTTAAATGGTGGTCTGTCACCATGTTCCTTATTCCGTCCTTTAAAAATTAGAACCGATTGAGTAAACTAACTAACTAACCATCACGCCGTTTCTCCGCAGGGGTAGGCAGAGAGGACGGACCGCCGCACAACTCAATCTTGGCACACACTATTTGCCTCGTTCACATTCATACATCGTCTCATACATGCTCTTCTATTATTCCGACTCTTCACATGGCCCGACTCAAGTGTCTGATTCACTTGGTCGTGCCATGTCTTCCTCGGGCGTCCCCGACTTCTTCTACCATTCACATTTGCGTCATATATTCTCCTTACACTCCTTTCCTCGTTCATTCGCTCTACATGCCCAAACCATCGGAGAATCCCTTTCTTAATCTTACACATCACGCTTACATCAGCCTTGCATTCTTTGCGGATCTCCACGTTTCTCTCACGATCGTACATGGTTTTACCACACATTCGCCTCAGGGATCTCATTTCTACAGCATTCAGTCTACTTTCATCCATCCATTAAGTAAAGAATTCAGATAAGCGATAAATTAGGTACCTTGTACCTACCTGTATTATAAAATTCAGAAAATTATTATAACGGTTTTTTCCAATAAAGGAATGTAATACTGAATGTAAATGAAATTTGATTTAATAAAAAAAAGTGATTTTTTTACGGGCCTAAGCTAGTATTATAGTATTTTAAATGAATGAATTGTGAAATAGCACAATTAATTATATAAAATTAAATGCGCTTACAGGGTTACAGGGTAAATTAACTGTAATAGTAAAGAGAGAAGCTTAACCAAATTTGTTATAATATTAGGTTAGCTAAATAACATGAGTTGCCAAAATATAACAACATAATATATTCACAAAAAACATAATATTATATGTATTCATGTGACCTGTTTTGGGGGTTGAAATCACCAGTAGCGAAACAGACTTTAACAGTGCTGTAAAGTTTTATTGCAACCACCAGATAGTTCTTGCTTTATCTGGGAAACCGTATTGTTTATTGTTGATGAACATTTCATATCTGCCCACATGGTGCTTGCAGTTGCGTGCATGTCAATAAGGACTGGTTGGATTGTTATATTTGAAGTTGTGTCAAATAAAATAATAATGACCAGTGCGACTACCTGAATTTAGTTCCATCAGAACCAGAGGCGGCTCTAGGGGTCCAGAAGTGGAAGGTCATTTAAAAAAATGGATATTATGATACAATATCAAATTAAATAGATAATATTTGTTTGTGAGTAAATCACGAGTTTGAGAGTCAAAATCAACCTACGTTTATCAAACCATCTCTTTTAGACGCATACTATTCATCATGCTCTCTCCTTCACGGCAATAACCCAACTGTCTTCAGAATCCGAAAGCATTTTTATTAGGTTACATAGTGCTTTCCGTTTATTGTGAGGCGCGTAAGAGCCCGTTCACACTTCCGTCGGAATAACGGAGGTGGGTTCCGTCGTAATGACGGAAGCCCTAGGCCCCTGTTCACACTTCCGTTTTCAAGACGGATCCTACTCTACGAAAACAACGACCAAAACATTTTATCATTCTTCAGTAGACGGTCGTGCGCACTGCGCAATGCGCAATGCAAATATTGCAAATTTTACTATTATAAAAGTTCCTCTTAGTTTGGGCCGTAAAAGGCCGACAGCAAAAACTTTCCCTTGGGGCTGCCATAAATAGTTATAGGTGCTATTTGAAATGTACACATACCTACTTAAAAATAAAACAATTTAAATAATAAACTTTTTCTTCAAATCGGGAATGTATTGATGTAATACCAGCCATAAAATTACTTCAGGGGTCGGACCTTATTTGTTCAAACCGTGGGAGAATATTTTGTTTGCATACTTGAAAAGGAGAAAGTACGCGAAAATCATCCAGCAATTATTATAACTAAAATGACTAAAAAACATGAATGATATGACTAAATATTTTCTTGAGATTAAATAGAAAAAATCGCATTCTGGAACGAACATGTATATTATATAATAATATTATAAACGCCAAACGCGCGCCCCATAAAAACACAATTTGCCTGCTCGCTTGCGTCTGGGAGCGGGCGGTGGTGAAGTGTGAAGCGGGGTGTGGCGGGTTCAAAACGGATCCGTCGTCCCGCCGTATAGTGTGAACAGCTCCATTGAAATGTATGAGCCAGCGCGTTCCTTTCCGGCTTCACGACGGACGCTCTGCGTAGGCGAACTCTCCGGCAAAAAATGACGGATCCGTCTTCACGCCGGATCCGGCAAGTGTGAACAGCTCCATAGAGCCACTACAGCGGCTAGGGCCTCCGTCGTAATGACGGAACCCACCTCCGTTATTACGACGGAAGTGTGAACGGGCTCTAAAGAGACAGAAGACATGATATTGGGAAATTTTGTAAATAAGCCAATTAAATTAGCCAGCCTGCGTGGAAAAGAATGAAAGAAAGCTTCCATTTAAAACGTTAGATGTTACTACTTCCGCTGCCTGCTATCTCGCGGTGCATATCAAATGCATTAGAATAATAACTGTTGTTTTTTTTGGCAAAATATTCTATAATATTAAGTTTTATTGTCATCTTATAATTTTGGCAGGTCTTTGACCAATTGACCTTAGGGAAGGACCGACAATGATCAGAACAGTAATGGAGTAAATATTTCTGGGTAAAACTTAAGTTCCTGAAAAGAGAGGTTGAATAATAATAATATTTGGATGATTTGAATGGCGCCATTTTTGTGAAAAATCATCGCAATTGCGCTGTACAAATTCATAATATATTTCTAACTTATTACTAACTACAGATCAGAGAGATTATAACAACTTATGCATTTGCATTTGACCAATGAATGTGATGCTGCGTTAAAATGTGCATACGTATATTATTATTTATTTATATTATGTACAGGCAGAAATTTTACAAGATCATTCTTAACTAAGAGGTTACTTGAGAATAATAGATACTGTTTATTGTTTATAAATTTAAGTACAGTTTGAACGCAGAGGAGATAATTTTGGGAACATATGGTATTAGAAATGATATTATTTAGTACTGGTATATATTTTAATAATAACATTTAATATGTTCTTTAATAAATGTATTTGGGAAAGCCAAAGCAAAATTTTATGTTGAGCGGTACAATAGCGCAAGGATTTGATTAGAATTTTTATTTATTTTCTTAAGAGTATTGCTTTGAATACTGTTAATCAAATAAGAAAGGTTTAATTAGGATTTGTGATACCCAATACAAGAGGTTTAAATACTTAAGGTAAGTAAGATGCGTGATTGAGCATTTTTTTACCCCCTTCGAATTTGCCGTTTTTTGCAGCATTTTTGTCAAAAGAGTAGCGGTTTTTCAAGAAGCGGCAAGCTGCATATAATCGTAATGTTTTGGCCAAAAAAACGCTGAGACTATCTCATTTTACCATGTCTCATATATTTTACATTCATCGTCATTCATTAAACCATGTTTCATACCACATTTAAAAGTGATTGGTTGGGGCGTGTCTGTGTAAATATTTAAAATGTCGAATGAGATATTCGTATTAATTAAACAACATTTATTAATCATAAGTAGATAAATTATCTTTAAAACCTGATAATATCCACTGAATTGATAGAAGTCGTTAGGAAACATGACTTTGAATTAATGAGATAAAGGTTTAATTCACGCCGGAGTGAACTTGAAAGTACTCAAAAGCTTAACTGGCCGTTTGTGTATCTATATAGCAAAATATTTTCAATGTCGCCTACTAAGGAACCATCGTTCAGAATAGAAACGGTACTTAACTACTTGGCTTTAGATATGCATTGAAGTTGATTTGAATACACTGGTAGGTACTTCTTTCCGCATAGCACGGTAGCATTCCCGGATTTTTAATTATTTTTTTTTACATTAGTTCCCACACAGAAATTTTTTTTTCCCTCAGGGCCTATGTCATTCTTAGGGATGCTATGTGGAGGGTCGTTTTAGGGGAAGGAAGGAGAGGAAGTTCCGGTAATGAAAAGGGTATGAGAAGTGAGATAAGTTTTTAGATTTTCACGGCCAAAAGCATTTTTATTGTTAGTTTTTGGGATGTTATGCCGTGTTGCGCTATCTCCTTCTTTAGCCGACGTTTCGGACAGCGTTGCAGTGTCCATCATCAGGGCAGATCCGGTAGATCCGACGATGTGTCGTGACCCACACATCGTCTGATCTATTGGATCTGTCCTGATGATGGACACTGCACTGCAAAGAGGGAGAAAGCGAAACACGGCATAACATTCCAAAAACTAACAATGAAAAAAAGGTATAAGAAGTGGTTAGGAATCTAGGTGTCAATGTGACCTGGAGTGACGGAGAAATGAATCCATCACTCTCTTTCCGGAGCAAGGCAACGGCTGGAGAGGCCGAGGGGTCTCCCTCACCCAATTTATTCCGATCCGGCCCGCCACGCAGTAGGCGGCAAACTTATTCACCGCCAAGACTCAGACCTCACTGATAAGAAAAATAAAATAAAACACAAACCTCACCCCATGACCCTGTGCACCCTTGCTAAATCACTAAACGTAGCGAACCACTTGGGCTGACCTATGGCTGGGGTGTTAGTTATCCAATAAATAATTCCCGGGGCGGCGCTCGGCGGTCGCCATTCTCGTCACCCAAATTTGAAAACAGAGATGGGTCTCAACCGTTATTTCATTTGCATTTGTGTGAATTTGCACGAACAAATACATAAATTTTACACTATAATATCGCAACTTACTTTTTTTCATAATCCTTCTCAATAGGGGGTCTCGTGACGAGAAGTTCTAGACATAAATGGAGCAAATTCGGTATGGATCGTGGACACTGAACAGTCGGGTTTTCAGACACTGGACATTAAGGCTGTTGTACGGCAGACAGCCTTCAAACTTCAACCTACTTAGATACCGAAAGCTCATGAGCTAATGGGTCCAGTTCAGAGATTAAGCGTAAGTATTCGTGTACCACTCTCGTAAGACTCCTAGACACTGGATTCTAAAATAAAATATACGAATCTTTTGTAACAGAAACCATATGTTGCTTGAACTGATTTTAATGCATTCGTGAATGAATTTATGTGTAGGTATCCACAATATTATTAAAAATCGTTTATTTATACACTTGTTTCAAGTAGTTTACGGGTGTTGTTCGATAATAATCTAATTGAAGGAAAGAAAAATGCACAAAATGTATCTTCTTTGAATAGAATGAGGATTATTTTATTATAAGAATGTTTAAAAGGAACCGTTTGAAACATTGCTGAACACATAATGAGATAAACGAATTAAATTTAGACTGGCTATTTAGGTATATCTACACTTTATAATGTACACATCAATGAATATACACTTTTACTTATTGTTTATTTGGTTTTCTGTAATGGGGTAATGCGCGTTTTCATCCCCCGACAAAATATCCCCGACAAAATATCCTGCGGACAAAACATCCCCAACAAAAAATAACCTATCCTAACCTAACAAAAAAGTGGGACAAAAATAATACAGACATCCAGTAAAGACAATAAATTATATTGTTCAAAAATAGTAAAATGAGAAAAAAATAATATAGACATCCTGTAAAGATAATAAATTTTTGTTCAAAAATAGTTTTTGTCGAAGGATATTTTGTCGGGGATATTTTGTCGGGGGATGAAAACGCGCATTATCCCATTACAGAAAACCAAATAAACAATAAGTGAAAGTGTATATTTATTGATGTGAACATTACAAAGTGTAGATATACCTAAATAACGAGTCTTAATTTAATTGGTTTACCTACTTCTAAAACTTTACTGATGTAAAGTAAAAATAATTATTTTAAATTACGCACCCAGTATCTTTGGGCAAGTGCGGGATTCTAGGGGATAGCGCGTGTAACGAATATGAAAAAAACGTGGGTTTAACGAATCTAGCTGGAAAAAATTATTTTATGGTTTTTTAATAAAAGCTTATTTTTTTTTTACGAAACACGTGTAATTTGGCATTGCGTATAATAATACCTCAGGCACATGGTAAAAGCTTATCAAAATTATTATTCATAAAAAAACATTTTTAACTTCACTCTTAAATATATAATCCAAAATAATTGTGAACATTCCCTTGTTCTCTCTGACCCTCTCAGTTCCCTCCAAAAACTTAAATCCAGTCCTCTTCTTCATCCTGATGATCACTTTGTATGCCTTATTATAGTGCTGATGGCCTCCATTCAAAGCTCTGGCAAAACTGTAATTCTTTTTGGATTCATGGACATGTTGGCATAGTGGGTAACGATTTTGCGGATTCCTTGACAAAACAAGAAGCGTCCAACCCTATTGTTACCCTCGTAAACCATATTCCCCTATCTGATATTTTTTCCATCATCAAAGATAGATCCCGCAATGTTTGGACAGAGTACTGGAACATTGATAGTCAATCCAAGGGTGCCCACTATGCCTCAATACAAAGGACTATCCCATCAAAACTGTGGTTTCTAAAATTTTCCCATTTTTCCGAAAAAGAAATTTCCTCACTTATTCGAATGAGAATCGGATATTGTCCTGTTATTTCTCACCTTTTTAAAATGCACATCCTTGACTCCCCAGATTGTACATTCTGTGGTCTGGATGTGGAAACATTAGATCACATATTTTTTGGTTGTCCCTCTCTAAATAAATATCTCCTCTTTATCAATCGTTATCTAAAATTGCCTCCCCTCCATTCAACATTTCATCTCTTTTAAGTCTGAACTCGACTCCAATCTTCCATATAATTCTGAAATTTGCTCATTTAAATAAAATGAATCTATAATTTCACCTTTCTTTTCTCTTTAATTTTAAATGATGGCCTAGAATATCCTTAAAGGGTGAAAGCCAGAAATAATTGAAAAAAAAACTTCAATATTTTAAAAAAAATCCAATTTTTTTTTAAACTTTGACACTGTCGGTGTACACAGACACATTCAATCTATTATCTTTAAAATGGTTTTCTTGTACCTGTATTCCTAATATTCCGAAACTTGACTTTACCCTACATGAGTATATAATTCACTTGTCCGTTTCATGTCTTCCCAGGAAGTCTCAGACATAAATAAATGACAATTCAGCCCTGGGTAAAACGTGCTATCAAGATGTTTTCCTTAACGAGACACAAAGACCACCCATTGAAACAATCGTGTTATACTAAGTAGATCCGCGACCCTGGCATGCTTAATTTTCTCTCGTTCTTCTCAAAATACTCTTTTTTCATTTCGCTTCATGACATCAATCGCATTCGAACTCTCGGGTCTTATATGGCAAGTGTACAGCCGTTACAACCGGACAACTTGCCCCCATGGTCAAAAGCCGGCAATACGGTATAATGTGCATCGGAAACAACTTAATTATACAGTCGATTGCCGTCGATAAATATTTCAGATCAAAGAATTGATCTTTATCGACTTTAATGTTGATCAAAAATCCCGGTGGGATATACTTCCAATTAATTATATGTATTGGTGTATTGTTGAACCGTAATATCATAATAAATATTTATTTATGAATGCACACCTTTTAAGGACATCATTCAGTAGCTACTACTACATTTAACTTCAAGATGGCTTCCGTGGCAAAGCGGCAAGTTCCTTGTGTCTAGAAGTCGTGGTTTTTTTTTTTACTCAATTAAGGTAACCATTCAGAAATGTAACAGAATATAATACAATTTGGGTGGTGGGCATGGGTACCGCCGTCCCAGGAAGCATTTATTGGATAACCAACACCCCTTCCATGGGTCAACCCCAGTGTTTCGCTACGTTTTGGTAACATAGCAGAGGTGCCCGGGTTCTTGGAGTGAGGCTTATTTTATACCGCACAAGAGTCTCAACTGTTCCCATATGGAGCCAGTGAGACTATGGCATCCCCAATTGGGGTATGTTGTGAGTCTGAAGGTAGTGGGGAGGGGGAGGAAGGTGGGGAATTACCTGACTATTTAGATGTGGTCACCAAACACGGCTAAAGCCATTTCAAGCAACGTTTCAATTCTGAATGGTGGTCTTACGCTAGGGCGATACTGAGAGTATCTTCCAATCTAGAAGGTACCGCAAATATATATTTTTAAATGAATTAATTGTCAAATAACACAAATCAATCAAATAAGTTTTTTTGTCGAGATTTTGGCGGCGGATGCATTTGCTCACTACCTCGTGGCGGGCCAGATCGGAAGATACTGGTTGAGGAAGACCCTTTGACTTCTCTACCTGGTCTCTCTTGACCGATCGTCATGCACCGCAGCGGGAGGGATGGATTAATATCTTCATTCCTGGAGACACTGACCCCTAGATTCCTATCCACCCCTCACACCTTTTTCCTTCCGGAACTTCCCCTCCTTCCTTTCCTTGAAAAGCATCCCCAAAGATGACATATGCTCTGAAAGAAAAATTTTTCCTCAGGGTCCCCTATGTGAATATATGAGTTATATCTTCTCTAAGTGTGATGACAATCCACTGTAAACATTGGATAATGATACCGTTGAGAGCTCCGTTATAACCACTCTTTCTGTTACATGCGTAATTTATGAGAAAAAGGGAGAAGCTACAACGGAGCTTCCAACGGTACGAGTTTAATGCAACGTTAATAATTATATAGTGATTTATTTTTGGGATATTATGCCGTAGGTATTGCGCTACCTCTTTATTTACGATTCGAACAGCATCAAAGTGTTCCTCGTCAGGGCAGATGTGTAATGCTGTCGGAAACGTTGGCCAAAGAAGGAGGTAGTGCAACACGTATAATACCAGAAAAATAAATCACTATAAGGCCGTGAAAATTTCAAATAATATCCTTTAACCACTGGAGCGCTTTTTGCCATAATATGGCACCATTTAAAATACGTTAGATTGATTTGTTGCAAATTTTGGCAAATTTTCCCTTATTTGTAAGTAATTAAGTAGAAGTTAACGATTTTATAATATATGTTTTTAAATCCTACGAATAAGTGATAATCCACAAAAGATAGGTAAATTCATTGGCTATATAGAACTATAGTCAGTTTGTTTGTCTCTATATTTAAATTCGGAGGTATGATTTTTTTTAATGTGGGTGGAAAATATTCAAAATGATCAACAAAAAATCTCGAGCAATCGGAGAAAAAAGTTTTAAAATGCGCTGTTGTTCCAGTGGTTAATAAGATTGATTTTGTTATCATTGAATTCTTGATTTTACTACAGAACCCAAAATACCCAAGTGCAGCTTCCTATCTGATGATGCAGATAGGTCCGCCAGGAAAGTAATAAAAAGATTTTCACTTTTGATAAGGTAATGAATTTCTCAGTGGTGAGGAATTTCAATCAAGATTCTAACCTGATGGGAATTTACCTCCGATGTCGGAATTCTCCAGGAATGAGCACTTTTAACAGCGTGGATAAATCCACAGTTTTTTTTTAACTAAGGTCTTAATTAAAACTTGCAAATGGAATTCAGTAAAACGGCTGAACTTTATGGATGTAATTGTAATGCCACTTTACTGCTATCGTATCTTAGAAAACACTGAACAGAGATAATACCTAGAAGTTTGATCAATTCCTATCTTTTTATTTATATATCATCATTCTTTATTTTGATTGGTCGAGTGACAACACGTTAGGTTAGGTTCGTTAGGTTTTTAATGAACAGTTATTAAATATTTTAATAAACAGTATTTGTGTTTTCAATCCCATTTTCAGTTTTAACAAAGGCAGTTAGTAAAAACTAGTTTTAACAAGAGAAAACGCATTATAACTAAAAACGAGTTTTAACTGTAACATAATTAAGTGAGTTGTCTATGTATTGCTATATTAATCATTAAGAATTTAAACGTGGCTTGAAATGGCTTTAGCTGTGTTTGGTGACCAGATATACATAGCCAGGTACCGCCCTCATCCCCATCTCATCCCTTTTCCGACTACCATCAGACTCACAACATATCCGAATTGGGGAAGCCATAGTCTTACTGGCTCCAGACGGATGGAAGCAGTTGGGACACCTGGGCGATATTATACACGTAAAAAAGGTAGAGTCGCCGAGAATCAGCAAAACTGTAGACATGTGAGGGTCGATTTGGTCCAAAGCTCGCAGAGGGTGTGGTATGAAATTCCACGTGCCGAAATTCCCCCGTCTGCAGTCAGAATTTTCCTTAATCAACGATCCCAAACGGTAGCATTAAAAAATATATTAAAAGTCTTGACAATTGCATGATAACAAATATTTAATCTGTATATCCTAGAATATCGGAAAACATCCAACTTCACCCGCGAAATCACAGTGAAAAAACTCCAATTACACGTGACACATGTATTATTAAATCGACGCTAAAATGCGTGCACACACTTTTAACGGATAACACTATACTGAGTGATTCTACGAAAACGGTTTCAGTGATTCTTAATGTATACACCGTTTCTTATCTAATGACTTATATTGACGTTATCACTTAGGAAACTCCAAATAATGCAAAAATGATTGCTTAAGTACAATGATGTTCAAGATCGGTATAACGTTGCCCATTTAAAATGCATTTTCTTTATTTGAATAAGTTAACAAACATCTTTTAACGCAATAGCTAACGATTTGATACAAGAAAACTAATGTATATTTAATTTATAATTAACTAGAATTCCAAGTTAATTAAGTAGATACACATTAAAATGTGAAAAATATTCAAATAAATATAAAATCACAAAAAAAAAATTCCTAATTAAATTAATTTAAAATTCGGTGGAACTCTTTGCCTCTTGACCTCCGTGGTCGAGGGGCAATGCTCTCGAACACAAATCCGGAGGACGCGGGTTGAAAATTTTATTTGATAAATTTGTACTATTTAACAATTTATACAGCATATTTGTGGCACGTACCAGCGCGCGTGTCAAGATAATCTCAGTAAACGTTGCTTGAAATGGCTTAAGACCAGATCTGAATAGTCAGGTACTTCCCCACCTTCCTCTTCCTCGTCTCCTTCCCCTCCCCACTACCTTCAGCCTTACGTCATATCCCAATTGGGTATGCCATAGTCTCACTGGCTTTCTTGGGACTCTTGTAAGGTATTTTCATAATATATATATTTTTTTAATATTTTTAAAACTTATTCTGACATCTTCTTGATTTTAAACGGTAAATCTTATTCAAATGTTTTTTTAATATCTTTTTATAATTTTTTAATAATTGCCTCATCTGTTTTTAAATAAAATTAACATTATAATCTCTAATGTTCTTTAAAAGGTACCTAGTCCTTTTATATTCATTTTATATAAAAATACACTTTCAAATATTTTCCAGTTTACATAATCTAATGAATTTCATTATTCTCGATATGGCATGAAATATTCAAAGGTTCATTGGCCTAAATGTAATTATGATACCATCATTCAAGTCGTGTGAATCGTGTATAATGTTGGCAGGAACCTTTTTTACCATTGTTTTATTTTAATGATTTGCCAGAGATAAATGAGTAGAGATACGTTGATTAATTTTATTCAATATAAGTTACTCCTAAGTAAGTAAGAAAGGGATACAATAATTTATATTTCAAAATCCCAATACCTTAAACATATGTGATCGTTAACTTTAAATAATTTAAAATATCCTTTTACAAGTTATCATGTTATTACTGAGAAATCATTTCCAGTTACTTGCCATTTAATTTACTGTAATGTGTTTACTTTGAGTTGTAATATTATTATTATTGCTGTTGTATAGTGATGATAAATTTTTGAACACTTTATATTTTTAAACTTATTTGTGTTCTTACTCTTCTTTATTTAACATTTACAATGTTGTATTTTTGTAAACTTTTTTTTTATTATAATTTTAAGATATGTGAAAATCTATTATTGGATATAATGTGTATTATTAACTTTATCTTTATAAATGTAAATAATCTGTTTTTTTTCGCAAATAAATAAAAACAAAAAATCATCTTTAATCAGAATGTTCATCAACGTGTAATGTGTGTTATCTTGTATTTTTTCTTTCAAATTTGCCGACAGAGTAAACCTAAGGTTAGGATGACATCAAAAATTATTCGCATTTAAAATTTGAATCGTTTATCAGCATTATCGTCAATGTGTACAAATGAATTTTATGAGTTTTCTTCTAAATTTGCGATTTTTTGGATTTGCGGAAATTCCTGCCGTGGTATCCTTTAGATTTAGAGTATGTCAATATATTATGCTGAGAAAACAATCTAACAAAAAAGATGTATCTGTCTACCGCCAAAAGTGTTTCAGAATAAAGAGGTATCGACTAAAGTCGGGTTTGTAAGCAAGTCATTAAAATAATCCTGTCGGAAAACATCGTGGGGACTAAAGTGTCGTCAATGAGTAAGTGAATTTGAGATTGTCGGCATTCAATATAATAGTTGCTTTATGCATATTGTTACTTAGTCTTCAATGTTTCAAAGTAAAAATAAAAACGTTGATAAAAAAATGATACCAAAGAAAGCTCTTAACAGGGCCAGCTGCGGTCATGAATACCAAGGCGACGAGATTTAGGGGGCGCAAATATTGGATTGACCCGTATACATAGAGTACATTAAGGAATTCCTTCAAAAATAATTTATTTGCATCTTACGAGATCTACACAGAACACAAATAAATAAATCCTAGCAAGTATTATTTGTATATAAAGGATAAAATTTAAACTATACGACAGTTATTTCGCTTGAAAAGGCTTAGAAAAGGGTAATTGTATGTAGGTATATCATAGAATAGCAAAGAAAACTAAAAATGTCTACTATATAGATCTGAATAGAAATAGACGTCGAGACTAAATTGACTTAGTACCTTTTTGTTCTAACCCATTTAGCACGCACTCTGTCTTTCTCACACTAGCCTGTCGTATATCGCCATCCTATTTAAATGTAATAATGATGATGAAACACAGATCTATGTTTGAAATTTAAGCAAAGAATAGTCTGACTTTTTGATCACGAAACGCGCCCACATCGCATTTCTTGAATTCTTCTTACATGAAATGCATCATAATATTAGTCTATGATCAATTCTATCATTGTTTCTCGTTGTCTAAGCTATATTCGGGTCACATGGTTTCGGTTTCGAGATTTAACACAAGCAGGCAAGTCTCGCTTTTGCGAGCTCCACAGACAAAATCTATCCTCCCAGGTTCAAGGTGGGTCCTCTTAAACCATATTTGTATTTTAAAGAAATGACAATAAACAATCACTGTGATCTTAAAGTACTGTACTAAAGTCTTTCAATAATAATTGAATAGTACTGAGATACTGGCTTACAGAGGATTACAGAGAGATTTTACATCATATTACGTATGTAAATCTAAGAACAAAATGCTTTGATTGAGGCAAAATCTTTCTTTAAATTGTAGGGTGCATAAAGTTTAGAAAAAATAATTAATATTAAAGAGACACGTACATACCGGGCAAACCACCGTGATACTCGTAAGTATCTTAAATTCCGCGTTCACTAAAGAACCATATTATTAAAACGTTTCAGCAAAATGCACATAATGTGCGATTAGACACTCCATCGACCAAAGTAAGAACGTGGTACTTTGGTAAACTCTCTCTAAATTCAAACAATAGCAAATCTAATCTTGGGTGAGATTTTTTGCCCTGAGCTCCAAAGAGACTAGAGCCGGCCCTGCCCTTGAAGATTAATTATATTGATTAAATGAGAATGAGCTTTGAAGACAAGGGATTTACATAAAGGTTCTTTCAAAATTGAAGCCTTATCACAGTATATTACGCTTAATCTTAGTTATAAAGCGGTTTTTTAAGTCATCGAATCCAGTACACATTTCTGTGTGGTCTCGGGGGCTTAGTGGGCGGAGGATTCTTACCAATCTGTAGCCGAAATACGCAGGCGAAGATGAATAATATTATGTATCATTGTTATAAAATTGACATTAATTGCTTGTAAGTATTAATTTATTATAAGATTTTATATTATTTCACCTTCAGCGTGTTTTAAAATATTTTGCAAATTCTCAAAACAGTATTCGAAAACAAAAATCAAATCCTTTAGTCGTGTTTGGTGATCTGAATATTCAGGTATTTCACAACATTCCTCTCCCCCATCTCCTTCTCCGAAAACACCTACTTACAATGTAATAGTTTTTTACCAACTTAAAAAAAAAATTCAAATTGAAAACGTGTATTTCTTTCGCTTACATATCTTAGTTTAATAAAAAAAAAATTATATCACTACCGCACACGAGTCACCAACTGTTCCCGTCTGGAGACAGAGGTACTATGGCATCCCCTATATATTTGGTCACCAAACACGACTAAAGCCATTTCAAGCAACGTTTCAATTCTAAGTGGTGGTCTCACACAAGGGCGATACTGAAAGTATCTTCTACCGCCGCAAATATACTATATATTATTTTAAATGAATCATTTGTGAAATACCACAAATTAATCAAATAAAATTCAAAAGGGTTCGAACCCGCGACCTTCGGATTGTGAGTTGAGAGTCTTACCTCGGGACCTCGGAGGCCGTAGTGTTAATCTTTACGAGTAAATTCAGATTTCGTGATTTTTTAAGGTTCTATCGTGTTTCTTTTTAAGGTTTTTGCTAATATGCAATTAGCAATCCTACAATTACAATACCCTGTGATTTTGCACTGGTCTGCGCTGGTCCTCATAATATTATTAGTGATGAATATATAATAAGTGATGACTCATAATGTGAATAAAATCGGATACCATATTATTAGCACAGTGATAAAAAGTTATCACTGATCTAATTTCCTGAACGATTAAAGATAGTACAAATTATTAATGTGACCACGGCCTACTTCTAATACACTTTTATATGTGCTCAATTGGTTTGCCCAAAAACAGTTTACTTATCAGTAATTTAAAGAATGTAAATATTTCAAAAGATTATTTTTAAATCAAGCTTTAGTAGGTACTCAAAAACGGTTCAAAAAATACAATTTTCGCAACTTCACGCAAGGGCTATCTCATAATGGAAATATCTTTGGCAGCTGACAATATTTGCTTTTCCCTTATCTTCATATTAGTTTTAAGGCATAATAAAACTATTACATTAAGCAATTTTTGCGTAAATTATTTTTTTTATTTAACTTTATTTAAAGTCGTGGGTTTATATTATAATATATCATCACCGAAATTAAAAATGCTGTGAAGGACAATATACACTAAATAATATAGCAATAACTTTGAGTGTGCAAGTCGGGCTCTAGCTGATTTAACAATTATACACAGAATTTTAAATATTAAAATCGACTGTACCGAACTTCATCCTTAATTAATTCAATATACGAGTACCTTTAAGAGGTACACTCTATTTTGCATTATTTCACCCGCTTATTTACAAAACAAACACAACAACTAATTCGGCAATGGTGCTCTTAATACCAATGACATTAATACTGGACGCGGGGTAGAAATCTAAAAGTGGGAAGCCAAACACAAGACGATTGTAGCTGTCTCTATTTCTAGTACTTTAGTACTAAACTGCTACTCGTCGAGTGAGGTCGTGTCTTACCAGTAAGTAAATTGCATTGCAAAGCGCCAAAATGCCCTCCTGTGTGATGAGAAAATGCTTCAATTACACGGCAAATAGTCGTAAAGGCGAGGAATAACACTTCATTTGTAAGTAAACGCAAATTTCTTATTATTATCAATTATTATAATTACTACAATTAATTTTATAAAAATACGTCATTGTATTCTTTACCCTTCCATGTCCATTGTGTAACCGAGTGAGAGTATCTTGTTATCTCAGTCACACCCATAGGTCACACCCGTGATGTGAAAGCAGTATTCGGCGAAGAAATTAATAAGCCGCCCTACCATATATCTATGACATTCATACACGTACACTCTTTGATTGACTATCTCTATCACACAGGAATAAAGTTTTGAATTTAGAAATTATACTGAAAACCGCTGAAAACAAAAGAGTATTGCTTGCTTTCCACATTATATTATGAGAATGTGAGACTATGGCGAGTCTATTTATACTATAATGTCATTGCTTAATACGAATACATTTAAAAATATTAGCCTAAACTCTTACATTGACATTTTCTCGGATTCGCTGCCCAAATTTAAAAGGAGCCTCATGTCAATGATATAAACTGTTTTAATGTGCAGATCCCTTCACAGATCACCACTTCTCAAACCTCCAAACATACTCACACAAAAACCTACACACTAAGCACATTACCCGATAATTACTAATTATACATTACAAGAAACACACCATAGGTAACAGGTAGCCACCATAGAATATTACTTAATAAGAGTATTTATAAAATCGTTTTTCATTATAACCTATGAAATGTTTGTTTCTTTAATATAAAACAAATAAATAAAATAAATCTGTAATTTTTCTCTTTTCATCTGCGTCGTCGAAATATTTCTAGGAAAATAAGTGCGTCTTTTACAACGTGCATTTTAAAAGGTTTTTTTTCTAAAAAAATAAAATATATTAAATACGGACATTAAAAATTTTAAAAAAATGTTAGATATTCTGAAAGATCTATTAATTGTTATTTTATAATTAAAAAAAATCGCAGGTATAGGTCTACAAAACAAAACAAAAACTTTCTTTTCGCTCTCCTGAAAAATTAACATTTTGTCCTTCACAGTATTAAAAATTTCCGCAATCGATATATTCCGTGTGAAGCTAGAAAGTCGCTAGATGTCACTTTCTTTTCTTTTGCCTGTTTATTTTAAAGTGGTTTGAAGATTGAATTTTGATTTCACAAAATAACAAAAGTTTTTTTTTTGGATTTCGTAGAATTCGAACCTCCGTTCGCTGGATAGCTGTCTCTTTGTACGCTGAGACTTGTCAAGCGCCTTACCTACTGCGCTATCGACGGCCCGCGTCGACGCGCGAATTTAACTAACTAACTAACTAACCATCACGCCGTTTCCCCGCAGGGGTAGGCAGAGAGGACGGACCGCCAAACAACTCGGTCTTGGCACACAGTCTTTGCTTCACTCACATTCATACATCGTCTCATACATACTCTTCTATTATTCCGACTTTTGACATGGCCCGACTCAAGTATCTGATTCACTTGATCGTGCCATGTCTTCCTCGGGCGTCCCCTACTTCTTCTTCCATTCACATTTGCGTCATATATTCTTCTCACATTATTTTCTTCTTTCATTCGCTCTACATGTCCAAACCATCTGAGGGTCCCTTTCTTAATCTTACTCATTATGCTTACATCAGCCTTGCATTCTTTGCGGATATCCACATTTCTCACACGATCATACATGGTTTTGCCACACATTCGCCTCAGGGATCTTACCGCATTATATTAGAGCCGACGACCCGTCCAATAATAAAATTTTAGTAACGCATTTGCATTTCATCCGAATTTCAAATCAATATCGGGGCTAAAGAAGTTTCACTTCAAAAATGGCTGCTAAAGAAATAAAACATTGAAAGAGTGAAATATTTCGATTCTCGACTACTGAAAATTTCAATCTGTTTCAAACTGAGAAAAGTAGTTTTGGACTTCGTCATCAATATTTGGCCTAAGCTTTTTTTTAAATTCTTAAATATGAACTTCCCAGTACAATTTACGCATGAGTAATCGTGTCCTTGATTTAACGAGGCGACGTTTTCTCGCAACATTGATTTCGTATTCCGAATAAGATGCTGTCCGTCTACCCGCATCGATATGCCGAGATTACCTCACTTTATTATTCCTAACACACCACACATAGGACAAACACATTAAAACCTATAGACAGGTTTCTCTGAGACGAAATCATTAAGGTACCAGCAGTGGTGGACTAAGGGGGGTCGAGGGGGGGGGGGGCTCCCCAAGCCCCTGGTCCTGGGGGCCCCAAACGCCTCCATGTTCCCTTGATCAAATCCTAAACAAGGCTTTGAGGCACCGGGACACCGTAAAAAATGTTTTTTTTTTTATTTATTTTTTTGAAAGATGCACTTGTTAAGAAAGCTCATTTGGTTTGATACAGCATTTTAAGTGAAACCGCTTTGAAACAGTTTGTATGTTGATTCATCCTTCAGAAAAACTTGGAATGTGTTTTTCTCGAAACCTTTTTCACATGCTTCATATAAAATGGTGTATCTCCGACAATTTTACGAATTTCCTTAAAACATTTAGTGAGAGCATTATTATCTAGTAAAATTACATCAACTTTTTAAACTAGGGGGGCTCTAAAGGGCTTAGTCCACCACTGGGTACCAGCGTATCTACTATTGAATTGATTGCCAACAATGACCAAATTGGTACATATATCATTGTTATTTTGATTCACGTTGCAAAATCAATTAAAACTACAAGTTTACAAGAGACGATGGACCGATTCCACGACATTTAATCCCGAGACAGTTGGCCCCCGGCATACTTATACACCATATGCAGTCGGTTTAGTATACCTCCCTACACAAAATATAACTAAATGAAGTGTGCAGAGAAGATGTGCCGCCGAATAATAAAAGCATCAAGAATAAAACTACTTCTATATACCGTGTATATCAGCTTATAAGTACACAAAATCGACACTGTAAATAAATTCATTTATATCCAAACCAATTACAATTAAAGGTATTTTTAAGTCAATTTTTGGTTTGAAATTGGCAAATAACGCACAAATATTATAATTTTATAATAATTATAATTTCGTTGAACCAAATGTCGGGGACCAACTCTAGGGTCGCCCGATGCACCTATAACTACTTTGAACCAAATTATTAATTTAAAAAAAAATCTGTCAATCTGTCTGAGTACCGCTGTAGTTCATGATTTTAACAGAGGAAGTTAGATTAGTGTTTGGATTGTTAGGATTTTAGTGTTTGATCAAAAACCTTATTGTGGAATAACAAAATCCGGATTAAATCTGGAATATTAATTGTAAGAAATTCGGATATTCAATCCCTCTTGTAAAGTTTTCTAAATTTTATTTTTTGTATGAATACCTCACAAGAGTCTTAGCTGCTCCCGCCTGGAGCCAGTGGGTTATGCATCCCCAATATAAAGCGTGGGTCCCAAAATCGATCCCTGCGTTCTGTTTCATTACATCAACATATTATCTTCTGTGGAGAGGTGGGTGTGTTTGCGTGAACCTTTGTATACAATGCAATGACCAGCCATAGATAGGAAGCCTAACCATTAAAGCACCATAAAAGGAGGTGGCAAACGGAAGTAGGCTCGTGATAGATGTGTCGATAGTAATTCACTGCCAATTTTGCGTGACCCCACACCTCCTTTGGCTACTCCAAACTGCCTGGGATTGAGAAGATAATCTACTGAAACATCGTGGGCTTCTTCACCATTGTGCTCTTTGATTACAAATATCAATGATTGCGATATATATCTTTCAATTTAAATGCATGCAATAAATCCACGTTAAATTAAGCAAGAAGAAAAGAAGCAAACGGGAATATATGTTGCGTCTTTTAGTTCACCCTTGTGTAATATATAAATGACCATATGATTTAAGAAAAAGGTATTAAAGTTTCACGTTTTAAATAGATGCTGAACTACAGAAAATTGTCCTGATGAAAGCCATCCTCCAATAGCAGACAATTAGAAGAAGATATAAATAGATTATGCGATATCGCACAAGAGAACTAGCTGCCCAGAGCCATTAATTTGAAGAATGTTGTGAAACTGAACAATGCAGGAGTGTGAAGAAGAATGAAATAAGATGGCCACTAAACATTATAATTTGACGGCGTCCGCAGTTGAGCGTTTACGATTATTGGCTACGAATCCGGAGGTGGCGCGTTTAAATCAAATCAAGGTAAATTTTATTTCATCAATTTGTGTTATTTTGCAATTTTAAATAATAAATAATATACATATTTGCGGCACGCAGCAGATACTTTCAGATCGCCCTGGTAAAAGATAATCATTCAGACTTGAAACGTTGCTTAAAATGTCTTTAGCCTTGTTTGGTCACCAGATCTGAATAGCCACTACTTCTCCACCTTCCTCTTCCCCATCTTCTTCCATTCACCACTGACTTTATCCCCAGATCTGAATAGTCAGGTACTTCCCCACCTTTCTCTTCCCGATCTCCTTCCCATTGCCACTGCCTTCAACCTTACAACATGCACCAATTAGAGATGCCATAATCTCATGGGATCCAGACGGTTTTTGTTTTTTTTTTTTAATCTTTATTAAGATGTACCTACCAACGTACATTTTTCATACATCTAGTGGAAAATATGATAAAAATACAATTTACGAGATATAGTAACATTAACAAATACATTTTAAGAAAAAATAAAAATAAAACCAGACAAAAATACATTATATAAGATAACTAGGTGACTAAGATAATGTTGGTGAGTATGTTCAACAATGTTAGATTGAGATTAGTTTGTAGTTATTAGGGCTCTTGTGCAACTCACATAAAAAAACTAAAGCCAATTCAAGAAACGTTTCTATACAGAACGGTGGTTTTCAAAGCGAATCTGGAAGAATATTCCATTCTAGAAAAGAAAAGCATGTAATAAAAGGAATGTAAAAAAACTGTTATGAACTGACCTGGCACGAAAAATACCAGTTCAGATATTACCTTAGGTTTGTATAAGAAATCGCACCTGAAACTGCACTTATTATACAACAAGTAATATAGTTAGTTTAGTGAAAATAATAACATGTACATTTTGATCAGTTCCTCGGACGTGAAAGGGCTAAGCAAACAGGCGGTAGAATAATATTGGTAGGCGGGAACGACTTCCGCCCCCGTACTTCGGTTATATCGATGCTTATAGGACTGTAAAGGAAGCAGCTCTAATACAAAGTATGTTCTCAGTCCTCCTCACTAGGTATTCCTGTTCCGAGGCGGACTGTAGGTTGTTGATCACAAATTCCTCTTCTGGTTTCCACAAAATAAGAAATAACTTAAATAAAAAGTATTTATTTTTGTTGTTTGTAGGTTGCGTTAGGATTTTTTCAGAATTTTAAATATTTATTCTTCTTCATGATTAGTTAGGCATAATGTCTTTTTTAAACTTATGTATCCCCATGGTGTTTTTAATTTCAATTAGAAGAGGATTATATAAATTATTTGCACGGAAATTATGGTTTTTCTGGCCAAAAGATGTATTTAATTTTGGGATGTTCAGTAGATTGGTCCTTGTAGTGTAGGTGTGTTGCGTGTTGGTCAGCAAGGTACTCATATATTTTCTTTAAATTGGAGAAGTGCGGTTTTTGAGTACAGTTTAATGAGGATGCATTATATTTTTACAAAATTTCTTGTGATACAGTTCTTATGGTACTTTCAGGATTATTTTTATTAATACTTTTTGTGTTATAACGAGCCGCTTCGTGCGGATGTTTGAGGCAGATCCCCATACAATAATCCAATATTCTATATATTCTATAGTAGACTTTATATAGCTTATAGATGGCTTATTAATCAACTAGATGATCAAAGTGGTATTAATTATTAATATCATATTAAAATTAAGTTTTACTACTGAGGATCTTGTAATAAAAAAATTGCACGAAGGAATTGCAGAGTTTATAAAAATTATCTCCGCACTTATAAATAAAAAAGGAAGAAATTATTATATATCAAGCAACTGAAAATAGACTCTCTCACTAGCAAGAAGAGTTTTTGGAAGAAGTACTGTGGCCAATTTGTGTATAGAATTAACATGTTAGCAGAAATTACCTGGTACAAACAAATCCTTTATCCATCGGAACTAATGTCAAAATAAATTACTTTTAAATAAATAAATTATTAAAAAAAAATTACACTGTCTCTTAGTTCTTTCCTCGATGGCGTGTGTGTAATACCTATACTCGCGCTGCATACCATGACGCGACTCGCGTTGCGTTTTAATTGCGAGCCATCATTTAAGGAAAAACCAAACACCTACCACGTCTTGCACGAGTGCTGAGCAACTGAGCAGTCTGTCCTCTGATCACTATAAGCATAAGCACTATGAGCAGTGAGCAGAATGAGCTGTGAGCATTTTGAGCAGTGACAGAATGAGCAGTGAGCACTTTGAACAGTGAGTAGAACGAGCAGTGAGTAGTTTGAGCAGTGAGCAGTTTGAGCAGTGAGCAGTTTGAGCAGTGAGCATCAATCTGAACCTACTTTGAAACGTTTCGGAAATGATAGAATTTTTATTTGATTTAGAGCGTCGCGTCGCGGTTAGCGCTTCAATCCTTGTTTTAGTTTGTTGTACGGAACGTGAAGGGATTTTTAAAGATAAAATAAATTTTATTTGATTAATTCGTGTTATTTCACAATTAATTAATTAAAAATAACATATAAGATATTTCCGGCATATTCCAGAGTGGAAGATTTTCTCAGTAACACCCTGGTGTAAGACCACCATTCAGAATTGAAACATTGCTTGAAATGGCTTTAGCCGTGTTTGGCGACCAGATTTGAATAGCCAGGTACTTCTTCACCTTCTTCTTCCCCATCTCCTTCCCTTTCCCACTACCTTCAGCTTCACAATATACCCCAAATGGGGCTCCAGACGGGAGCAGTGGAACTCATGTGCGGTAAAAACAATCCTTTCGTTACAGTAAACCTCTAAGAATGGTCTTCTATTATGCTGCGTACACATTTGCGAACCGAAGGGCGAGCATAAGTAACATTAGAAATAACATAAAATTTCAAGGTAAACCCAAAATTAATTTCTAATGTTTTTTTGTAGTCATGGTTAAAAATAGATGATAAACAATTTTTGTATTTGTATTTCAATTAGTTTAGTATCGATTTATTCTGAAAACTTGACACATAACAATATTAAAACAAACTGGTCCTTAGAATCGGCAGATATAAAATTAACATGTAGTTTAATTTTGATTTTTTTTCGATATTAGAAGATACAAATTTTCATTTCTTACTGTCATCTCTCTATCAACAAAACAAAAACAAACAACACGCTTAGACAAATAAAACTGCGCATACACTGAAAAAAAAACATATTAAAAATATAGCTTCCAGCTTACCTAGAATAATTATTCAGGTGTTTCTTGTTTACAGCAAGCCACATTCGATCCAACACGGCAGACACAGCGAAATTATTTACACAGATTAAATCTATCCAGTTGCCCACGCAGATTAAAGAACACACTCACAAACTATTAACTCACTAATTTAGTGTAATGAATTCACAAATCATGGCGGTTCATTAATTCACTTCAGATTCGGTGGAATTTCGGCGAATCTATTCAACAAAACACCGGGACATCCGTTTAACAATACACTTTGAATCCTGAATCTTTTCTTAGTATTTTTAAAACAGTTGATTAATTGAATTATTTTTAATATTATTTATAAATTATTTAACTACCTATCTAAACACTGACGACCAAAATTAACATTCTAATGAATCAATCGAAGAAAAAAATTTATAATTATGCTCTGCTATACTAACAAAAACACATTTTTTCATCGGTTTCAATATTTTAATTTCTATTGAATATTTGCTAAATACCTTAAAATAAATCTCTTAACCGAATAATGATGGCAAATACACATTAAAAGCTATAATTATCACATAGAAATCGATAGAAAAATGTATTTTGAGTTTTAAATTTGCCGATACATATAGTTCAGAACTGACTATCGATTGAATCTCAGAAATTGTGTTTTACTCCATTCAAATTTAATCCGTTATTGGGACTGTCAATGAAAAAATCAGTTATTAGTAGGTATTACTCTTTTGTGTAAAAACTTTGTATGATGCACTTAATATTCACTGTACTTTTAGGTAATGTTCACAACCGATACGTTCAGATGCACATTGAAGAGAACACGAAATTTCTGGATCTATTCTAAGAATGATTAACACTCTACACGTTTAAAATCACAATGAAGAATTTCGTCTCAAGAGAGAGTGTTCCCAAGTTTTCCCAAAACTTTCTGAACACTTGTAACGCTTTTTTAACAAAATTATCTTTCTGGGAATTCAGAATAAATTGGAAGATTTTAATGGCTGTATTCAACGAAGACAATGAAAAATTAAAATATTAGCATACGACATACAATATGGTTAACGAACAATCGGAAATAATTACGTTACAAAACTGTCTTATGTTGAGGACGACCGAACAATTTACAAACTTCTGAACATTCAGCACTGATGAATAAAATTCAATTAGTAAGCTGAAGCAGTAACGTAAGATACCAGAACCACATTTAAACAGATACAGTAATAACTAACTATTACTTATCAATATCTTGTGCGTATCTATTTACTTATCCAAGAGATAAGATAAGAAGTTGTTATTATGATTGATCATAATTATTTGTAGGTAACTGTAGCAAAATTTCATATTTGTTGATTGTGAATCTCTGCAGTTTTCGAAATAATCAGCAATAAGAAATAAATTTTAAGTACCTACAAAACAAAATATTATTATTTCTGCAAAAAACATTACAATCGTATACAATCAAAATAGTTTGTTTCGATTCATTGTCTTACTATTTAAAATTGGACATATGTCACTTATTTCAAAAACTGACAAATTTCTCTACACGCGAAGCATTTTAATCGAAATTCGAAACAATTTATTATTATTTCAAATCGAAAAAACGTCACTATTTGAAAACTGATACATCAATTTCCCCTCACGCAAAACATTCCAATCGAAATTCGAAATATTATTTCAATTCGTTCACGTTATACCACTTATTTTAAAATAAAAAAAATCTTGTTACACTCGAATCACGTCCAATAGAAAATAAAAATAAAGTTCTTATTTGTATTTCAAATCGAACAATCGTCACTTATTTGAAAACTGTCAATTACGCGATACAATCCAATCGATAGATAATCGAAATCTTAATAATTTTGTACTCCTTCAAATCGAACACATGTCACTTATTTGATAACTAGTATATATCCCCTTGCACGAAACATACCGGTCGGTAAGTCAGATTCCGACCAAACTGGAAAACACAATGTCGGATCCGTTGAAAATGCCGGCGGGAAATGTCCGAAGCGCGAAAAACGAAGAAACACAAATAAACAATAAAGGCAACATGCGCAGGACTCGGCGGCAGGAAAAGCAAGTCTGCGCACATCCTCGATTGCTGAAACCCAACACGAGACTGACTGACCTAGAAGGTGCAAGTTTGTAGACGATTACATTTCATTCGAGTTGACCTACGCGTTTTGAATAAAAGCCATTACACGGCTCAAGGCGCACTTATTAAGAATAAATATAAGCGCTAAGACAGGGCCGCCATATTCTTAATTCTTGCATAACAGTTCGTAGAAATTGACACAGAAAGTTTGCAGGCGGGCGAACAGCTAAACCACCGTGATTTTTTAAATTCAATTTATTTATTTCTTAATTTACATTAATCTCTCGTGGTAAGCGTTCAGTAAGCGTTCATGTACTCAATGTGGGAAAATACACAACGGTCATTAAAGTTTAACAATGTACCCACTAACACCAAAAAGGCATATTGTTAGCGGTATAAATGGGAAAACGTGAATTAAAAGTGAATCACAAAGCAACATTCACAAGATTTTCCATTCAAAACTTTGAAAATCAATAAAAGTCCTTATACACTGTGTTCCAAACTCATTCCGCGAACTTGAGGGGGTGATTGATTATTCATAAAAAACTTTTTATTCATTAGTGTCAAAATAAGGAAAAAAGTTATGATAAATGTCTTATTTTTTGTTCGGATTTCAAAGCGTTCATATAAAATCATCTTTTTAATTGTCATTTCTTCGATATTAAAAGAGAGTTGTTATGTGATTACCCTAGGCATTTTTCATCTTACTAATCTTACTAATATTATAAATGCGAAAGTTTGTATGGATGGTTGGTTGGATGGTCCTTACTCTTTCACGCAATAAATATCGAATGGAATTTATGAATTCTTTCACTAATCGAAAGCTACATTATTTGCGAGTAACAGGGCCTATATATATTGGAAGCTCGGCGTTATGAATAAGCTGTGGCGTTATGAAATTATCTATTATACGTTTATTGGCAAAGCGTGTTACTAAGTAAATGTTTGACGTGGGCTGTCAATATTATTTCTTTGATAGCGAAAATTCAAATATTAGTATTCTAATATGAATATTTAGTGTAGGTAGATACAAATATAAAATAGGTACTTATCTACATTTTGACCTAAGCCAACAGCTATACTAATATTATGAATGCGAAACGGAGCGTATTTGATTGTTGATTGATTGGGGGAGGGGGAGTGGTAGTGCGGGAGAGGGGGGAGGGGGAGTTGGGGGGGGGGGGGGGACAAATTTGCGAGCGAAGCCGGGGGTAAAAGCTAGTAATTTATATTTTTTAAATATAATTTCTTTGTTTAAAAAACTTTATAACAGTCGTAATTTTTATTTTACTCAAATACGTATTTATTAATTTTTACTTCCGTGTAATATATATTTATAAAAACATACAGGGTGTAACAGCACGTACCCGCAGAATTTTTTCCAGCGATTCCTGAGCATAATTGGACTTAAAAATGTAGTTGTCATTTTGCTATCCGATGATATGTTCTTTCAACTAAAAGCAATAAAAATATTTTTGCATCACACGTCGCAACTCAGTAGTCGGGTATAGCTTTGCATATCACGTGATTCGTACTCCGCCTCGTTCCAGCAGCACGGTAACACCCGAAACAGCGCGCATATCGCATGATACCGTCGTCACGAATAACATTGTGATCAGTGGCGACATGTGATAAAAACATCAATTCCTTCAAAAATTTTGCATTTTTTTCAAATGGTCAAAATATTTTCGCTTTACAATAAAATGAAAATATTTGGAATATTTCTGAGCACATTCAAAAACTAAAAACTGTTTTAGAAAGGTGATGAAATACGCTTTCAAATTATACAATTCGAAATAATAATAATAATAATAATAATAAATTTATTTCAGATAAAAATTATACAATTAAACATATGTGGAAACTTTGACTAGCCAACTAGGAATGGATCCTGTTTTAGGCCAGTCAAATTGACAAATTTAGTTCATATCATAATTTATTTTTTACATTGTTTAAGTATATAACATATTATTAAAAGAAGGAAAAAATGTGTTACAATTGAATTCCTCATATAATCTTTAGATAAATACACAATTTTGTAATTACGATAAATATCATATAAGCTTTAGATAAATACACAATTTTGTACTTATGAGAAAAAGAATACCCAAGTGAAGAGAGAAAATGAAGAATGCTTATGTTAAATGTGAATGTTTTGGAAAATGGAAAACGGAAAAAGGAAAATGGGAAGCGTAGTGATATAAGATTATAATCTAGATGGGGGATTAGAAAAAAAAACGATCGCATAAATTAAAAAAGAAGAGACTGTTATGTTCTGGAATGATAAGTATGTGTTTTTGTAATATATGGACTCTAACAATTTATGTATGAGTGTGTGTTTTTATTTTATTTTTTCTATTTTTTTTTTAATCCTCGACTATCTATTGGTCAACATATCTTCGCTTTTGACCCTCCCTAAATCAAGAAGCCAGTCGTTGATCAATTTGCGCAAAACAGTTGTACTTTTCGATTTCCAAGCATTAGGAATGATATTAAATACTTTAGGTCCTAAGTACGAAAATTGCCGCTGCCCAAGGGACGTCGTGGTTTTTATTGGGACTATTGGATTATTCCTTGAATAAACATATATTTTTTTAATTATAAAAAATTTGCACACAAACATAAAAAAGTTTTCAAAATGTCTCAACTTACGTTTTTTCTGACTTAAGTTACTGATAATAAAAAATAATAAAAACTCATACATATTTTATTAGACAAATGTTTAACAAACACATATTGTAATTTCACTTTTTTGTCGCTCAATGTAAAAATAATTTATATAAAATTCCCTAAGTTTAAATTTTTTTTTCTATCTAAAACTTTGTATACATAAAAGTGTATATTTTACTTTTTTGGTGGCTATTTTTTATATTGGAATATAAAGCGTAATGTTTTTCCTTTCTAACACCGATTAGAACATATTTCTAACTATGATAGTAAGGGAGTTACAGCATTTTATATGAGACCTACATATGTGCGTTGGGATTAAACTAACTAAGGTCTCCTGTGATTAAACGGGTTAATAAAAAATCATAGGACAGTAAAATGACATCCAAATTTTTTACTCCAAACATGTTCAGGAATCGATAGTTAAATGCCACTGACTGCAAAGTTGTCTGTGTGAAGCTGTACATAATAAAAATAAATATAAGCACGAAGGCAGGGCCGCCATAATACTCGTGTAATTAATTCTTGCATAACAGTTTGTAGAGTTCTTTAAACAGATGTCCGATTCGAGTCATATTAAGCTTATGCAAATCATTCCATACATTCACATGTCTTAATGTTTACATTTACGGTTTGTGATAGATTGAACTGATTGAATCATAAGTCTCCGTAATGTATGGAAACAATTTACAGCAAACATTTTTATTTATGAAGCCTTAGAGACATTTATGCCATGGGTATTTATTTATGACGTCTATGTTACTTTATGAATGGGGAAGGTTCCATAATTAAAATTTTATTTAGTAATCAAGTGTTTGTATCTTACATTTTTGTAATAATCGCGCCTAGCTTTATTTGTAATATTTATTACTTTATGTGTATGTTATTTATTATTTTACGATAGCTGTTAAGGAAATACTCTTAGTACTTACTTCTTTTTAGACATGGGCAGATTTGTTTTAATAAGTAAATCATTCCTGTCTGATTCACTAAATCGAGTGAATTAATTCGTTTGATTCAGTAATTCTATTGTTTCCCATTCATTTACCTATAAAACATAGAGACATTTCGTTATTAGTCAAAATATAAGGTTGCGTGCATAAGAAGAATAGAAGGGAGACGCCTCAGGCAGGTGGCATAATCAAGTTTAAATCAAATATTTAAGTCAGTATATATATTTATCGAAATGGATTTATGACACATTCTTTTTTCTTTTCTAAAGTTAGTAGACATATGCGGCTCTTGGTATGCATAGATGATAGATGCCACACAACTCTGCTTCGGCACACACTCTTGCTTTATTCACATTCATATTTCACCTCGTACATACCATTTTATAATTCTAACTCTTCACATGACCCGACTCAATATTTGATTCACTTGATAGTGGCATACATACTCGTACCTACCTGGTGCGTTCTTGACTTATTCTTCCTTTAATTTCCGAGGGATATATTATCCTTACACTCCTTTCTTTTACTTCCGCTTTACACGTCCAAACCATCTAAGCATCACTTTTATAATCTTAACGATTACCAGATTCTTAATCCATAAAATTGTATGCCTATCGAAAAAGGAATTTCCCTACCTGGTTTGATAAGATATAATTTATATTACAAGACTTCTACTTACGATAAAGATAAAATCTAGGCGTCGACATTCCTCGATAAAAAATATTAACATTAACAGTATTTTATAAAATAATATGTATGTATATAGTAAAGCGTATGTGTATAATCTCCATAAATAAAAAGCAATGTTCGTATGTGTGTGCCCTATACACTCAAAAACCACAACACCGATTTTAATAAAAATTTCAGGGTTTGTTCATATTAGTATTAAAAGTGTTTAGAGAGTAGTTTGAATGGTAGAAAAAATCGAGGACCCCTGGAATGATTCAAAACTTATTCAAAACCATTTATAGCCCCGAGCAATGCCGGGTACACGTCAGCGAATATATTTCTTAAAAATGACGCCGTAGAAATCAGACAATTATTATTATTATTTGATTTAAGCTCTATTTAAAACGATGACCGTACACCTCTGAGCTTTTGAAGGTGTGATGCATCCCAAACCTAATAGACTGTGTGAGTAAATTATAAACTTTTAATATAAACAAATTTGTAAATTAGGTGCTTTGTTTATAAACCAATTCCGGAGAAAAACTTCAAACGAAAATGCTAACAGCGAGAGACATCTGTTGATGGAAAACAGAAGCTCGTTCACTTTTTCGGAGCTTTCTCGCGGAAAATGTAAAAAGATTTCAAACGAAAACTTGGTAAAATTTTTGCTTCCTCTTGTTGAAAATTTTGCAGAAAATTGGGTTATTTTATGTGAATTTATTTATTAATTTATTAAATGCAAATATATATTTTTTAATTATTAGGTATAATCAAAGCAAAAGTCAGTAAAATCTTTCAGATTATGTTTTAATTGAAAGTAAGATAAACACCTCCAAGTTACGAACAAGCCGAAAAATTTAAATTTTCCCTACTTCTATCACAAAAAGCTAAAAATGTAACTTGTGGAGGATTAGGCTTTCAAAGAATTAAGAACACCATGCCTGCGATCGAACCCTTGGCTCTCAAACAAATTTTATTGCCGTAATAATCATCAATATTAGGTACCTATATTAAAATTAGCATTTCAAAGAAAATATTTTTATACGCCAAATTCACTAGTAGGAAGAAAAAAAATCGATTAAAATCGATAGGAAGAAAGATTGTATGAATCATTTTTTCTTTTATTTCATTAATTTGTATTGCTTAATAAAATACTTGTTTAACAACTTAGCTCTAAAATACACCAACACACAATCCAATATAAATCACATCTCTTCCCAGTAGATTCGATTACAAATCAATGATTTATGGCCTATGTACATAAATTAAATTATACTCCCAATAGCGCAAGATATACTTAACATAAGTTAATTATAATAAACCAAGGTCAAGTCCGTATATGGATACAACTGCCTACTTAAAAATACACCATCAAAGTTAGAAATGCCAAGTCTAAATTATGAAGCCAAACTTTGACAAATTGCTTTTCAAAATTACTCATAAATCTCTCGCCCCAGTCATTATTTATTGTATTAATTAGTCTGTATTTGTTAGAACTGATTTGAATTTTAAAATATATTAATATCTCAATCATCAGACATATATTTAATTTTGGGATATTATGTGGTGTTGCGCTACCTCCTTCCTTAGCCAACGTTTTGGACAGCATTGCAGTGTGTATTAGTATCAGTTCTTATTTGAAATTACGTAATTACACATCTGTCCTGTAATTGCACATCTGCTCTGATAATGGACACAGCAATGCTGTCCAAAACATTGGCTAAAGACGGATTAGCGCAACACGACATAATACCTCAAAAATAAATCACGATAATGTTGTTGATCAAACTTACTTATCTCGGTTATCTGTGCGTAAAATCTGGTTCACAAATTTACTTTGAATTTCAGTCACTTTCAAAATTGGAAAAAGTTGTGTAAAGAATTCAAACAAGCAATAAAGTATATAAAATTGGAACTGGTTGATAATTTATTTATTTTTTTAATATTTGTATGTTTTTACGATAATTATACATTTTTTTACAAGTTAAACAGAGTTGTAATGCGATTATAATAATAGCCTTTCCTCACCGTGAAGAGACAAGGCTCTTGTGTTTGGCGAGGGAATTCATGCTCAAGTATATGTTTCATTTGAGTAAGTAAATAATAATATTGCAACTAATGACAATAGATATGTAAGAAAAACTTGAAATATATAAATAAACAGATTTAAATGAAATATTAATAATAGTAATGAACTCTTACAGTTGTTTCCGGTAATTTTTTTAATTTAATTTGGAATTCAAGTTTATTTTCTATAATTTTTAGTTTTAATGGGAGTTTTTTGAAATAATTAAAACCTAGATACAGATAGGTATTTGGAATGTGCTTGGTAATAAATTAATAATTACAAATATTAAAAATACATCAAGAACCAAATTATTCAGACTTTCTGTGATTAAAAAAGGGTCTGCACTGGTATTTCAAAAATATTATTCATATAAGAAATACAAAATTTGAGAAATAGAAAATATTCTTTTTCAGATTCTGTATTAGATTTCAGTTTTATTTTTAATTTATGGAGATGAATTAAGGTACATAAAAATCTGATCCCTTAATAATTGAAAATGATTTGTCTTATATGTTAAGGTCATTATTCTTTATGGAGAGACGTTGAAGTATAATTGTTGTTTATTTTCAAAGTAATCAGACACGTATGTTGGTATTTTTGAAATTTGTTTATGATTGAAAGATGAATAACACGTAATTTACAAAAGTCTATTTTAGTGTTACAGTGCTTTTACATTACATTAGTTAGAGAATGTAAAATTCTGAAAACATTAAATAATTTATCTTTGTAAAGAAAGCGTTAGATCTAAAAATAACATGAATAACGCAAAATAATGTATGAAGCGTGTTGATATTATGGTGAGAAATGTTTAGAAAGGTTCATTATTCATTATGACCGAGCGCAATTTCAGATAACAAATCATTTTGCATAATATTATACGGATCTAGTTAATATAAACTCTTTGTATGATGCGGTATTCGATCAAAACGTAATGCGCGTTTTCATCCCGCGACAAAATATCCCCGAAAAAATAAACTCCGACAAAATATCCTGCGGCAAAACATCGTCCAACAAAATTTATACTGAAACCTAACCTAACCTAACCTTATTTTACTATTTTTAACAATAAATTATTGTCTTTCAGGATTTCTGTATTATTTTTATCCCTTTTTTTGTTAGGTCTGGTTAGATTAGGTTAGGTTAGGTAAGGTTAGGTTAGGTTAGATTAGGTTAGGATTAAGTAGATATTTTGATGGGGCATGTTTTGTCCATAGGATATTTTGTCGGAGGATAATTTGTCGGGGTTATTTTGTTGCGGGATGAAAAGTCGCGGAACCGATCAAAATTTACTCTTAAATTGTAAAACCATAACGATGATTTATTATTCTTAATGTGTTTGTTTGAACACTGCAATTAAGCAATGCAAAATCATGTGATATTGGTTTGAAAATTAGATCGCTTAGATTTCAGACATATTTGCCTTGCCAAAAAATGGAGTAATTTTTTACTAGTATTTTTATATGCCTAGAAAAAAATAAAGCATCAGGCCTATAAAATCTGCTTTTAAGTTCAAAATCTTTTACTTATAAACCTCTTTTCGATTATGGTTTTATTTTATAATGTGGAAATATATTTTTTTTAGAAAATGATCGTAAAACATTAAATATTTGTGCCTGAGTTTCGCAAAATAAAATAAAACGTACTTTTTGGCGATGTTTTTTCGTGAATAAATCAAAACTGGTGTTAAACGGGAATTTAAACCTTATCTCCATTTACATGAGGAGTGTTATTTATTTATTTATTTATTTAGCCCCTTTTTCGGCGATAAGGGCCTGATCCCAAATGTTACACGATGTGGTGCATCACCTTCATTATAATATGTATGTACGTGAATATGTATGTTCTGCATGGATTTCATGGCGTACGATTTTAAGAAGTGTATGACTAAGGACGATTTTTTTTATAAAAATTGAAATGTATAATTTTCATCAAATAGCCATTCAGCGCATGCCAATTCTAAGTCCGTTTCAGCTTTTAAACAAATTGTGATGAGCAGAAGAGGACAATTATCATGTTGTTAAGCAGTTTATTGCGATTTGATCGGGGACCATTCGAACTTTAAAAAAAGGCAATGTTACATTTGAAATTCTGTAAAACAATTGGCCCTTCATGAAAGAATAAAACTTGTTTTTATAACTAACTAACTAACCATCACGCCGTTTCACCGCAGGGGTGGGCAGAGAGGACGGACCGCCAAACAACTCGGTCTTGGCACACACTCTTTGCCTCACTCACATTCATACATCGTCTCATACATTCTCTTCTATTATTCTGACTTTTGACATGGCCCGACTCAAGTATCTGATTCACTTGATCGTGACATGTCTTCCTCGGACGTTCCCGACTTCTTCTACCATTCACATTTGCGTCGTATATTCTTCTTACACTACTTTCTTCATTCATTCGCTCTACATGCCTAAACCATCTGAGGGTCCCTTTCTAATCATTAGAAAATGATTAGAAAATAGAAAGCAACCGGGGAAATAGTACAAAATATATGTCAATATATTTATACAGTTTTGTACTCATTTAATACATTTCTAATGCACTCTTGACAGAGTTTTTATATTTATTTTCGTCACAAATATAACACGAACGTCTGATTGTTATTGCACAAAATTATGTAAAATCGACCACCATAACAACGGGCATCAGCCTAGCATGGTGGTCGAAAAATCATCTAATAATGTAACCCTATTTTGTAAGTAATGAATAAAGAAAATAAAAATAAAAAACCTTCGGAGGTGACAAACAAGTTAACATATAATCGCATTTTGTGGTATATTAGCCTAAAGCATTGTGTAATTTTCACAATATCACTAGGTATTCCATTTAATTATATAATTTTGTTTCTTGCTACATAACAACCTCGGTTAGTTTTTAAACTCTTTTTAAAAGTTTATAATCTCATTTTTCACACATGTTATAAAACTAATTTTACCGATGAGTTACAGAACTCATTCCACAAAACTTTTATCATCAAATATTTAATTGATAAGCATTTAAAAGTTACCTACCCGTTTGTTAAAAAACACGGTTCTCATTTTTAGTTGTAACTCATTTAAATAATAATGTGCTTTTACTATTTGTACCTCTTTAACCAATTCTACCTCGAAAAATTCCTTCACTTCAAAGATTTTACTAACAATCTGTCATTGTTAGACAGGAGAGTAACAAATACACTTCAGACATTTAAAAAAATAAAAAGTTGTTATAAAAAAGGACTAAAGATACATGGGTAGATTCGTGTTAGATAAAATTGTTTTATTTTTTCTTAAATACTCTGCATCGTGTTCTTGTACGAGTAGATACCCATAGTTCTGAGGAGATGTTTAAATTTTGAATAATCTAATTTTTCCTTTAATTTGTATTTGTTCAACCTTCTACACTTCTACAGTATGAAACTTGTTACATTGTGTGATATAGCAATATAATCAGACGATTAATATTGTTTGACAAGATGTCAGATGATAAATAACTACATGAAAGGAGACGTAAAATTAATGATTAAGATGTTAACGCTAACTAAAATAATTAGATGTTCAAAAGATTTGTTAGGAGGAACGGCTGGACGGTTTGTTTCATACAAAACTTAAATTTAAATTTGAGGCCAAAATACTTGAATTTTTTACATTGGGTCCACACAGGAGCATCTGAGGAAAATAATTCCCCTCGAGTCATATGTCATCTTTGGGGATGTTGTGTGGAGGGTGCTTTTAGGAAAGGAAATTCTGAGAAGAAAAAAGTATGAGGGGTGGGTAGTAATTTGGGAGCCAGTGTGTCCAAGAGTGACGGACGTATGAATCTATCCCTTTCATTGCGGTGCGAGGTGATTATCCGAGAGAGTCCTGCTGGAAAGTTCAAAAGGACTCCCTCAACCAGTCTTTCTCGTACCAGCCTGCCACGCAGTTTGATCCGGACAAGCCTCACCAAATGAACCCGGGCACCTCTGCTAAGTCACCAAACGTAGCGAAGCACTTGGTAATTATAACGCTCTCCAAAACGTTGGCTAAATAAACAAAAATTTTAACAAAACAAAAAACGACTTAAAAAAATGCACTAAAAAGAAAAAAAATAATTTCGTACGTATGTTATTTTTGGAGTCGGTGTCAGCTAAGGTAACTACATACATAGGTAGTTATAGGTGAGATGTGGAGATCTTGGCTGACACCGACTCCAAAAATAATAATCGTACGAAATTATTTTTTTTACTTTTTAGTGCATTTTTTAAGTCGTTTTTTGTTTTGTTAAAATTTTTTTTTTTTTTTGATTTTTAGTGACGAGTGTGCGTAAAGAAGTTTTACTTATAAAAAAGAATCATCCAAATCTGTTGTCGTAATATTGAGTTAGTCGTCCATTTGTCGCGCACATACTTATTGAAAATTTAAAACATATATGGTTTTCTCATGGATCCCATTGTCAGAACTGAACCAAATTAAAATAGGACCACACGGAAAGCACCAGCTTTCTAATAAATAATAATCATCAATATCGGTTCACCCAATCGAAAGTTCTGAGGTAACAAACATAAAAAAAATATTTATATATATATACCGTCGAAATGATAATCTCCTGCTTTTCGAAGTCGTTTAAAAATGAGGTAGCGCAATACGGCATAATACACAAAATAAATCACAATACAAAATTGTGTTTCAACGTAAACCTGTCGTTTGTAATTTAAAAATTTAACCCTTTTCGTTGTTCGTTTTTGGGGTGTTATGCCGTGTTGCGCTACCTCCTTCTATAGCCGACGTTTCGGACAGCGTTGCAGTGTCCATCATCAGGGCAGATCCGGTCGAATCTACCGGATCTGCCCTGATGATGGACACTGCAACGCTGTCCGAAACGCCGGCTATAGAAGGAGGTAGCGCAACACGGCATAACACCCCAAAAACTAACAACGAAATGCTTTTGGCCGTGAAAATCTAAAAACTTATCTAAATTTAACCCCTTCGAAATGCTCTTAAATTACCTAATTTATTTATTTTTTATTTCATTACATTTATATTTACAAAGTAAGTGGGATTAAATTATGTTTTAAATAATTATAATCAACTCACAAATAATATCCAAATTTGATAAATGAAAAATCAATTTCCTTAATAGTTTTTTTTATAACTTTTTTTTTTTCAATTATTTCTGGCTTTCACCCTTCAAGGGTGTTCTAGGCCATCATTTAAAATTACAGAGGAAGGAAAGGTGAATTTATATATTAATTTTATTTAAATGTACAAATTTCAGAATTATATGAAAGATTGGAATCGAGTTCAGACTTAGAAGGGATGAAATGTTGAATGGAGGGGAGGCAATTTTAGATAACGCTTGATAGAAGAGAGGATATTTATTTAGAGAGGGACAACCAAAAAATATGTGATCTAAAGTGCTAACATCTAGACCACAGAATGTACAATCTGGGGATTCAAGGATGTGAATTTTAAAAAGGTGAGAAGGAACGGAACAATGTCCGATTCTCATTCGAATAAGTGAGGAAATTTCTTTTTTGGAAAAATGGGGAAATTTTTTAAACCACGGTTTTGATGGGATAGTCCTTTGTATTGAGGCGTAGTGGGCTCCCTTGGATTGACTAGCAATATTCCAATACTCTGTCCAAATATTGCGGGATCTATCTTTGATGATGGAAAAAATATCAGATAGGGGAATATGGTTTATGAGGGTAACAATAGGGTTGGACGCTCCTTGTTTTGCCAAAGAATCCGCAATATCGTTACCCACTATGCCAACATGTCCAGGGATCCAAACAAGAATTACGGTTTTTCCAGAGCTTTGAATGGAGGCTATCAGCACTCTAATAAGGCATACAAAGTGATCATCAGGATGAAGAAGAAGACAGGATTTAAGTTTTTGGAGGGAGCTGAGAGAGTCAGAGAGAACAAGGGAATGTTCACAATTATTTTTTATTATATATTTGAGTGCTTCAATTATTGCAATGCACTCAGCAGAAAATATTGAAAACAAATAAAAATATTTATAACTTGCAACACAAATAAATAAAGCAGTAAACATCCGTGCAAAATATTTGCTTTACCTTTTGATTAAAATAATATTATTCAGTTTGGTTGAGTATTTTGGCCTCAAATCTAAACAGCTGTTCCTCTTAAGAAAATGTCGTAAAACCTGTTTACGCCGGTAATTTAAGATGATAGCACTAAGATCGTCTTTATGCCCTTTGAATCCTTAATCCTAATCATTTGCGACCAAAACAAGTTATTTTTTACATGATTGAAATATCAATGATGTGTCAAAGATGCAACCACCATAATGAAAACACAGATCATAGAATTATGATATGGTGCTTGAACTATCAAAAACGTACTTTGAATTTGCTTAATTTCCGTGTACCAATAAATATAGGGTTTTCCAATAAGAGGTGTTATTATTCAGGCAAATGACCACCACGACCACGCTTACAGAACCATATCCTTTTCATGAAATTTTCCATAACCAAATCGCAAAGTGGCTGCCCTATGTCCTCGATAGCCTCACGAATTCCATCTTTGAGGTCTTGAATTGACGCTGGGCTGTTGACGTAGACCTTCTCTTTCGCAAGGCGTTAAATCACAAGATCTCGGTGGCCAATTGTGATCACCTCTTCGAGAAATAACACGGTTCGGAGACTTTTCTCGTAAAAGATCAATGGTTTCGTTACTTGTGTGGCACGTAGCGCCATCTTGTTGAAAGTAAACGTTGTCCAGATCAATACCATCCAATTCTGGCCATAAAAAATATTAAAAAAATATAAATAAATATAAAATAGTTAAAAAAATTTAAAATAACACCTCTTATTGGAAAACCCTAGATATATATAAATAAAAAATATTTTTTAAAAATTTAATAATGTACAACGACCTTCTTCTTTAGCTGGTTGGTTTCTAGTTGCTAAGGATCTTGATTCCTACTCAAATTTACATGGTCTGGGCTAGGGTACCGACGTGACGTAGGTTATACAATAAAAAATATAACCTATTCAAGAGGCTCGATAAAATGAGCCTTTCAAAAAGGCCGGAAAGGATGTCATTATAAGTCTTAAATATTCTTTAGATAATATTCCTTGCTGGAATGACAATGATATTACGTAAGGGTAAAGAACACCCCTTGCATTCTCAGACAGATTACCCAGGTGGCAGAATAGAATGGATTCTCTTATATAAATATGAATATTTTATTGTATCTTTTACGCACCTTTTGAGTGCTCGTTGGGTAAATTTAGTTTTTATACATGAACAGTCATAAATTTCGTCTGGATTTAGTGCCATCCATATACAAAGAGGTGTTTCCCGGCGTGGGTTTGTATTTTAAAACAAATCTACAGTTTTATTCTGAGATTGATGAAATTTTGCACACTTGGCGTTCAAAAGAAAAACTAACTAAACATCACGCCGTTTCCCCGCAGGGGTAGGATCGATCTTAAACGATCTTTAAACTCGATCTTGGCACACACTCCTTGCCTCATTCATATTCATTCATCACATGGCCCAACTCAAGTATCTGATTCACTTGTTAGTTCCATGTCTTACTCGGGCATCCCCGACTTTTTCTACCATTCACATTTGCGTCATATATTCTCCTTACACTCCTTTCTTCGTTCATTCGCTCTACATGCCCAAACCATCTGAGCGTCCCTTTCGCAATCTTACTCATTACGCTTACATATCAGCCAGAATATCTACATCTGATTTCGAAATGTGTAAAATCCGGGCATGAAGAAGACTTATTTTTCAATATAGTAACTGATTAGTACTGAATGAATTTTCGTAAAAATCGTTAGTAATAGAATTCAACTTTCTTCGATTTGCAATTTTTAGGTAGTTCTCTGAATGTTAGGCTTTGCATCTATAAACATTTTTGATTTCCTGTGCAGTGGTATTAGTAATGCACGTTTCCATCTTCCAAAATATCTTCCGACAAAAAATCCTATGGACAAAACATCCCCCAACAAAATATCTACTAAACCTTAACCTAACCGTAGCTAACCTAACAAAAAAATGAGACAAAAATAATGGTGACCGGCCCACTCAGAATGAAACCAACTCAAAAGCACCTCAGAAAGGTCATTAAGAATTATGATAAAAAAATTACATAATTGGTTAAATAAGTTAAGTTAGGTTAGGGTTACTGGCAATTATAAAATTATTTTTTTCAAAGCTTTAAATGACTCTTCAAAGAGGTGTTGAGTTGACTTGATTCTGGGTTGGCATGGAACCAAAAGTAATACATAAATCCTGTAAAAACAATAAATTATAAAATGGGACAAAAATAATACAGATAACAATAATTTATTGTCTTTACAGGTGTCTGTATTATTTTTGTCCCATTTTTTGTTAGGTTGGGTTCGGTTAGACTTTAGTAGATATTTTGTTGGGGGATGTTTTGTCCTTAGGATATTTTGTCGGAAGATATTTTGTCGGGGATGTTTTGTCGCGGAATTAAAAGTCGCGGAACCGATAGAATTATATTATATTTTAAATCAAAGCATTTAATCAAATAAAACAAAGCATCAAAAGTTACATCACTGGAAAATTGTCTTGAAAAAACTGAGGAATTATTAAAAAATATTAATATATTTTCATCGTATTGCTTTCCGTGATTTTTCACTTGTTCAAACTAGATTTGTATACAGTGCACCTTATATTTCAACTGTGATGTTGAAACATTATGTGAAAATTACACCTACAACATAGACGGATTGAATAGTGGCTTGTGTAAAGGGATGGGGTTGTGGGTTGTGAGAGAGGGGGGAGGTGGTCCCAGCTCCCAGTGCTAATCTGCAAAGACAAGACACGATCTGGCGGTTTCACACTCTCTAAGGTACGCCACTGGAAAAACGCTGTGTATGCAAACTGAATTTGGGACGAAATTAATATAATTTAATGATCATAAATATGTTTAGTATATATATTTTTAGAATACTAACTTCTTATTTCAAGTCTTAATAAAATAAATATAAAGAAGAGTGTCCGTCATTTGTGGCAGGTGGACGGACGGCGTGGATTTGATTTTTATTCAAATTTACAGTTTTATTCCGAGATTGTTGCAATTTTGCACACTTGATGAGCAAAACAAGAAGGGGACTATTTTACTCATGAAATTTCGAAAAACTCTGCAAAAAGCCCTAGCATGGCTGGGGAATTCAGCTAGTACATAATATTTTTAACACAAACTAAAACTTTCTGTATACCTACCATTTTATGTACCATTTTTTTATAGAATTTATCTGAATAGAAAAATAATTATTATGTCTTAAATAAAAAGAAAATTATACTCATGGAACAGGACAAGAGGGAAGAGGGGAAGTTGGTAGAAGCTATTCGTTCTCTGTATATGATTTGCAATAAATACTAATAATTAAATGATTATTTCGTTAGATACACCATTTAGAGCCCTCCATTTTTCAAATGTTCCTCTTCTTCTTCGTATACCCTATCAGACCACCCCGACGTTGGCGATCACTCTGGTAAATGTATCTCTATCTTACGCTGCCCGGAATAGCTCCTCCACACTTCTAATATCGGTCCACTCTCATACATTTTGCAGCCAAGACATTTGTCTCCTACCAGATCCTCGGCGACCTTGTATCTTCAAACGTTAATGCAACCTAACTCGTTAATGAAAAATAATTATTCGCTTAATTTGTTTTCTTACTTATAATGTTAATACTTTCCACGTATGCTTCCTAAATAATAAAAAATATATATTTAATAATTACATGTTTTTAAATGTGAAATTTAGTAACAGACGGCTCATGCCTGTGTATATTTATTTACATTTTTCACTACAAGAGCAAAACACATAATTGAAAATTGTACGAAACGCATGTTTTTAAATGTCAAATTTAGTAACAGCCGCCTCGTGCCTGCTTATATTTATTAACATTTTTCACTACAAAATGCACTAGGAAAACACGTAATTTAAAATTTTACGAAACGCTACGAAATATAAATAAACAAAATAATTTAATTATTTCATCAAAAATATTAGAAACATGATCGTGGAAACAATGAAGCCAAAAATAATATCTTTCCATGTTTTTAGGCTCCCTGTAGGTCGCGGTATTGCGTATATATTCATATTGAACTTTCCGAGAAAACAACCCTCTAATCAAAATTGAAATTACCGCAGGGGGTTTGTGTAATATGTCCAGTCCGCAAAATTCCGATTTTATTTCTGGCAAAATAATCATTTGACTGGTGACAAAAATATATTGTAAATATTTGTAATATGTAACTGATATTTAACCCCTCAGGGTAATTTGCTCGTTTTTGGCAACATCTCGCATAGGCCTCATAGAAAACGTTGTATCTGCCTCACTGTCAAGGTGAGAAATATGATCTAAACGGTGTTAGAAAAAGAAAATACCACGCTTTAGATGCAAATCTATAAGATAACAATAGAAAAATTAAAATGTGAAATTTGAGAAAAATTTATGAAACTTGGTGAATTGAAACGACAAAAAGTGAGAAAAAGTGACGTTTATAATACACTAGCAGACCCGGCCACACGTAGCTGTGGCAAATGAAACACAACACCATTACCCAACCTTTATAAATTCCACACCACCCGCTTGCCAGCTGCCCGCTGCCTGAATTGAATATTTGAATTTTTCGGCTTTTCTCTAATATAATAAACATTTTATATATATAAACTTTCCTATTGAATCACTCTATCTATTGGTGATAACCGCACGAAAATCCATTGCGTAGTTTAAAAGATCTAAGCGCACAAACATTTTGAGCGACTTCATTTTATACTATGTAATGATTTGTCTAATAAAGTATTTATGTGTTTATCTTTTTTTTTATTAGTAATTTTAGTTCGAAAAAACCTAAGGTGAGCCATTTTTGAAACTTTTTTATGTTTGCATTAAAAAAATTTATATTTTAAAAACAAAATGTTTATTTCAAATAAGACAAATTCTAAGTTTAAGTATTTCATCACGCACGTTTTTAGATTTTCACCCGCCAAAAGCATTTTCGTTATTTGTTTTTGGGGTTTTATGTCGTGTTGCGCTTCCTCCTTCTTTAGCCAACGTTGCAGTGTCCATAATCGGGGCAGATCCGTCACACATCTGTCGGATCGGCCCTGATGATGAACACTGCAACGCTGTCCGAAACGTTGGCTAAAGAAGGAGGTAGCGCAACACGGTATAACACCCTAAAAACAAATAACGAAAAAGTGTTTCATCACCTTTCACCAACAGTTTGAATATGCTGAGGTCTGGGGTTGTTAAAAATATTACGTTGCTTATTAAACGAAGAGAACACAATTTATTATGTAAAGAGTTCTGACTCAAAGAAAAAATGACTTCCCTAGCTTTTACACAAAAAAAAAATGTAACCGAATATAAATACGAATGTTGAATCAATGCCAATGTTGTTTAAAAAATGGTTTTCTTCAATTCTGCACACTCTATTTTTATAAAATTTTGTGTTAAAGAAGTTGTTTGTATTTGACTTATGATGTACGATAAAAAATAATCAGTCAGGAACGTTTTTTTAATTTGGTAAAACAAACTTCAGTTGACTACCTGAAAATTTTTTTGTTATTTTTTAATTAGGTACGACTTTCTTGCAATTCTCCAATGGCCACTGTGCACATATTAGCTCTAAACTAATTACCCGCGCAAATAGTAAATAAAATAAAATAAACATTTTAATCTAATCAGATTCCCTGAGAAGCTTTGGGAGTGTTTCAGATCCAGGGACTCTAAACTTCTATTATTATTTAATATTGAGAAAATATTTTTTAAGTGAAAACTTCTTTAGCACCGGTGTGATTTGAAACTCTATGAAACGAAAAGCGACATTAAAAAGAGACAAACAAACACACAAATTTATAGGATTTAGCCTGCGAGATAATGGTATAGTATAATCGGTCTCCTCTTTGTGCGGTTCTTCGAAACCTCCCCACTCTTGTCTTCTTTAGTTTGCTGAAGGTTTCTTCTACTAACTCTGTTTTTTTTAAATCTAATTTGTTATTTTTTATAACTATCTCAAAATTCAGAATATTTCCACCGCTAGAACAAACGGCTGCGCTATCATTTTCATACAAATCTTAAATTTGGATTAGAGGCAAAATACTTGACCAAACTGAAAAAAAAGTTTATTATAAGTACAAGCAAATAAGTAAACAAGCATTAAAGTACACATATGTACTTCTATGTAAATCTATTACGAATATGCGCAATTTTATTTAAAAGATATACATAATTAAAATTTTGCATGATTTTTGAGACATCTTTGGAATTTTTTAGTCGAATGGCAATTGTTAAAAAAATTATTTTGTTCCAATGTTCTAATATTAATAAAAATATTTGGCTTATTTATATAGCGCCGTTTTCGTGAAAAATCACCTCAAGGGCGCTTTAAATATTGCGCTGTACTGTGTACGCCAGACTGCGAAAAACTTTGTGATCCGAAGTAAATCAGTAGTTTGTAATTTAAAATTTCGCCCAACAATTTTTATTTAATTGGTATTCAATTCATTCTAGATATTTGCTACACCTTTTGTCGAAAAATAATTTACCAGTTTGGTTAGGTATTTTGGCATTAAATCCAAATGTAAGTTTGTATGAAAAGGGCACTGCAGCCTTTAAATTGGATAATTCTACGCGAAGAACGATTACAATAAACATATTTCATACATAGCTCAGCTTGAAACTAGCCATATAACAGTAGTTTTTACTACGGTTCCCAGGACAAAACCCTAATCAAATATAAAAAGCTGTCAACTGCTCCCCTTGGTTTATGGTTTTGCGGTGTAATTTGGTTTGTGTTTAATAAAATGTATTGATAGGAACTCTCAATTGCAACTAGTTTTTGGCACAAACTGGCATGCCAACTAATCCAGCCAAAGCTATGATTTATCTGTCACTGAAATATATAATCTGTTTGATAAATCTACTAACTGGTATAAAAACACCAATTTAATCATAGTGTATAAATGATTAAAATTGAATTCACACATTTAATGAGAATTTTTATAATTACCGCCAGTTCTTATGATTTTAACTGAGAAAAGAAAATTGAAGTATTTATGTCTTAGCCGTGGGTTTTACATTTTTACAATCCCTGAATCTGTCCAACCTCGCGTTTTACAGAGTGAGTGACGCGAAAACAAGAAAAGAAAATAACCAGAGGGATGGGGTGGGACCTTCCGCCTTAACCTTCTCCCAGAACACCCCTGTAGAGGCTATATAACATGAGGAACTCTTTCAACCCGTACCATTGTGAACCCAACATTGTTCTGAGAAAGAAGATCCGAGTGATAAAGTGATTACGAAAATTATAAAGGTCTAAATTTTCAAAATGAAAATTATTTACTGTTTCTAACGAGGATTAAAAGTTTAAACTACTTTTCTAAGAGGTAAGCGAGCTTTTTGTATTTATTATTTAAAAATTTAGAGTTTTATTCTTAGGATTCATGTCCATCACAAACGGAACAAATATCCAAATCTAATATCATCATATTTTATAAAAAGAAGGCTGTTCGAGTTTGTATTATGTCCCAACGTAACACGAAAGCATGTAAAATGTGAAAGTTATTGCACAAAATGAATGTGTTCAGCTTTTATTAAGTTTAAAAAAATTATATTATAATTTTTTTTGACCGGTTGGTAGCTGAGTCGGCATCGCGTTTGGGTCCCACCCAGGCGCCATGTATTCGATTCATCGGCTGGCTAAATCCTCCATCACCACACAAGTAACATTTTCAGCTTTCTGTGATGGTAGTAGGAGATTTTAAAATATTGTCAGGTTATTCTTAACCCTAGAATGTTTGCCTTTCTTTTTGAATTTTTAAAATTCTTTTATTTAAATTGCGTCTACAATGCAGAAATTATTAATCACTTAAATTTCCTGATTAAATTGTTCAAAGTAATTCAGGGAAGGACAAATCAGTGAAATATTAGAAACTCCTTTACAAAGATTTATTTAAGTAAGAAACTTGTTGTCATATAAAACCAGAGAGGATAAGAAAAAGTTGCATACTTTTGGATTCAACATTTGAGATTTTCTTTTGGAAAATATTCCAGCGTGTTTGTTATTTATATTATTATTTTCTTCTACTAATATGACCACTAGTTGCGCTTAGTTTCGATTTTATCATAACCGGTAGACTAGATTTAGTTTTCCGTATTTATCCGGCAAGTTTATTCAACGATTATTTATTTACGAGAGATGGGAAGGCTGATAGAGATATCGAAAGAAGGCTAAATGCGGTTAACTCCATTAACGGAGGACTGGACGTGGTTGGCGCTAACAAAAAACTGTCCAAAGAAGCGAAGCTAACAGTACACATTGGAGTGTTGGTAACTACGCTGATGTATGGCAGTGAAGCATAAAACTGGCAGAGGAAGGATAAAAGTAGACTGAAAGCTGTAGAAATGAAATCCCTGAAGAGTGTGTTTAGTAAAACCATGTATGATCGTGTGAGAAGTGGAGATCCGCAAAGAAAGAAAGGCTGGTGTAAGGTAATGAGGGACTCTCAGATGGTTTGGGATGTCAAGATCAAGTGAATCAGATACTTTGGTCGGAATATATATTAAGAATTAAGAATATATATGAGACGATGAATGTGAATGAGGCAAAGAGTGTAGGCCAAGATCAAGTTATTTAGCGGTCCGTTCTCTATGCTCTCCCCTGCGGAGAAACGGCGTGCTGGTTAGTGAAGTTCATTCACTGATTTATATATTACTAGCTGGGTTACCCGGCTTCGCTCAGGACAATAAGATAGTGTTCTGGAATGTTGCACAGTGATGTTCCCGATTTCCTATTCCTGATCATTCCACGACATACTCCGCCACTCCTTCCATAACTTTCTACAGCTCTATGGAACCTTCTAGAACTTTCCGGAAGACTGTTCTAGAAATTTAAAGAGGGCGAAATTTTCAGCTTTAAAAGCACGCCCTTTAGGTAAAAACGGATACCCTTATTCCCTAGGGGGGATAGAGATCTACCACACCATATAACTCCCTTGATCGAACCGGGACTCGTTTCTGAGTTTTTGCGAGCTGCACGTTTTTTTGGACTTTCTTTTGTAATATATGCCATATTCAAATAAATAAAATGTTACGTTCCCCTCCAGCGTTCCACTTCCACCTTCCCCGCCACCGCTCTCCCGCTCCCCCGTCCCGCCAACCCCCCTGGCACTTCATTTCTTGACTCCTCTCCCGCCCGGCCCATAGCCGAAACTTTTTTCTAATACTAACAATTTTAAACTCGTGATATCTTTCTAATTAAATATCCGAATTGAAAAATTCAAAAAGTCAAATAAAGGTATTAAAGCTGTCTTCAATATGAAGTAATTTATTTTAATAAGGATTAAAACCAAGATACAAATAAAGAGCCTTTTCAAGCGGCGACATTTAAATTAAATTTTTAAAATAAAAGAATACTTATTGTGGCATAACCATGATTGTTAGACATATGCTGTTGCGTGACCTTTTTTGTATATGACCTTTTTTGTAAATAATTATGTGTTCTATAAAGTCGTACTACATTATTTTATTCTATCATCAATAGTTTTCGCAGCGCACTCGATTTAAAGAATATTTTAGGTAATTTTTTTACACCCTGGGTTACATTATTGAAGTTTTAGTAAGGGTGCCTATTTTTTTTTAAATATAATATAACCTATGTTACCCAGGGATAGTGTAGCTTCCCAACAGCGAAAGAATTTTTCAAATCGGTTCAGTAGTTTCGGAGCCTATTCGATGCAAACAAACACACAAACAAACAAACAAACAAACAAACAAACAAATATTACCTCTTTATATAGTGTAGTAGATAGTAGATAGATGTAGTATATAGTAGATGTTACATCGACTGAATTTGATGAATCCGAAATTAATTTATTAAGGATCAATGTACTGGTAAACTTTTAGGTGTTAAATGTTGATTCGTATTTCTGAAGACATCCTCATATTTAGGTTAACGTTTCAGAGAGCCTTATAATGTCCAAACCAGGGAACATTAATTTGTAAAGAACAGTGCGTGAAATTTTGCGTGCGTTTTTCTTGTATCAGTGATAACTCTCAATGCCGGATAACTGTTAATCTATGCTAGTGGCAGCTTTGTCGATCGCACATTAGAAAAACATACGCTAAAAGTTTTACAACATAAATTTATTATCTGTGAGAATAATAATTCACGTATGGCCGGCATATTAGAAGTTTTTAGTAATGGTGTCAGTTGGCTCATCTTGTCAGGGCTCCTACCGGAGAGCAACTTAATAAACTTAAATATCTTTCTTAGAGAGCTTAAAAAGAGCAACGTCAATTTCAGGTCATAACTCATTAATGTATAAAACCATGCAATTTAAAACTAACGATGAATCACTGCGACTTCAAAAAAACATTTTTCTTAGAGGTTTTCAAATTTTGTTTTATTTTTACAGAGAGGGGACGATGACTCCGTCGTTCGCAATATTCACCATCATATATTTTCTCATCGCCGCAGAGTGGTTTTCACATGGAAATGGTCAAGAAACAATTTTAGAAGCAATTATTCCAGAACCACCACCCGCTGAAAATGTTTATCAAGTAAATTTTCTCGACAATGCAAGATCCAAAAGAACTCCGCATCACGCGGAAGATACTGAGAGAATCATCTGGCCGATAGCAAAAAACGATATTTTCTACAATGGTCCTAAGGAACGATTATTTGGAAGAAACCCACAAAAATCTAACAGCTTTTTGGATATATTGATGAAGAGTCTGATTACGCCGGAGCTTCTTAGATCATCACGTCATTGGGAATCCAACAAAGGGTTTGAACTGACGAATACCATCACCGATGATGAAGACAAGTTTGTTAACAGACGTAATGAAGATCTAATTCCAACATGGCCGTCGAGGGGAAGAAGATCTGGAAATGATCCATTAAAAAGTAATAGAACTAGAAGAGACGATGATTTTGAAATGTTTTGGGGAAATAGAGGAAAGAAAAATGACGAATCAGATGTATTTTGGGGAAATCGAGGTAAAAAAAGTGACGACAGTGATCCATTTTGGGGAAATCGAGGACGTAGATCTGATAAACAACCTCCTCTATCGAGCCGCCAGCAAAGAGACGACGATTCGCCATTTTGGGGCAACAGGGGAAAGAAAAATGACGAAGATCAATTTTGGAGTAATACGGAGAAAAAAGATACCGATGATCCGTTTTGGGGAAATAGAGGAAAAAAGGATGACGAACCGTTTTGGGGAAATAGAGGAAAAAAGGATGACGAAGTATTCTGGGGCAATAGAGGTAAAAAGAACGATGAACCATTTTGGGGAAATAGGGGTAAGAAGGATGATGATCAATTCTGGGGAAGTAGGGGGAAGAAAGACGATGATCAATTTTGGGTAAATAGAGGGAAAAAGGATGACGAACCATTTTGGGGAAATAGAGGCAAGAAGGACGATGACCCATTGTGGGGAAATAGAGGTAAAAAGGACGATGAACCATTTTGGGGAAATAGGGGAAAGAAAGATTATGACCCATTTTGGGGAAACAGGGGTAAGAAAAACAACGAAGACGACCCCTTTTGGGGAAATAGAGGAAAAAAAGACATTGTCGATCAATTTTGGGGAAATAGAGGGAAGAAAAATGTTGAAGACGATCCCTTATCGGTAAATGGGGGAAATTATGACATTGAAAATCCGTTTTGGGGAAACAGGGGTAAAAAAAATATTGAAGACGATCATTTTTGGGGAAATAGAGGCAAACGAGATATTGGCGATGATCCGTTTTGGGGCAATAGAGGAAAAAGACAGTGGGAAAATGTTCTAAGTAATCACCGAGTTTCTAAAAATGACGACATTGATCCCTTCTGGGGAAACAGGGGCAAAAGGCCAGATAACTGGTTGGAACTATTCAAAGCAGCGCGGTTGTATCACACGAGACCCTTTGGTAAACAAAGTCTTGGGCGATTTTCTGATTCATCAAGGAATTTCAGAGTTGATTCAGAACCCACAATATCAGTTAACGAAATTAAAAACAGATACGACGACCACGCGACGCATAGTTCACAGAAAGCAAAGTTGTTTACGCTCATTTCTGCAATTTTGAAAAATAGACATCAAAATTATGATTTAATCATGACCGATGAAAACATTTTTCACCCAAAAAATAAAACAACAACTAAAGAAATTATTTCTAGTGAAGGGAAGGTAATCAAAGACAAACCGAATTATCTAGAAGACATAATTGAATTCAAAGATAATTCGTTAAATGAACCAAAACCACCTAAACAAAAAAGAGATCTAAAATCGTATTTTTACAGCGTGTTAAACACGTTTAATAAAGTTCATGTTTTTGATAATAATCAACAAACATCACATAAAAATTCAAATAAAGCTACAAATAATAATTTTACAGTGATTTCGACAGTAAAAACGATTGGTGTTATGAAAAAAAACCCGGACAATACAGAACACCCTATTAAAGCGACTTCGATTTATAATAACTCATTTGTAACAAAACCTATGAATAAATTTGTCAAGGACTCAACAGATGAGATCAGATTGTCGCACAATGAATGAAAACCATCTCAAAAGTATATCGAAAAAGGACAATGATTTGGAAAGATACGGCAAAATTAAAGTTCCTCTAATAATAAATTTTACGACATAACATTACGAAGTATGTTAAGTTATCCTTAAAAAGGCCAATCGTTGTATTAAGTACGTTGTTTTAATATACCTAGTTATGTAAAACTTTTCATGGCAGAAAAGCCGAATAAAAATGTCGAAAAAAAAGGCAAAATTGTATTTTAACATTTTCGAATAAATTACCCATTGTTATACTGTGTGGCTGGCATAGCTATAATAAATATTATTATTGCAAACATGAATAATGTAATTCACCAACATATTGTTTTTTATTAAGAAACCTTTCCTAAAACACTCGCATATCATTCTGTTGGATAATGGACACGAGAGTTCTTATTTATAAATATCTCTACACAATACGTATCTACATTATGAAATGGTACGTCTACCCTTACGAATATTTTCTGTTATGTTAGAGTCCTATGATGTCCTCATTGTACGAGAATTTGAGAGGAGGAATGGGGTGGTTGGACAACAATTGGCTATTCAAATCTGGTCGTAAGATAAAATCAAATGCTTGAATAAAACTATTAAAATCTGTTTCTCAAACTCATAAGTTAAAAATAACTCGACTAGTGTACTGCAAAATTCTAGTTGACCTTGGCTCTGGTCACTTCCACAGAATTCCCCAACACATGGGTAAACCGTGCACTACACACTCTTATTGACGTTTAATAAGTTATTCATACAAAATATCATAATTGTTGGAATGAAGGCTGGAACTCCTCAGGTAACCATATACCATAAAATACCATTGGACAGATATCGCCAACCTGTTTTGTACACATGAATTTTACGACAAGCATAAAATTTGGAAAAAGAAATCTGTTGGCTCTTGATACTTGTATATATGTATATAAAATGTTTGAAAACAGGGACAATTATTTTATAAGCAAAATACATTTATAGAATTACTAATTTTCGCGTGGAATTAGGGAGAAATTACTGTACACATATCTAATCAACCACAACCTATTCAAAAATACATTTGGTATAAGTACCACAAGGATCGGATTTCGGAAGATATTATTAATGGTCTATATTATATATACTTATATGGTAAAAAGTAGGAGGGATATCATGAGAAACCAATAATAATTATATATGTATAATGATATTTTCCTTGTGATTTGGATGACAAAATCAATTAAAACATAATTGAGTTTCTCTGTAAGGAAAGAGGAGGTTTATTCTGTTAATCTCACAAGATTTACATAGATAAAAGTATCTAGTAACAAAACATACCTGTAAGGAAAGAAACGACATTTAATGTTATTAATGTAATGTCGATTCCTTAATCACAATCACAATAGTAATTAATTTTAATTATTTAAATTAATCTTATAAATTTGCTTTATCATAGCCATAGATGATTTTTACTATATTTTTAATTATCCATAGATTATAAAATATCGAGTCGACTGTTAAGTAGGTACTGTGGCACTTATCCAGTGACAGTCTACGGTACATACAGTACGGTACATACGATACGAGTCAAGATCGGCATTGTTTTAAATTAAAGAAAATCATATTTTTCTTTACAAATGTATATAAATAACACGAAGTAATTAAAACAATGTATACCTTTAAAAATATGCCCTTTTCAAATAATATCCAGAGCAATAAAAAAAATCCAACAACAACTTTACGGTCATACAAAATGCCGCAGTTTCCGGTTAAAAACAAAATTACAGTGTGGATGTTTTATAGAATTTACACTGAAAGAATTTTCAACAAAATATGAACATGACAAAATTAACTAAGTTTTTAAGAATAATTTTTGGATTTCTTCAAATTTCTCAATCTCTTCAACATTAAAAATGAACATTTCCCTTCTACAGATAAGAAATATAGACACAAGTTGTATCGGCAGACTATTTGCATATTAGCAGAAGTAGTTTATCCGCAAGTGGAATGTTATTGGCAATTTCTCAAAAGAGTCGATTAAATTGAAAGTGGTAGAGCCTGTTTGGAATGATCTAAGGGAGATATTACTCTAACAGCTGGGACTTAACACGATATTGTTTCAACCAGTTTTATTCGCGATCATGGCCTAACTTATTTGGCAAATATTCTGCATCATGTTCCTAAATGCATGCCTGCTTGTTCGTAAATAAATCCAGTATAAATAGACTGTCATTTATTTCACCTTCCCACACTTGCTTCCTTTTCATAGTATTAATGAATTCAGAAAACCCTTTGACTTTTTTGTTACATTTTTTTTACTATTTAGCATCTCAAATTTTTTTTTGTTAATTTTAATTCAGGCAATATACGGTATACCAACTAAATATAACACAAAATAAAACTAAGTGTCCCCGAAGGGGTGCGCAGAGAGGATGGACCGCGCCGAATAGTAAAAGTATAAAACTTATCATGGAGAAAACTATTTGTTTATTTATATTACTAGCTGGTTCCCGGCATGCCTTGCAATACCATATTCAAAGAAATAAACTGTTTCTCCCTGCATGTCATTTCCCGTGCGTCCTCATTCCCCTCCCGCATCCCATACTCGCGTTCCCCTTTCACCTTCCCCGCCCACCCTCTCCCCTTTCCCGCTCCCCCGTCGTGCAAACCCCCCCCCCGCGTTCAGTTTTCAAACAGCTCGCCACCTATTACAATTTTTTTATTAAAATTTTCATTTTTCGTAAATTACAAATATTCTTTTTTTGTATATTATAAGAACAATCAATCAAATTTGGTAAGAACCTATTTAAAATATCTATAATTTTAAAAATCCATAGACAATTCTTTTTATACAAAAAGCAGCTGCCTGCTCAATTTATTAAAAAAAAAATTATTAAAAGATTTGTCTATGGATTTTTTATATTATAGATATTTTATAAATTATAGATATCTATAATTTATAAAATCCATAGACAATTCTTAATACAAAGAAAACAGCTGCCTGCTAAATTTAATTTTAAATTAAATTAAATTTAGCAGACAGCTGTTTTTTTTTGTATTAAAAGCATTGTCTATGGATTTTTTAAATTATAGATATATTAAATAGGTACTTATGTTAATTTCACCAAACGCGCGAACTGTCAAACGTGCGAAGTTAAAATAGTCGTTAAGTTTTCTGAAATTATTAATTTTTTGCGCAATTTTCTTAATTTTTCTTTCCGTAAGAACCTTCTACAAAGTATAAGAAAACTTAAAAAAAGAGATGAATGAAATAGGTAAAGTCGTTCTGAAGTTATGGCGTGACCAAGGGAAACAGGGATTCATTGTTATATATGTAGTTTTATCAGTGTATAAGTGAAAAAAAATCTTCGTAAATAAATTCTTTTGATATTCATACCAACTTATTTTTAAAGGAATTTTTCAATAGTATAGAATGAATACATCTTTGTTTGGAAATTGGTTAATAATGCACGTAAATTATAATTTTATAATAATTTCAGGTCAAAAAAAAACAGGCCAACTGTCAGAGATCAACTATCGGCTCACCGAAATGTACAATAAAACCATTTCATTGCAATGTTACAGATTAAGTAGTGTGTATATTGAGGGTTATTCAATCTCGAATACCTTCTCATTCAGGGATGCTATTGGATAGAATTATCACACCGGCGATCCGATGTCACAGCTGGGATGACCGGTATAAGATAATGTGATAACTCGATAAAGTCAAGTTGCCTTCCGGTCCTACCGGCGCATCTTCATGGAAAAATCTATGGCAAGACTGAAATACTTTCAGCTAACCCAGAGTGAATAGACTCGTAACCCTTTGTTAAAAGATTTAACGAGCGGTTGAGGAAGCAATTAAGTTTCCTTTTAAACTTATTGTTAAAATATCCAAAAAGTTATTATTATAGTTTCGTTATGTTTTACCACTATTGAATTGTTTTACACTTGAAAATTGATTGTAACTACTCCAAATAAAGTATTTTTACCGTAAAATAATTGTTCACTTTCTATAATTAACCCGTAACCCTGGTAATTTTAAATCGTCCTTTTTAAATAATATTTTTTAAACTGGTCAAACTGAACAATCATCATCACAACACCATAATTTCACAACAATTTAAACTACAGCAGAAAGCGAAACCCAAAACCGTAACCTCCCGACCCAAATTCAGTGCATATTTCGCATTCCACTACCACGAAATATGGCGCTGTGAAATATGTACACCAGAAGTAAAATGCATTTACTTTTATTATGCTTATTATACACGGTGTCCGAAAACTCGTAGTGCAAGTGGGAAACTGGTGACTTTTTTTTTTAAAGTTGGTTAAAAGATCTTTTTTTATGTATTCTCTATGCTCTATGTGATGTAAATTCGCCGCTTGTGTTGCGAGGTTCCGGACATCGTGTAAATGTAAGTATCTGCCAGGCTCCGAGTTAAGGCCTGGGTTCGATTTGAACGGTTCCTTAGCGTCCATTTTTCTGCCCGTCAGCATTTGCTTAATTTTTAAAACGATATGATTGACGGTTTAATCAACAGACGCTTAAAAAACCAAACTAACGTTTTGGCAAAACACCGACGAGCCGAGAAACGGCTGTTAAAATGACCTAAAATACATATATTATACCCTTGCATTTTTTTTAACGTTAGCTTCACACAGGAGGCCCTGAGAAAAATAATTCCCCTCAGGGCCTGTGTCATCTTTGGGGATGCTGTGGGGACGGCCTATTTAAGGGAAAGTTAAAAGAGGAAGAGGAAGGCAAAATGTATGAGGGGTGGATAGGAATCTGGGGGTCAGTGTGTCCGGGAGTGACGGAGATATCTATCTATCCCTCCCACTGCGGTGCAAGGCAATTTTTGAGGCACTGAGACACTCCTGCTGGAGAGGTCAAAATATCTCCCTCAACCAGTCTCTCCTGATCTGGCCTGCCACGTGGTTGGTGGGCAGACGCATTCGCCGCCAAGATCCGGACAAACCTAACCCAATGAATCCGGGAACCCCTGCTAAGTCACCAAACGTAACCATCACTATGGCAAAGGTGTTGGTTATCCAATAAATGGTTCCCGGGGCGGCGGTACCCATACCCGCCTCCCAAATATTGTTGTTATTTTCTGATTTGATCGCTACGTCAAACACAACGTTGTTCAAACAAATCTGGACTCTAATGACATTTACTACAGATCGCCTTCATCGCAATACATCGGTCACTGGTTTGTTTATAACTTGGTTGTGCAATTCTGAGCTCTCATAAGAGTGATTATTGCATAACAAATTGATTCAGTTCGTTCTGTGACCTGTCGCATTTCTTGACTAATATTTACACTCTCAATGAAGTCAGTAATAAGGCCACTTAATAATATCACGGAGCGTCGGTTTACAAACCATCCTTCAGTAGAGCAGGAAGCTAACGCGGACCATTGTACAAATACTGTTAATATCCTGCTTTAAAATAATAATATAGCGATTCTTACTTCACATTTCATAGATTATGATATTTTATTATAGAAATAAGAACGCTTGTAGAATTATTTAGACAGAAATGAAAACCATTATACTTAATGAGTTTTGATAACTCATGGGAGTGCAACTTCGTTGTATGTTTTTTTTTTTTTTTAATAATTATTTGATTAATACGTGCTTTTTCACAATATATTCATTTAAAATATTATAAAATACAATTTCTGCACGTTGCAGATTAATAAATACTTTCAGTATCGCCCATGCGAAAGACCACCATTCACAATTACAATCGAAACGTTGATTTAAACGCCTTAGTCAGTTTTGAATAACCAGTTACTTCCCAACCTTTCTCATCTCCATTTCCTTCCCCTCCCCACTACCTCCAGCCTCACAATACACCCCAATTGGGGATTCCACAGTCTCACTGGCTCTTTTCAATTGGGAGGTACCTACTCGCATATTTTTTTTATATTTTAAAAGAATACGTTTAATTTACTAAAAAAAAGATAGAATGCGATACAAGTAAGGCCAGTATTTATTTTAACCCATTTACGAGCTCTTTTTTTAAAATATTAATTTGCTAATATATTTTTATAAAATGTAGGTACGAATATAATATGAAAATTGTGAAATTTAATGTTCGTTAACGCTTCGTTTTCAGATCAATTATTTGCGTATATCTTACAAATACTTACATAATTAGTAAAACAAAAAATTCAGATAACACGATACCTTTAAAAACCATTTAAAACATAATAAGGCTAATAAAATAAGTAGAATTCTGTAGGTTGGTAAACCTACCTACAGGATTAAAAAAGAATTTTAAAAAGGTTTCATAAATGATTAACCTGTTTCGAGATCTATCTTCTCCAATTATGAGAAGTAGGCAGTTACAGATTAAGCCATTTTCTAAAAATTGCTCACCCTATCTAATAAATACTTTTATTTTAAACAGTACTAATATTATGAATTGTAAATGTACAAAGGTAAAGTAGTAAGAGTAAGCGAACTTCCTAATTTACTAACTAGGCGTCTTTTAATGCTACCAAAATCCTTGCATTCTCCTGAACTACGGTTTGCAAATACGCTCCCGGATGGATATATCAAAACGCATCGTGACACTTGAAACATTGTTCTGCGGTTACATTCCAATCACAGAGAAAGATCACTAATTCATTTGTTTGTCATTTGGACTGGACCTAAATTTAAATGGACAGAGCGCATTTCTTCTTAAGCGACGCGGCGAAGAGTTCTGTTCATAAAAGTTTGTTGATTTCTGATGTAATTCGAAATATTTAATAGTGGTCAAACAATATATAATGCATTGAAGACGAAGATAATATTAAATTAATCGAAACGCAAATTTAAAAAAGAACAATAAAAGCCAAATAAAAATGCAACGGTCGCAACTGCGATTTTCTTTTACATTTTTTAGTATTATCTTTTTCTTCAATGATATATTACACTAATAGGAATAACCCATCAAAGTTATTATAAAGATTGTTATTAAAATAAAAATTTAAAAAATAATTATTTTGTAGTCGAAGTTAATAATATTTGCAAAATTACAATAACATTTACATCAGTTGGTGACAGTTACGTTTCAGAAGGAATTTCCCACAAAATTAATGAGAACTTAGGTATGACTTTTAAAAAATTATTTATAAACCACACAGATCGGGTGATTATTAATAATAATGACTGGATATTTTGTAAAGCTCCGTTTTTAGTAAAAATTAAATCAAGGGTGTTATACAATTTATCATAGGGTCTTAGGCTCTATCTAATTTTATTATTTACAAACAGATCCAGAAAATATACTTACCTGGTAGGTCACTTTAGATAAACACCCTTTTATTAGAAAGTTTATGCTTGGAGATGATACGACTTAGCACAGGACACTATATATTATAACACTGGACGATGCATGATTTTACATTTGCTACCTACCCCCCATCACTATTGATGTTACATTTATGAGAAGATTAGTGCCAAAAGAGAAGTTAATATTTATTTGAAAAGACTGGAGAATTTAAAAAGCTCGCAAGTTCTTATTTGCATACCTTTTTATGCAATTAGTTATCTAAAATCTCGCAGGCTGTGAAGGTGAAGGTGAAAGGTTTTTGACTATGTTTTTGACTGTGCGTAAGGTGAGTTTATCTCTAAATTCTGCATAGTCTGTAATCATCCTTAAATCATGTGGCAGTCCATTCCAGGCTTTAGGTCCTGAGTCCTGACACTCATTGAACTTAGTATCTGGTGTGAACTTTGATTCCTTCAACCTTCCGATAGCTGATGATGCTCCTAACCTGAGGGTTGACTGTCTAAAATTAGAATTTTCTGGAATATCCATATCCGATAAACCCACCATTATATACTAGTATGTATGTGTATTCTGGAACAAAAGTCCTAACATAAAAAACATGCACATTTGTACAATGCACGTGACTAGTAGTTTTTCCAACATACTTAGACCTAGTGTTAATTCAAATTAACGAAAAATAACTTTTACACCATAAAGAAAAACAAACAAAAAAAACCTACAAAAAATTATACAACTTAAGTTTTTCCTCATTTCTCCTGGTCACAGCATAATAAAGTTTGAAGTTTTTTTTTAAATTTCACATCCAACGTTAGTATTAAATAAAACTGGTGAATACAAAGATTAAAAATATGTAAAATCATTATTTACGAATGTAAGTTTCTTAAAAATTGTAAAGATTACCGCAAGCATTCCGAGGAAAAAAATATATCTGAATTCCAAATTGTGATTCGAAATGACTATTTTTAAATCTATGTCAAAGGTTAATAAAAGATAATTCATGGAAATGCGATAAATCAAAAAGCTATTATTGTAAATTGAACAATTATTTATGTGTGTTTTTACTTCATAATTTTATTATTTAACACGGTCTGAACAAAAACATAAATTTAATGTTATCTCATAAGAAGAAATTTTACTGCTTCTTCGTGTCAAAACACGATTGCATGCTGTTCCATTGGCGCCAATGACGTCATTCAGGATTGTTTAGTGACTAGAACTGAATACCTGGGACGCCGAACTTAATTGGCAATTATTGAAGTATGTTCGTAAGTTTATTAGTTAGATATAAGTATTATTATAATATATATTTGACGGCCTCTGTGGTCGAGGGGCAAGGCTATCGACTGATAATCCGAAGGACACGGGTTCAAATCCCGGCGGGCGCAAATAAATTTAATTTATGAATTTAACTAATTAAAAATATTGCAGTACGTTCCAGAGTGGATGATACTCTCAGTGAGATACTCTCATGATGATACTCTCCTTGGTGTGAGACCTCCATTCAGAATTGAAATAATAATAATGTTATTTGGATGATTTTTAAAGCGCCGGTTTCGTGAAATATCCCTCTTCCCCATCTCATTCCCCTCCCTATTACCTTCAGCCTCACAATATGCTTAATTGGGAGATGCCATAGTCTCATTGACTCAAGACTAGAGCAATGGGAACTCTTGCTTAATTGTTTATTTCGTTTATTGACTCGCCAAAAAACAAAATATCACATATAATTATTATATTAAGTTTACAATTTGAATATGGTTATAACAATTCCAATATTATAGTATATTATATTATAGTAACAATAGTTATAGTAACAATATATGATAGTAAAAATTCCAATTAAAGGTGAGCACACTATTCATCTCAATGTTCTTAATATGTTGGCATACATAATAATAAATAATACAAGTAGGTACGTGCATAAAAAAGGGCATCTTGAGTGAAAATCCGCTGTAAAAATATTTTTACCAATTTCGACTCTCCGAAGAAGCATGCGGCAATAACAAAATACGACACACTTATATGTGTAGTCGGCTTAGTAAAAAAACCGCTAAAGATTCGTATTTGCATATAATATAAAGTATGTCGTATTTTGTTATTGCCAGATGCTTCTTCGAATAGTCGAAATAATTATTGATAGTAAAAATATTTTTACAGCGGATTTTCACTCTAGATGCCTTCAGATATAAGTATATCGACTTTGGTTGTATGGCCGTATATCCTCTTTGCATACTTACTTGAAGAAAAAATCTTCTAAAGGATCAATTGTTGCCGGACCAATTGTCGGGTCACCGTGTGTATGTGTACATGAATGTACCTATTTGTCTGAATTGTATTATGTATTGGAGGTGCCGTCTTTCTTAAATGACGGTAGGGAAGTCAAAAAATATGTCGGAAAATTTATATATTTTTTATTTTTGTAAAATCAGTATCCAATCTTCAAACCACTCCAAAATTAAAAGGCAAAGAAAACAAAAGAAAGCGACATCTAGCGACTACGAAGAAGAAAACACAAATACTAATAAGAAGACCAAATTTATAGGAAAAGGTGCACTGGAATTCGACGACAAAAATATCGAAAAAATCAACCTTCACATTGATAAAAAAAATTGCTTCGTAGTATCCCACTCTTGTCTACTTTAGTTTTCTGAAGGTTTCACTTTTACCGCGTGTGAATTGCACACTTTGTTTTTTTTTGTATTTGTAGTAGGTGGTACCTACACTAAAAGCATGTCATACAAGCATTAAATTAAGAATTATTATAAATAATAATTATTAGCCTGAAACACTCATCTACATTGAAAAACCGAATACATGCCGCCGACGGGACTTGAACCCGCGTCCTTCTGATTACCGGTCAACTGCTCTGACCATTGAGCTACGTGGGCATTCAATGTAGATGAGTGTTTCAGGCTAATAATTATTACTTATAATTATTTTTACCTATTGTGCTATGCATAAAAATCTTGTCTTAAACATTAGTTTATCAATTAAAAATAATAATGAAATTAAGAATTTCTACTATTGGTTTTCCCAGGAGCACATATCGTATGTGCGATGTAATATTAACCAAGTACATAGAGAACAGTGTAACTACTGCAGCAACTTTAACCACCGCATTCCGAGAGTCCTGACATTTTAAGTAATGCCCACACATTAGCCGATATGCAAAATTAATGCGAGGGTACAACTGCGCATGTTCACAGGGCTGATATTAGTGGAATTGCTTATATAAATACTGGCAGGTCTTGCAGGCTTGCTAATTCTTCCACTCGTATGGTATGAACCTCATTCCTACAAATAATAATAATAATGATATACAATGTTTGGCTTTTCCGGAAACTATAGAACATGTTAAATCGGGATGTTCTGTATTAGCGCCGTCAGAGTATTCATCTAGGCACAATCAGGTTTTAAACATAATTCACCAAAGTTCGGTAATTAAAGTTAACTTGATTGACTGAGGTAATATAGTATCATATTATGAATACGAACCAAATTCATTTTTAGAAAATGAATTTTATAAAACATATTATGATAAAATTATACTAACATACAGAACAATTAGTCATAATAGACCCGATATAGCTTTACATGACAAAATTAAAAAATAACTTTTATTATTGAAGCCGCTTTTCCAAATTCCTGTAATATTCAAAAAAACTATTTCTGTAAATAAGAAAATATATAGATTTATGAAATGAGATTAAAAGAATTTGGCATGGCTAAAAGAAGATCTGAAAAATGCGTACAAAAAACGGAACAATATTAAATTAAAACTTCAACTCTTACATATTGAACTTGTTCATGAACTTCATGCTGTTGAATGGGACTTGTTCGATGACAAAATTAGAAACTTCGTTTCTACTAAAGCGTTTAAAAAAAGTGAAATCTTAAACAAAAAACTTATGCATTGCTTACCAAACATTAAATAATAGTGACCATATAAAACATACGCATCAGTTTTTTGATCGCGTCAAAATCTCTCTTCTGGACAATTTAACAATCAAGAAATCAACCTCTTAGCTAAAGGTCTTAAATACAACTTAAAATATAATAAAAATGACTTTAATAATGCTATTCAAAATGTTGCAGTGGACATCGAGACTGCTCTGTATAATAAACCCAAACCGTTCCTACACAAAAGTGCCGAAACCTTAAAAAAATTAATTCCAAAATTTAATCTTGAACTAAAAACAGATCCTGAAGCTATCATCATGGAGAATATACGGAATAAGTTAAAAATTAACAATTTAATCCTGACAAAAGCCGACAAGGGCAACACTGTGATCATATTAAACTTAAGACAATAAAAGACTTAAGAACGATCACAGACTCGGCAGAATTTAGAGCTAAACTTAAAACCCACCTTTTCAGACAGTCGTATCCATAAACTCAAATTCTTTCACCTTCACATTCAACGCCCGCGACACTGTAAATAACTAACCTAAAAATGTAGAGAAAAAAAAAAAAAAGTAAAAAATAACTATTTGTAAGCGTTTTTAAAGGTCATTTCAGTAACATTCTCCAGCCCTAAAGAGTCCTAAATTCTCCAGTCTTTTAAAATACATATTTTGATATTATCAACTCCACTTTTGCCACTAATCTTTTAAAATGTAATACTTATAGTGATGGGGGTAGCAATGCAATGTCCAGTGTTTTAAATATAATACCCTCCGCGTGCAAAGCCGTATCTTCTCCAAGCACAAACTTTCTAATTAAAGTGTTTATCGGAAGTGACCTGCAGGTAAGTATGTTTCTGTATCCATTTTTAAATATTAAAATTAGATAGAACCTAAGAATTATGAATAAATTGTACAGCGCCCTTGAGGTGATTTTTCACAAAAACGGCGCTCTATAAATTATCCAATACGGTGCCCCAGATTTTATGTCCGGGTTGAATCTTTCCCTAATGAAAGACTAAACCCTTCCACACACTTTTCCACAAATGAATATCTAGTAAATTAACGCAATGTAAGTGCACTATATAAGAATAAAACAATACAAGAACAATACGTCAATCCACCAGAAACATAATGGGAAAATATTTCACCGACTCCAGATATTTTCATATCAGAGGGTTCGGCTCTGATGAAATCCTAACTGGTCCGATAAATACTACTGATCCCTCAATATAAATATTTAAAAAATCTTTCGTAATCCTACATGTATTTAAAATGACCGACTTTTGCATTTTTATGTACAAATTTTTTGACAAATCTAATACGCCTAAATTTTGAATGAGAGAGCTAGGTATAATGCCAGTAGCCGAAATAACAAATGGTAATATTTTTATAGTCTGAGAATGCCAAATTCTTTTAATTTCATTTCCTAAATCTGTATATTTTCTTATTTTTTCAGAAACAGTTTTCTGAATATTACAAGAATTTGGAATAGCGACATCAATGATATAAGTTATTTTCTTAATTTTGTCATGTAAAACTATATCGGGTCTATTATGACTAATTGTTCTGTCTGTCAGAATAGTTTTATCATAATAAATTTTATAAAATTCATTTTCTAAAAATGAATTTGGTTCATATTCATAATATGGTACATTACGGCAGTCAATCAAGTTATGTTTAATTACCAAACTTTGGTGAATTATTTTTAAAACTTGATTGTGCCTAAATGTATACTCGGACGGCGCTAATACAGAACATCCCGATATAATATGTTCTATAGTTTCCGGAAAAGCCAAACATTTTCTACATAAATCATCAATTTGATTTACATCTTTGATGATATGCTTCCTATAATTTTTAGTATTAATGACTCTATCTTGTATGGCAAGCATAAAGCCTTCTATTTCTGCGCTCAACTCTCCAATACTCAACCATTTGTTTGACGAAAATTTGTGAACATATGTTTGGTTGAGATAATTGAAGTGTTTTGCGTGAAGAATGTTATTTGACCAGGAATCTAATAATTCCTGGTTGGTATTTATAAGAATGCTGGTATTCTCGTCGTATAAATTTAATGGTGAAATATTTCTATCTGCATTGCAAATTATTTTGTGCATTTCTGAACTATCAGCTTTCCTATGGAAAAAAATTCTTAGCATTTCTACCTGATTATGTTTTAAAGATGTTATTTTGACTATACCTCTACCTCCTAAATTTCTGGGTAAATTAATTCGTTCTACAGCTGAATTTGGATGATGGCAATGAAATTTTGTTAATGAAGTTCTAATTAATCGTTCTAAGCTGTCTAAATCTGTATTAGACCATTTGATTATGCCAAATGAGTAAGTTAATAGAGGTATTGCGCAAGTATTTATTGCCTTTACTAAATTTTTAGCAGATAGATTGCATTTCAAAATTTTTCTGATCCTAGTTTTAAATTTAATCCTAATATCATTTTTAATACTAGTATGATCTAATCTATTTGATTGCGGATATCCTAAATATTTATAAACCTCACCCCCTTTCATACTTTCAATTTTGAAATTCCTAAATATTTATAAACCTCACCCCCTTTCATACTTTCAATTTTGAAATTTCTAAATATACCCTCGTCTCCATCTACAATTTTACCTTTCTCTATATGGATCGTTCTACATTTATCTAAACCAAAAGTCATTTTAATATCATCTGAAAAAATTTTAACTACTTTAATCATTTTTTCTAAATTTGGTTCAGAATTCGAATATAATTTTAAATCATCCATAAATAATAAATGAGAAATTATATTTCTCTCTCTAGTATTACCTTTAATTTTTATTCCAAACTTGCTTTTAATTAACATTTTAGATAGAGGATTTAATGCTAAGCAAAACCAAAGAGGACTCAATGAGTCTCCTTGAAAAATCCCTCTTTTTATTGAAATGCCCGGTACTATAATTTTCTTATCTTTCAAATTCAAAAGCAAATCGGTATTCCAAAATGCCATAATTTTTTCCAAAAAGCTAATAATAATTGGGTTAATTTTGTATATATTTAAAACTTTTATCAGCCACGAGTGCGGGACACTATCATAAGCCTTTTGGTAATCTATATAACAAATATGTAAATTACGTTTTTGGGTTTGAATCTGTTTTAGAATTACAGAATCAATAACTAATTGTTCTTTACATCCCATATGTTTTCTACGACAACCTTTTTGTTGTTCAGATAAAACATTTTTTTCATCTAAATGAGTGTATATTAAATCTGTCAAGCAAGAGGTTAAAATTTTATATATTGTCGGTAAACATGTAATGGGTCTATACTGAGAGGGATTATTAATATGTTCGCTTTTAGGCAACATATAAGTAATGCCCTTAGTTAGAAAATTTGGAAAATTTTGAGGTTCTCTGACAAATTTTGAAAGATTTTTTGCCAAAAGGGGATGTAAAGTAGTCAGACGTTTATACCAAAAATTATGTATCCAATCGCAACCCGTGGCTTTCCAATTATGAGTACTTTTTATAATTTTGGCTAACAATTCAACCGATATATCAGAAAAACTCATTTGTTCAATGTCTGAACAATTGAGTTCTTCATTTTCTATCCACGGACCTGACTCGTTATGTTTTATATCTTTACTCCAAATATTTGTCCAAAAATCGCGCATATCTGATTCAGATGGCAACGGATTATTATTATTCGAAATAATATTTTGTTTATCGTCAAGTTTGGAATAAAATATTCTCATTTTTCAGAAATAATATTATTATTTTTTTTATTATACGTATAATTATATCTTTTTAATCTACTAGCTTTTACACCTAATTTTTGTTTTAACAAATCTAATAAATCATTGATTATATTTTCATTATTATTACTACCAATGCTATAACCAAATTTTCTCCCAATTACATCTACATGTCTCAAAATATTCCTACTTCTATTTCCGTTTTTATACTCTATTACTCTAGCTATGCTACTTCTTAAAAATACTACATCATTTTCTAATCTACTCTGCCATTCTGGTTTTCTATAATTATATGATCTATCATCAGAAGACGTTAATTTAACTCCTAACTTATTACATATAGTGATAGCACTAGCATACACTATTGTATGAAGATCTAAAAAAATTATTTTTAAATTAATTTTTAAATAATTTTTTTTTAAATTATTATTTTTTTTATTACGGTGCTCCAGATTTCATGTCCGGGTTGAATCTTTCCCAAATGAAAGACTAAACCCTTCCACACACTTTTCCACAAATGAATATCTAGTAAATTAACGCAATGTAATTGCACTATATAAGAATAAAACAATACAAGAACAACAATACGTCAATCCACCAGAAACATAATGGGAAAATATTTCACCGACTCCAGATATTTTCATATCAGAGGGTTCGGCTCTGATGAAATCCTAACTGGTCCGATAAATCCTACTGATCCCTCAATATAAATATTTAAAAAATCTTTCGTAATCCTACATGTATTTAAAATGACCGACTTTTGCATTTTTATGTACAAATTTTTTGACAAATCTAATACGCCTAAATTTTGAATGAGAGAGCTTGGTATAATGCCAGTAGCCGAAATAACAAATGGTAATATTTTTATAGTCTGAGAATGCCAAATTCTTTTAATTTCATTTCCTAAATCTGTATATTTTCTTATTTTTTCAGAAACAGTTTTCTGAATATTACAAGAATTTGGTATAGCGACATCAATGATATAAGTTATTTTCTTAATTTTGTCATGTAAAACTATATCGGGTCTATTATGACTAATTGTTCTGTCTGTCAGAATAGTTTTATCATAATAAATTTTATAAAATTCATTTTCTAAAAATGAATTTGGTTCATATTCATAATATGGTACATTACGGTAGTCAATCAAGTTATGTTTAATTACCAAAGTTTGGTGAATTATTTTTAAAACTTGATTGTGCCTAAATGTATACTCGGACGGCGCTAATACAGAACATCCCGATATAATATGTTCTATAGTTTCCGGAAAAGCCAAAAATTTTCTACATAAATCACCAATTTGATTTGCATCTTTGATGATATGCTTCCTATAATTTTTAGTATTAATGACTCTATCTTGTATGGCAAGCATAAAGCCTTCTATTTCTGCGCTCAACTCTCCAATACTCAACCATTTGTTTGACGAAAATTTGTCAACATATGTTTGGTTGAGATAATTGAAGTGTTTTGCGTGAAGAATTTTATTTGACCAGGAATCTAATAATTCCTGGTTGGTATTTATAAGAATGCTGGCATTCTCGTCGTATAAATTTAATGGTGAAATATTTCTATCTGCCTTGCATATTATTTTGTGCATTTCTGAACTATCAGCTTTCCTATGGAAAAAATTTCTTAGCATTTCTACCTGATTATGTTTTAAAGATGTTATTTTGACTATACCTCTACCTCCTAAATTTCTGGGTAAATTAATTCGTTCTACAGTTGAATTTGGATGATGGCAATGAAATTTTGTTAACAAATAGCTACAAATAACGGGTATGAGACCAAACTAGTAGATAACATTCTCAATAAAAAATTAAAACAAATAGCATCAAATAAATTTCTTTTTAATAAATCTAATAATAATTTAAATATACATCACCAATTCCAATGGCGTAGAGTACTTTTTACAAATAACTTTTCTACATTAAGCGTAAAAAAATTCCCTCCGAAAATAAAGCCCGCCTTTTACACTAACAAAAACCTAGGTAAATATTTAATTAACACTAAAGACATTGACGATAAACTTAGTCACTCTGGCATATATAAACTTAATTGTAACGAATGTTCTGCTTTTTACATCGGAAAAACGGCCCGGAATGTAAACATAAGAATTAAAGAACATCTAAGATGTTTAAATAGTAATGCTTTTTTAGAATTCGCGAACCAGCTACTAGAAACTAACCACTCATTTGATAAAACCTCCGGGACTAAAATATTACATAAAAATGGATGTGGAATAAGATTAAACAATCTAGAAGCCCTTGAAATAAAAAAAGCCGTCAATAACAAATCAAATATTATTAATAATCAAATCAATTTAACTGACAGTCCCATTTTTAATTCATTCCGTTAACCTCTTCTGAAACAGTCCCCTTTCCCTCCCTCTCTCCCCCCCCCCCAACCACCCATCCTGTAATAATTTTGTCTCCCTCTTATCTATTTGTATTTCTTACTGGCACCAATAGGGGGCCGTCTATTGTATTGCTATCTCTTTTATTCATTTTTTTAAATTTCTTATATATATATATGTGTCTGTATGTAATTATCTTTAGTTAATATAATAGCCCTGATGAAGCTTGAGCTAAGCGAAACCTGGTTGGCTGTCAAATAATTATTAATTCAAATAAAGTGGTGTTTTACAAAGTGTGTTTTTTCATTTAATATATAATGTCAAACCACAAAGTATTTTCTTCCTTCGATAAAATTAAATATATTAGTTTGTAAGACCGTAAATAAATAGACAAACTGAAGTATTTTCATCACAAAACACGTGCGCGGATCTTTTTTTGTGATTTTATTTAAACTAAAATTAAAATTCTGAAATATAATTTAAATAATAATAATAATAATAATTTATTGATTTATTTTTCTGCATGATTATGTGATTTGAAATGTGTGTTGCTTAATACAAAATTTTGGTTTGAAAATTTAACAAATCTACTAACGACCTACGGTATAACCTTATTACGCTAAAATAAACACATTTAATTATAATTTTAAACATAACTTTACAAGATAAAATAACAATCTTTTGAAATCAATACTTTTTTGTGGAAATGAGTCAATACGGCTAAAATTTTATTTAAAAATGACACATTTCCAGTTTTGTCTGGTTATTCCCTCTTAACTGCCAGTATTACAAAAACTTGCTGCTTTATAGTTTTTAAAAAGTGTACATGTCTTAAAAAAATTTGGTTATTTTCATTTGATAAAAAAATAATATGTTTCACCTAAAAACTTTTAATTCGTGGCGGAAATTCATTTACTGAAAAACTGTACTGTTAAGTTTTTGCAATTTTTTTTTAAATATTTTAAACCGAACCGACTTCGCCCTCTGTAGTTATTGTTATTCAGAAACTATAAAAAGTATATCGTAGCTATAAATCTTCCAATCTATCAACGCAAAATAACATTACTATTTTTTAAACTAATGTTTTTCCTTGAAATGTTGTTAACTTCAAACTTATAGGCAATAAGCTATTTGCAACTTCCCACGATCATAACTAACTTGAGAAAATTTGCACGTCAGTAACCCGCCTTTTCAATCTTAATTGTTCCAAACAAATAAACACGATCACTGTTTATGGAATATTGTTTCTCTCCTTATGGCCTTAGAGCTTAGCGATTTATCTTAGCAGTACAAATATGGAAATCTACCTTTAAGGTGTAGGCGTTTTCCCAGGATAAACGCCCTATCCACTAATAACAATATACCACAAACAGTAGGATATGAATTCATCAAAAGGAATATATAATAATGCAAGCATCCTTAAACTCTATGAAGATTATAAACTGCCTCTTTTCGTGGCTTCTCTTTGTTTTGTATTGAGCTTTTTCAGTAGCCGCAATTTCTGTGTTCGATTTTTTAGTGGAGACTCAAACCCGTGTGGGAATTCCGTTGACCCGACGCCCCCAGTGACATCTGTGAGCGGACTCGTGAACTGCGGTCACCGCTGTGACCGATATCGCTTGAATTTCCATTTGATATCAAATTACTCGTGAAATTGCTGTTGGAAAATAATTCACATCAAGGAGTGGTTGCTAAATGAGCGATGAAAATGAACACAGTAGTCAGTTGGAAGATTTATACGAACATATACAGAAGTAAACATTGCGAAAAAACTAGAAAAAAATATTCAAAGTATCTGTAAATCTTGTAAACAATTTAATTTTGTAGGTAGGCGTAGAGACCATGTTTTTAACTAGGGTGATTATACAGTACTTCTTTTTTAAAATGCAATTATTTTTAGGACACCGTGTAATTACACAGAGATAATTACACACTTAGGAATTAATTACATCTAAGGGAAAATGACACAGGAAGAAACATTTTCATACTTTGGCTTCTCAAATTATTTGAGCAAAAATGATGTAATATTTCTTTTCGACGGTCTCCGTTGTCGAGGCTTAAGGTTCTTGACTTTTGAAAGAAAAGTGCTGAGAAGAATATGTGGACCCGTGAAAGAGGGCGAATTGTATGATATTTAAAAAAGGCCCCTAGCATCTCAGCACATAAGATAATGCCGGATACACGCGTCCCAAAAAGAATTTTGACTGGACACCCAGGTGGAAAGAGAAAAGTAGGAAGACCCAGACTGAGGTGAGAAGACGAGGTAAGAGGGGATGCAGCACAGCTTCTCCAGGTACCAAACTGGAAGTCAGCCGCTGAGGACAGGAGGAGTTGGAGGCGACTGTTGCAGGAGGCCAAAGCTCGATATGGGCTGTAGCGCTATCGAAGAAGAAGAAGAAGGCTCTTGACTAGCAATCCGGGTGGCGGGCTTGAATCCAGGCGTGCGCAAATAAATTCTATTGAATTCTAAATATAAAACATATATGTATAGCACGTTCCAGAGCGGAAAATACTGTCAGTATCGCCATGGTGAAAGACCACCATTCAGAATTTCAACGTTACTAAAACGTCTTTAGCCGTATTTGGTGACCAGATCTGAATAGCCAGGTACTTCCCCACCTTCCTCTTCCCATCCTTCCCCATTACCTCCAGCCACACAATATACACCAATTTGGGATGTCATAGTTTCACGGGCTCCAGGCGATTGGGAGCAGTTGGAACTCTTATGCGGAATTCACATAAAAGGTCTACCTACTTGTGGAAAACAGTGAAATAAAATTATTTAGGTAGAAAGCGTTTTAAGGCGTAAATATTTAAATAGTTTAACCTTTCAGGCCCCGATTATATTTTTATTACAGGGTCTAAATATTTCCGCCTTGCAGTAAAATCCAAATAAATGTATTATTTCTGAACATATTCGAAAACTAAAAACTGTTTTTGACAGGTGATAAAATGAGCTTGCAAATTTATTATACTTGCAAAAAACCCAGTATATCGAATTAAAGATATTATTTTTTAGTATACAAAAATGAAACAGTTCTAAAAATGTTTTTAAAAACCTCACGTTTTTTCTAACAAAAATTACTGACAAAAATACACACATTTGTTATCAGACAAGCGTATCATGAACGTTATTGTACTTTCTTGTCATTCCGCGTAAAAATAATTCATAAAAAATTCACAAAGTTTCATAATTTTTTTTTTCAAATTATGCTCCGAAACTGAAACCGAAAGCGTGGTGTTTTCTTTTTCTAACACCGTTTATATCATACTTCTCACTATCTTAGTAAGAGAGTTACAATGATTTCTATGAGATCTGTATGATCCGAAAGACGAACAAATAATATGCATTTTATTCGTCAAGTTTAAACCTCGCCCCAATAGCTGCCTCAGTCCTAGAATATAATTGTTTCATTACATTTGTATGGACGTTGATGGTCTGTATTGTGACGTTAAGTATTGTTTATAATCTTTACAGTATAAAGCCAAGTCGCTCCCGCTATCTGTACGCTTAGATCTTTTAAACTACGCAACGGATTTTCATGCGTTTTTCACAAATAGATAGAGTGATTCATTAGGTGTATAATTTCTCAAGGTTTTGTATAAATTGGTTGAAATATATAATGGAGCGGGCTAGCAAATTGATATGTATGCAAATTAACAGATTTCGTTGGTTATAAAGGTTGGGTAATGACGTTGTTAGTAGATGGCGTTGTGTTTCGTTAGCCGCAGCAACGTGTGGTCGGGTCTGATAGTTTTTTTTTATAAAACTTGATTAATTTTTAAATTATTGTTACTGATAAAGCATTTCAAACGCAAGTAAACCGACGAATAAACAGGCCCGTCAAATTGAAGCCGACTATCGGAACGGGTCCATCATACAATTGAATCTAAAACAATAATTGCATTCGCCATTTACGTCGCGTCACGAGTCAAATAAATTCGTGACTCGAACCGGCTGACCCCTGATGAGTCGCAGGAGGAAGGAAGTGGTCTGCGGATGCAGTTTTGCGACTACAGATGTCGCGTAGGTGTGTGCTACTCAAGATGGTCAGATATCTATAACGGGAAACTTGATATGTGATATTCTGAGGATCTGCTCTGTGTGAAGCTCCAAAATACCTAAAACCCTCGACTATGTGCAGAAACTTAACCGTTCGTCTGATAGATTCTCCTATCTTAAAAAACGGATTGTAATCTATTGTAAATAGATTTGACAGGATTTACTACTGTAATGTATCTCTTCCCTCGCTTATAAGAAAACTCTCTTTATGTTTTACCCACACTTTCAATCATCTTTATGTTTAATTGTAAATTAAATTACTCTTATATATGATATTCAATTATGTACCTCTACGCCTGTCTCAACACAGGTATACCCTAGCGAGACAGGCATCGAATAATATATTGTAAACATCACGTATATAGATCAATAAAAAAAATTAAATTAAATCTTTAAAGCACAAGCGTTGGGTGGGAATGCTATTCTTGTTCTACCGCCGTTTCAATGGAAGATGCTCGGAGGAACCAGCTTCATTGATCCCCTGTTAACCGGTGCATAGTCGGGAAACACGCCAAACGTCACTCATTAATCGCATGAGAACGGGTCGTTTTATCGGCTCGTTCTTGAGTTCAATGGCTCGGCTGTGGAACGACTTGCCGACCTCTGCGTTTCCTCCTTCCTACAACATGAGTCTCTTCAAGAACAATGTTCACTCCTTCCTCTGCTCAAAAAGACCCTCCACACAGCATCACAGATGACACAGGCCCTGAAGGAAATTATTTTCCTCGGGGCCTTTTGTGTGGAGTTAATGTTAAAAAAAAGCGTAATATGGTTGAGAAATCCATATATACATTTTTTAAATATAAATTCGAATGAAAGGAGAAATAATACGAGGTAAATTAATTGAAAAGTTGAAGTTTGGAAGTACCTGACTATTCAGATCCATAAATTGACACCCTACATTTCGACTCTCGAGGAACTAATTTTTTTCCGCACTCTCCCATCACTAACATCCTCCCAATCATCAGAGTCCCTTCGGATTATTAGGCCTAGTTGTTTCGCAGAAATTCAAATGTAACATTGTCATCTTCGGCCATTTAATTTTTTTTAAAACGCCGCCGCCGTAGAATGAAGAACGAATTACACGCCTACAACTTCAGTTGTTCAAGCCAAATCGGCGTACAACAAGACTTGTTTATTTCTACAACAAAAAACCATTAGAAATCTCAGTTAACATATTTTTGAATGACATTGATGAGCCTATAAAATAAAAATGAATGGCATTTTTTTAGGCATCCTGCTTAGCACGCGTGAATAAAAAAGTTGTGATTTTGAGTGATGGATTTTCTACTCTCCAAGCATGACGTGCTTCAAAAACCATTTACACACACGAATTCCCGGCGTGATATTATTAAATTCGGACACCTTTCACACCTATTATTCTTGGTTATGTGGAGGAGTTATTAAATTTAATTTGGTTTGGCTGCAAACGAATTTATACCACCTCGACTTTCGGTGATCAGAATGGCGTGACTGAAGATTATAAAGGTGTTTTGAATTTTATTTAAAAAAAATAAAAGCTAATTAAAAACTGCAGGAGGTGGCGAATTTGAAAAAAAAATATTAAAGCTGAGCGTCAACAATTGCAAACCTAAGCAAACATAGGTACCAATTTCGGTTGTCTATCTGTCTGGGCGTGTTTTTTTGTCCCTAGAAATCTGGTTTAATGAATTCAATTTTCTTTTAGATGTTTTCGAATGTAGGTGTCATTTTCAAAAGTGGAACCTTTTCATAATATAATACTTTAAACAGAAAACTATTTTAAATGTCGTTCAAGTTTGTAATACAATTATAATCTGTGCTTTTTCACGTAACTACTACAAGATATTTCTGTTAGGGCCTTCGCTCATAGAGAAACTGAAAACTGGTTGGCAAACTCGATTCACGGCGCAACTCAACTTTATGATTTCTTAAATTATTGAATTTATCAAAACCATTTGATTTATCACCTTAATATGTAATAATAATTTATCAACCTCCTGAACAAAAATATTTTTTTCTTGTTCTGACATATCACAAATTACTTGAAAACTTAACAGATCGTGGGACGTCTCTGGTCTTTAACAAGTTGCCTGTGTGCTGACCGCCATTCGCAAGTTGCTTTCCTTTGGATAGCGATTGAGTTGCCAACGGTTTTCTTTTCAGTTGCCCCTTGAACTTAGGATAAGTTGTTTAAAAAAAAAATTAACAATTTTAAGTCAATTTTCAAGTTCAATTTTAAGTCAATTTTCAAGTTCTGTGAAAGTTCTATTCTATAAGAACTTGAATAGATCTTACACACAACGTGAAACCAAACAACCCGTCATTAGTTTTAAAATAAGTCTGTGGCTTGTTTCTAAAAGAGTCAATGTCAGATTTTCAAATTTCTCTAGGTCTGTGTAGAATTATCTATTTTAAGCAAGTATCGATTTTGAAAAATTTTCTCTCGAAATCGAATTGTTCCTTTAGAATTAGGTTAAAACGGTTGTGCACCAATATATTACGGAGGAGATTACAAATTTGAGGTCCTACACCTAGGTTTAAAAAGGTCGTGGGGCAGTTTTACTATATTGTAACATGCATCAAAAGATAATTGCTGAATTTTCTGATTTTTTTTGCCATGGGACTACACGAGTATGCTTGTTAGGAACATAATATAAGTTAACCTTTTTCAATGCAGGTGAATTGAGTATAGTTTCAGAGATTAACATAATTTTTTTTACCTAAAAATAGCTTTCGGCGGGCTTCTAAGAACAAGGATGGATGCAAGAATGGTTAGTATGTAATTATTGCATATTTTTTTTTTTTTTATTATTTATTGAGTTAGTTTATACTTCATGAATATAAACTAATAAGCACAATGTAACATTTCATTTGATAAATTTAAATATTTTTACAGTAAGCATAACATTTCTTTTTAAATACATTCATTCTTTCTTCATTCTTCATACTTTCAGGCATTTCATCATACATCTTTAGTCCTCTATACATTAGGCAGTTCGGTGATTTTGATTTCTTCATTTGTAACGCATAAACCTCTTTTACTATTTCTAGGATATTATTTAGTTCAGAAGGTTCCCAAATAATGAAGCTAATATTTAGAAGTAAGTCACAAAAATAACGAACGTAAGTAGAATATACTGCATCGATGTTAGGTTATAAGATGGAATATGAAAAATCTTGTAACCAAATACCGAATCTCACTTACTGTAGAGACCGATATAACTAGACCAGTGATGGGCAAAGTACGGCCCGCGGGCCAGCTCCGGCCCGCAAAAGTATTTCATCCGGCCCGCCAACGATCTTTCGAAATTATAAGTATACTTATTACATACTAATAAGTATACTATTAATTTCGAAGGATTGTCGGCGTCAAAATATAATTATCGCGGGCTATCATAGCCAGCTGTATAAAGTAAATTATTTGAATTTGAAAAAGATATTGAAGTTTTTTCAATGCCGTTTAATGTGGACCCGGAGAATGTCCCTGCAGAATTGCAGTTAGAAATTGTTGAAATGCAGTTCAGCCCCCATTTAAAACAATTGTTCTTAAATTCCGAAAAATTTGATTTTTATAGAATACTGCCGAAAACTGAATATCCAAAGATAATTGATCACGCCCAGAAAATAATAGCGATGTTTGGGTCGTCGTATGTCTGCGAACAGACTTTTTCGACCATGAAATTGCGGAAAAACTCAGTCAGAAATCGATTAACTGATGAGCACCTTCTCTCGCTGCTAAAGGTTACTTCATAGCAGCACAACCCTGCGTTTGAAGACATTTTGGCCAATCAAAAACAATTTCATGTCTCACACACCTACTTAATTTAACTTTACTTTTTAATTGTAATCTGTAACTTATATTAGCGTTTGTGTGTAAATTTTTGTAATTAAAATATAGATTTTTAAACAAAATGAATTTGGACTATACTCCTGGCTCTCCTCTGAAATTTCTTAAAACTATCTGGCCCCCCATGAAAAAAAGTTTGCCCACCACTGAACTAGACAAACATTCAACGCAATCAAGCCACCCTTTTTCAGGTTTCAAATTAATATTGAAATTAATTAAGATCAATTGATTACTTCCCTAATGATATCCGAAAAACCCACAAATTCAAACCTAGAACGAGTAATACAAAGTAGTTGGTGAAGATAAATAACTCCTCTATTCCTATTTTTAGTGCGGCGTGTTTAGACTAACGGATATATGTACGTGAGACCCCCCAGGTTTACTCTACTGTGCCCAGCTTGTGTGATGTGATACTGACTTTACACGCAATTTGTTTAACTTTGAAGTAGGAGTAACGATACTAAAGGCAGCCATCAAACTATTCATCTACTACTAGGCTTCAAGAGATACACAATGGTAGTCTTTTCATACAAATTTAATGTCTTATTTACTCTTTTAAACCACATTTTATGACCATTTTACTAGCTTTGATCAATGCAGTACTTAGAAACAGAAACACTGAAGATATTCTACGCATATTGATAAAAAATACGGTCCAAAATTGAACAGTATTTGTAAAATCTTATAGCGAAAATATCATTATTTTATTGTGTTTGATACCTTTCGCACATTTATTCGTAATTTTAAATGTTGGCTTACTAATTGTATAAATGTAATCTTCTTAATATAATATATTTTATATTATAAAAATAAATATTTCTTTGTTTGTCCCTTATGCGGTACCTAAACCATTCATCCGATTGCAATGAAACTTTGGTGAGCTTTAGCTTTATTAAATTATTTCGTTCATGAGAATGGACCCACAGGATAGGGTGACGGAGGGGTGGGGGGCCGGAAGAAAGGCAGAGGGAGGGATTGCAAAGGAGACATAGTAACGTTGGGGATAGCAGGGGGTAAAATTTGAAAATCCGTGCTTCTCACACTGACAGCTGTACGTGACCTGCTCATGGGTCGGAAAACCTTCGGATTTATCCGTATAGGTATCCGATGGAAAAACAAAAAAAATTGTTTACACAAAATGACTTAATAGAATTAAAACACAAACACTTTCTTTGAGTGACATTGCAACGCATGCCGGCTACTCGCTAGTAATATATGTAGTGTAAACGTTACGAAAATATTCGCATTTGTGGGGAATATAGGATTGAATTTTGATAAATAATTAACCTTCACGCCGTTTCCCCGCAGGAATATAGTCAGAGAGGATGGACCGCCAAATAATTCAGTCTTGGCACACACTCCTTGCCTCATTTGCATTTATACATCGTCTCATATATACTTTTCTATTACCCTGGCTCAAGTATCTGATTCACGTGATCGTGCCATGTCTTCCTCGGGCATCCCCAACTTCTTTTACTATTCACATTTGCATCATATTTCTCCTTACACTCGTTTCTTCGTTTATTCGCTCTACATGCCCTAACCATCTGAGCGTCCTTTTGTTAATCTTATTCATTACGTTAACATCACCGGTAACGGTTTGACATTTAATCCCACAAGCCTAATATTATCCATTATTTTGTTTTCATTAAATCAGATATACAATAGTCGTAAGCCTTTGTTTTGATACGATGATAGCTTATAAGTTTGATGGTAAAAATTGCTAAACACGTATCGTAAGGATGATAGACAAATAAATACAATAATTGTTATAGCCGCACCTAGCACATTCAGAATCTGCCAATCCGTCATATAAAACGATTCATGTAACTAACCATAATAATTTTCTTAAATGACACGCGAGGCCAAAATTATTACTGCCAGAACAGCACGTCCTTAACTCACGCCAATCAAAAGGTTTAAAATTGGGAAAGGCCACCATAATAATAACATATTATATCATAGGCCCGGTATATCAACCAGTCCAAATCCTCGCTACGTACGACATTCCTCGCTCAAATTTAAGCTGACTAAATCTGCCGCTCAAGCCTTGATAAGCCGGAGTTAGTTCCTTTTTTAACGCCGAAGCGTTAACAATCACTTGTCAAATCAGAAATCTACGTGAATAACATTGAATACTTCCGTATCACCGAAATTTACGTAAATTGTCTAATTTTATCAGTATGGACTAGCGATGAGAAATATCAATGTAAAATAGTCTGATGAGAGATTCTAAAAGTTTCAACGTTAGACAGTTTGTTTTCATGAATAGTGCACGACTCCAGCAAACAAATATCTACTATTAAAATTAGTATCCTCACGTATAGCACCATGATGATTGAAGTGGAGAACTTTTTCAAAAATCAACAGGCCTTAAATATTTTAGGTTAATAAATAAACTGCCGTCTTAACCTTTTATAAAGATCGCGATCCCCCGACGACAGTGTGAAGCATAGATATAGCCTCACGCATAGATAAAGAAAAAAGAAACACGTTTCTCTATTAAAATCATAGACACTCCATGTAATACTAGTGATATCTAGGCTTGCGAACTATATACGGATTATGTTGCAGTTCGCGCTAAGCTCGACATTTCAACCAAGCCGAGCTTAAAATCAATTGATATACCAGGCTATACTCGTAGTAAAGTTCGGACAGTGATTGGGTGGGTACCTAACTACTTACGGATGCTGGGACATTGACACTACTCGAGATTTGAGATAACCTCAAGATCACAAAACTATGGAGGATTCAGCCAACTGTTATCTGAATCAGACATCAAACTTTGTTTTGTAGAAACACACAATTAACCCGAGGGGTATTTTCACAAACTAGGAATAACGTTAAAAAATTGTGGAAAATTTACAAGCTGTTTTTCTGATTCTGATTATCGTACTAAAAATTGGTAATTTTTTTATATTTTATTCTAAATTGTTGATTTTAAAAACGATCTAAAACTGCAAACTCCTAAACGGTTCCAACTGACAAGATGTCCTTACGACGCGACGTAGACAAAGCTATTGGCTGCTAATATTCCTGTCACGAGTCCATACGAACCACAGATAAGAGAATCTTTGATACGAACGTTGCCCAGTGTGAAGTCACCAACGCAACGCCCTCTTCACAAACATAAACGAATGTATCTTATTTGCAGAAAAACGAAGAGGGAATATTTTAATATTTATCGTTTTGGAAAGCTTATTTACCATCATAAAAATAAATTAAACGCAATAATTATTGTTTTCTTTTTTTTCCGTTACAAAAATAAATATACTTAACTATGTTTATTGTGGCACATCTATAACTATTGGTAGATATTGTAAGGGCCTAATGGGGGCAACGAAATGAGAGTAGATAGGGTATGGTCAAAAGTAGGTACATGTACAGCTTTTTTTAACAACATACAAGTACAAGCTTTTTCGAGCAATTATTTAATCCTGAATGTAGACGAACTCTACCAACCCAATAACGAACGTATTCATCTTTTTTTTTCTTTTTTTTTTATTAAGTGGACAGTCAAAATGAAAAAAAAAAGTTAATTCTAAATTATGGACATAGATTTTATTAAAGTCACATGTTAACAATCGGTTCACACTATACAGAAACAGTACGACTATGAAATGAGAATAAAGAACACGGATATTCGGATCTTAATAAAATAATTCGTTTGATTAAAACATTATTTCACACGCAGACTGGTCACCTTCCACTTTTTTTTATAGGAAAATTTTGAAAGAGTCACACACCTACGAATGCCGGCTTTTGAGAATATTGCTAAAACTCTTTGATCGATTAGCAAATGTTCGTGCAACGTCACTGTACTTGAAATACAGCCAGTTTGTACCTAGTTAGATGGTCGTAAGACAAGAAGAAAAAACTTTTGGAAAAAAAGGAAAAAATTATTTGATTATGCATGTTCATATCCGACCAATTTCCCATCATTGACCATCGTATTCCAGTTGACCTTATAAGTTGTAATATATTATCGCAGAAGTTTTTCATTTAAAAAATTGACAGAAGAGTTGTTGTATATCAAATCCTCTAATGTCATCATTGAGATAACCCGGCGGTCGTAATGTGTAATAATATTAAATACATTTATTGTCGTATTGGATAGGGGCCTTTATTGTCAATCACGGATGCATTGACACGTTGTGACACTAAGAGGGCTATAGCGTAATTACAAAATTTCCAGCACCCGGGCAAGTCAATAAGTCCTTGACCGAGCCCCTACCTCTTCACTCTTCACATGAAATAAGAAATTATAATTTTCTTTTTTTTATTTAAATTAAATTTAATGATGTAAAACAGTGTTTACAGTCTCAATTAGTTAGTTCTAGATTGCAAAAATATATTTGGGTAGATTTTCCTATAGCACAAAAGACGGCACTTTTAAATAAAATGCATTTTCTTGGGCCCACATCGGAACCGCAAGTTGTAAATATAATTAGTTCACTGAGAGGTGGCTCAGCGCCGGGTTACGATGGAATAACAGTAGTAACCATAAAAAATCTAAAATTAATCAATCTAAGATTTTCTAAAAATACCTATCGTGCATATCATTAATTTAAGCTTTTCAGTTGGAAGATTTCCAGATAATTACAAAAAAACTGTTGTTAGTCCGATTTTTAAATCTGGCAACCCAGAGGAAATGACTAACTACCGGCCTATATCTTTGACATCTAACATTTCTAAAATAATTGAAAAAATTGTGAAAAAGAGAAAAAAAATTCTCCATTCTAACCAATATGGAATTAGACCTAATCTTGGAACTCATGATGCAATTGCAAAATTGACTTCTCTAGTTATGGGAAATTTGGATAGACGTAGGAAGTGTCTGGGAATATTTATCGATCTGAAAAAGGCTTTTGATAGTGTGTCGCATTCTAGGCTGATCGCTAAGCTAGAGAAAATTGGACTGGAAGACAAAGCTTTATCTTGGTTCCAGAGTTACTTAAAAAATAGAGAACAATGCGTTAAACTAAATAATTCATTAAGCGAACCCTTGTCTTCTGAATATGGAATTCTACAAGGCACAGTAATCGGGCCTATGCTTTTCCTTATATATGTCAATGACATGTTCACTCTCCCTCTTAATGGAAGTGTCATATCATATGCGGATGACACAGTCATCATAATCGAAGGAATAACATGGACAGAAGTGAATATAGCTGCGAATGCTGACATTGACATATTGAAGGAATGGTTTGATGATAACTTACTTAGTCTTAATGTAGAAAAAACATCATATATACCTTTTTACCTTAATGATCCTGTCACAGATTACAATATTAGCGTGGTAGTGCACAGTCGTTCGTGTAAAGGAGGAGAATGTAACGATAATAATTGTAAAATCCTGAAAAAAACCCCAGATGTCAAATATCTAGGGATCACTATAGAAAGTAACATGAAATTTAAGAAACATATCGAAAACTGTGTAAAAAGAATTAGAAAACTTACTTACATTTTTTTACGATTAAGAAATATCCTAAATCTTTCCAATATTAAAATGGTTTACTTTGCTCTTGTGCAGTCAGTTTTGCAGTACGGAATAATCGCATGGGGGGGCATCTACAAGAATAATCTGTATCCGATAGTAATAACACAAAAAATTATCATCAAAGTTATTATTAAAAAACCAAGAATTTTTCCAACCAAAGAACTTTAAAAAAAAATTAAGGTCGTACCGGTTTCAAAACTATTTCAAAGAAATGCTATTTTAAAAGTTTTTAAAGAATCTGAAATGTCCCCAACGCGAAGTATAAGACCTAGAACTTCTGGGAACATATATGTACCTAGATGCAACACGACAGCTGCACAACACCATTATGAATATGTAGGCCCAAAGTTATTTAACGATTTACCGGATACAATAAAAAGTGAGAAAAACTATTCTAAATTTAAAAAAAAACTTTCGTTGTATTTTTACAGAGAATTCGATACTCGCTTTTATCGATGATTTTCAGATATATTCAGATATGTTGCTATTATTTTTGTTGATTTTTTGTTGTTGATATTCTGTTTCTTTAATTATATGTTATTTTCTTATTGTACAATATTTTTGTAATATTTCACAGTATTTTTGAAAATATTATTTTTCCATTTTTGTAACTATGCATATTATTTATTATCTATATATATATATATAATTACATAGACTAGCTCCCCAGTTAGACCCGAGAATATTTCTCTACTAATTGGGTAACCAAAAAAAGTCTGATATGAAACGTTATATATTATTATTTATTGTAAATATTTACTTATCTAATAAAAAAAAGACAGTAGGCATCTAAAAGTTTGATATTTGAAATGTGTATTTCTTTTGTTTAAAAGGTTTGACAGATCCATAGATCAATTAATAGAGTGAAGATACGTTACATAGACAATGCGTAGTTTTACTGAACTAGGTCCAGTGGACATAGGTTATTTTAATTCGTACACACATATTCTTTGAATGGTCATTCTTTGCATGAGCGGTTCTACATTTTAGTTCGATTAGCATGAATATAACATACCTTGTGTTTTTGTAATGTCATTGAATTGATGTCGTAAGTTTCTTACATTCAAAAGGTTGATTTCTTTTTACACTTTTTAAAGGAAGTGATGAGGCAAATATTTTGTTTAATAAATACTTGGGTTTGCGTTAGCCATGTAAAAAATATTAATATCAATTTATAAATTAAAGTTAACGATTGGGTGTAATAAATTACGTATTTTTAATACGAATTTCTTGTTACACATTTCCGTGTTTATGATGTTTATTGCAAAATAATTATGAAATAAAAATAATAACATGATAAGCGTTTTACGAACCATAAGGTCAATAGTTCATATCTTTACTACGTTATAATAAATGTAGGTCTCATCATAAAAGTTTATTTTTACGATTTTATTGTTTTATCATGCCGGTTTATGGTTTGCAGTGTCTCATTTTAATTTTCCCATTAATTGCTGGAAAGACATATTTAGGTAGGTACCTAATAAATATGTAAACTAACCATGTTACTTCTACACATTTAATATGGGAGGCGGAAATGGGTACCGCCGTTCCGGGAACCATTTAATAGATAACCAACACCCCTGCCAAACGTCATACCAAGTGGTTCGCTACGTTTGGTGACTTAACAGGGGTGAAGTTTGTCTAGGTATTGGCGATGGATGCGTTTGCTCACCTACTGCGTGGCAGGCCGGATCGGGAGAGACTGGATGAGAGAGACCTTTTGATCATTATGAGAGACATTTTGATAGCAGGATTCACTCGACTCATCGCGTGGCACGTCTGTGGAAGGAACGAATTCGTACGTCCATCTCTCCTGAACATACTGCTCCCAGATTCCTACCCACCCCTCAAACCTTTTCCTTGCCAGAACTTCCTCTCGTTTCTCATCTAAAAAGACTCTCCACACAGCATCCCCATAGATGATACGAACCCCTGAGGGGAATTATTTTCCTCAGGGCCTGTATTATATTGGGATGCTGTATGGAGGGTCTTTTTAAGGAGAAAAAAGAGTTGACATGTTGTAGGAGGAAGGAAACACAGAGGCCGGCAAATCGATCCACAGCTGAGCTGTTGAACTCAAGAACGACTATTAAAAGCTACCCGTTCTCATGTCTTAAATGTCAACCGTGTTCATACGTTGAATGCGTGTTTGGCGTGTTTCCATACACCGGTGCTGAAGGGATTAATGGTGCTAGTTCCTCAGAGCATCTTCCATTGTAATACCGGTAGAACAACAACAGCATACCTACCTGACGCTTGATCAAACACACATTGTGTCGAAGAACGTAGTATTGTATTCCTTTGCAAGAGTTGATTTAATTTTACTGACAAAGAATTTATAATGGATACTCTCAGAATGTGATTGATTTTACTCAACACACTAAATTCCAGAAAACAAGATCACTTTTATAAAGAAAGAATAAAATTTCGCCAATGACTTATAGAGGTAGGATCGTGGGATCGCGTTTAAATCATCGACGTTTTGGCTTGCCATCTATCTAACCAAAATTTGACGGCAAAATCATCGATCATCGTCTGATAAAAAAAATTACATGCTTCGAGGCGTCATTAAGTGTACAAATTGATGCTGTCTAAGTGTAAAAAATCCTCTCGACTCGAGACGGTGCGTTCATAGGGATCGGCTCTATAGGAATGTGATCGATTAATAAAAGATTACGGTGGATCGTCTTCGTACGTTACCTTCGGGTCGACTGAGGTGAGAAGAAAGATTTAAAAGACAAGAGGTCATACGTAAATCGATGCACAGCTCAAGTGTTGCCATTTTACAGTAAATTAGTGTTGTAAACTGATCACGATGAGACAGTTTCCACAAATCATGCTTTATAATAACATAACGTGTAGGTACTTCAAGACAACTTTTAAAAATCGATGGGCTACAAATCAAAAAATGTGAATATCCTCTGAAAGCTGCTCTTCTTACTTAACCGATTTAAATCGGTAGTGTTAAATCGGTCAAATACGATACATGTTGACAGTTTTCTTAAATGCAGTATTAAGGTGATCCACTAGTCCTGGAGAAATAAGACAAGGGAATCCACGCCTCTTTTTGGGAGGAATTTAAAAACACTCGAGAAAAAGTTTTTGGAAAGGTTGGAGAAGGCATTTGAGAGTTGTTTTATAATATGTTGATTTCGTAAAGGCCTGTAAAAATCATTAACTCCTGTTTTAAGCATTGTTTATTATAATAACAAGGAAATTTAAAATCGATTGCACGGAACCAAACGTCGCCGACGTGGAGTCTAAAGACGTCCACACATCTCGGCGACTAAATGCGACTAAACGAACAGCTCTTCTGCAGATGGCATATGGTTTAAATTCGCTGTTAGGTAACGCCTCTTTTAATCCAATGGAAAAAAATATCGCCGAAATTCATGTTTTATATTATTTTATGAAGTTCAGGCATAAAAATAATTTTTTTATCGATAATTATTTTTAAAAAATAAATTTGCCACATTATGCAATAAAACCATATCTGAAAAGGGGTATAAAAGTAGGAGAATTTGCAGTTGAAAGTGTTTTTTTTATAGACCTAATACTTTTTCTTCTAGGTTTATTAAAAGACTTAAATTTTTTTTGTCTATATTTGAAAGGCCAAGATGTGTGCAGTTCGCAGTATTTGAATTGAAGCATCTATAATACTCCTAAGCGATCAAATTTTCAAAACAAAAACACATGATTTTGTATGATTTTGAATTATTTGTATGGCTTCATCTTAAAAGTAAACAACTCTTAAAAGTACTTACTTTAACGCCGAGGATGACGGCGCGTTTTGCCGCGTAACACTCGTTAAAAAATTGCCAATCGAATGTGATCATGTACAAACATCAAAATAATACGACAGATAGTCATTTTTTTAATATCGATTAGGCTTATATGTAAGTAGTTTCAATAACTAATAAATATATTTTCGTGTACTTAAGTAGGTAATTAATCTATTAAACACACGACAGGCATAGGCAAGCCATAGAAAATCACAAAAATTCCTCTTCAATCAAAAAAGTCTCCTTCCATTATCCGACGGATTTTGCCTGTTTGTCTTATTTCTCTTGTAACGCTGTCTTAACGCAAAATATAACACAGATACTTCAGTGTGTAGTTTATAAAATTTTCCCGCAAATCTTTAGCAAGTTTAATAAAGAAATTTAGAAGAATTTAATGCACCATTAAAAACAACCAAAAGAAAGTCGACGAAGAAGTGGACTGACTGTGTGGAAGAAGATTGAAGCGGGATAGGAAGACCTGATCTTCCTATCCCGCTTGATAGGAAGATCTGATGACAAATACCAACAAATTCATACAAATACTACAAGAACTGGTTGAAAGGCGTGAAGTTTTTTAGAGCTAAACTTCCTTCCTACCATCAGAATTAGTCATCACAATAATTCTAACCGATGCAGCACGGACTCCCCGAACCTGTTGCACCGGGACAGGAGTACTCCTAGCTGGAGAGGTCAGATAAAATCAGTACGTACACATCAGAGTACACCGTAGTGTAGTTCTACCCAAAAATAATTCGACAAAAAACAGCAACCAGAGAAAACACTCGTATTTAGACTTAGATATAAATAAACTTCCTTGGGCGTTTTTCTCTTTACTGAAAAAATGTTTGATATAAGTATCCCATAGTGCAAAGGTTCATGCAGGTACTGGTTAAGTACATACGTGAGAAAGATATTTTGATACCTGTGTACCTAATGTTAAATAGAAAGTTTGCTGTTTTTACCATGTTTTTTTTGCCGAGTGGTAAAATTAACAACATGAGAACGGGCTCTCACATACTTTACCTAATAAGAAAGTGGTGCATTAAACTATCCAATGCCAACTTTATTGACAGGCAGGTGTCAGTTTTATTGACGTTAATGTTAATATTATACTAATACTGCGAACGAGAGACCCGGTATGACTCCAAAATATTTAGCATTAAAAAAAATCCCTTAGGGCATATGTCATCTTTGGGGCTACTGTGTGTAGTGTGTAGGGGCTTTTAAAGGAAAGGAAGGAGAGAAAGTTCTGGGAAAGGAAAAGGGTATGAGGCGTGGGTACGAAACTGGGGGTCAACGTGTCCAGGAGTGAAGGAGGTATGACTCCATTCCTTTCACTGCGGTGCAAGACAAATTAACACAATACACAATAAATAAATAAATAAATGTTTTTGCAAAATCATGTAAGTTATTACGAAAATAGAATCAACAGGAGCACCGCGAAAATTTTGCGTCGTCACACTACGCGACGGGTTAATCCTTCAGCAATGATTTTTTTTCAAATGTGGGTCTAGTGTAAAAAATCAAGTAGGTAGTTATTATAATAAGTAATAATTATTAGCCTGAAACAAAAATCTCCCGAGAAAAGAAACATGCCGCCGAAGGGACTCGAACCCGCGTCCTTCTGATTTTCTCGGGAGATTTTTTCAATGTAGATAAGTGTTTCATGCTAATAATTATTACTTATAATAATTGCTACCCTTTGTGCTATGCATAAAAATCTTGTCTTAAACATTAGTTTATCAATTAAAAATAATAATGAGATAGGTAGTTATTAAAGTACCAATTTTGGTTTTGATTTAAAATGAGAGAAAATTAGGAACATAATTTGGTATGTGAGATCTACTGAACAAAATATAACTTAAAGCAGATATTTCTAATTCTGAACGGGATAAGGTCAATGACAAACATAAAAAGTTTTCAACTCTTTTAAACACTTTTATTAACTTATTAACAAATCACTAACAACATTTACTTTAGTTTATAAAACGTGTTGCTGACAAGTAAAGAAGTAAAGAAGGCGTGTTTTGATTGCTGATCAAAGATCTCATCTGTAGAAACGATCGACAGATGACGCCGCTATTCCCGGAAACAGAGTGAGAACATCTCTAGTCAGTAGCAGAACTAGGCTCCGAGTAGATACTTAATTACTTTCCTATCTGGGAAGTGTTACTCGTCTATCATTGCCATTCCTGGAACCTGACTTAATAGCTATGTACAGGTTGGATGCGATGTATATTATTTTATGAAAATTAAGTTAATATAATTATTATTTATTTATTTATAAACTGAAACAAACAGTATATTAGTTACATTGGTGAAAACCATTTACAATAAATAAGTATACTTGATGGTGGGTACCTATTATGTGTTTCATTGTAGTGTCTTATTTATGGTATGCATATTAAATAATTACCGCGTGATGTGTGAATGGAAAGGTGAGGGTGAGGGTGTGTGTGAGAGAGTATGTGTGTATGTATGTATGCGCATTTAACAATTTATATTATTGAAATGATGCTCTTTTTAAATGTATGTACATTTTGCCATTATTATGTACACTTGACTATGCTAAGTAATCTGCGAGATCACTATAATAAAAATAATTTATTCCAAGAATTTATTGGACTAAAATCACCAGCACACAATAATACACATACAATGTGCATCAGCACACACCCGAAAGGCTTTAACCAGCAATTCCTGATAGGCCGGATAGGCCACATAACGGATATTTACCGAATATCCGTTTCATCTCTAATTCACATACTACGAGTGCATTGTCAAGCTCAACCTCACGATAAACTACGTGGAGATCAATAAATTTATTTTATATTTTGAGAAAATTCGCATAGAAAACCCACAGAATGATAAATACTATATATAAAAATCATAAATACCCAATAAATGCTAAAGTTTTTAGTTTTAAAAATACAAACCACAATCCTTGAGATATTAATAATGCTTTACGGTTTACATTTATATTTTTACTAGAGCTTTTAGGTGTGGTTATCGGGAAGGACAACACATTCTCGGTAAGTATAATATTAAATTCTTAGATATATTACGAGTTTGTCAGAAATGACCGTACTAAAAAATGCTTGGATAATATTTTAACACAAATTGTTTCATCATTAACCAAAAATTTTGACCACTTTTGGCAATGAGGGCAAAACAAATTATGTATTATTTAATTGTTATACTTAGGTACCTACTCACCGTTTTTTTTTTAAATGGGACTTTGAAACAAAAATTGAATCATAGAAACATGAACCATCCTATACGCAAGAATCTTATAAAGAAAACTCAATCTCCTGTTGTTGGGTTTCAGCATTTTTCTTTTTTTACATTTTGTAAAAATTTTGTTGCACGATAATATGATATAATTTTAAATAAAGTTTTTTGTACTTTTCCAGTAGCATGAATCAAGACCACCCTACGGTGAAACGGTTTTCCCAGATTGCCCATTGAAAAACAAAAATGTTTATTCAGGCAAGTTCTCAGTATCATCGCGGTAAATGAAATAGTTTATCTTGGCCTTCGACGTTGAATTTTACAACAAACATCGAGTATTTTACCATAAAAACAACTTGCGTTTTATGGTTGTGGTCCATCATCGCTGCTGCGATTTTTTTTCGAATTCAATGTAATAATAAAATACCATTGCTACGCATGAGATGCGATATTGTTATGCTATTCAACAAACCATCTGTAATATCAAACGGTTAGTTTTACACGAAGAACTATTTACGTAAGAAAAATCAAGAATTTTACCGTAAAAACAACTTGCGTTTTATGGTTGTGGTCCTTTATAGCTGTTGCGATTTTTTTCGAATCGAATGTAATAATAAAATACCATTGCTACACATAAGACGCGAAGTTGATATGCTATGCGACAAACCATCTATAACATCAATCGGTCAAACATGAAGAACTTTGGAGGATTTTTCCTAGCTCTGTTATAAATTTTCAGCAAAATGATAAATACATATTGTAACTATGAAAAAACGAGTGATATGAGTCCAAGTGGCTGGTATTGTTGTAGCAAACATGTAGTTAGATTAACTACATTTAGTATGTTCATTGTTCATAACGAGAAGCGTGTCAAACACCTTGTTAATATTTAGTTTGAGAATGCTCCCGGGGCTTTTCTCAAGCCAATGAAAACAGTCTTGTCAACAATGATTGACAACACTTTTTTAGCTATTTTATTTAAAGCTAGAAAAAATGCCGAGAGCCGTTTGATTCCCAACGTAAACAGGGCAGCACGCGGACCCTGGAAGAGTGAATATTTCAAATAAATGACATGTGTCGATATTATATGTATTATTAATTCAAAGATATAAAAAAATGCACTTGGAATCCGTTTGTTTTCTTTGGTAACTTAAAAAAAATGCGATGAAGTCACTAAGCATGTGTTTTAAATTTAATGTCTATGGTTTATAGCTTTATACAGCACCATTGTGTTGATATTTTACCAGAAAGGCGCTATAAGAATTATTGGCAAGGTACTATAATTATTAAACTGTAGGTAGAGTATTAGCTGCTCATAAAAAAATGTGAAGAGAGTTCGTTACATCCGCAAGCGGTTCTTTTAAAGTTCAATGAATTATGACTTGTGAACAAAATATTGTATCATCTCGCACAAAGACTAATTCTTCGCCAAAACACTGCGTGAGTCTAGTTAGATTAAAATACCATTCAATAAAATAGAGGCGTAGAAATTCTAGCGAAATTCAAATGGTAAACCCCGCTGGGATGATTAAAGTAATCTAATAATTAGAAGAATAGGAAGCGTTACAAAAAGGTGTAATTTGTAACGGTCTGGCATTTTATTATTGTAAAAATGTAAGACTAAGCCGTAAATAATGGAATGATTTTTTTTACCTACAGGTGAAACTGGTAATGGCCACATTGCTCGGTTATAAAGGCATGATCCATAATCCATAGTACGGGTATTATTAGTAATTTATTATAAGTAAAGCTGTTTTTTGCTTTGTCTTGATATTTTGTCAGTCCCAGTGCATACATTTGAATTTGGTTATAACATAGATTAATAAAAATACAAAGTACGTCCACACGAATAAAATACACTTGATATAATTATTCACCGAGAGGTTACTACACTTTATTATTATGATAAGTAACTGGAGATGAAGGTGCTCTTGCACTTATGGACCTGTAAAAATCAGTTTTAAAAAAGCTTTCTTATATTCATTTTTTATTAGAACAACTCTCTTTTCATAACTTTTGAAGGTTATTCCCATCAATGTAATATATAATTGAAGAAGAAGATAACACTAATGATCTAAACAAAAATATGAAAGAAAACAAGTCATAGAAAAATAAAAAGAAAACGGTCGCAACTGAGACTTAAATTATTGACGTAGGTACATATATTATTTTAGTAAGTATCCGAGCTGTGATAATATCGTACGTTTGCCATCGATTTACGAAAAAATGCTTATTGACGACCTCCGTAGTCCAGTGGCTAAGACTCTTGACTCACAATCCGAAGGTCGCGGGTTCGAACCCGGCGTGCGCAAATAAATTTTATTTGATTAATTTGTGTTATTTCACAATTAATTCATTTAAAATAATATATAGTATATTTGAGGCACGTTCCGGAGTGGAAGATACTATCAGTATCGCCCTGGTGTAAGAAGACCACCATTCAGAATTGAAACGTTGCTTGAAAATGGCTTTAGCCGTGTTTGGTGACCAGATCTGAATAGCCAGGTACTTCCCAACCTTCCTCTTCTCCATCTCCTTCCCCTCCCCACTACCTTCAGCCTCACAACATACCCCAATTGGGGATGCCATAGTCTCACTGGCTCCAGACGGGAGCAGTTAAGATTCTTGTGCGGTATTCACTGTAAAAAAAAAAAAGAAGTACACAACTACTATATAACCGTGTTGAAATTACAAGGGCGTCCCTCGGTTGAAATTGGCAGTCACCTCTAGCCACAAAGCCTCAAAATACATGAAAAGCCCCTGTTCCTGTAAAGCGGGCGGTCAATATGATAGGAATTGCAATATTTAGAGCACAGACGTCGGATGTAAATGCTATCCTTGTTCTACCGGTATTTCAAAGGAATATCCTCCGAGGAAAGAGCGTCATTGATCGGTATACATTTATGTAGAGTTGATATGTGGTCGTTTCTACGACTCGTTCTTAAGTTCAACAGGGTATGAAATAATGTCTCCGTCTTGTCTTTCCCCCCACCTACAACATATTCACTTATTCCTTCAAACAACATCCCTAAAGATGGCACAGGACTTGTGGGAAATAATTTTCCTCAAAACTTACTGTGTGGAGTTAATGAAAAAAAAAAAAACTAATTCAGTGCAGATACAGCGAGCCTGAAAAAAATAGAATAAAAATAATGTTGTTTCTACTTACATTGACTTTATCCAAGTACATCTCCAACTCCTTGTATGGATCAACTCCTATGACACCCATCTCCTCAACACCAGCTGGTTTCACTTCCATGGTCTCCATGATTCTTCTATCACTTCTTCAAATTTCATCAGCTTCAATTTGAAGAAGTTCACTTTTTTCAGCCATATTATAATCTTTTCTCCGGCTTTCATCAGACCATCAATGTGTTTGACGATGACTGACTCATTGGAATAGAAATTCGATCCAATTTCAAAATCTATTATTTGTTAGGTCGTGGCTGATTTCGCGGTTTGGATTTTCGATTGAATTTATTTTTGCAATCTTTCATCGACGTGCTTGACTTTGTGCGGAGTTATTCAATCTGAAAAAAAGAAATAGATACTATTAGTTTTTTTGCAATACCAATTTATATTTATGACAAAACAATCACTTTTCAATTTAGCATGTTTTAGAATCACAATTAATGTGTAAAATGTTTGCCTTGGCTATTGACTATTGAGCTCAAAATATATTAATATATCATTTTTATACATATAATGCAAAATTAATGGCTTTTTCTACAGCGACATAATATTGTGTGATATATTATCGGAAGGTTAAAACATTTCGCATATTTTATAGTGTGGAATAAAGTGGTGTTCAGTAATAATAACTGATTGAGTTATTTACTCCGCAAGTGTAGGTAGAGAGGATGGATAGCGTATTGAAATACACTCTTTGATTCACTCACATTCATACATCGTCTCACATGTATCCTTCTGTTATTCTAACTCTTGACATGGCCCAGCTTAAGTATAATTTGGGAGGCGGATATATGTACCGGAGCCCCGGGAACCATCTATTGGATAACCAACACCTCTGCCATAGGTCACCTCAAGTGGTTCGCTATGTTTGGTGACTTAGCAGAGGCGTCCGGGTTCATGAGGTCAGGTTTGTTCGGATATTAGTGGCATATGCGTCTGTCCATCAACTGCATGGCAGGCCGGATAGGGAGAAAATGGTTGAGAGAGATCTTTTGACCTCTCCAGCAGGACTCTCAGCAGGATTTGGAGCACGGTGGAGGGATGAATTCATTCGTCCGTCACATCTGGACAAACTGACCCTCAGATTCCTACACATCCCTCATACTTTTTTCTTCCCAGAACTTCCTCTCCTTCCTTTCCCTAAAAAGACTCTCCACACAGCATTCCCAAAGATGACATAGGCCCTGAAGGGAATTATTTTCCTCACAGCCTCCCGTGTGAAGCTAATGTAAAATATATATACAAAGGTATGTATGTATATATATATTTTTTTGGTATTTTATAGTATGGTATGTATATACATATACATCCACACAGTAGGCTCTGACGAAAATAATTCCCTTCAGATATGGTTCACTTGATCGTGTCATGCCTTCCTCGGGATCCCCCGACTTATTCCACCATTACTAGATACTTGAAATCTCCATAGCCCATAATGAATTTAACGCCGATAAAAAAGTTGGGAAAACGTCAAAATCCAAAGAAAGAAAAGTGGCACGTTTATAACGCCAGACCTAACCATTTAAGAGATTTTAATGAAATAAGCAAACAAATTAGACGTGATGAAAGATTCGAGAATTCGCCTGTAGGCATATTATGAAGAAAATTATGTACGGTCGTAAATCACGCAGCGTTTCGTTTCGTGCATCACTTTGTACGAAGGGCATTGTTTATTTTTTGTCGCCATAACAGCTGTGAGCTTCGCAACGCGTCGAGTGACGTCACGAGCAAAGTGCGGTATCATCTGCATAAAACTTTTGTCGGCGGCAAATAACCCCTCAGGCCGTGACCGAGCGCATCCAAAGGGGCCGTGCTTTTATGCAAATCAAGGGATAATTGATTTTTACCGAACGCGAACGTGTTAATTACGTGAATCGTTGTATCGGACGTGGAAATTGAAACCACGTCATGAAACTTTTGATTATTCAGAACGGATAATGATTTCGGGTGAATGATGAATAGGAATGACAGCCGTCATGGTTTTTGAATGGTGTAATCATGAGGAAACCAGATAATTAAGGTGCGTGTTATATTTAAGATTCGAGAATTACCAATTACTAATTATTATTAGTTGCAATTGAAGGTTTTGTTGGAGTGGTGTTGCCAAAAGTATTTTCTTTTAAAAATATGTACCTACCTACTGGAGGTTGCCTACCTAAAAGAAAACTGATACGTCTCTCCAGTGTATCATATTAAAAACAAATTGATATTTCCCTCCAATTAGGTGATGTCGTCTTCAAATTCTTATCAAAAAATTTTCTTATCAAAAATGAGATGTGCTTTTTTTTTAATTGCGTAATCAATTTATTAAGCTCATTGCCAAAATTTTATGCGACTACCGCATAAGTGTCCCAACTGCTCCCATCTGGAGGCAGTGAGACTATGGCATCATCAATTGGGGTATGTTGCGACGCTGAGGGTAGAAGGGAGGGGAAGGAGAAGGGGATAGGAAAGTGGGGAAAATTACTGGCCATTCGTATCTGGTCACCAAACACGACTAAAGCCATTTCAAGCAATGTTTCAATTATGAATGGCGGTATTACACTAGGGCGAGCTTACCCCTCGACCATGGGTAAGGCTCCTCTACTTGTTTATTGTTTCTTCCACGTGTGTAAATGTACACAAAAACATTTTTTTAGAATTTTTTTATTGAATTTCCCGAAAATCATTTTAAAAAAACGAGTGTGCTTTAGACCACATGACTGAAGTAAAACTTCACTAACTTATAAAATAATAGAGAAAGATAAATGTGCGCGCGTACTGCTCTCTCTCTCTCTCTTGCTCCTACAGTGTGATACAGACAATAGGCCTGTTCTGTGTCTTAGACATACGAAACGTAACTGGCTATGAGAGAAAGAGAGAAAGAAAATGTGTGTTCGCACCTCTCTCTCTTGCCCCTACAGTAGTATACCAAACGTAGCTCACTCTTTTTCTATCTTCACTAACTTATATCTCCCTGTCAACTTCCGTTCGCCTCGCCCGATCACACTTTTCGTAAAGCTCTCGTCACGCATTCACCAGCTTACTCCCCAAGTCAAGCGTGCGTAAAGAATTTTTACTTCAAAAGAAAATTGAGAGAGATAAATAAGAATCACAAGTATCGCAACCTTAGAACCCAATTTTAATGAAAAATTAATCATTTTAGTTTTCATCATTTTCTGATGACTGACCAATGCAATGCAATAATAATCATTGCGAAGTAATAAGAAATTCTCAAGTGAATGCAATTTTAATCAATTAACGGAACCCTTCTCAATTATTAAACTCATTGCTTCTAATTGCGTATCGGTTCACATTAAAATTATATTCTGCATTCCCCGTTTCATATCGTTACGCTTTCTTTGGTCGGCGCAGTTAGCGAGACGGAGTTGGTAGCGGTCACAGTCAGAGTACTTCTTGTTAATTATTATCCTTGTAATTTCTGCGACCCTTGCCTTGCGTCTAGACTTTGGGTTATAAGGAGACATCTCAATGCGTGACGGGCTGGAATTCTTCGTCAGTCAGTAAGGAAGTTATGAATAATTTATATCGCAGTGCAAATATTATATCTCGGTTCATCATTGCTCTTCGAAAAAGCATAGGTAATATGGTGTCCGGTAAGTCGTCGATTGCCTTCCGGGAGTTTAGAGCTAAACTTAAAACTCATCTTTTAAGACAGTCGTATCCATAAGTCAAAAACCTTTCACCTTCACCTTCACAACCCGCGACATTGTAATTAACTAATTTTGTAAAAATGTAAGCAAATAAGGACTTGTAGTTTTAATCTTAACTTAAGTAATTTTGATTTTTTTTTTGTTCTTTAATCCATCTTGTACCTATCTAAAATTATTTTTATTTTCCTCATTTTTTGTATCAAGTGAAAGACTGTTAAATGCTTTTATTGTATAGTATTTGTTCTATATCATATGTTACTTATGTGCAGTTGTTGTGTTTTGTTTGATATAATGGGTCCATCTGAGGTTATGATCTGTTTTTTCTAGACTTTTTTTGTATGACTTTTTTTTTATTCAGAAAAAGATACATAAATTACAATAAATTCAATATAATAATTAATTACGTAATATGTGTACATATTTGATTTATCCCCATAAAAACTTATATTGTTATCTAAAAAATGAGGGGTTGATCGCAGGAATTTTGAGGTTATTCTCTGAGTGTTGAATTACTGATATAATGGTTGTTAGCGTATAAAAGTTCAGATACCCTTTTCATGTTTTTTTTTATGTTTTTTTAAACATTTTTTATGCAAAAACATAAAAAATGGTAGGTGTTTGACAGTTGGAGGCGGGGTGAGGGGTTGATCGGTTACTAGTTTGAATGACCAGTGACGACATGCGGAAGATTTTTTTCGTTTAAATTTGAAGGAAATTTTTTTTTTTAAAAGTCACTGGAGACCAAAATTTCGTTTTAATTTTTTTCTCCAAATAATGTCAGGAATCACTGGTTAAAGTAAGTCAAGTACATTCCTTAACACCCTGTATATGATTGAGAGAGAGTATTGCGCTGTTTAGCTGAAATAAAAAAAAAAAAACTTAAATATATTTTTAAATAGTACCTGTAAGATTATTACCTTTATTTTTAAAGTGTGCTAAAAACTAAAAACACCTACCATTTTAAACAATGACATCGTAATATTTTAGTAATAATTCATTGAATACATTAATTAATTTCATAAAGTCCTATCCGCTGTACCTACGTACTGAGTTACATTAAAACCTCAGCGGGGTGCAGCAATAATAACAATGAAGCCATTGGGAGAAATGGAGTGCTTCATTTTAATTAATAATATCGCCGTTGCACGAATTGTTTATTGGTTCCAGATAATTGAATCGAAATCGCAGCCTGATTCGATCTCACCTTTATAATCACGCTACATTAAATAATACAAGTTATTTGCACTGGTACGATCATTATTGCACCTTCAAATTGAAATCTCGACAGTAAAGCAATAAATTTTTTTATCTAATTCATCAAAAGTTCTTAACAGTTTTTTGCACTATTCATTCCGTCTCAAATTTCTTGAACAACGCAATTATTTTTAGCACCCAATGCCATGTCCATCACAAGCCTTGGAGCTTTGTAAAATCCATTAAACTCTAAAAAAAATTATAGGGTTGCATATTATTTGTTCACAACTTTTTTCAATTGTTAAATAGTGTTAAAACTGCCTGTTTTAAACTGCTAATTACTTTTATATTATAAAAGAAAGTTTTAAAAAAACGTGCGTCCCGCAAAAACTCAGAAACAAATCCCGGTACGATCAAGGAAGTTATATGGTTTGGTAGATCTCTATCCCCCTCCAGGATGATGGTTCCCGTTTTTACCTAAAGGGCGTGCTTTTGAAGATATATGGGCTGGAAGTTTCGTCCTCTTAAAAATTTCTAGAACAGTCTTCCGGAAAGTTGTAGAAGGTTCGTTAGAGCTCTAGAAAGTTCTGTAAGGAGTGGCGGAGTATGTCGTGGAATGTTCGGTAATAGGGAATTGGGAACATCATTGTGGAACACTCTCGAATGTTGTCCTGAGCGAAGCCGGGTAACCCAGCTAGTTAGATATTAACTCGAAGAGAGATATGAACGATCAGAAAAAATAGTCTATTAGAAAAATCCATAGACATCCAAATTGATAGTCTTGCCTAACATGAAATATGGGTATCATTTCGACGAGCTGGAGGCAAACCACGTGACCATATTTTTGGCCCCAGGAAGGTTCGAGAATGCTATGAATAAACTATGATATTAGTCGTACAATGACCAACGAAGAGCGCACGTTGAAATAACCAGATCCTACGCAGAAAAGAAAAGTTCTTCGCGTGATCTGAATGTTAATTTATTCACGTACCTAATTATATTATTGAAGTAAAAACCGATTGTTCGGATAAATAATTGCTCAAGACAATACTGTAGCCGAGCAACAAACAACCATAAAAATACAATTTTTATCCGATTTTATACAATGGTATCACGTCGGTGTCACCAGTTTGGCAATATTGGTACATTTTGATATTTTATCCAGAGGGTTTGACAGTATACAAACCTTGCCACGTCTGTAAACTGGGTGCGTGTGTTATGAAGGTTTTCAATAATAACTCTTGATTTAACGTGATTCAAATATATTTACAATGAAACTTTGTGTTACAATAATAAGCACAGATTTAATAATTACTTCTTCTAAAACAGCAAACTTATTCTGTGGCACCATTTTAATTCAAATTATCAAATTACGTTGTTTTTACCACTATATTCTATTATATTCTATTATAGTGGTAAAAACAACGTAATTTGATAATTTCGATTTAATAATTATCTTGCTTAGAGGAAAAGTAGGTTGAGGGAATAAACGCTAATACCGGAATGAATGTGCATTATCATGCACCCAGCCACAGAGTGGTGGCCGGTGATACCATTGTATAAAATTGGATAAAAATAGAATTTTTATGGTTGTTCGTTGCGTTTTACTGCCAAAATACTTTTAAAATGTTGATCTTAATTCATTAGCCTACGTTATGTATGCCAACATATGCCAACGTATCCGTGGTGAATTTAAAAAAGAAAATAATACCTTTTTTCAGAAACACATTAAATTTTAAAGCCTAATTCGTGAAGATAACAAGTGCGGGTCAGTAAAAGCAAACACGGTAAAGGGTGTGTAAATGATTACAGGTCCATAAAATCTCTCCTTAAAGTTTATTCCCTTAACTAGTATTATATTGCATTACGTATCCCGGGATAAATTTTGTAACAGCCTTTTTATTGGCAATTTAATTGCTCACAACTTACAAGGCAATGCACCGTGTTCCTCTTGTACAGCGGCCTTTATCGTCTGGCCAATCGTTTGGCTCCTTTTCGTAATCGACCACCTTTGGGATGGGCTCAAGACAAAAGGAACCAAGCCGAAATTAAACCCGAAAAATTTCATCAATTTTTTTATAATAAATTATATAAAAATTTTAAATTAAAATGGATTTCTACAAATAAGCTAAACTTGAAAACTATCATTGAATATTTCGTCTATTGTTGGTAGTAGTAAGACACGAAATGTTATTTCTCAGAACAGGTATGGTCTATGCCAGTCTATGGTAACTGTCCGAAGCCAATAGAACTATGTTGTCCATTACTATTAGGGTTGCAATGCTGAAGGGATTGGGGAAGGGAGAGGATTGCGAGAAGAGGAAGTGTAGTAAATACGAACCTACACATGATCACTAAGAACGGCTAAATCTATTACAAGCAACGCATAGATTCCGAGCGGTGATCTTTAACAAGGGCGATACTGAAAGTATTACCACTACTGCGTCCATTCTACAACTCTATTATCGTACTTTTGTCATGCATTCTTATGGTGAAAATTCCAGTATAAATCGCAAAATAAATCGAATTCATGAGTTTAAAGACGAAAGAAAATTTGGATGCAAATATAAATATATCAATAATTGGATGGATATAAAAAATAGAGAATTTAAAAAATAGTTCGATGGTTTGTTATATTGGTGTAATTTGTATAGACCACAAAGAATCATGAATCTACAGTTTCAAGGGACGTACTTGACTTACTTGTCTCCGGTGGTATTTTTGTTTTTTTTTTCTTCTAAAAAACATAAAAAGTAGTAGGTGTTAGACAGTTGGGGTAAGAAGTTGGGCGGTTAGTCGGCTGAGTGACCAGCCACTTCATGGGCAAGATGTTTTTTGTTTCATTTTGAAGATTTTTTTTTAATCATCTAAAAATCACCGGAAACCAAAATTTCACTTGATTTTTTTACTCGAAATAATGTCAGAAATCACTGATTAAAATAAGTTAAGACCGGTCAGTGGTTGAGTGGGCATAGCGCTTGGGTCCCACCCGGGCGTCGCATGTTCGATTCCTCGACTGGCTAAGTCCTCCATCACAACACAAGCAACATTTTCGGCTTTCTGTGGTGGTAGTAGGAGATTTTCAAACATTGTTGGGTTATTCGTAACCCGGGAATGTTTGTCTATATTTAAAAAAAAAAAAAAAAAAACATCTCTTAACACCCTGTATAAAAGTGAAAGGTAAAAAGACCCATATATGGTTAATAATAGGTAAGCTATTTTAATTCTGCAACAGTTGGACAGGAAAAGTGTCACGTTTCATTGGGACGATACATAGATAAATTTTAACGCATTGAATCCTTTCAAAATTATGAAAATTAACACTCTATATAATATCTACCTTCCATCAGTGGCTGAGTTGGCATCGCGTTTGAATCTCACCCAATGGACTGAGTTCTATTCCTCTGCTAGCTACATAAGTCCTCCAAGCAAAATTTTCCACTTACTGTGGTGAAAATAGGAGATTTTCAAATATTGTCAAGTTATTCGTAACACTGGAATATCCGTTTCTTAAAAAAAATGCCTGGTAACGAAAGTTATTGTTGAGAGATAGTAGGTACGTTCGTTTCGAATGTTTCAAAAAGTGCCACGTTTGATTCAAATTGTTCTAAGTTACCAAACGTAGAAAACCACTTAGGGTGACCTATGGCAGAGGTGTTAATAATAAATGGTTCCCGGGGCGGCGGTACCGATACCCGCCTCCCAAATTGTATTCAATGATTAAAAATAAAATTTAGGTAGGTATCGATTAATTTTTCTTTAAATATTAAAAGGTTTTTACCATCATATTTTTAGGCCAATGCCAGCGATAATAATAACAATTAGTTACAACAGAAGCAAAATGGTCGAAATAACATTGACATCCCAACCAAAATTACATTATAACAAAAAAATATTAATATAATTTTTTTGATAATTTTATATCTTTTCGCAAATTGATTCTTAATCGGCCAATTTTATTGGTTCTCCAGGATATTCGATTGGTCAAGCAAAATAATTTCTCGGTCCGAATTTATGTTGCATCGTAAGCGCTCTCGCCCAACGATTTTGTTCGCGTCGTCGATTACAATGTGAACTTGATCATTTGGCAACCGGAGCAATCTGTCTTAATTCATGTTAATATGGTCGGACCACCCGGGTCGTTTAATAAATTAAAGGGCCTTTATCTTACTAGTAATCATTCCGTAAATATTACATACATTAAAATTATTAACACGCATCGCAAGAAAGTTTTACGCATAATAAGGTTACTTACCAGACCAGTTACCTTCAGCGTAATACATGTAAAGAATAAAGAATTAAAAGAATTGATAATTATTTTTAAAAAGTTTTGTCCTACCGCCACTCATTTTTTAAGTGAAACTTCTTTAGCCCAGTTAGTGATTTGAAATTTGGATGAAACCTTTCTAATATAAGGCGGTTAATTCACAACTCCGCACGAGCGTTCCTTGGCGCAGCGGTATAGCGCGTCGCAAATTTCAGCAGCCAGAGAAATCCAGCGAACGGAGGTTCGAATCCTACGAAATCCAAAAATATTAACATTTTTATTTTTGCAAATCAATATCCAATCTTCAAACCACTTTAAAATAAACAGGCAAAATGAAAGAAAGCGACATCTAGCGACTTTCTAGTTTCATTTCTACCGCGTGTGAATTACACACACTGATTTTTTTGTTGTTATTTAGCTAATTAAATAAACATTACGCCGTTTGTCCGCAGGGGTAGAACTCGGTCTTGGCACACACTCTTTACTTCATTCACATTCATACATCGTCTTGTACATACTCTTCCATTATTCTGACTCTTGACATATAAACATTTTATACACAATAAATTTGTGGAGGGACGTTATTAAAAATCTTATCATTTTGAATCATAACGAATTCTGTTAGGTTTAGCTTGGTGTTTCAACCTACGTCAAATTTGATTGACAATCAAATCGACAATCGGGCGCATTTTGATTTTTTGACACTCGAACGGTTCATTTTAGCTTTTGATCGACAGTCGTGCCATCATTTTGATCGATAGTCAAACAAGACGGAGGTTAAAACATCCCACAATTAAGATTCGTGCTGTTTTCAGAATTAAAATTTTAATAAAATCTATTTTTATTTTTAACTTTATGAGTAAAACCTCAAATTGTAATATTTAATTAAATGAAGACAATATTAGCGAAACTCAATCGAAAATTTGAAGACAGAAAAATCAGAAAATGATATTGGCACCTCAGGGAATCGAACCCAGGACCTTCCGCTTTCTTGGCAACAGCTATACCAACTGAGCTAATATGGTGTCTATAATATGTGCGTTAAGAAAATGAAGATAATGTTGGTAGTTCTTAGTCGAAGTATGATACAGTTAAAGGTGACCGAATTGGATAAAGACGCCTTAGCTCAGTTGGAAAGGGTGTTTGTTGTCATGAAAGCAGAAGGTCCTGGGTTCGAGTCCCAGAAGTGACGATATATTTTTTTTATTTTTCTGTCTTCAGATTTTCGACTGAGTTTGGCTAATATTGTCTCCATTTAATTAAATAATTTAATAAAATCATTTAAAAAATCAGAGAACACGTTTTGTGGCATACATTTATTCATCATCTGTATATTTTTCAGTTGAGTGCTCCGAAAATCAAATTAATGTTGGAGTCTAGTAAAGCTCAAATAATGTGGTGTTACACCTTTATACAGCTATACATCCATTTGTGCAATATCCATTAAATTTAACAATCGAAGTATTAATCGAAACTGGTAACGACCATTTATTGAAAGAAAAGCTCTTGACGAAGTCAAAACTTCTTTAGTACCTTTGTGATTTGAAATTCGATCACACCAAAAATAGCGACAATAAAAAGAGGCAAACGCATATATCTATAGGATTTAGCTAGGAGATAATCAGATAGTATAATCGGTCACCTCTGTGCGGTGATTCGTAGCCTATTGGTCTCCTCTTTGTGCGGTGCTTCATAGCCTCCCCATCTCGTCAACTTTAGTTTTCTGAAGGCTTCACTTCTATCGCGTGTGAATAGCACACTCTGTTTTTTTCTTCTTAGCAGGTACCTTTAGCCTCACAATATACCCTAATTGGGGATACCATAGTCCCACTGGCTCCAGACGAGAGCATCTGGGACTCTTGCGAGGTATTGCCAACATGCCAACTCAGAATTAAACCAACTCCGAACCACCTCAGAAAGGTCATTAAAAGCTATTAAAAAAAATTAAAATAGCCGGTAACCCTAACCTAACCACATTCAACCAATATTTTAAATAAAAAAAAAATCATCACTTTTCATGACCTTTCTGAGGTTGTTCTGAGTTGGTTTCAAACTGAGTTGGCCGGTCACCATACTATTCGTAGTTGCATTTTGCGGGAATTGAACCTGATTCAATGTCAGAAATATAAACCACTAAGCTGCGTCAACGTCTTACGTTATGTTTGCAAATTTCTTGATTCCTTTTTCAAAATCATTGCTGATTCACGGCGGCCCAACTGTGCTAATTCCCGCTCTCTAATTGGTCGGTAATTGTCCGCCTACAAGCCGTTGTAATTGGTCCACTTTTGCAGAACTCGCTCACTGTGACCTTCTAGCGTAAACCGACAGAGGTCAGCGTGTTGCATGTGTCAATTATTATTATTTCATTATTATTGCTAGTGTTTCACCTTAAAGATCATAATAATAAAGATTGATGTCAAAGGTTTATCGGTATAATGGAGGAATGTGTAATTAGGGGGTATTTAAAAGGAATGTAAACACTAAAAGGCACGTTATATGAATACCATAAAGTTGTAAACTGTAGATATATTATTAACTGCATTATTTATTATTTATGCATTGAACCGCTTACTCGTTAGTATTTAAAAAAAAAAAAATACTTTTTTGAAGGTTATTCCCATCAGTGAAATATATCATATTAGAATAAGTTAACAATAACAATCTAAACGAAAATATGAAAGAGAACAAGACACAGAAAAAGACAATGGTCGCAACTGGGACTCGAACCCAGACCTCTCCGTCTAACCGGGATGAGCGCGTTAACCAATTTCGTTATTGCCACCTTCTGTCAAAGCCGTCATATTTGTCAATCTCATTTTTAATAAAATAATTAGTTGATAATAATGTAATTCTAAAATTTGAAAAATATGAGATTGACAAATATGACGGCTTTGACAGAAGGTGGCAATAGCGAAATTGGTTAACGCGCTCGTCTCGGTTAGACGGAGAGGTCTGGGTTCGAGTCCCAGTTGCGACCATTGTCTTTTTCTGTTTTTCTGTGTCTTGTTCTCTTTCATATTTTCGTTTAGATTATTATTGTTAAATATTCAAATTAGATTTAGCTTTATTATTACGAAAAGTGAGTATTTATGACGGGAGAGACAAAAAAACATGCAATAAATATCCATTTAACATTTTAATGCTGTTAAAATTAATTCATTTATGCGGGTACGCCATTTTTATGTTTATCTTTTTATTTTAACATTTCATAGACAATCAATCAATGCTGCCAATCATAGAAAAAATAGTATTGCCATATAAAACAATAACTTATTTACGTTATTAAGTGAATGCATTATTGACAAGTTTTTACCTGTATTTATAACAGCAGAACATGGAAAGAAATGTATTAGAATAATTACACATACCCCCTAAACAAACCCTGCTTTGCCAAACAAACCATTCAAAACCTGGGATGTATATCTAAATTATGATGACATGCAGCCTTCGTAGTTTGAATCTTAACCCAATAATTCGAAGTAGGTACTTGTTTGTTTTTATTTTGAAGAGAATTTATTTTATAAGATTGGTACTTCTGACAAATGTCATATTTGATTGTCTATTAGTTAAAAAAGGAATATTCAGTATTATCCGTGCATCAAACTTCGACAACACGAACGTTCCGTATTATCCGTGAGGTGGACTCTGCATATTTACCCATTATTTTTATGTGACCTAACTTTTGTGATTTGTAATCCCTAATTTGGGGTGTGTTGCAAAGTTTTAAGTCTGAAGGAACCGGGAAAGAGAAGGCAATGGGAAACGGGTAGGTTAGAAAGTACGTGACTATTCCGATCTATTATCAGATAGCTTTTTTAAACGGTCGAAAATAAGTACCAGATTGGAAACACCCAAACACTCTAATATAAACTCATATTCCACTATGTCGTTGAATGTACGAGTATGCCGTACTTTGAGCTTAAGGTTGCAGGTTCAATTCCGCAAAAAATAAAACGTAATGCGTATTAAATAGGTCGTATTTAATTAATTAATTAATTATTAAGTCTTAAAATAGTAAAGTGGGTAGTAGCCTAGTTTTGTGGAAATGAGGCTTAAAAAATTGACGCTTTTTAATTTAGTATTTAAAACTTTGATAAAAAATAATTTTCTTGGTTCAGTGTGTTTTGCTGTTATATACGTATTATTTAATCAAGCTAAAGTAACCTCATAACAGTCACAAAGGACGTGGATAATGTTAATAACATATGTATCACGTAAGAGGGCAGATTGATTCCTTGTTATAAATAAGATTTTCACGAACACAAGGCCTCCGCGATCGAGGGGTAAGGCTCTCAACTACGATTCCGGTGATTACGAGATCAAATCCCGGTGTTATTGAATTATTTTGTGTTGTTGCACAATTAATTCATTAAGAATAAAATCCAGTATTTTTGCGGCATCTTCCAGAGTGGAAAATACTCTCAGTGTCGCCCTGGTGAAAGAACACTAAATTGTTTTAGCCGCGTTGGGTGACGAGATCTGAATATCCAGGTACTTCCCCGCTTTCTTCTTCCCCATTTCCTCCCCTTCCCCGCTACCTTCGGCTTCACAAAATACCCCAATTGAGGATTCCGAAGCCAGAAGAGCGATTTTATATCAAATAATAGTAACGGACGTCATCTCCTGTCAGATTTGTGTGATTTTTACGTATTTACTGTCACATATTTTAGTTAAAATCGTTCAAAACACGAATTCCTTCAAGTATGCATGATTATTTATTAATTTAATGTAGGTATGTTGTACATAGAAAAGGCAAATAACAGCCATAGAAAGTTATCTCATAACGATCCCACAAAAGATAAAGAATCACTCTCCTGACTGATTCACTGTTCTGAGCAGTTGGGACTCTTGTGTGGTATCCACATATACAAATAATATGTAATAAGCCAGAAGGTAGAAAAGAAATTCGACATTATCAGAATCATTTGTTACAACATTAAAAAAGCCATTATTGTAATTTATTACATTCAATTGATTTGGGATCATTTAAAGCAAGAAAAAAACTTAGCGATTAATCAAATGTCTATTGATTTATAGCATCCTCATATTACCTAGACCCAAATGTTTGCAAAATGATAAATAATGTATTGGCGATGTATTGGTTTTTACGAACGACAATGCTTAAATTCAAGGCTGTTGTAAATTAATCAAGGTGTTCTTAAAATTATCGTATGTCGAATTTGACATCAATCACCAGGAATATTAAGCTGTAAGACCTCGCGTATTGCGTGTGTAATGAATACGATATTATCTTTATAATTATAATAGTGTAAAAAATGTTTTATGTTATTAATCGAACGTTATATTATATGGTGATATCGGTAATACATTACTGTATTTTTAAGTGTTACAAGCACAGATCCGGGAAACAAATAGGTTTTGTCAATTTTATTTTTGACTAGCTGAAGTCCCCGGCGATGCCCGGGCTTTAGATAGAGTTTTCGATTTCTTTTTGTATACAAATCAAATCCACACCGCCCGCTTGCCAACGGGCTCTTCCACCACATACAGACATTCTCCTTTATATTTCAACCAATTTACACAAAACCTTGACAAATTTTATACCTAAACCTTCCTCATGAATCACTATTATGAAAATTATTATATTATAAAAGTAGTTTTTGAGTTTATCGCGAACAGACAGACAGACAGACGCGGCGGGGGACGTTAATTTATAATACTATGTAGAGATAGAATTTAAAGATAGAGGTTTCAATTTTGAAGAATTCAAAGCCAAATTGTAATTACTGAACGTAAATAATATCGCAGAAAAATATTTAACTTCACGCACCGGCAATCATCCGTTATATTATATTGGTGATTGTAGTAGATAAAGCTACTTTAAAAGAACCTTTCAATTTTAAAAAAGGATTTTTCGTCTTACGGGGGCCAATGCTACATTAGAAAATCGCTATTCTAAAAATTGAAACTTGCTAAAAAAAGGAACCCCTAAAAAAAAGATTTTTTTCTATAATATATCTATTTTCAAATGTCTTTGAAAACTTCAATATATTTTTTTTTATTTGACTGAGGTTTAAACCTTACCAACCAGCGATCAACCGCGCCACCAACCGGGCCAAATCCCGAGTTGGTAAGATCAACATTTGTTTCGAATAGCAAGTGCTTTAATTTCTTCAAATTTCATAAAAATACATATACCTCCGCTTGTGTGTACGTGGTTGCCTCAAAAAAGTAGATATAATAGGTACATTATTATCGACAACGAGTCTGTATGCCGAGTTTCAGCTACATCGGACGTAGGGAAAAGTGGGTTAATTTCCACTTCCAGTTTTCTGCTTCTTTCAAACAAATAAAAGTGAAATTCCAATAAATGCATTAAAATGAGCAATTTCTACGTAGGACTTTTGATATTTAACAAAAACTGATGTTGCCGCTCACATCTGTGTAGAAGATTTATGAAAAAATATTTTGGTTATTCTCTCCATCTTTGGCTCCTCAGAAACCAGAGTTTAGTACAAAATATAAAATATAAAGTATGGTTGTTACATAGCACTTGAACAATTTATAATTTTTTTAAACTCAAAGTTAATATCCAAGTACTGTGAAAGTTTTATTCAAGTTCTGTAAAACCACTGAAAGAAAAAAATTAATAATAACAGTACTTAAACATTAACTATGAAATTTGATAAACTGTTCAAGTTCTAAGAAATAATTTTAAAATATCAATAAATCACGAAGTATAATGTAAAGTGATTTCAAATTTAAATCATTTATATTCCTAGACACAATTTGATTACTTATTTTACGGAAAATGAAGTTTTATTTCAGATCAAGAAAAACAGCGAAATAAAAGAAGTTTTAATTGTCTAAAACCAATTGACAATTTACACTGCACTACAGGAAACAATATTTTTCCTCTCATTTGTCACAGTCAGAAAATTATTACTTATTTATTTTTTATTTTATGATAGCAGCCAAAAATACGCGTTCTTGGTCGAAGAATGATACAGTTAAATATGACCGAATGACCGAATCGGATAAGAACACGTTAGCTCAGTTGGTAGAACACTGACCCGGCAAGTAATAGGTCCTGGGTTCGAGTCCCAGATATGACCGTATCTTTTTATGATTTTTCTGTTTCAAATTTTCGATTGAGTTACGCTTATTTATATTGTCTTCATTAATTAAATATTACCTATATTTTTAAAATAGTTACATTCGTTGTTAATATGATTGTCAATGGACCTGCATAATTAATAAATCTAGTCCAACCAATAATGATTTTGTCTTCAAGTTCATGAAGCATGACGCATGAACACCGCATACAAAGTCGAATAAAGCAGTCATATTTAAAAAATCAACCGTGACACGCGCGCTTTTCGCCGAAGGCATTTAGCATTAGCTGAGACTCAGACGTATAATTTCCATTTCTTAAGCAGCATCGACATGACACATATCTTTCTCCGCGATTTACCACACGGCGCACGGCGCAAGGCGGACGGCGATCACAATAGGCCTCCGAGAGCCATTAACCCTTGACAATGGAAGGAATAATGTCATTATCTAGGGAAGCGAGGCTCCTCGGATGTTTAATGCGTTGCCAATATTTGCCTTACAAAGACGGTGACTTCCGAGGCAAGCGGATAGCCTTGGGAATAGATTGAAGCCTAACTTGACTTTTTTGCAGTTTGTTGATGGATCCACCGACGAATCAATAAATTTATATTTTGTTTTAGTGATGCCACGATCCTTAAATTGACGATTAAGATTTCAAAGTTCTTAATTTTAATATTTTCTTAAAATATATCATTGAAGGAAGATAACACTAATCTAAATGAAAATTTGAAAACGAACAAGTCACTGAGAAATAAAAAGATGACCGTCGCACCTGGGACTTAGAACCCAGAACCTCTCATCTAACCGGGACAAAAGATTTATGTGTCTTGTTCATATTGTTGTTTTCATATTTTCGTTGTTTAGATTATTAGTGCTATCTTCTTCTTCAATGACATATATTACAATGATGGGAATAACCTTCAAAAGTTCAGCCCCCTTGAGGTTATTTCTCAGAAGAACGGCGCTATATAAATTAGTCAAGTATTATAAAAAGAGAGTTTTTTTCGTTATTTATTTTTGGGGTGTTATGCCGTGTTGCGCTACCTCCTTCTTTATCCAACGTTTCGGACAGCGTTACAGTATCTATCATCAGGGCAGATCTGCTCTCTGCCCTGATGATGGACACTGTAACACTGTCCGAAACGTTGGCTAAAGAAGGAGGTAGCACGACACGGCATAACACCCCAAAAATAAATAAGAAAAATACTTTTGACCGTGAAAATCTAAAAACGTACTAAAAAAGAGTTGTTCTAATAAAAATTGAATTAACAAAAAATAAAAACCATTGCGTTTTTGTAATAAAATTTAAAGCAGTAGGTAAGTAATAGTAAAATACGACCCGACGCGATGCGACGGATAATAGACACAGAATGTAAAGTTTTTTTATTTTTATTAGAAGGAAGATATGATAGATTTAGAGTGACTAGATCTAAATGGCAAGTTATTTCATCTCTCTCTCGATCTCCTTCCTTTGTCCACTAGCTTCAACCTCACAATATACCACATTATGGATGCTATAGTCTCACCGACTCCAGGCGGTTGCAGTTGGAAATCTTGTGCCGTCTTCACAAAAAACCTATCATTATTAGTATGATGAAATGCTTCCAAGTGTCAAAAACGTCATTAAATTCAAAACAACAGAAGAAAAAATATTTAATCCATGTTTCCAAGAAATAAGGACTAAATATTTTTGATGTGGCATTCGTATACAGTATACATTTTATTGTAAGAACACTATCACCAACACTCACTTAACATGATATGCAAAGAATATATTTACTCGTACTTAGACCGATAGATGTCATTGCTATGGAAACTTCACTAGTATGAACTGACACACATGGAAATTGCAAGCGAAAACACTGACATACGAGTAATGTCCAGAAAACTCCCACGAACACTGACATGTTAATAACACAAGCAAATTGCAAAGAAATCTATCGCCAACTCTGTTTGTCTAGATCTAGCTGTGAGTTGGTCAATAAATCTATGCATTTATATAATCAACAAATCAATGGCAGATACTCGTAGGTTGGGTTCGGGTTGTCAACAACAAAGGCTGTAATTTCCGCAGCAAGTTTATAGATGCAAGACGACAGAATGATTGCAATGATAGAAACACGGGAATGTCTAGACGCAGTATATCAATCCGACAATGCACTGGATCGATGCACTTTTCTGCATTGAGACAATGAAATCGTTTATCCGACAAACAAAACACAAGATGGAATAATTGATTTGGGTGACATTTTTCATGCACAGGGTTCATGTAGGACTATTTTCTCGAAATAATTTTGATCCAATTTGACCAAATGCCAAACCGGTGAACAGTTTCTGCTGCACTTGATGCCTTAGTAGGGTATTGATGATCGCACAATTTGGATTTAAAAAAATATACTTATTTAAAAACTCAAGTTAGTTAATAATTGCATTTGATCCAGAATGGTTGATACTCTTTATCGATCCGGTAAAAAAAACCATTACACCGAACAGAATAGAATCTACACTTTCTTCCTTACAACATACGAGCCCAGACTCTTGGGCGGAAGCACTTTTTTCAATAAAATAAAAATAGTTAAAAATTAGTTTGAATGTGTAGGAAAGAACGTTGATAAATGAATATGTGCTAACAATAATTAATATTCCTCCCATATATTTTATTCTTCTTGCATTTTCCTTGAACTGTCATAATTATTTCAAAATCCTTCAACATCAATGATTATTTTGTATTATGTTTATTTTTGCTTATAACAATACCAAGATGACGTCTGATCCATCCTAACCATAATCAAGTTATAATAACTGTAGCACACGCTACCAAAATAAGAAAATATCCCGACAGGTTTCGGCATGAATGCACGTCTAAAACTCACAATAAAATCCTAAAATGATTGGCATGTTACCCTTTAGAAATCAATAAATTTTATGTAAAGAGCTTTGTACCCTCGCGGTCAATTGATAATGGCATGTGAGGCCTCACATTAATATGGATGATGGGAGAAATCTTTACATCTAATTGACTTAAATTATACGGTTTAATAACTGCAACGTCATTGCTTATAAATTTGATCCTTTCAAAATTAGATTTATTGGTACCCACGGACATTCCGCCTTTGATTTTTAACTGACCAAATGCAATATCCAGCCACCTCTCACTTAGTTAATTCTCTATCTTATAGTTCAGTCACAATCAGGTCTATTATTCAATTTTTTTTAAATCTGAGGTGTATGGCTGAATGAAGAAAAGTTCAATTAAAGAAAATTCAGTATCGGCTGGAAACAGATATCGCCGTTATTCCCGTCAACTTCATTAAAAAGATGGTCATTTTTTCTGGTCAGGTGGCATCGTACCATATTAGAAGGTCACACTTACGATTTGAGCATGGTCTATGGTGATAAGTTATATTGTACCTTTATAGTACTCGTATATACTTGCCCTGTCTACTTACTCTACGTACAGTATGCCCACCTTATAAGAAAGAAACTTAAGTGTAGCTTCAATGTGTACGTGTAGCTACCCCCTATCACAAGAAGCTTTGGGAGATGAAGCGACCGAAGGTTATGAATATTTAACAAAATAAACGCATGACTAAAGACTATAAGAAAAGTGTCAAAAATGGCAAAGGAGAAAAGAGGAGTAGCAGGGCACTTCAAAGGGCTTTATCCAAAAATTGTGAAGAATTGTGCGTTATTATTGGTAAAAAGAATAAAAAAGACCCAAAACATGCCTGGTTGACGTATTTTGTGATACAAATATTTGGCCAATCGGGCCTTGAATTTCCAATACAAAACTATTTCACCATGTTTACGAAATTCAAATGGGATGAAGAAATATACAATAACATTCGAGTATAAGTAAGACAGAGCGCTTGCTAAATTGGCTAAATGAAACATTATCATTTGTTTCCATTCAAATTTGTATGAGAGTAATGGGAGGCACTTTTTCCTTTCTTTTTTATTCCATATTTTTCTCAAACTAGCTATATTATCTCCATCTTTATGAGGGAATGGTTATGCCGAAACAGGCTGGCGGCTGGCGAAACCCCCCGTCATAATCAAAATGATGTACACAAGTTACAGAAAAATAAATAATAGATAATCTGTGATTATACACACGGCAAGAGATCCTTATAACTTGCGCTTACCACGCATAGGAATCGCAACCGTCGCATCACTAATTATTATAGCATTCAACACGCAGTGCATTAACACGGAATAATCCTACCTATTTGTGGGCAATCCACCGAGCGGTGGGTGTATGTGGGTCAGTGTTGCCAACCCGAATTTTGAAAAAGACGTAGATCGGACTAGTGAATTACGTAGAAACTGTATAATTTGGATTATGAAAAGTTAGTAGATCTACGTACTTTTTTTTTAGTGAAATGAAGAAGTTAGGGTAGGTGAAACAGAACAAAACGAGTATTTTGTTAAACAATTTATTTAAAGAGATACCCCTGGTATTGCAAACTTTCATAGGCTACGGTAAACCCGTTCTTGTTTACCACATTCGTCGTAGGGTTTTTAGGAGTGGTTTGGTATATTTATGGTTTTAGAAAATACCCTCATGAGATAAAAAATGGCGAGGCGCAAATGACGTCGTTCTATTTATATGTATATGAACATTAACTTTGAATTCAGTAAATTTAAATGATTTACCTCTTCAAGACACATAAGAATCTATAAAATAAAAAAAATGCTCATTTGTGATAAAAATTTTTTTTTCGTAAATTCTTATTTTTCAGAATCTTCAGGCAAATTAAATTCTATTTATAAAAGAACATTAACTTTAAGTTCAGTAAATTTAAATGGTTCACCTACCTCTTCAAGGCACATAAAAATCTAGTAAATAAAAAAATTGTCACATTTGTGGTAAAAAAAATTAACTCAATTTTCAGAATCTTCAGGCAAATTAAATTTGTACATATATTAGAACATTAACTTTAAATTCAGTAAATTTAAATGATTCACCGCTTCAAGGCACATAAGAATCTAGTAAACAAAAAAATTGCCACATTTGTGGTAAAAAAAAGAAATAAAAAAAACTCAATTTTCAGAATCTTCAGGCAAATTAAATTTGTACATATATTGATTAAAATGTTTAATATGTTATTGCAAAGGCTCGCTGCTTGTTTTCAAGCAAGTTTTCGTAAAAAGTAAGCCTGTTAGCGTTTCCGTTGAGAGTCTGTTTCGGATGTTAGTTTTCATGAAATTTATCGCGGAAAACAGACGCTCAACATTTGCACTGCTATGTGGCAATGTTAATAAGTTTTGTGCAAACTGGGCCAATGAGGGAAACATTCGAGTTGAATCGCCTTTTCGTATTTTGGAAACATGACGCCAAAACTCATCTGCCTTGATTTGCTGATCCTGTTGAAAAGGAAGAATTGTATTTCGCAGCGTTCTCCATTCACGGTCTAACTCCGTCAGATTAGTTGAACATAACCCTGAAAATAAATTATTATATGATAACTAAGTAAAGTGTAGCAGACTTAACACATAAATAAGATATTTGAAGTTATAAACATATTACCTGGAAACATATGCCCCAAATGAGCTATAGATGGTACAGCACGTTTTAAATTTGAGTCCAGCAATGTTTCAGGGTTTAAAAATCTTAAGAATCGCTCTTCTATTTCAAAATTACATTGTTACTTACATGAAATAGTGTAAAATCCGATAAAAGTATTATTAAAATCAAACCACTCCTACGAATTGAAATATTTTTAGGTTAAGTTTCACTTTTTTACGGCGAGAGGCGAGAGAGACGTAACGTTGAAAAACGTCGTATGCGTTGTACAGTCCAGTCATAAATGAACTAATAGTCCAGTCGTACAGTGTATATTGTATTGTGATTTGGTTTATTTATGGTTGAACTGTTGAACACACTGACATGAGCCACAGACAAATAAATAAACCGAACCACACACTACATATACAATTTGCTAAGAAATTGACAGCACCTGTCAGAAATTACATGGATCCTAGCGCCCCCATCTGCTCGACTTCTTATGTGGCGTGGACTCTAGTATGAAACGGAACGTTTGTACATGGACACTAGCGCCCCCGTCTGCGCGACTTCTTATGTGGCGTAGACTCTAGTATGAAACGGAACGTTTGTTTGAGTGCGCGTCTGTTTGCTAATATGCTTCTTCAGCCTAATGAGTTATGTTATTTTGCAAATTTGTACAATTTGACCGAAAATACGTAGATTCTGGGCCTAAGTTAGTAGATTTGCAGGAAGGACCTAAAATACGTAGATCTACGCAAAAAGACGTAGAGTTGGCAACGCTGATGTGGGTGGCGCACACGAGTTAGGTAAGACTGCATTTGTTTCAGGTGCACCTAAACATTAAATTGTTTGAATATGGATCTGTACTGGATGCAGAACGATGTTGAATTAATTTTTTTCACTTTTTTAAAAAATACTATGTAATTTTCTTATTTTTATATTTACGGTGAACCGAGCAGTTTAATACTATAACAATATTTTACGCCTCGAAAGGACATTATCACCCATAAACATATTCCACTAGAGCCGCTAAAGAACAGATCTAACCGGGGCTTCCATCCATTATAAAAGTATTTTTATTTCTTTTTTCTATAATGAGGAGAAGAGGAGAGGAATTTTTTGTTCATCTTTTTAAACTTCTCAGTTTGTTTCAAATATTTATAATTCATTCCATGAATAAAATCCTAAAAATTGTGTGAAAAAGGTTGAAAGTTGAAATTTTTTTTTTTTAAATATGAAAGCGGCATAGAAGTCGAAAAAATAATAATATTAGGATGATTTGTATAGCGCCGTTGTTGTGAAAAATCACTTCAAAGGCACTATTCAGATAAATAATACATTTCTGCATACATGCTCTATTTTATTACTACCTATAGAATAGATAGATTAAAAACGACTTATGGCTAAAAGATCGCCAATTCGTCGATCTTGGGTTCGTCGATCATTAATAAAAATATATATGCACAATGCATTTAACCAGTAAACGTGATGCCGAGTTAGATTGTGCATAGGTAGATTATTATTTATTTATATTCTATACAGGTAGATAATATAAAGGACCATACTTACCTGGGAGATCACGGATTAACACTGTTTACGGTTTAATGTGACAGTTTTCTTAGTAATTCGCTACACGAAAGGAACGAACTATTTTTAAATTATAGACGTTTAGAGTCAAAATGTTATGTTAAGTTTTTTTGTAAACTTTTTAATTTTTTATATCAAAAAAAGATCTTTTTAGATATTTCAATATTTAAGTACAAACATAAGAAAGATAAGTTTCTCTAGTTTATGTATTGACCGGTCAGTGGTTGAGTGGGCATAGCGGGTCCCACCAGGGCGTCGCATGTTCGATTCCTCGGCTGGCTAAGTGCTCCATCACAACACAAGCAACATTTTCGGCATTCTGTGATGGAAGTAGGAGATTTTCAAACATTGTTGGGTTATTCGTAACCCGGGAATGTTTGTCTTTCTTTGAAAACAAAAAAAAAAATTTAATGGTATTTTTTTAAAGATAATAAAATCACAAATTTAAAAAAAACTTGGAAGCATTCCGAAATTCCATGAGGAATTTCACCGTCACGTCGCGCGGTCGTTGGGACTTGTAAGTAAAAATATTAAAAATAATTAAATAGGTACCTGAAGGGTTGAATCACCAAAAAAAACAATAAAATACAAAAAAAATCCCAAGTGGAAATTACAAATACCATTATTAGATCCTAGAACTCATTCGTTCGTTTATCATCCAGATTTGGCAACCGTATATGAAGGTGGGGTGGTTCCTATAGACTGATAACGTGTTAACACCTGCTCTGTAGTTATTTCATCATCGCACAGTTAAAAATAGTTAAGTGTGGTTTTCATGCTCACGTGTAAAACCGTCATGGTATAATTTAATGATCAAAATTATTGTCTTTTGTGTCGGAAGAACCTATAATAACTAATACCTGATTCGTAACACGGTAATAATATAAAAGGCATCTGATAACGACATCATGGCACCCACGAACGATGACGTTATCGTTGCATAATATTAAAAGCTAGAATTAAAAATAAAATAAAACGTATTTCCTATTTTTGTAAATCAGAATTATTTCAAAACAATTTTTCAAGAAAACAAAAATATATCGAGAATATAGGGTTAAAGATATGGCGCGGCGCGGGAGTAAAATCAGAAGTTTATAAATCTAACAAATCGATCTTAATGTTGTAAAAAAAACAAGTACCTACCTATAATAAAAAATCAAGCGTAGTGATTTCGGTTGTCTGTGGTTTGCGTTTTTTCCGCGTGAAATTATTCGGGTTCAATGAACTCAAATTTGCTTTTAATTTCAAAATCGGGACTGTGCAGAGAATAATTTAGATAAACGAAAAACTAGGTACCACCTATACATGAACAATTCCTACATTATTTTGACTGTCTTTTCAAAATTGGAAATATAAAATCTCGTAATTTTTCACGGGTCTTCGCTAGTATCCAATAAAGGCGATGATTTATGAACTATTTTAATGTTCTGTTCGTGCTAGATTTCAATGTAGGTACATACTCGAACATACTCAAACCATTGAAAAAACATTATAAGACTGTAGTATATAGGATTAGACATGTAGTTTGTAGTTTTGTGGTGTCTAAACGGATGTCAGTTAAGTATTACTTTAGAAGAGTATCATCTATCGTAGTTCGTGTCTCATGTAGGAATGGTTACGGTAATAACCGAAGGCATATGATAGACGGCTGAGCTTCGACAGTGTCACGCGCCCACACGCAGAATAACTTTGAGCCTCCGTATGGACGTCCAGTCCAGTAAATATTCATTGTAAACATTACGATGACGTAAATAAGCAACTTGTAATCTCGTCGAACCTCGATCATATTGTAGAGTTTCTCCGAACACTATCCAGTAATCGTAATCACCGGAATTAGGTAAATTACAATATTCAAACTTTGTCAAAAATTTCACGCGTTGAATCACAGTTTTAAACAAATATTAAGCTAAATAAACATGAAAAATGCCCCCCAATCTTCCCAACTCTCCCCTAACGTGTGAGCGATAAACACATTGAAATATCGAGTCCCAATTTCTCTCTAGTATCACATTCGGGGGATGTTGGGGCATATCTCCACCCCGTGAATACAGATTAAACTGCATTTAGATAACACAGGAAGTTAGATTTCGTGCAATGTCAATAAAGTCCGGACTAGCAAACAGCAAATAAGCTAATGTTTATTCAACTGTTAGGAATTTACCAAAAGGCAGATGCAATGCGTTCCAATGCAATTTACTACCAAAATTTAACATGCAATTTATTTTATTATATTTTAATTGGAACGGTCATAATCTCTAAGTCCTGCCATGTGCCTAACGTAGTTCCATTTGAGGTTAGGGATCGTGACGATAATGATGAATACCTTACTTTTAACTTACATTCTAGCATACAAGAAGTGAATTATACTAACAGAGGTACTATTTTCGGTCGTCGGTGCGTGGGTGATGTGAAATATTCCTCAGTATTCCTGTGTAATGCATAAAATTATTCAAGTTAAATGATTTTTTTTATTTTCAAAATGGGAACTGATAAACATTAAAGTAGATACCAAAATTATAATATTTTAATAAATTTTGTACAATAATTCTATCTTTGAAATGTTTTTTTTTTGTTTATATTATTGAGTGATTTAAATCTGAAAAATGATTTTAAAATTTTTCTTGCGGTGTTCATGGGTGGTTTGGAATATTTATGCGGTGTTCATTCGAATGGTAAATTTTTGTGATTTTTGATCTTGAGACAAATATTTTATAATTTCTTTCAGCTTCACAAATCCTACATTTTTAATATTCCTAGATTTTTTATTTATTATTTACTGAGAATTCGAATGAAATTTTGAATTTCAAATGACAAACAATATCTTAGCATCATCTTTGTTTTATTTTTAGGATCAGAAATTTTAGAATTTAAGGCGAAAAACTTCGAAATGATGGAAAATCAAGTGCTTTTAATTTGTAAATTTGATCGCATAGAAATATTACAGATGCTTTAATCAAACAGTTTAATAAATAATAGCATAGTGAGTAGAATAAATTCTTTGAAACAATAGAATAACTTTTTGAGAAGTTTTTTTTATAAGACCAGAAAAAAATAAAATACAAGGCCTATAAAAACTGCTTAAATAAACAAAATCTCCTACTCAAGAACTTCTTTTCCATTTTGGTTTTTTTGTATAACTAGCTTTTACCCACGGCTTCGCTCGCATAGTATTAGTGGGAAATTACTGGCATAATTATTGGCATAGTTGTTATTATTCTTGCTATTTTGTCTAATAGAAAATAATTATTGTTTAATAGAAAATTTCAAAATTTGAGAATGACATTTCGCAAATAAAAATTCTATTTTAGAAAATATTTAAATTATAGAAATAGAAATTTATTTTAAGTACCTACTCCCTTTATTAGTATTTTATTCATATTTGAATCCAGAGTAACCTAAAAAATAAGAAAATGACAGTCCACTTTAAACGCTATACTTTATAACAACGTTATGCCTTTTTGTTCGGAGAATAAACATTTTCAGAGATATGAAGATATTAACTACGACGCCAAAAAAGTACTCTTTTTAATCACAACAAAGCACTCTTTTTAATCCTAAAATTAAAAAAAAAAACATTGTTTCCAAGGTAACAATTTGTTTGACGTTTGCAATAACTCGATTTTGTTAGGGACAGAAAACGTATGGTACATAATTTCATGACGCCACAGCTCATTCATAACGCCAGATCTTACCAATATATAAAGCCGTTGTTACTCGCAAATAATGCAGCTTTCGATTAGTGAAAGAATTTTTTAATTCCATTCCATATTTATTGCGTGAAAGAGTAAGGACCATCCATACAAACTTTCACATTTATAATATTAGTAAGATGTGAAAACTAACTTCTTCAGAAAATGTCGGAAAACATTTGAATATTTTGTGAACAAAATATAATAAAACACGTTTTTCGGTGAGTTTTTTTTTTGCACAAAATTAAAATAGGAGGGTGATGTTAAGCGGGAATTTTAACCTTATTGCCATCTACATAAGGAGTGTTATTCTTAGTGGCCAGATTCCGAATGTAACAGGACGTGGTGAATCGCCTTAAGAAGAAATTTGTATGGATTTTTATTTTTGCCAAGGGTTTATAAGAGTCACATTAAATTAGCACCAAATCGCCTACGCCGTGTTAAATTGACTCAAGTCACTGTTTATTTTTATGTTTCAATGCTAAGGAGATGCCATTTAGGGTCTGAATTCTAAATTAGATTTAGCAGATACCGTGAGAAGGAATTTGATTCAGGATGATATGGAGGGAGCCTGGATTATACCTAATTTATTCAGTTTTTTCTCTTGTATTCAGCTGAATTTTATCTGCACTCTCCGTTAGAATCACATTTATCTCTGTAAATATCAGCAGCTTTGCTACACAAGGACGTCAAATACACAAAAAGTTAATATTATTCAAAATTAATGGAAAATTACGTTATTCTGCCAATGAATGGAAACACATTGAATTCTATCATGCTTGCATGTTGAAACGTCTATTCAAATGTTTTATTTCATGAATAATTTCGTCGGTTATTGGCGTCTAAAAAGAAGTTCTGAAAAACCAAATTCTTTGTCGCCACTCTCCTCTTCTCTCCCTCTCACTTTACAAGTTACTTTATTTACGCTATCGTTAGATTTACAATGAGTATTTAACTGGACTAGATATCCGTAATATGAATGCTCCAAGTAATTCTAAAGATAGAGAACCCTACACTGCGGGATCCCAGCGCATCATCGGCTATTTCCGTAACCGTTCGCACATTAAACACGAATAACGATAGTCGACACTCTTTTAAGGTACTATAACTGACATTCATTGGGATACCTCAGATCTATACCTACTAAAGACATACATTGAAGAATGTTCCCAATACGGACTATTTGAAAGAATTTAAATATGACATAAATCAAACGCAAGCCCTCCATCCAACACCACACAGTTATCAAGCCATCAAAATACGAACAACAACCATTCTTCCGCAATCTCCAATACCTCTTCAATAGGCTGCACTCCGAATACTCCAAAAGCCAGAAGGCATAATAAGCCACTGCGATGAAAGCTCACAATTCTCTGGTCTCTCAGCGGAGGCTATATTGTTGTGTACTAAACTACAAGTCAACGCAGCCTACAGACTATGGGCCTTTAACTCACGTATATTATCAATTGTACGACCAGCGAACCTGGTGCTATTCATACGTAAATAATACACTGCGCATTATAGTGTCACTCACAAATAACCATTCAACCCTCTAAGTGCTGAACGAAGTGGAGATTTTATTGGGAAATCGTTTAACAAGTTTTATGGCATTTGGAAAGGAAAGAGGTTAAGGAGAACATGGAAGCATAAGTCACAGGAGACATAACAACATCAAGTGAATCAAATAGGCTTGAATCATGTCGTGACCATGTCAAGATCTTTTTTTTTATTCAGCACATTATATCTTATTTTGTATAACATTGGACAGAAAGCAAGCAACGTGTCCAGTAAGTAAGCGAGATACCAGGATGTCTTTGAAATCAGCCAGAAAGGCACAAGAATTAAACATCAAATTAGACAGCCGTTTTATTGTATCGTGGAGGCATTATTATAACTTTTTTCACCAAATAATGCAATGCGAAATTAATACATCTCAAAACTGCAATTTTACTGGTCGGATACTTAACATCTACATAATATTTTATTCAATTCACTTTAAAATTTTACAATAATTTTGTAAAATCTCTCTGTAATCCTCTACAGAGATATTGTATTTATTGTTAGTACTGGCCAGTATCTCAGTATTATTCTGTTTTGATTGAAAGTAGGGTTGCCATCTCTAAAATTTGGAAAGCAGGACAAAACGCGTGAAAACCCCGGATTTTAGAGCCCTGAACCCGGACATTTCAACAGGTTTTTTCAACATAGTCAGTGTAATAAAAAACAGTTGAAAATGTTTTTAAATTTTTAAACACGGACTACAAATGAAACCCCGCCCGGACGCTCCCCGAACGCCCTCTAAACTATGACAAATCCGGGGAAACCCGGACGGATGGCAACCCTAATTGAAAGACTTATAGTTATTTAAGATCCCAGTGACGATTTATTGCTTTTCGTGAATATAAAAATATGTTTTAAGAGAACACACGTCCTTATAACTGGGAAGCTAGATTTTGTCTGTGGAGCTCTCGCAAAAGAGTGACATGCCTGTGTTCAGCTATCTTCGACAAATATTTGGGAGGCGGAAATGGATACCGCCGCCCCGGGAACCTTTATTGGATAACCAACACCTCTGCCATAGGTCACCCCAAGTAGTTCGCTAAATTTGGTGATTTAGCAGGGGTGGTGGGTTCATGCAGTGAGGTTTGTCTAGGTCTTGGAGGCGGATGACCAGGACACACTGAACACCAGATACCTACCCACCCCTTAAACCCTCTTCCTTCCCAGAACTCTTCTCTCCTTCATTTCCTTTAAAAAAAACCTCCACACTGCATCCCCCAAAGATGACATGGGCCCTGAGGGAAATTATTTTCCTAAGTTTTATTTTTTTCCGGGCGATAGAATAGCATTATTCTTTAACTATTTCTGATTTTGAAAATGTATAAATTAGTTTTTGATAAAGAAATTTGACTGAAATTTTGTGATAGGGCATGCCCTGATTGCTCAGGTATCTGCTATCAACTACGAGTACTATATAGTTGAGTTAGAATATCGCTGTGTGTTAAGTCAATAATTATGTAGCCATAAATGTTTGAAATTTCTCACATGAACTTGTGTGGTGTATATTCTCGTATATTATGTTAAAGTTTAACGGCGCTATTTATATTCACAACTGGGATAGCTCCTTAAGTGGATACCTTCCAATACTCTTAGGAAGAGGAATGTTTGCACATCGCAAGTGCTAAGGTCAAAGACGTTAAACCACAGTTTGACGACGTTCTATTAAAGTTATTTGACACCGAATAAAACCTTTCAAACTATCAATTAATAGCCTCAAGCGGTCTCACACTAAAAATATCAAAATGTTGTTAGTTCAGACGTCGCCAGAGTATATTTTTTTATTCAAAACAAATCAAGCGAAACTGTTAATATGGGCACCATTTTTTTAACTATAATACATCCACATGCGTGTGTGCGCTTGTGTGTGCGTGAGTGCCATCAAGTTGGTGGAATGCATCGTTATCGACAGCGAGTTCATCTGCCGAGTTTCAGATCGATCGGAAGTCGGGAAGTGGGTTAATTTTCACTTCCAAGATTTGTATTCATTTCAACAATCGAAAATCATATAGTGAATTTAAAAAAAAAGTCCTCACTATAAAGATGAATATCAACATAGAAATTAATATCTACAGTCAAAATGTCCTAGCCAGATCGGTGGCTAATTTAGAGGTAAGTACTTCGGTGTAAGGCCAAAAACTGTGAACTTGCATTTTATGACATAACGTAGTTGAAGCTTAGAAAGTTGTGTTGGTAAGTTTGATCTCGTATAGGAAGCACCAATTTACTTATTCATTTTATTAAAAATAAGTTATAAAACAAGTCGTTTTTAATATTACGTCATACAAAATATTCGTAAATGCGTCCGTAAGAATCAACGCTAAAAGAAGCAAAAAGTTTCATGTGATTATAAGTCATCAAACCACAAATCAAATAGTCGGCTTTATTTCAAAGTCAGTTTACACGTCATACGTTGTTTTATCTTGATGAATTGCTTCATACTCAACATTAATTAAGTACTAAGAAATGAAAAAATGTTCAATTCATCATTGGTAATAATCTGGCAATAACATTAAAAATAGATTTAATTAATAGAAATACGCGAAATTTCTTTAAATAAATGGGTTCGTTATGTTGTTGTATAGTAATACGCCTTTAAGTCATTCAATTCACAGGGAAAGAGGTAAATTATTTTTAATTGTTTAAAAAGCATGAAGATGCGTATAGCGACACTGTAACAATACTTATCAAGAAATAAAAAAAGCATTCGAGGCTTCAGTTTGGTGAGAGCTGCCAAGAAACAGAAAAACTTGGAACATTTTTGAGGAGACACACTCGTACATGTCTGGCCAAAAGTAAAGAGCCAGAATGTTTTTGAAAAAAAAAAACAAAAAGATTTATCGTGATTCATTTTTGAGGTATTATGCTTCCTCTTCCCTTAGCCAAAGATTTGGACAACGATAGAGAGTCCATCCTCAAGGTAGATGTGACGTGTGTGTGTGATGAAAAAATAATCACGATAAATCACAGCGAAAACTAAAACCATGATAAGAAGATAATTTTGAGTAAAATCAATATTTACTTCTTCAATCTAATATAATTTTGCCAACCATATTTTGGAAACAAGTCATTCTTTTGATATTAATACAGGTCTTAAAATTTTACACACTAACACTACGGGCACACAATTGGATAATTTAGAAATTTTATAAATTAGAAAAAGCATTAATAGTAATTTAAATATTATAAATAACCAAACATTTTTCAAAAATAGCCATCTTTTAAATTTATTTTTTTATTAAAACTTACAATAATTATTTATTTTTTGATTTAGACTAATTATTTTAATTATTTGTTCCTAAAAGTTTTTTATTATCTAAATGCAATTTTATTTTTCTTTAAATAATTTTTATATTTAATTTTGTATAACTATTTTTATGATTTTTAAGCAATTAATCACCTCTACTTTTTAATATTTCATCTATGTTATAGTTTATTCTAATTTGTCTATACTTGTTTGTCTTTTATTTTTCTTTATATTAACATATCCTGAAGAAGATAACGTTGTTATTGAAACATGTCGATATTGTTTATTAAAAAAGTGGTTTATACAAAGTTATCTCTTAATAATTAAAAAATCAATATTATTATCAACTTCGAATCCAAGCAACTGAAAGCTGCTATAAAATTATTATTTATATCAAAACGTTCTTCAATTGACCAAAATTTACTTGCAGAGTCGTGTAAAAGCTTTAAAAGCCATCAAGATGTAAATGGTGTTTTGAGCAGCGCGTCTGGCGTACGAATCCCGACCAAAATAGATTCATAAAATTTGTTTTGCAGCAAAAGGACGAATCAGGATTTAGCGTGCAAAGTGCAACGATGCGATAATGTGCACCGACTGGATCACGCCAAAACAAGGATCAGCCAGGACCCGAGACATGGCACTCTGACCATGTTTGATAAAGCAAATAATGTTAGACAGCATTAGTTTATGTAAATGGCAGTATTATTATTTATGCTTTCAATGGTGAGGTAAAATTTCATGCTTTCAATGGTGAAGCAATATTTTAAGCTTTCAATGGCAAGGAAACATTTAATGCTAATGGAAGAAGCAATGATATTTTATTTATTGCAAAGGTAGAAATGATAAGGAAGTGTAGAATTTATCAAGCTAATGGGTTGAAATATTGTGCTATTGAGAAGTGGCATAATATTATGGTAAATAGTCATGGACAATGAGCATTGACAAAACTGGCTGGTTTGCAAGTAGTTTCCTTGTCCTTGGAAAGGTTTCGGACTCGAGACAAGCTATTGTGCAAAAGGTTTGTGGGAGAGGATACTTGCACTTGGTTTCAGAGTGGAAGTCACTCTGGTGTCGCCCTGGCGAGGGTTCATCACTCAGAATCAAAAGATCTTTCAGATTAAGAAGAAATCTATATCGGAATTGCCGGATAGGTACCTATCGACAATTGGTACCTATTTACAGTACAATATTTTTGAAATTTCAATTGCTTTACATAAACAACTTTTTTTACTACATTTTAGAAAATAGATACCAATTACACAAATTACAAAGATTGCAAAATTAATCTTCTCTTTTGTCTTCCAATTATCATAATTTTTTTAAAAAAGCCTTTATCTTGAATGAAGGCTTAATTTGAAATCATTACTTTAGTCGTGATCCTATTTTGTTTTTAATTAACTAAGCTTTAAATATTATGTTTTTGCTTCTTCAAACTTCGCAAATATACTTTGTGGCGTCATTATTGATACTATGAAAACAAATAACTTAAGTAGTAGTGTGCCCCACTATAATATTATTAACATTATCTACATACATGTTTCAAAAACAATATTTTCTTCGTCAGTTAATTAACTCACTTATCCTGACGAAGAAAACATTGTTTTTGAAACTTGTAGATAATTTTAATAATATGCTGGTGCATACTAAGTTATTGTTTTCATTATATTATATTTTTGGCTTATAATATCCACATAAGAGCAACAAAAACACGTCAATTTAGTATTACATCAAAAAAATCTACACTTGTTGAGAAAGTGGTACATCTGATGTATTATTTCAGTATTCGCACTTGAAGAAGAAAATTACGTTGACCCCAGTCACTGCCGGAGGAAAAACTACGGCAATCATCTTCCACCTAACACATCTAACATCTTCTCAAGGGGGCAATTTTGATGCCTTGTTAAATCGGCACGAGGAACCAACATCTATAATTTATTAACACGTTTACCAGAACCCATCAGGTTGCGGGAAAATGCATGTGCCAGTATAATATGTGATTTCATAGTAAATTTTGAGGCGATTGATCACTTCATTTTGGATTAATCTTTATTTATTATTATATTAGTCAACTACAGACACTGGGATACATTATAATTTTAGAAAGCCACTTCATTTTAGAGTGATATCTATGTCTCTTAAAAAAATTCGAATCTTTCTGAACTCCTATGCTATCTTTCCTCATTACTTTATATCAAAGGTTTTGATGCCTCCATAATTGTGCCTCTATGTTTAGGGTTTTTCCTTATTCTGCATTATTAAGTAAATCTATTTAGTTATATTCCGTCCTTGCATGCCATGCCAAACTGTTGCATGCCAAGCCGTGATTCTTTTATAAATATTCTCCTTGAAGGCTCTTTAAACTTATTATTTTTAATTGGTAAACTAATGTTTAAGACAAGATTTTTATGCAAAAATGTAATAAGCAGTAATTGTTGAATGAAACACTAGTATATATTGAATTATTTGGCGGGTGGGAGATAAGCCGACGTAGCTCAGTTGGTAGAGTAGTTGACCGGATATCAAAAGGACGCGGGTTCAAGTCCCGTCGGCGGCATTTATCTTTTCTCGGAAGATTTTTTCAATGTTGATGAGTGTTTCAGGCTAATAATTATTGCTTATAATAATTGTTGCTCTTTAAACAATTGTTAATACTTCTGGTTGTACGTAATGCGCCAGAAATCATAATTTGATTATTCTTAGTCTATTTTTTTCTCATAAGCAGTTAGTATCTGTTGGCTAGTCGTTACGATAACTAGCTTCATCATAACTGTCCACCAGAAATCGGGTTAATGCAATAATTTAACTTGGATCAAAATATTTGACTTTGATTCATCACATTAAAATATATTCTCTCTGACGAGAACATAAATTAAAACCAGTGAGCTAAGGAAGCCAGCTTCAAGTTTCTGAAACTAATCATTGTGTCTGACCCATGGAAGCCATGAAATGTGGATTTCGTAACACTTTAATTAAAAATGATATCTCTAACAATAAATCATTATACTTTTCACGTTACATAATCCGCCTCCCAAATTTAAGCAAACATTATAATAAATCAATACCGGCCTTCGATTCAGGGTGTTACTCTTTCTAGCATTTCGTGAAACTTAATTGAAATGCCATGGAATCGTGGTGTTCATTTGAAAACTTGATACACATCCTGAGTTACATTCTAAAAAACACGAGGAAAGTATTTACGCAACTAAATAGGGGGAATCAAGAAATACAGACACTGAGAGTGTGTGTTTACATCAAAATTTGACTGAATTACAGCATGAAGGAAGGGATAAAACTCTATGGAAACCAGAAAAAGACGCGGAAGACTGACGATATGAAGAATATCCTGATTGAGGATAATAGACTTCTTGTTCAACTTATATTAATTGTTTAATTTTACAAGATACCTGTGGAAGTACGCTCATAAAGATGATTAAAGAGCTTTGCAGTAAATATATCAATCCATCGACGAGAGATCAGATGTGGCATTTCCTCACAGGAAAAAGGCAGCAGAAAATATGCAAACAATAAACCTTTAAAATCAGCACATAACTTTCTAAGGATATCTGAAACCGAATGAGCAACGTAGATCACTTCACAAAAATATCAATCAATAACAAATAATGTGAAAATAATTTTAAAAGCAAGACCTATGTTTATATTTTTTTCAGGCAAAGATATATGAATAACCAATGCGACTCGCTTTAGCTTATAATGCAGTCAAAGATACGCCGAAAAAAGTTGTAGCAGAAGACAAACAAACCCCATAGTTAAAAAATCGGCGAGAGGGATTTGGTCGCGGTTCAACCTTTCTATTTCGGTCTGTATTGTCAACAGATTGTCATCAAAAATCTTTACGATGATATTCAACTCCCGATTGGAGCCGAACATGAATAATTGTCGCATGTTTCATTTTCATTTTCAGTTTCATTTTCATTTCATCTTGACATCAAGTGGGTAGGTGGGTTTCTATCACATCTCATAATTTCCCGTCGTGATGTTGACTCTTACAGACTATAGTGGACTTCAGTAGACTCTTTGCCGCCCTAATAGATTATCTAGAAGTACCCACGGGCCCTAGGCACCTTTAAGGAGAAAATCAGAACATAACACCTGTAAATTACACCCACAGCCCGATTTGAGAAGTGCAGTAGGCGAAGTTGTCGGTACAAGAAATCTGCTGCTGGCAAAATGAACTAACTTGCATAAGTTTAATTGCGTTCTTCCCTGAAAGTCCAAAGTGATTTCTATTAATTCTACACAAATCTAATGTAACCGGTTAGCGATAATCTATTACGAGCCTCAATGTTAATTATAGCGTCGTGATCTACCTGCGATGAATGGATAGTAATTATGTAATAGACTGAGTACTATGTTTCCAGTTGTTACATTAGGAGAGATGAGATCTGGCGATCAAAATTATTCTATAGCAATATCTTTACTAGAAACGGTAGGGACTTCAGCAGTTGATAAAAATGTCAAAGAAAGCGAGGCTCCAGCAATTCACGGGCGGGTTATCGTGCAGCAGTGAGGTGTATAATTGACAGAGAATGATAAAAAAATAAGCGAATAGCAGAGTAAGTGGAAATATAATCCCTGAGGAATAGATGTGAAAAAGGTAAAATCATGCAAGACAATTTTACGACGAATGCGGAGATCCAAAACGAATGCAACAATTATGTTGAAAGCGAAATAAATACGATTGGGAAAAGGACGATGGTTTGGACAAACTCGAATATGAACCGAGAAAGAAATGTCATGAGAATCATCAACTCATGATACATGAAAAAATACGTTTCAATATTGAGTCCCTTCTTGTCAACAGTGGGTATAAGAGGAGGGTGTATAACAGAAGATACACATACTACATTTAATAGAAGATACGTAATCCATCCTCTCTTCCCCCAAATGCGGAAAAACAATGATAGTTCTTATTCAACCAGTTTTAAGAAAAGTAAGTGGTTTATGTTAAAATCATAGGCTTCCAGCTTCTGGTCAACGTTTAAGTCTTATTTGGAACGGTCAGAAAAGTGAGTGATTATTTAAGTCTAGTTTCTTGAGTGAAACATGCTTACGAATTCGTTTGAAATTGAAATGGTTGATCATCTAAATAATGTATTGGATTGATCACTACCTTGTTTTTATCACTCTCGCCGAACTGGTTTTATTCGAACTAATAATATGTTGAAATCCAGATAAGATCTAAAAATAAAACGTTAATCGAAGGCAATGGACCAGCCTGAAATGCAAGAATCTTGTGCAAATGTTTTTTGTTTAATATAACTTTTGCTATCTTACACATTTTATTAATTTATTCGGAAATTTGCGTAGTATCAACTACGCAAAATTTTGCCGGTGAAATAACTTTGAATCTATGAACTTTCCATATATTTTTTTTATATTCTCGTGGATCTGTGCAAGAAACAATCTCGAAATATGAAATAACTTGAGAATCAATCCGCAGGATAATTCTGAAAGTGCCTTTCAAAACAATGGGATAACGACCGCCTAAGGAAACGAAAAGTTAATTGTAGGTCGTCCACGGACAATAAAACCTGTAGCAGATGATTCAAGATTCTGTGAAGGGTTTCAATTTAGTACTTGCGTTATTATCAGAACATACCAAGAAAGAACAAATCCTTTTTTGTAAAAGCAGAAGGGAATTTAATTTTTAAACTTTGACGAACCAAATCAAGTAAACTTTTTAAAGCTGAAGTTGATTATGCAGGCATAAAAAATAGTTGATAAAGATCAGGGATCAGGTAGTCTTCTTCGATGTGAATTGACCCTTTGCAATACAGCCACCGCTACGTATGTCGACACTTACACGCACTGTTGATCGGCATGTCAATAGAGGCTGAAGCGTGCCGCTAATGCAAGGAAGGAATGCAGATTACTACCCGCCTAACTTAACCTAACCTAACATAAGCCAACTAAAAAAAGGAATGGCATCTGATGACAACAATAATTACCCCCACAATTCGTGAAAAATTAACACCCTGCCAGGAAGAACGGACTCAACGTTCATTACATGGATGATAAAATTATTATGTTAAACTATGAAGTTTACACAGAGTTTACGAAAGTAAATGTAGACAGTGACCGTCCTCTTGTTTTAAAGGTCACATTGCAAAATTTCATCAACTTCGGCATAACACTGCAGATTTGAATAGAAATCAAACCGTTAGCTTGCCAGCCCGCTCGTCCACCACATACAGACATATTTTTAAACCAATTTACACAAAACCTTGAGAAATTATATACTTAAACCTTCCTCACAAATCATTCTATCTATTGGTGAAAACCGCATAAAAATCCGTTCAGTAGTTTTTGAGTTTATCGCGAACGACGTGGCGGATTACTTTAATTTATAATATGTAGAGATGATAAAATATGACTGATGAAAGTTGAAGTTGAACTCCAAGAGAATTTTCAAGGTGAACTTACGGTGAGGCCAACGAAAGCTAGTTCCCAAAAAACGTTCCTTATTTTAGATTTCTAACGCTTATCCTCATAACCATTGCATGCACGGAAAATAACAACCATACACTTATTTGAGGGACTATTTTGGGTTTCGGTCACAACCGTGCCATCGTCAGAGAAACATGGAACACTATAATAAAATAACGGTGCATTCTAGTTCAACATTTATCAAAAAAAGTGGTTATTCAAATACGTAATCGTTGAAAAAGCCTGGTGGCCATAAATAGCTCAGGAGAGAGATAAATGGAATTCTTTAGAAGAGGCCTTCTTCTTCGCCTCAGAGAGGGGTTCTTTCTTATGAATAATTTAAGATACCTATATTATATTTTTCAACAAGATTGTAAAAAAAAATAATTATACTTTTTCTTAGTTTTTATAACTCTGTAACATATCTATTTGCAAGAAATAAAAGGCTTTTTATTATATTTATTATTTATTATAGTTCAATTATCTATCAAAAAAGTGGTTCTTCAAATACGTAATCGTAAAAAAAGCATATCGTTTAACCCAGTTTAAAATGCCTAATCGGAGTTATTTTATGATATAACCGAACGCTGTTATTCCCTCATTATTTTCAAATTGGACATAACACAAAAATGTTATATCCTAGACGGAGCGTCAATAAAACTATAATTTTAAAACTGTAAAATGCGAAATCTCCGTTTTTATGGCGTCATTAAATATTTTAGAAACGTTTCAACCAATAAAATTACTATCGCCAAATAACTCCTCAATTCCGATATCGTCATCGTAGAAACCAGTTTCATACCATTAAATATTCTTGTTAACACTAAGCCCGAACGGTTGGTCGGGTCGATTTAATGCCACATCTTTATGTTTCAATCGCATTTCTGATGCAAATCTGCTCTGTCCTCTCCTCCCCTCTATTCTCCTGTTCTCCTGTTCCCCAGTCCGGGTACCCTGGGGTCAGAGCCGATCAAGATCATCTTGAGGTCAATCTTTTATTTGTTTGGCAGTATTTTTGTTGTTGATTTCTGCCATATATGGAAGGTGTTTTGAAAATATGCGTGGTCATTTTCAGGGTTGTATTAAGTCCAAAGTGATATTTTATTTTTATGTATCTTTGTTCTTTACGCTATTTCTGTTCAAAGTAATTTCATACATAACCAAGTCAGGGAAACAACAACTTTTACCTACGTATTGATTTATTCTAATCACTTTTATAAGTTTCGGTTCTTTTACAAGTTCGGTTCTAACATTAAAATAAAACGAGTGGAGGTTATGGATGCTGCCGCCCCGAAAAGCATTCATTGGATAATTAACACCTCTGACATAGGGTATCCTAAGTGGTTCGCCACGTTTGGCGACTTAGCAGAGGTGTCCGGGTTCACGGGGTGAGGTTCATCCTGGTCATGGCGGCGGGTGCGTCTGTCCACCAAATACTTTTCGGGCTGGATCAGAAATTCAGTTGAGGGAGATCCTTTAATGCAGGGGGGATAGATTCCAACGTCTCTCACTCTTTAACTCGCTGACCCTCAGATTTGTATCCTCCCATCATACCTGGTTCCTTTTCAGAACTTCCTCTAATTCCTTTCCTTAAACATACCCTCCACACGACATTTTCAAGGATGACAAAGTCCCAGAGAGAAATTAATGGAGTAATGATAAAAAAATAAAGAAATGATGAATACCTAGCAATTGACGGAGAATGAAACAAGCGTAAGTAGTTATTGCCCTACTGATTTGTATTTCAAAATCTGTTAGGATATTTTAAAGCTACGTGTTGACTATCGAATTCAAATATGAGTTATTGATTTTTCCGAAAGATTTGGGCAAACAGCATTGGTTGTTTTCCTGTTACTGTTTGATGTGGTGTTTCCAATTTTATGAGTCTAAAACTATCACAATTTTAGAACTAAAGTCACGAAGGTTCGAACTGACGCAAATGGTATCGGAATACACAAGTCGACCATTAAATTAATAATGTTTAGTTGACCGTATAATAGCGAGGCTGGTGTGAGGTGGAATGTCGGTACCATTTCCATGTTTCCCGGCTGCGAACTGCGCTGATGGCGATAAGGTGCGTAGCTTCACTATTCTGGGGGAATTATAGCGGCAGATAATGGTGTTGTTTCACACGATATTATATTATGCAAACATATCTCTGGCATCGACACAACACTCCCGCATAAAATTATGTCTATCGTTAGAAAACGATTTGTCTAATGGATATATAATTTTTTAATATCACCCGACATCACGCAAGAATCTATATTAGAAAACTGTTGCAGAGATTTAAATTAAACCGGGAAATCCAGAAATAAATTAACAATGTAGATTTTAAGTTTCAAATGCTGCAATGTCAATGGTCATGGGGAAAGAATGGCAGATGTCAAGGCACCTGCTATTGAATATCATAAACAAATGGGAGCCCAAGTGGAAGCAACCAACATGCATGCCAAAAAAGACGTCAACTGACTGGTTGAAAGAAAATTATAGCAGGGTGTACTGGCTTGAAGCCGGGTTGAATAACTAGGGACAGGAGCCCGAATTGTTGATGGAAAACAATATTTTTTGAAGGAGGCCAAATCCTATCCCGTTGTAATGAAAATGATCAGCAAGATCATGACAAGGGTTCCAATCTCCCACAGTCGAAAAAACTAAAGCATCCCCAATGACCCCAATTAGTATATTTTTACGAGACTAAAGGAAGTGGACAGAATACTGAACAAATATACTCTTCAAAATAATAATTGAAATTTGTAATATTTTCGTTTTTACAGCTTTTAATGAAACTGCGACTCAATTACACATTCCCGAACTGAAGTTAAAAAAGCATTTACTAACTTTGAGATTTTATTCAACAGGGTAAAATCAGAAACTGCAATTTGTAAGTGAGTAACTTGTAGAAGAAAATACAAAGTAAGTTAAGTTCTGAACAAACAGCTAAATGGTAATCTTTTTTGACACAACAATAAACACATTTTTTAATCCTTCATTGTCAAATTGGCACTTGGAAGACATGCTGCGAAACATGACTTCAGACATAGAGCAAAACATGACTAACACAACGGCGACACAGTTTTTTGCAAAGCATGGGAGGGTCGCTTTTATTTCAATCTGCAAATAAATTGCAAGTCACTATGTATTATTCAAATAGATCATCTACAAAAGCATCATGACTCTGAAGATCAAAATATTGATTTTTTTTCTTCAGGAAAAAATGTCGGCAGAAATAATGGAATAATTATTTTAATACAACGAATGACGTTGATAAAATGGCATGTTATTGATTATTAATTTATTGGATATAAAGTGACTGGTCCGGTGTGAAATGTTGAAGTCTGTGATAGAAGAAACAAACTGTACACGCAAGAAGTTTAAAATTTTATGAAAAAGGGAACTCTCAACGTGATTAATAGCAATGTTGTTCAAATTCCGTTTTTTTTTCAATTTCAGATCTCTGTACCTAACGTTTGGGAATAGAAGCAGTCATGCACCGAACTGCCGGCATCTGATAATAATAATAAAAAGTTGTACAGGTCATCTAATAAAATGCTATGCAGACGGGCGCGGCGAGAGTGGCTAATTAGAAATCTGTAACAATTCATGCATCCCGGGGCAATGGTTTCATTAGTTTTGCAAGCAATATTTCAATTTTCTATTATTATTAGTCTTGTAAACGAATAAGGTCATTGGCTCCACACAGAAACCCGACAGAATGAAGTATGGGGTCGCTTCAGTTAGAAAAAAGGGAACTGAAAAGAAATGTCGACAAATTAATTAATGCGGACGGTAGCGTGACCACAGCCATTGTATAGTGATCAGATATAGGATATAGTGCACACACAAAAACTGAATTTAAAAAATAGAATCTTTGGTAGTTGTTAATCTATTGACCGACTGCAGAGATAAGTATTTCAATCAGTTACATTTTGACAGTAACAGGCAATCGACATATATACCTATTTGAGATGATTTAAAAATGCATAGACAAAACATCGATGCGAAATCGGGGTAAGTACCTACCTAGTGCTTTTTTTATAAAATTGATTTTATAAATCGCCTAAGGTTGCTTTTTTAAACTTGAATAAATAATTTTGATAGTGAATAAAGAAAAATACATACCTACAGCTGCAAAATCATTAAACGAATTTTTGTCCAGTCAAAAATACTTGCTCTGTAGATTTTTAGAGGTTTGTGCAATTATTTTTTTTTGTCTAGCAAGGTGTCATTTATGCAGGTAGTTTTTTGTTAATGTCAGAATAATCATTCGATAATTTATAACAGCCCAGTTGTAAAACCTGTATTTTATACTAGCTGATGCTAGCATGGGTATAAAAAATGTAGCTAAACGTACTAAGCATAAATGCATGTACATATTTTACTATTAGTTTTATATTCTATTTTCAACGTTTTTCATGGGCATTTTGAAGGTATTGTGAATGAAATTTTGACAGAGGCTTTGGCAGAGTATCGTATTTAGGTTTTTGTCGAATCTTAGGATAGGTTGTTTTAATAAAATGAGTACAATTCATCAAATATTTTAAGTTAGTTTTCACGGTCTGTGTCAGTTCTATTCGTGTTCTGTTATTATATAATTATAGGCCAGTTGCTTCCTAACACTGAAGTTATCACAGAACTTGAATAGAACTTACGCAAAAAATATTTGACGAATTGTTCAAATTTTTTTAAACAACTTATACTTAGTGTTTAGAGTATCTATGTATATGTATATATATACGAGTACAGAACTTTCGACGTTTTACTGGATATACCGTTTTGCTGGGAAGAAAGAATTTATTGAAATTCTAAGGTTTATATATATGAGGAATGCAGTTTTATCTCTTTTTCATACAGTCTAATATTTTAAGAAAACTGTTGATCGTTAGGCAACGTAATTTTACGAATATATTTTTTCTAATTAACAAACATTACTATCGTGATTTATTTTTGAGGTATTATGCCGTGTTGCGCTACCTCCTTCTTTAGACAACGTTGCAGTGTCCGCCATCAGGGCATATGTACGAAAAGATTGTATACGAGTACTGGTAAAATCGATTTCTTCTTGCACATCTTATGGAAAGCCAGGCTGACCCATGGATGGTTACTTCTCTTCCTCAAATTCACTTCCTCATCCAAATTCGGAAACCTAAAATCATAACAATGTTACGTTTAAAATAAAGGGCTTTTGGTTTGTGTTTATTTTTAATCTCTGCCTTAGTGCAGCAGATTACCAACTTTTCCCAATATTGATCACCATCAAAAGTTTACTCGTGAGTAAAAAGTAAACACAAAAAACTTAGACACGAGCCAATCATTAAAGCCCATTATAAGATATAATATATTATTATATATACACACTTCTTCTCCATACTCGTATGTTTGGAGAAGAAGCGTAGACCTTGACAAAAACAACAGAAAAGAAAGTAAAAGCCTTTGATATCTGTGTTTATCGTCGCACGGTGGGAATTCTTTCACAGACCTAATGACTAGAGGTCAAGACAAGAATGTCCGATGAAAGGAAAATTGAAACACGAAAATAAAATAACACTTCGATACAGGTTTTCTTACATAGTCAGATGATGTTCACGAAACACTATATTAATACGAGCACGGTAATTTTACACAAAGGCTAACCTAGCACTCAACATCAACATTGTTTTAAATATCAACGTTAAAGTTACCATGTGCGTATAAATAAATAAAATCTATGACATTCGTGGACCAAAATCAAAGGTTAAGTTAAATGATACATCATGTAAAATTTTGGATCAGTTAGTACGTAGAATACAATAAGATTTAAAATCCTGATTAACACCGACCGCCTGTTTTGATTTATTCAAGAAAAAAATATTTCCAAAAAGCATGTTTCATTTTATTTTACGAAGCTCGGGTGCAAATATTTCAACATTTTACGATAATTTTTCAAAGAATTTAATTTTCCACGTTATACAATAAAACCATAACCAAAAAGTGGTTCGTAAGTAGGAGATATTGAACTTTAAAGCGGAGGGTCTGATACTATTTACAAATATACTGGATTATTTCAAAGGCAAAATATATGTTCCATTCGCAGTATTTCATTAAAGCATCTAAAATATTTCTAGGCGATTTAATTTTCAAAAAATAATCACTTAATTTAGCATTGCTTCTTAGTATTGCAGTTTTCGTAATCATTTTCGAAAGTAATTTTATTTACTTTTAAAATATTTTCTAGCTTTGTACAGCACCCTCCAGTTTCACAAAAATGGCGCTTTATAAGTTAGTCAAGTGTTATTACTATGAAGTAGGTAGACTCCTTGTCTCCCGTCTTCACCATCGGTCAACAGTCCAATAAATAAGCACTCATCGAGGAGAGATTTTCAGAATAATATTGACTCAAGTCCGAATTATTATTTTACACTTGAGAACTCCACTCAATTGGCAAAAACAGGTGAGCAAGAAGAAGTAGAAGTACTATACGAATAACTCAAAACTAAATAATCCTCTTGAGGAGGAGCTAAAATGCATGTCAAATATTTAATCATTATTACCTATTGCTTCGGTTCGTTTGCGCTCCATACTTAGTGTGTCGTACTCATTCGCAGAGATTCTCAATTCAGAGGAACCTCAAGTTAAAGCAACTCACCGTCACTTCTATCCGAAAAATGGATATTCCGTGGAAAAATATTTCCCTGCACGAATTTTCTCCTAAATGCATAATTTTTAAACTTGTAGTTCTGTGAACAGCATACCTTGCGTCCAAAAACGTACGTCTTCTTTACATATGTAGAATAAAATGAAGTCACTCGGGGTGTCTGTACGCTTAGATCTTTTAAACTACACAACGGATTTTCATGCAGTTTTATAGATAGAGTGATTCATGAGGAAGGTTTTTAGGTATGTAATTTGTTAACGTTTTGTGTAAATTGATTGAAATATATAAATAAAGAGAGCGGGCTGGATTTGATGTCATAGATGGCGTTGGTTATAAAGGTTGGGTAATAGCGTGGCGTTGTATTTCGTTAGCCACAGTAACGTGTGTCCGGGTCTGCTAGTATTTAATAAATCAAAATTTCTTTCTGAAATAAAAAGATCTGTAAGTAAGCACTTGAATACCAACATACTTAATTATAAACTATATTTATTTCAAATAAGAAATTATGCAATTTATCCAAAGAAACGTCACTATCTCAATGAGAATTCTTTTTCAAACTTTCTTCAGACGAGTAGGTACCATAATATTGAAAAAATGCAAACAAGAAAGTCCAAGTAAATTTGACGATTTCACATTCAAAAAACGAATCTTTAATAAACTATTAAAACGGCAACCATCTTGAAACGGAACATACAAACAAATTTACAGATATACGAAATGAAAAACGGTCGACGTAAAAAAGAACTTTGCAGCAAGTCGATAAATCTTCCTCCGAACAGGTATTCCGTATTCCCCAAACAAATAATCCTCTTAAGTACTAAAATAAACCCAAACCGTTATTTTCTGAATGAGTAGACCCCTAAACAGATATTCTGTGGGCGAATATCTGATGAGATGTTCCCCTGAAAAGAAAATCTTTCTTTCCGTAAGAACCTTCTACAAAATATTAAAAAACTTAAAAAAAAAGATAAATGAAATAAGTAAAGTCGTTCTGAAGTTATGGCGTGACCAAGGGAAACAGGATTCATGTTTATACATATATAGATTATAATGGAATTCCACCATGAATTTTCAGTTTCAAAAACAGAAATATTAATATTCCTTTGATTGTATATTTCCATTAATAAATATTTCCCTGAACGTGACAACATAACAATTTACGACGGTTCCACAACCTTTAAACAGGTAGAATTTCAAGTAAACGCGCTTACCATTATGTTAATAAGTTAGCTAAATAAATCGTACCTTTCCACAATTCACAATGCGTGAAACACTGTTTCTTGTTATTCCGTGTTTTCCTTTACTTTATCTCAATACACAGTCATCGTAAAGAATGATTGTTTATTGCAACTAGTTCGTAGATATAAACTCATTGCACAACATCTGGTATTGCCAACCGCAAAATGATTCATAAAAATGTATAATAACGACATTATTGTGAAGATAAAGGGTAGAAAAAAATATTAAAAAGCAGATATATTATAATATTTATGTGTTTCTCGACTTCCAACACCTATTGCATTTTCTATCTTGGCAATTAATTGAAAATATGGAGAAAATATTGTTTTTGAAACAGTTGTATAGCTCCGTATCGAATGACTGAATGAGGCAATTTCTGAGATTTTTGTACATGAGGGAGTATGGCTATTACCCGTGGCTCTATCCTACCGACTTTCTTTTGGGTATGCTCGGAATGAACCATCTACGGGTCAGAAGGGACGTACACATTGCTACGCATTTCTTCAGATTGATTCGTGGATGGTTTGAAAATACAGCTATCTTGGAGAGCATTCACTTCTATGTTCCCGATGGTTATCTTCGTCACCGACAGCATAGACTGTTCTATCTTTCGGCTTGCAGGACTAACTTGCCAATGGTCATGCCGATCGGGAGAGCAATCTTGCTGTTGAACAGAATTAATTCGGATATCGACATATTTAGCGTTAGTGAAGCTGCTTTTAAAAGGCAAGCTCTATTAATGCTTGTATAGTTTTTGCCTACCATTTTTTTTATATTTATATTTATGTTTAATGTAATACTCTTACAATTGTATTTTAAAAACTCATTAAAATGTTTAATTTTGTAATGTTTTTAAAGGAATAAATAAATTGAATTGAATTGAATTGAAAAATGATTGATTTATTTTTAATGAATGAAAACAAATCACTTTGTAAATCACCACTTTTACTCCAGTCAAGATGTACATCCGCGCTTGCAAAAGGTCCCGTCATTCTGAATTTTTTATATGTTGTTAGGACCTAAACCAGTATTAAAAAAAAAATTTGCAACTTCGAAAGTGCTGTGCGAGCGGCGGTGGACCCAAAAAAACCGGGAAATTTTCAGATGTTTTTCAGTTTTCGCTCAATATCTCAGTGAAGGAAGGGTCTGACCACTGTAGTCCGAACACATACTTTTAAAGAAGACTACATTTCCTATAATTTGAGACCAAAGCGAGCTATATTTAGCCATTGGTTTCCAAGATACAGTTCTTCGAAAATAGGCCATTTTTTCCAAAAAGTGTAATTTTATCGAAATGGTCACTTATTTTGTAAAATAATTTCTAAAATACACATCCCACGTCAAATATTAAAAAAATAAAGTTGTTGTAAATTTTATAAGCTTTCATTTAAAACTAAATTGGTATCTGTAGACTTAACGGTTCTCTCAAAAATGGCAGATAACCAAAAACATAAGTGGGTTTTGGGGGAAATGCAAATAAACTGTTCTCACGTCTCTCGGCAAACCTCACACTGCCCAGCATTGTTTTTTTATGTGGTTGAAATAACTCCTGAGGAGCAAGACGAGACTGAAAAATTGCTGAGAGACACTGAAAGGTCTCTTACTATATCAGCAGAAGAAATTGATACCTACCAAATACTAAAGGAAAAATTTAAAAGTGCCTTGGAGAAAATTGAAGCAAACGGTCCAACATCACAGTTGTGGGTCCAATACTTTCGTATGACCACTTTGATAAAAGTATTCATCCAGGCAGAGCATGTTGGTGATTGGAACCTTCATTTGTACACTTTCCACAAGATGCTCCATTTTTTCCACGTAGCTGGACATTTTTTGTATGCTAAGAGCGCGCACCTCTACCTTCAGGATATGATGGCTCTACAAGATCGGATGGATAAAAGTGAATACGACATGTTCACAAAAGGATCCTTTACCATTCGCCGGTCTGAAAAGTTTTGGTCTGGGTTGTGGTCAGACCTAACAATTGAGCAGAAGCTGATGCGATTCATGAAAACCTACGGTGGCTTGACCCAAGGAAGGGGAATCTCCGACAGTGTTCTGGCAAGCTGGACAACAGGAATGGTGTTTGTGTTGAACATTTGTGAAGAACTGGAAAGTTTTTGCAGCATCTCATGTTCCACTGGAGAGCAGGATGTAGACATGAGACCTTCTCGAATCATCCGAGATAATAGTGATGTGGAAAAACTAAAAAACTGGTTTGCTCTCCACCCTCCATTTCCCAAAACTGACAGTTTGATTTCTATCAGGAGTGGTTTACTGGCAGGTCCTGAAATTAATTGCCATACAGCCCAAAGAGTTGGAATGGAGGGAGTGATACGAAATTGTGGGGCAAATGTACGACAAGGTAGTAATAAAACGGAAAAATAAAGTTACCACGCTGGCATCGATCACCTCAACCGTTAAACTGCCGGACAAAAACAGAAGAGTGGCTGTGGATCCGCTCACAATTTTCCAGCGAGTGTGTATTGCAAAGCAATCTGAACAGGATTTACATGATGACTTCAAGTATGAGTTCGCCCCGTTCCCTATGTCTCTGTTCAATGAACAAGGTATGTGCAAGGGCACAAAATATATTCTATACTCTGCCTTCAGCAGAGTATAGAATATATTTATTTCTAGCTTTTTTTTTCTCCCTCTTTCTGCCTTCAGCAGAGTATAGAATATATTTATTCCTAGCTTTTTTTTTCTCCCTCTTTCCAGTCACACGCCGATAGATGCCAGCACTCACGTCATTTTGGATGGTGGCTACCTCTTGAACAAGGTCGTGTGTGGCAGCGGAAGAGCACGGTTCGAGCACTTTTGGCGCGTTATACCACCTACGTCCGAAACAACTTTGGGAAGAACTTCTCCATCGTTTTTGACGGCTACCCCGAAGATGCTACCAAAAAAACACCAAAACAGCGGAACGACTCCGGCGCTACGCAGCTCATTCCATCTACGAATTGACGTTCGATGAATCCACAGTAATTCAAATTGCTCAAGAGCATGTATTGGGCAATGAGAACAATAAGAGACGCCTTATAACTTTTCTCTGTGACGCCTTTCAGAAGGAGGGAGTAGAAGTGGCCGTTGCCGAAGAAGATGCGGATTGAGAGATCGTCATGATGGCGCTTTCAAAAAGAGCAGTAGCCGATCGGGTCGTCATAGTGGGAGAAGACGTCGACCTGCTCGTTCTTCTCAATGGTTTAGGCGCTGAAGAGACAAACGTCTATTTTCAGAAGAGCACGAAGGGTGAAGATGGTTGCTGTCACTACTCTACGACCTCCTACAACCACCAGGGCTTCCGGCGATTACCAGGAGCGGTACTATTCACCCACGCGTTTACCGGGTGCGAAACCACCCTAAGGAAAGACCAAAATCACCACACTTCTGAGCAAGAGTGAACCACTTGCTGAGCAAGTGGAGGTCTTCCTTCGGCCAGACTCCACCCCACAAGTCGTGAGTGAAGCAGGCATTAAGTGCTTTGTGGATCTATATGGGGGTGACATCGTGAGGGATACTTTGGATTTCCTGAGGTAAAAGACGTTTGTCACTTCAACAAGCATAAACCTCGCCCGTTTGCCACGGACGGAAGATGCCGCAGGCCACTATGCAGCAAGGTGTTACCTCCAAGTGCAGAAGTGGCAGGGAGTCAACTTGAATCCCACTGAATGTGTTGGAAGCTGTCTTCTCAGGGACTCACCCCCATCCCCACCACGACGGATCCCTCACCTCCTGCCCTTCTGCGAAAAATTTCATGTAAATGCAAGAAAGGATGCTCCGGGAGCTGCTCGTGCAGAAAGGCTGGGCTCCACTGCTCAGTCCTCTGTCAGTCATGCGGTGGCAAATTGTGCATTAACGTCCCGGATGTGGAGCTGAAATGATCGGACGATGAAGATGACCCGACTACAGACTGGGCGCCTCTCCCAGCGTCCATCACAGATATCGAGACACCTTCTTCGTGCGAGCCTAAGGCCGGGCCATCTAAGATAAAAAGAAAGACATGATTTGGCAACCAATGCATAATACCTACATGATTTATATTAGTTTTATTTTTTGTGTATTTTTTTTTTTTTTTTTTTTTTTTTTTTTTATTTAAGTACATAAAACAGGCAATTATGCCCAAATGTGTAGATGTAATTGGTCCTTATAGTAGGTACCATGATGTTTGTACAAGCATTTTAGTATGTAGGTATATAAAACAATGTTTGAAGATGACGTAATTCCCGATAGATGAATTATCTTATCTTTTTTTATAAAAAAATGTGTTAACAATAAGAAACAAAAAAATTGTAACTATTTGATAAATAAAACCATAAAAAGACGTGAGAACAGTTTATTTGCATTTCCCCCCAAAACTCATTTATGACTGTTTTTGGTTATCTGGCCTTCTTGAGAGAACCGGTAAGTCTACAGATATCAAACTAGTCTTAAATGAAAGTTAATTAAATTTACTACAACTTAATATTTGTAAAATTTGACGTGCGATACGTTTTTTAGAAAATATTTTACAAAATAAGTGACCGTTTCGAAAAAATTTCACTTTTTGAAAAAAATGGCCTATTTTCGAAGAACTGTATCTTGGAAACCAATGGTTGTATATAGCTCACTTTGGTTTCAAATTATAGCAAATTTAGTCTACTTTAAAAGTATGAATGCTAACTACACTAGTCAGACCCTTCCTTCACTGAGATATTCAGCAAAAACTGAAAAAAATCCGAAAATTTCCTGGTTTTTTGGGTCCACCGCCGCTCGCACAGAACTTTCGAAGTTGCAAATTTTTTTTTTTAATACTGGTTTAGGTCCTAACAACATTTAAAAAATTCAGAATGACGGGACCTTTTGCAAGAACAGCCCCCTTTTCATGTTTAACTTGACTGGACTATTTGTAAATCAAAACCATTGCTTCTTGGTCAGTATAAATTAAAATTTGTGATATTTTACAAAGTAATTTGTTTTCATTTAATTGCATGTCAAGTGATTTTCTAGCGACTCTCAATCGAAAATTTGAAATTGAAAAATCAGAAAAAGATACGTTCCCATCTAGGAACATTCGGTCACATTTCAAGATGTGAGATTACAAGATTGAGAGTTGCTAATGTTATCTTCAGTGATGAAAATGATTCAGCTGATCTGAGAAAGCTAGACTGAAAAAGCTGTGCAAATATCATGATGACCTAATCTCATCGTTTTACCAAGCTGCATTAGACAAAAAGTATTTATCTTTACACAGTATAAAGCAAAGTCGCTCACGCTGTCTGTACGCTTAGATATTTTAAACATTTTCATGCGGTTTTCACCAATAAATAGTCATTCATGAAGAAGGTTTAGGTATATAATTTGTCAAGGTTTTGTGTAAATTGGTTAAAATATATAATATATAAAGGGAGCGGGCTGGCAAGGGGGCGGTGTGGATTTGATATGTATGCAAATTAACAGATGGCGTTGGTTATAAAGGTTGGGTAATGGTGTTGTCAGTAGATGGCGTTGTGTTTCGTTAGCCACAGCAACGTGTGGCCAGGTCTGCTAGTGCTTTACATTTCAAAAAAGTATCTATTGTGTAAATCTTAAATTACCGCTGTTTACTTGGTGAAAATGGCCACCGTAACCAAAAAAACATGATTTCATCCACGTGTATTTGATTTTCGTGTTGTTAGCGTGTCTGTTATTTGATGGTACGATTTGATGGGTATTGTTTATGGTCTGAGGTAGATCACTAGTGCTCAGTGGCGGCTGGTGTTCATAAAAATAGGTGGTGCGCTAAAATAATAATAATAATGGTCTTTATTTCAAGATGTGGGAAGGTGAGTGCAATCCCACACATACCATAGAGATATCCCATAAATCTTGGACCTACCTACTCGAACTAAAATAAATTCAATTATGAAAAAAATCCTACCTATTTGTAAATTAGGTCGATCCTCCATTATCTCTGGGTGCATGCAACACATTGAGTCTAAATTAATTATATTTATTAAGATAGATTAAATTCTTTTAAAGTTTAACAACATCGTTCAATCTAAACAGATATCATAAGGATTGTGAGGAACAACTCACTGAAAAAGCATTCCATATTCCATTATTTTAAAAGAGTTCTAGTAAAATAAATATTGATCCATCACCATTTGTAAAGTCGCCGCGATTGTAAATTCAAATTCAATAACAGTTGACTCCTATCCAGAAAATTGTATGTAGATACTTATTGGCACAAAAATCGAGTTAAAAAAATGTTCAGTTTATCACACATCCGAAAGTCTTCCTTACGCTCCGTAACTCCAATGAAATATATACTGTCATAACTCATAACAAATAATGTCCGCAATGTTTGTTGTTATGCTGTCGTTGGTCGATGCTGAGTGAAACATAGCATGAAAAAGAGTAGATATTAAAATAAAGACACGATATGGATAATAATATGACACAAACGTGTCCCCGTTTAACATGCTACATAACGAACCATTCCTTTTGATGTGGTGGAAATTTTTGGATCGTCACCTGCGATTTCGTAAAATTTGCAAAGCATTCAACCTACCTACGATTTTGGCTCATTATAGAATTATAGAAGAACTCCTGTGATCGCTTTGCAAAATGAACCACCACTCTGAATATAGGCACACAACGATCTGCTTTGTTACGCGGGCAGTCCAGTAGGCACCTATATTACGCATGCATTATAACCGAGTGTATATTGTGAACTGTGATGAGGCGTGTCGGAAATAAATATGTTTTTTGGCGCTCGGAAATTTTCAGATTTAAATTAATTAATTAGATTAGATTTAAATTAATAGATATATTTTGGGAGTGCGGCGCTCCTCCGCACCTTAGAGCTGGCCGCCACTGCTAGTGCTATAATCCTGGGGTCGTGGGTTCTATTCCGGACGCGCAACTAAAAGCACACAACGCACATGGCTTCATGTTTAATCAAAATCACTTTAATAGAAACAAGAAAAGCATCTCGATCTCGAGACTGAGTATGTTAAATGAAGCGGTGATGTAGGTATGTACTTTAATATGGGGCGAACTTTACATAGATGCGTGACTTTTATCATGGCGGACATCCGTATAAATCTCAGAAATTGAGGAGTGCTTTCACAAAGAGAAATACCTACACTTGTAGAAAAATGTGTTAGGTATTCTTTATTCTATATGTCTATGCGTATGCAAATTCTTTTGAGTATGCTAGGAGCGTTTTTCAGAAGGTTCAAAATACCATAAAATCGATGCAAGTGCGGTGAGCTACTAGCAAATAAAATATATAATTTATTAAAAGAAATAGAGATAAATAAAAAGTTTTAAATTAAATACTATTTTTAATAAGCAAGCATGAGTGGAAGATACTCTCAGTATCGCCCTGGTCTAAGACCACCATTCAGAATTGAAACGTTGCTTGAAATGGCATTATCCGTGTTTGGTGACAAGATCTGAATAGCCAGGTACTTCCTCGCCTTCCTCCTCCCTATCTCCTTCCCCTCCCCACTACCTTTAGCCTCATAACATACCCCAATTGTGGATACCATAGTCCCACTTGCTCCAGACGGGAGCAGTTGGGACTCTTGTGCGGTATTCATGTAAAAAAAAAAAAAAATGAAACGACATTTGCAAAATGCGACCTCCGTAATCCAGTGGCTAAGACTCTTGACTCACAATCCGAAGGTCGCGGGTTCGAACCCGGCCTGCGCAAATAAAATTTATTTGATTAATTTGTGTTATTTTACAATTAATTCATTTAAAATAATATATAGTATATTTGCGGCACGTTCCAGAGTGGAAGATACTATCAGTGTCGCCCTGGTGTAAGGCCACCATTCAGAATTGAAACGTTACCTGAAAATGGCTTTAGCCGTGTTTGGTGACCAGATCTGAATAGCCAGGTACTTCCCCACCTTCTTCTTCCCTATCTCCTTCCCCTCCACACTACCTTTAGCCTCATAACATACCCCAATTGGGGATACGATAGCCCCACTGGCTCCAGACGGGAGCAGTTGGGACTCTTGTGCGGTATTCATGTAAAAAATATGCAATCTTTTTATAGAAATATATCAAATAACAAAATTTAAATGTAAGGATTTAATATACCAACATTATTTTTGTATGCGTGTGTGTAAATGCACATGTTTTTATATCTATAATTTTATATGATTATTTTTATCTTTCATTTTGTCTACATATGTTTATCATGTCTACTTTGATACATATCTTTTTTACTAAAAAAAAATGTTTTTTATCCGCCTCGGAACAGACTTTGTCTAGTGAGGTGGGTAAAAGAAAATCTTCATAAATAAAAATAAAATAAACGCCCGGGTTGCCGGAACTGAAACTGACAAACTGAACTAGAAATTAATTTGAAAAGCTGAACAACTTCAGGAATTTACTTACTACCTTCGCAAAGCTTATGGCGAAATCTCATCAAAATTTATGAGAAAGTAATCAAGGCTTTAAAATTCGGATATGTGCCAAGCCATGCAAATTTTAAATTAAATTAGTTAATAAATCAAAGCTTTAAGAACGTATACTAAGAAGGCACGTCGTCACCTTGTAATCTAACTCGAGATTAACAAACAAATAGGTACCAAATTATTTATGGACTATAACGTTGACAGACGGAAGACACCGACGAAATTTAACGCGCGTTTCAGCACGCAGCGCGTCGGGCGTATTGATGCGAAATGACTACTTAATTTTGTTGATCAAAAGATTTGACCGTTGTGGATTTATATATTGTGTGGTTCAAGGAATGCAAAATGTATTATAACTGTTTTTTTTACATCATTTGTTGATATTATCATTTAGTATTCGAGGCCGATTATTCTATCTCATTCTTTCGCAAGCTAAATCCTATAGATGTTAAGAGTTTGACTCCTTTTAGCGTCGCTATTTTTCATTTCATAGAGTTTCAAATCACAAAGGTGCTAGAGCTTAAAATAGCAACGGTGCCAATTGTGCTTCCACTTCAATACATAGAAAATGTAGATGTCATTTGCTATATGTACGGTGCTGCTGGAACGAGACGGAGTGCATATCACACGACCAGCCAGGATGAATCCAGTATTGAAAAAGAATCTTTTAAAATAATTTGATAATTTATTATTACTTAGGGGTATTTATTATTACTTATTATTATTACATATTAATTACGTGTGCCCAAAATGGGGGGGGGGTCCAGCAAAATTTCAAGGTACTTGAAAGGTTTAACTCACCAAGGGGGGGGGTCTAGATTAGACAACAAACTGCTCATGTAATTGATGTATGCCCCCTTATAAATACACCGTTTAATAAAAATAAAATGTTTAAAGCCAATTTCGCAAGGTAGATGCGATATACTAAATTCGCAATTTTTCATACTGATATAATTGAACGCGGTATACTGATGTTAGATTTTCACGGCCAAAAGCATTCCGGTAAATTATTATTGGGTTATTGTGCCGTGTTGCGCTACTCCTTCTTTAGTTAACGTTTCGGACAGCGTTACAGTGTCCATCATCAGGGCAGATGTGTAATTGAATGTGGATTATTCTTGCTAAAAATCACAAAATCAAAACGTGACCTAAGTTTAGAAAAGTTTGAAACTAAATTACTTCCATTCCATCAGATACGCACTGTCTTTGCAATCAATCTGTCCCTTGTTGAGAGACGAATCACATTTAAGAAGATAAACATCCTGATCAAATCCTTGTACTATTTTACCGCTCATGCTCATCATAACATTCTGCTTTTTCTTTCCAAAAAACGCTCATAAAAGAACATATTATACATAATAATAAAAATATATGTAATGGCAATATATTCCATTTAAATTTGAATCCTGTAGTGTCAGTTGGAATACTTGGAATGTAATTATCAATTGTCACTTGTTTTATTTTCTATTATTTTATTATAAATAAACATAAATGTCGTTTCTTTGTTAAACTTTGCAACACAAGTGTTTTATTTATAAATCAATAGAAAAGAATTAAATCATATTATAAAACGACATTTTTCGTAACCACAAATGGAGAAACTTCAATTTGAATTTACGCTACTACCTGGAGGCGATGGCAAGTCAAATATTATTAGCATTACAAAAATAGTCACAAGTGATGAAAAAGTGTTTACAATACCAGAAATGTTACAATCCGCCAGCCATCACAAGGAGATTATGAAAAGTGGTGCTTTTGGCAAAGTAAAAAATAGTTTAAAAAAAAGATACCAGGTTAGAAGAGTCTGGGTAACAATGACAGAAGAACTAAAAAAAACATATGTAGACGAAGATGGAAACCTACAGTTCGGAGACCAATACCTCGAAGAATTGGAAGAAGAAAGTTTACAAGTACATCAAAAAGAAGATACACTGGGAAGATTGATGGTAAAATTAATGGAAGATAAGCAACAGAGCCTCAAAAACATTGCTGAGAATTTTGTTATAGAAAAATTCTGTAGTAAAAATACAAATGCAAGCCAGTGGATAGAAGTGTTTGAAAAAGAATGTTTACGATTTGATGTGACCATGGATGAAAAAAAAATAGAAATACTAAGATTGTTCATGGATAAAAGTTGTGTAGATTGGTATAGTTCCATGATTATTAAACTAACAATGAACTCAGAGTGGTCAACATGGAAAAACAAATTCTGTGAATCATTCGCAAACAAAGGATGGAACCCTGTCACTTACGCACTATTATTTAGATACAAAGATGGTTCTCTGTTGGATTATGCTATGAGAAAAGAAAAACTTCTATTGGATATGAGAAGATCAATCGACACCGGTACTTTGATAGATCTTGTTGCTTCAGGACTACCAGAATTCATACTTAACAAGATCGATAGAGAAGGATTACAAGATACTGTGGATTTATTTAATGAAATAAACAAGTATGAACATATGGTCAACAAAAAAAGATTCATGAATAGGAGAACATTTGGGAATGCAGAATATAATAAAAATGAGGATAAAAAGCCATGTAAAATTTGTGAAAAATTGAATAAGGGCACTCGTTACCACCCTGAAGCCACATGCTGGTTCAAAACAAAAGAGGATGAAAAATTTAAGAGAAATGCCATTAAACATGTAAACAATTCAGTGATAGAGACTGAGATAAATGAAAATGATCAAAAAAACTAATAGTAACACCATTAATCAAAGTCAAACTATTACTAAATGATGAATTAAAAATATACGGAATTTATGATTCGGGTTCAAATGTTTCTCTAATTAATTCTAAGTTTTTGAAACTAAAAAGAAAAGGAAACAATTTGAATGAAGCAAATTTAGTAACGATTAATGGTGTTAAAAAAACGAGTGGTTTGACAACGTTGAAGATTAAAATTTTTGAATTGGAGAAAAATGTTGATGTGTACATTATTGATGAACACATTTTTAAGTATGATTTTTTGATTGGATTAGACATGATAAAAGACTTCAAACTAATCCAAAGTGAAGACTTACAAATATCACAGAAAATCTGCCTGAATAATACAAATAAAAAAGAAGAAAATTCTACAAATATGAAAACAAATACTGAAATTAAACATTCTGAAAATAAGAACATTATAGAAAAACACCAAATTAATTTTAATGAACATGTTAAAGAAGAAGATTTTAAAATAACAATAAATCATTTAAATAATGATCAAAAAACAGAAATAAATGAACTAATAGGCAAATACACATCAGTGTTTGCGAAAAGTAAATACGATGTTGGTACTGTTAATGGATATGAAGCGAAGATAGACTTATTGGTGGATAAATATTGTAGTAAGAGGCCTTACAGATGCAGCGTAGAAGATAAAAAGGAAATAGAAGAGCAAATAGCAAAATTAATAGACAATAAACTGATAGAAGAGTCGTACAGCCCATTTGCTGCACCTGTCACTCTAGCATTTAAAAAAGAAGAAAACAAAAGATCCAGATTATGCATAGACTTCAGAGACTTAAATAAAATAGTAATACCTCAAGCTCAACCATTTCCATTGATTGAAGACCTAATGACAAAGACCAGAAATTGCAAATTTTTTTCAACGCTGGATATAAACTCAGCTTTTTGGTCTATTCCGTTGCGGATTGAAGACAAAAAAAAAAACAGGATTTGTAACACAGGAGGGGCATTATCAGTGGACCTGCCTACCTTTTGGATTAAAGACCTCTCCGGCAATTTTTCAGAGGATATTAAGCAATATATTGAGAAAATATAAACTAACCGATTTTGCTGTCAATTACATAGATGACATACTTATATTTTCAAAAACTTTTGCTGAACACATCGATCATTTAACAAAGTTGCTGAATGCAATCAAAACTGAAGGTTTTAGATTAAAATTTACAAAATGCACATTTGCATCAGACATGGTAAAATATCTGGGTCATATAATTCAGAATAATTCAGTCAAGCCAGTAAAGGATAATTTGATTTCAATAAAGAATTTTCCTATTCCAAAAACACAGAAGAATGTGAGACAATTTCTAGGAAAAATCAACTTTTATCATGAGTACATTCCGAAGAGTGCAATAATACTAGATCCTTTGCATAACTTACTAAGGAAAAACCAAAAGTTTATTTGGACTGATAAATGCCAAAATGCTTTTGAAACGATGAAAAACCTACTATGCTCACAACCAATCCTGGAAATTTTTGATCAAGATTTACCAATTAATATATATACAGATGCTTCTCTAGAAGGCCTTGGAGCTATTTTAAAACAAACACAGTCTGATGGAAAAGAAAAACCTGTAGCTTACTTTTCGAAAAAACTAAATGGCGCCCAGAAAAAGAAAAAAGCAATTTACTTAGAATGCTTAGCTATAAAAGAAGCAGTGAGATACTGGCAATACTGGTTGATAGGTAAACCATTTACAGTTTATTCAGATCACAAACCACTGGAAAACATGAATCTCAAATCTAGAACCGATGAAGAGCTAGGTGATTTAACATATTATCTTTCTCAATATGACTTTAACATAAAATATGCTCCAGGAAAACAAAATTTGGAAGCTGACTGTCTAAGCAGAAACCCAGTGCTGGAATCAAATGAAAATACAGATGAGCAATTAAAAATAGTCAACTTAATAAAATTAGAAGATATCTTAAAAGATCAGGTAAAAAATGAGAAGATACAGTGCAGAAGAGATAAATTGATATCGAAAAATAATGTTTATTACAAGAAAGTAAAAAAAAGAGAAAAAATAATTCTATCAGAAAAATTCAGCATAGACTTTATCAGAAATGTTCATACAGAACTAGGTCACATAGGAATTACACAAATGCAAAAAATGATAAGCTCATGGTACACAGCAGAAAACATGACAAATAATATAAAGAGAACCTGCGAAAGTTGTGCAGTATGTTTAAAGAACAAATCAAGAGGTGAAAATAAATATGGATTGATGTCCCACTTGGGTCCCGCAACTAAACCTTTTGAAATATGTTCCATTGATACAATAGGCGGTTTTGGGGGTTCACGATCAACAAAGAGATACTTGCACCTGTTATCAGATCATTTCACGAGGTTTGCATATATTTTGACGTCAAGAACACAAAATACCAATGATTTCATCAAACTCTTAAACTCCACAGAAACTAATGACATTGGCATGATACTCTCAGACCAATACCCGGGTATCAATTCTAGAGAATTCAAAAAATTTTTGGATGAAAAAAATATTCCAATAATTTTTACTGCAGTGAACTCACCTTTCTCAAATGGATTAAATGAAAGATTGAACCAAACGCTGGTCAATAAAATTAGATGAGTTAAAATGAGTTAAAACTTAAGAAGACCGGCATCGATTTGATTCAAGAGAGAAAAAAAGCTCTAGAAAATACTATGAAGTCACATAATTACAACAAGATAATTTACGATAAAACCAGGAGACACTTTGACTTCAAAGTTGGTGATACTGTTTTTGTGGAGAATGGAAACAAACTTAACAGGAAGAAGCTCGACGAATTGAGAATCGGACCATACAAAATCATAGAAAAATTATCAAACTCAATTTACAAGATAAACACTGGTCGAAAAAAATTTGAATCAAATTTTTTCCACATCTCGAAGTTAACTCCAGCACCTTTATTTATGAACCATGAAGAGGACATCGAAGATGAGTGAAAATTTTGCAGTAATTTTCTTTCCAGGGGGAGGGGAGATGTAATGGCAATATATTCCATTTAAATTTGAATCCTGTAGTGTCAGTTGGAATACTTGGAATGTAATTATCAATTGTCACTTGTTTTATTTTCTATTATTTTATTATAAATAAACATAAATGTCGTTTCTTTGTTAAACTTTGCAACAAAAGTGTTTTATTTATAAATCAATAGAAAAGAATTAAATCATATTATATATATATCAGGATTAAATGTCATAAAATATATATCAGGATTAAATGTCATATCTAACATACTCTTTAATGTACCTAAATTTCTATGAATAAACAATCTCGCTCAAAGACACTTCTCATTCTTAGGTCCAAAACTATACAACTTAATGCCTGATGTTTGGAAAAAGGAAAGCACATGTGTTGTTCGTAAATTGGCCACTAACTGGTTTCATCAATTAGGTAGAAAGGAGAGTGAACTTTTACTACACAAAAAATAAAATCAAACACAAACCAAAAACAACAACCAAAACTCAAAAAAAAAACATGTGAAAGATACCTTTATGTTCTAATCTTTATTATTATGTGTATATATGTACCTACCTATTACGTTAATATTAAGTTTATTTTTATTTTTTTTCTATTCCTTCTCTTTGTTATTTATATTTATACAAAATATATTAATAGGCTTATGCAATGCAACACCAGTTAAAAGTACACATTATACCTATTATTTTAATACTATACTAATCAATCAACAGTAATAACCATCTATTAAATGTTTGATTCATTTTATTGTTTCTGTTCTTTCTAGTTCTCATTTGTATAAAATGTGTATGTAGGTATTATTTGAAATGCAAACACAAGATACCATAATGTTTTAATAATTTACTTTTAAGTATATATATTACTTTTATGATAATTTAAATAACTATGATAAGCAAAGCACAATTATCTTTTCTGTATCAATTGGTTATTACTATTATTATTATTATTATTTTTATTTTTTATTCTTTCTCTTCTCTTTTTTATTTTATTTTATACAACCCATCTGTGTAGGACTATGATATGCAATGCTTACATGTTGTTCTATATGTTTAAATCCTCTGTAATTAAGTACCTACCTACGTAAATAATATTTTTTTTTTTTAAACTTTGCTAAACAAAGAACAGTCACTTTGTTTTAATCTTTTATTTTTGTTTTGTTTTTTTTATATTATTTACAGAACATGTTCCGTATGTTAATACGCATCCTAATTTGACTGTCCTAAAACGGGAATCCTCCTAGTTGGGCAGACAAAAAAATTTCTTAAATAATGTATATAAATGTATAATCTTTTACTAAATAAAATAAATAAATAAAAAATAATAATCTCAAGTGACCTCCCAGGTAAGTATAGTCCTGTATATTTTCTGCGTGTACAGAAGTACATTTTTACGCAGCATCGCGTTCATCGGTCAAATTATTGTGTACTAGCTTTTACCCCCGGCTTTGCTCGCATATCCCCCCCCCCCCTCTCCCGCACTACCACTCCTCCACCCCCAATCAATCAACAATCAAATACGCTTCTTTTCGCATTCATAATATTAGTATAGCTGTTGGCTTAGGTCAAAATGTGGATAAGTGTCTATTTTATATTTGTATCTACCTATACTAAATATTCATATTAGAATACTAGTATTTGAATTTTCGCTATTAAAGAAATAATATTGACAGCCCACGTCAAACATTTACTTGGAAACACGCTTTGCCAATAAACGTATAATAGATAATTTAATAACGCCGCAGCTTATTCATAAAGCCAGAGTTTACCAATATATATAGCCCATGTTACTCGCAAATAAAGTAGCTTTCGATTAGTGAAAGAATTTATAAATTCCATTCGATATTTATTGCGTGAAAGAGTAAAATCCAACCATCCATACAAACTTTCGCATTTATAATATTAGTAATATATAGTTTCGTATATTATATTGATCGATAAACCGGTGGATGCAATTTTTATTCATAAATTGTTACGAATATAACGGGTTGTCCAGTTTGTAGTTAGAAGTAAAATTGTAGAGATATGCTATAAGTTTGTACGACGCCATTGAGGTGATTTTTCACAAAAACGACGCCAAATTCATTTAAATATTATTATTATTTGCAAATCATTATTACTCATCCAGAACAGGTAAACGAAAGACAAATAATAGGTTTGTCGTGTTGTGTAATGCGGTACTTGACGTCGCGCAGTGTTGACCACAACATATTATTGTAAATAATTGCGCTAACCACATTCTGCCGCGTAATTCAATTAGACAAGTATCTACCTAACTCTGCTCTCGACACTTAATTATTAGGAAGATTTTCTGCCCACAAAAACTATTTTCTTACTTATTTATAATTTAACATTTGGGAGGCGGGTAAACCATTTAATGGATAACCAACGCCTCAGCCACAGGTCACCCCGAGTGGTACGCTATTACTGTCTAAAACAGTGGTTCCCAAAGTGCCACGGAGAGACATCGAGGGTGCCGCGAGGCGCCACTAAAATGAATACAAACATTTTATGGAATGTAAAATCACCCGCGTGGCCAGTCCCCGCTCTGGGTAACTGACTGGTTTGCAAAGTAATTCGCAGAAGACCAAGATTGGAGAAATTTGTGTGAATCCAAGGTCCATTCCGTGCTCCACAAGATTTTACTACGCAAGAAGAAGAAAATCTAATTGACCTCTCGAGCGACAACAGCATAAAAACAAAATACGCTGGTTCGGTTTGACGTATTTTTGGATATCAATCAAAAATGAGTATCCGATTCTAAGTGCAAAAGCTGTAAGGCTCATCATTCCCTTTGCGACTTCATATCTGTGCGCAGCTGGAGCGGTTGCTTTTATAAAAAGCAAATATTGAAAATAAATGTGGAAAAGAAATGAGAGTAGCTGTATCAAGCCTTATTCCCAGAATCGAAAAACTATGTAGTGAGCAGCAGGCTCACCCATCGCACTAAACACACACACCTCATGAGCATATGGAAGTATGTGGTTTATGTAATTATATTTTCATTTTTTTGTATTTTCACCTATGTTTTCCTACCTATAGATGTACTTGTTCATTTTAAATACGAGTTGTATTAGTTTTTACCTGGTTTCTTCTTCATAATCGTACAAAATGAAATAAAGCTACCACAGAGATATTATATAACTAGGAGCCGTGCGAAAATTCAAATTTTCTAAGTGTGCCACGACTTGGAAAAGTTTGGGAACCCCTGTTCTAATTATTTTTTCGTAAAATCGATTAATTAGTATATGAAAAAGTGAAATTTTCGTACTACATATTTCGAATAAGACAACTGCAATATTCGCATTGGCAGTTTCAACTAAAAGCTGTTGAAATAAAAAAACAAATAATAATATATGGTTCCGATATGAAGGTAATCATTGATGTATCACTTTAACACATATATATTATACTAGTTGTGAAAATAGGTTGCGATTCACAAGAATTTCACGCAAATGTTGATAAATATATCTATTGGCCGGAAAACCTGAATAAACAAGCGATTGTTGTAGATTTATGCAGCAGGAAGGCAGTGGTGATAATTTTATATTTGTCTTTCCTAAGAATAGTTTTTTCATGTAGATAAAGGGCTGGTACAATAAAATCAGATCATAAAAGACGCAAATGGTAACAATCCGCATCGTAATCATAACAGCTGCATTGGCACATAAATAATTATTAGAAATGATTGCAACTTAATTGCACATTGAGGTGTGTTACTTACAGAAAATGGGTAATCTAGAGTCAACAAACGCTGGAACATACCTGTAACAAAAGGAAACACATTAATAAATTAGTATTGTTTTATTAAGTTCGGTAATTAAAAGAGAACATAAAAAGGGGTTTCGCGACTTTTCACCCCCCGACAAAATATCCCCGACAAACTATCCTACGGACAAAATTTCCTCCGAAAAAATATCCTACGGAAAAAACATCTCCCAAAAAAATATCTACTAAAACCTAACCTAACCTAACCCAACTTAACCTAAATTAACCTTACCTTACCTAACCTAACCTTACCTAACCTAACCCAACCCAACCTAACCTAACAAAAAAAATTGGACAAAAATAATGCAGATATCTTGTAAAGACAATAAATTATTATTCAAAAATAGTAAAATGTAAACTAAGGTTAGGTTAGGTTAAGTTGGGTTAAGTTGGGTTAGATTAGGTTTTAGTAGATATTTTGTTGGAGGATGTTTTTTTGTCCGTAGGATATTTTGTCCTTGGGATGTTATGTCGAGGGATATTTTGTCGGAGTATATTGTGTGGGGGATATTTTATCGCGGCATGAAAACGCGCGGTACCATAAAGAAGTACACGTTATATAGATTTTTTTATTAAAAAGTTAAGTTGTTATTAAAATTGTGTTTACTTTTTCTAGTTCTGAAAAATCGTGTATAATATTATTTTCAATGTCGTAAAATCGATTTCTCAACCCAAGAGAAAAAGGGGGGTATGGGCAATGGCGTAAATGCCCACAAATGAGTAATATGTTCAAATTTTATGATTTTCCTACCCAAATTAAAAATGCTTTGTTGGAAAATATTGAATATACCTACGTATTCAATATTTCCAATTTGACGATGAAATATAATAAGAAATCTACAAAGCACATCAAACTATTACAAAACCCTGAATGAAAGAGCCCAAATATTAAATAAAAGTCAAAGCATACACCATTAATCGTCAATGAATCAAAAAGTTTTTCATATATGACAACTATTACATATAACAAGCTAAGTCATTACCTTGCGCAAAGGTTATTGACCTACTTACATAGTTTTACCTTTAACCTCAACACAACATTGTAAAATTAAATTAATCAGATGTTTAACACAAGTCAAGGCGACTTATTATGATGTAAATAAAATATGCTTGATGCTTTGAAGCTTTGACACGAACCCACGATCCTCGGGTTCTAAGTCAGTGGGCGTACCCAGACGTCAAGATAATTTTCAAACACTTCAACACAATGGCATCGAAATTTTATCAAAGTAATCACACGTCAAAATGCTTTTATGTATTTTAATCGATTTCTGGTACATCCAATTCAAAGTCGTGATTTGATGGAGTGTTTTATTGGTTACGTCACAATATGTCGTCGGAACTGTATGTATAATTTATAATATGGGTACCTGTAATTATTGCTCTTCTATTGTAATATTATTATATCACATTCTCATAAGTTAAAGACATTAAAGTATTCACAGACCTACTAAAGATTGGACTTCGAATGGTTATCTATAAAAAGTTCGTTGCAGAACCATGAGGTGCTCTTCTGTGGTTAGAAGCTTTTAAATAAATAAACAAAAATTTTAACAAAACAAAAAACGACTTCAAAAATGCACTAAAAAGTAAAAAAATAATTTCGTACGATTGTTATTTTTGGAGTCGGTGTCAGCCAAGGTAACTACATATATAGGTAGTTATAGGTGAGATGTGGAGATCTTGGCTGACACCGACTCCAAAAATAACAATAAGTACGATTGTTATTTTTGGAGTCGGTGTCAGCCAAGGTAACTACATATATAGGTAGTTATAGGTGAGATGTGGAGATCTTGGCTGACACCGACTCCAAAAATAACAATCGTACGAAATTATTTTTTTACTTTTTAGTGCATTTTTGAAGTCGATTTTTGTTTTGTTAAAATTTTTGTTTATTTTTTTTTATTTTTAGTGACGAGCGTGCGTAAAGAAGTTTTACTTTAAAAAAAATCATCGAAATCTGTTGGCGTAATATTGAGTTATTCGTCCATTTGTCGCGCACATACTTATTGCAAATTTAAGTCATATATGGTTTTCTCATGGATTCCATTGTCAGAACTGGACCAAATTAAAATGGGACCACACGGGAAGCACCAGCTTTCTAATAAAAAAAGAATCATCAATATCGGTTCACCAAATCAACTATTTTAAGTCACAAACGTGTTTTTAATCGAAGCTTTGAAGTATTCACGGAACTGTCACAAAATTAGATAAGACACCATAGTATTTGTCCCGTAATGTTTAATAAATGTTATATCACAATATAATGATTTAAAATGAAATACGGTATATTTGTGGCACGTTACACAGTATCGCCCTGGTGTAAGACCACCATTCAGAATTAAAACGTTGCTTAAAATGGCTATAGCCGTGTTTTGTGATCAGATCTGAACAGCCAGGTACTTTCCCACCTTCCTCTTCCCCATCTCCTTCCCCTCCCTACTACCTTCACAAAACATATCTAATATCAAAAAAATTATCAATTAATTAATTTATTAATTAATTTAGGTTAATTAATTTCAAACTCTCCATACCCATTGAACATATTAATTATGTTAACCTAATGAAAATACTTAATTTAACTGACTTTTCGTGTAGAAGAACTAAGAGCGATCTGGTTCTTTATTCAAAATAGTTAATGAATCACTTGACGCACCTGACTTAACAAACTAATAACATTCCGAGTACCAAATCGTGACACGAGACTTCCAGGGCTGTTTTTTGTTTATCCGTCGAAAACTAACTATTTGATTAACTGCCCAATCCAGGCGACTACATAGGCTTGGAAATAAATTCAGTTCAGTTGATATTTTCATTTATTCCTTGCCAAAATTTATATCTGAAATATCTAAAATTCTGATGTAAATTTTATTATTATTATTATTATTATATTGTTTTTGTTGTTGTTTCTTTTTAATTCTGCTTCCTTTCTATTAGTGTAATGGAAGATAAATTATAATATAAAATAATTGGTATTTTATTGTTTCTATTCTATTACTACTATGTTACACGATTAATGTAAATGCTCCAAGGACGTAAATAAATAAATAAATACTAATTTATAATTAAGAATTTCCAGTGGTATTGTCTTTTATATTAAACGTAACATAGTGTTGTTATTTGTAAACCGTTTATGTTATAAAGCCTCCATTTATAAGTTTGCATTTCTAATGGTGTAATGCGGATTATCTTTTATTTTAAACGTAATATTATGTTAGTATTTATATTTTTGTCACAAACTGCTTACATTATAAACTACTTATGTTATAAACTGTGCTTTAACTTATAAGTAAGCATTTCCAATGATACAGCGCTGAGTGTCTCTAATTTTAAATGTAATACTGTGTTGTTATTTTTATTTTTGTTTTAAACTGCTCTTGCTGTTAACACGGGACTTCATAGCGAAGCAGGCCCAAACTAATACAAATTTAAATAGAATTAATAAAGATTAATAATTAATAATTTCTGCATTTCGATGAAGATGATCGATAAATTCATAATATTATGCCTAAAAGCCTTACGCTTTACAAGCTTAGACGAGTAACATACTCGTAATTGACGTATTTTCCCTCCACCAAACAATTAGCACATACCTGATAAAAACAACAAATATTTGCCATCGCAAGTGGTTTTAGTAATAACGCTCGGTACTAAAGCTGTACAAAGCTTGCAATTACATTATATTTTATTACTGTGTGCAGACGTGCAATTTCAAGTATTGATAAAATATTGATTTACTTGATTGTCTCATTAATATAACCTTCAATTACGTGATGTGTTTAGTACGGATTGAGTATATACTAATATATTATTATGACTGCAGCTTGTACAGTTAACAATATTTTGTAATAAGATATCCTGAGGTTGCAAAATATTTTATTAATCACACATGTCAGTATGGAATAGATATTGCTAAATATTTGACCTATCATGGACTCTGGCTAAGCAACCTATCACGTCTCATGTCTGTCCATTGTCCGTTAAACCAGTAATAAATATTTATTACATTGTAATATAATGGTTGACATATTATTTTAAATCCATTTGCCGTTCGATCACTGATTTAACCTATTTAATTCATTAAACAATGTGACCTTATAAAATTAGTTTAGCCTTCTCGAAGTGATTGTGACAATGAGATAAAAAAATTACAATCTGTGTACACTGTATTCTTTAAACATTCAATTTTTTATATCAACCAAAGAGAGACTAACGAACAAAAGAACTATAAGTAAAGAACTATGTATCTGTAAGCCTAATTCTAATCAATATTGTACAATAATCAACAAACGTAATAATTTCGGATGTGGATCTGTCTACGATGTAACTCTGGTTCATTGAACTCGGATTTGTATAATTTTCAAAACTAATTGTGGAAAGAATTATGAAAAATAATAAAGTACCCCCCTGATATATTTTTAATACAAAATTATTTTAATTTTATATTAGAATTGTGTATTATTTCATAGAGTTAATCTCTACAAGTAAAGACAGATTTGTGATTTTCGCAGGATCTGCGCTTTTTCCGTTTTCAAGAAAACCTTATTTTTGCTAAAGGTGTTCATTGGAAAGGTTAATTTATTTTTGATCGTCTGTCTAATTTGATAACTATTGTTTTAAATTATATTTTTTAAAACGTCATAAAATTTTATTTATTTTTATTTTTGAAAGGCGTGCATCGGGGCAAATATTTTATAAATACTTTCAGCTTCCAAATTAGTCTTACTATGAAATAATAAAAAAAATATATAAAAAAACTTCGTCACACTTTTTATCGGTAGTCCGGACGGGCATCAACCTGTTATGAACATTTACACTTATTCGGATTCAGACTGATACACGTTTAGTGTAATAGTGTCAAATTACAAATCAGTGTCATTTGTCATTTAACAAAAAATGTGAACCTATCCGTCGTTTTAACGAGTTTTTTGTACGATCTCTTCAGTAGCGCTGTGTTTGCACTTTTTTTAATATTTCTCTCTTTTTAAATGTTAATTCGTAGGGGAAATCCATTATATTGAGTATTTGGTAAATCCTAAGTGATATTAAACATTAAAAACTTATAATCAGTGGTGTTTCAAATTTTATGAAAAGTTTATAAACCACTGATCTAAATGCATCGACGTATTTTATGATGAATTCAGCTGATCCAGTTGCAGACAATTTTGACAGCTAGGTTCATTCATACTATTTGTTATATAAATATCAGCAGACACGATTTCGAATCAACATTTACCATAAAGATAAACTTAGTGTAAATAAACAAGGAGTCGCAGATAAGAGGGTCTGCCATAAACTAACAAATAAACAAACTAAGCACTCGATCTGATAAGTGTTCATTCATAAATTCAGTTAACTCTATGATATAAATAATAGTTATATGAACTATGATAAAATTTCCATTGAATAATATGTACAATTATTTCCTACATAGTTGTTAGTGCCTACTAATTTATAATTTTAAAACAACATTTCTGATAAACGTATTCATTGTATTCAGTGTAGTAGTATTTCTCTGCTTCATTTCTATTTTATTGGTTTACTATTTTTACCTATATTCTTATTATGTTTTTGGCAGTTTGAAATTACGTAAAGAGCTGAAAATAATTTTGTTGGCCTACAAATTTCTGATAACAACTGTGCAAACCCGACCTCACTGTTGGAGATTTTTTGCTGCTTCAAAAAACTAACAGATTTTCAGCTTTGTAGCAACCCGTGCGGCTGGCTGCATACGGTCCAGTGAAATTATGACTGCTTGGAGATGCACTGCAATGTGTAGTATGTATAGATCTACGTTTTAGAAGTTTTTAACGCATTACCATCACTGTCCATGAAAATTCCAAAGAAAAAAGTCTATTTTATTATTATTACTTTGCATAAAAATCTTGTCTTAAACATTAGTTAATTAATTAAAAATAATTTTATAATTACATAATCAAATGTATTTTTTGAGATATTTACAATATTTTGCCGGTCTCACAAGGGTTTAACGTCGGTAGAACTGTTGGTTTTAAAAATGATATTTTTTTTTGTTTTACTCATGAGGTTTCGAGGAAAACATTATTCATTCAGGTCTGTTGCATATTTTTCGATGTTGTGTGAAAGAATTTTTAAAGAAATTATTCAATGAACATACTTTGTATCCATTTTTAATGTTATGCTGAAGAATTGGCAGTAAAATAAAAGAGGAAGAAGCTTGCAGCTATTGTCCAACTTAAATGACATTGTAAACTGTGCTTCCAATCTGATTTCTAATACCAGTCCATAAAATAAATAGTGTAAGATATTCCGTGCAGAATTCCACTCCGCCCAGGGCCCATTTATAGAAGCTTTGTGGGACCGCAATCAGAACTGTGACAGAACTTATGTCTACAATACGAAGCCGACAATTTCATGTTGTTTTTACAACGGAAATTAAGATAATAATGAGCTATTCAAAATTATTACTAAAACACAATATTGTCTTTTGAAATTAATTAGATAAATTTAAAAACAGATATGATTTTAAATTCACGGCCAAAAATATTTTCGTTATTTATTTTTGGGGTGTTATGCCGTGTTGATCTACCTCTTTCTTTAGCATTTAGTGAAAAATTTAAAAAATATATATTCTAATTTAACCTTCATTACTGAGAATGCTTTGAATACTGAAATACAATGTTCAATGTCACCCTAATTTTTTTGTTTATTAACTGACTCGCGTCTTTTTTCGTTATTTGTTTTTGGGGTATTATACCTCCTTCTTTAGCCAACGTTTCGGACAGCGTTGCAGTGTCCATCATCAGGGCAGATCCGGCAGATCCGACAGATGTGTAATTGTTAATGGTGAAATGTGTGCTTATTTACTTGGAAGCGACACCTTGTTGCCAGCTCCACTCCACTACGAACTGGTAGGTATTACAGTATACTTCAAAATGGTTGCATATTTCAATTGCGTAATCAGGCGTGCTACAATAATAACTGAATATAGTAAGAGACTTACGTCTAATTTATAAAGAAATAACACGACATTTGGGAAAATGTACATTATAAGAATAAAATATGGTATACAAAAGTAAAGACAAAACCGAGTAAACATAATAAAATAGAAGTGATAATAGGACAAGTCAGGTCAAGCCTTTGCTAAAAATTAAAAATAGATATAAAATATCTTCAATTGTTTAGTGACCGACAATAAACATTTAGGCGTATACCAAAAACATCAAGGTCTTGACTTAAGTTGACCATTCTACACAGTGGTGAACTATATCCATAATTAGTCGAGTATTGATTGATTGATTAAGAAAGAGCAGATCATTATTTCTGAGTCTATACGGGAAGGTATATTGAATGGTATGAGTTGTAGTAATGTAGGTGAATCAATAATACAGGTGATAATTTTGAAGAAACAATTATTATAGCATTGCAATGGTTTATGATTGTTATCTTTTGGTTAATCTTTGGATACTGAGTTAAGTTATTTAATGCTTTAGTAATAGAATTGCCAAGATTTTATCGAGTTCCTGTAATGTATGTTGTACGCAGAGCGAAGTTTGAAGTACATAGTACGTAACACAAAGTGGCCATTGTCAGAAATACGCCAACCACGAAGGCTGAAGATCGGATGATGCCATGATAGACAAGAAATAATTCGAGAACATGGACTGCATTTTTTTTACAAAGTTTATAAACGTAGATCATGACATCAAGAAGTCACGAGGGGAAGGAAATGGGAAGATTAAGGTTGGAAGTACCATCATCTCAACCATCATAATGTACATTGTACCATCTTGAATCTATTTTTTTAAATATCAATGCCATAGTCGTAGCTACGAGTTGTTAAAGATGCCATACGGCTGAAAAGATGTTCTAGCGCAACATGACATGACACGAGGAATGATGCTTTTTTCAATAACTTCAAAACTTTTTTTGTAATGTTAAAATTAAGAAATAGTGTAAATCGATGTTTAATCGGTCGAAAAATAATAATAAAACGAACACCACGGTCTATTTATAAAATGTCAGAGAGAGACTAATTATTATAGATTCACCCAATACAACTGATAAGACAAGAAGGGAAAACACTTCCGTGGTCACTAATAAAGCTTTTGCGTAACATTACTTTTCAAGTGTTTTATTTCGATATCTTAATATTGTTTTATCTTTTTTTTAATTTAAATAAAATAAAGACAAACATTCCCGGGTTACGAATAGCCCAATGTTTGAAAATCTCCTACTACCACCACAAAATTGTGTTGTGATGGAGGACTTAGCCAACCGAGGAACCGAACAAACGACGACCGGGTGGGACCCAAGCGCTATACCCACTCAACCACTGACCGGTCTTTTAATTTATTTTCGAGTCAAGAGGATACAAGAAGAGCCAAGAATAACCAAGAAAAGACAAGAAGAGCCAAGAAGAGCCAAAAAGAGCTAAGAAGAACCAAGAGGAGTCAAGAAGAGTCAAGAAGAATCAAGAAGAGACAAAAATAGACAAGAAGAGACAAGAAGAGACAAGAAGAGACAAGAAGAGACAAGAAGAGACAAGAAGAGACATGAAGAGACATGAAGAGACAAGAAGAGACAAGAAGAGACATGAAGAGACATGAAGAGACAAGAAGAGACAAGAAGAGACAAGAAGATACAAGAAGAGACAAGAAGAGACAAGAAGATACAAGAAGATACAAGAAGAGACAAGAAGAGACAAGAATTGATAAGAAGAGACGAGAAGAAACGAGAAGAGACGAGAAAAGACGAGAAGAGACAAGAAGAGACAAGAAGAGACAAGAAGAGACAAGAAGAGACAAGAAGAGACAAGAAGAGACAAGAAGAGACAAGAAGAGACAAGAAGATAAAAGAAGAGACAAGAAGAGACAAGAAGAGATAAAAAGAGACAAGAAGAGACAAGAAAAGACAAGAAGACACAAGAAGAGACAAGAAAAGACAAGAAGACACAAGAAAAGCCAATAAGAAACAAGAAGGACCAGTAAGAACCATGAAAGAGTCAAGATCCTTAAAGAAGCAAGAAGAATTTTTTTATTTATTTATTTTTTTTTATTTGCAAACACAGCATAAAATCAATGCATTGCAAGAGCAGTAAGAAAAGATACATAATAAATACATTTACAGTAATACAATTCGTTAAAACATAAGTGCTATTTCACGCTTAAAATCGTTGTAGGAAATGTGGAATATATCCACATTTCCTGGGAAGCAGTTAATTAACCTAGTGAGTCGTCCCAGGGGCATCACTTTGGTAAGTTAGTTCTGCACCTAGGAAGAATCAAAAGCCTGTGTTGGCGGCCTCGCGTGAAATTATCCGGGACATAGAATCCTATTTCAGCCAGAATATCTGATACCGATACAAAACCATTTAGAAGCTTAAAGTCTTTATTAAAGTCTGCTAGTTTGGATAAACCAAACGTAAGTACTGTTTTGGCGATCGAACTTTAAAAAAATCATTTATCTGGTATAGTCTCCACAGTTCTATAATCTAATGCACTAACAAAGATGTACGTCCTTATAAATAATAATAATAATAGTCCATGACTCCAGCAGGAAATCGCAATCTTTCTCGGAAAATCATTTGTCAAACATCAAAGACCTACAAATTACAATATGGACATAAAATAATATACGTGAACGATAGTCGTGTGCTTAGCTCGGAGTATATTGTTTAGTTTATCATAATAACATGGAGTATTTCACTCAACATTACACATATGACCATATCGGCAACAATACGACATGTTTCGTGACGTTATCACGTTCTTAATAAATAATAATGAATGTATTGTCAAAGCTTTCCGTTTTTTTTTCGTGAAATTATTGTATAGGTACTAGCGCAGACACGTGAAGTATTGTAGGATTTGTAAAGATTAAAGTTTTATAAAAAAATTATTTGCCTCAGGATCGTTGCCTTTAAGACGATTTTCCCTTTCGAATGTTAGTAAACTTGAAAAATTACGACATCCGTCAAACGAACAAACAAAAGAAATACTCATTTCAAATACAGAATTATTAATTAATAAAAAATTCTTCGTACCAACTTTATCGCATGTCTAACATGATTTATACTCATCAGTTCCAATTTTGAAAATTAAAAGTTCATTGAACTTGAGTGATTATACGCATTCTGCAGGAATATAATTTCAAATCACTTCACGCATGCACCCATGCACCGACAACCGAAATTAGTATATTTAATAAGCGGTCGAGAGGTAAGGCTTTCGAAGAGCAATCCAAAGATCGCGGGTTCAAATCCCGATATGCGCAAACAATGCTTATTTGAGTAATTTGTGTTATTTCAATATTAATGCATTAAAAATAATGTACAGTGTATTTGCGGCACGTTCCCAAGTTGAGGTTACTCTCAGCATCGCCCTGGTGTAACACCATCATTCAGAATTGAAACGTTGCTTGAAATACCTTTAGCCGTTTTTTTTTTTACCAGATCTGAATAACCAGGTATTTCCATCCTCTCCCCCATCTCTTTCCCTTACCCATTACCTCACAACATTCCCCAATGGGGGGTGCCATAGTCCCACTGACTCCAGACGGGAGCAGTTGGGACTCTAGTGCGGTATTCACATTAAAAAAATTTATTTATATATTCTTATACAAGCCCGCCTGAAAACGAAATTTCTAGAAAATCTTTATATTTAAAAATGAATCCCTGTTTCCCTTGGTCACACCGTAGTTTCAGAACGACTTTACCTATTTCATTCATCTTTTTTTTTAAATTCTTCTAATACTTTGTAGAAGGTTCTTATGGAAAAAAAATTGCGCAGAAAATTAAATAATTTCATAAAACATAAGGAATATTTTAACTTTGCACGTTTGACAGTTAGATCATTTGATGAATGTGAATTTAGCAGGAAGCTTTTTTGTAACCAAAAATTTGTCTATGGATTTTAAAAATTATAGATAGGTATATTAAATAGGTACCTATGATAGGTAATAAATAAACAAAATATACAAAAATGAAAATTTATAATATAAGAAAAATGAAAATTTGAAAAATTAAAAAAATTGTAATTGGTGGCACGCGAGCTGGTTTAAAACTGAATGTACTGGGACTATATGGAACACGGGAGGGGAGTTGGCGGGATGGTGGAGCGGGAGAGGGGAGAGAGAGGAGATGGTAGGCGGAAAAAGTGGAAGGGGAACGCGGGAGGGGGAGGGGATGCGAGAGGGGAACGTGTACGCACGGGAAAGGACATGCAGGATGAAACTATTTTTTTTCTTTGAACATGGCATTGCAACGCATGCCGGGAACCAGCTAGTGTTATATAGTTATGAAAGCCCAAGAAATGCAAAAAAAAATCCTCCTTTACCGTTGGGGTTGATGTAAGATGATTGTTTTTTTTTATAATGTACCTATGAATATAAATCTAGCGCAAGGACGAAACGACTAAATTCCTTTATTATTTAGAATAGAAAGAACTTATAATTTATCGTGTGATTTAATATACCGCTGATGACTAAATCATGATGTTAGCAGATGAAGAATTTCTATCAATAGGATTGAACAAAGTGTGTATTTGTGTATTTTATAATATATGTCAATAATATAAATTAGTCAGAGTAGCACACAGTATTGAGTATTCATGGGTTCATGCAGTCAGCGAAAAAACGACTATGTTTGAACATATGTACCTCACTACCGTTCTTGCAAAATTATTATTGACGTTTTCAATTTAATAATCCTTCTAGAAACATTATTTCACAACGTGACGTGACCATTATATTATCACGTATCTCCGTGATCTCATTATTGTGTTTGCCATTTGCAAAAGTTTACTATTTTCAATAATAGCAGGGATAATATTACAAAAAATAATATACATGCAGGGTGTTTAGGGGACGTACTTGACTTACTTTTTAGCAGTTATTCCTGATATTATTTGGAGTAAAAGATGTAAATGAAATTTTGGTAGCCGGTGATTTTTTCTCTTTTTTCAGTTTTTTTTTTCAATTTAAACAAAAAAAAATTCTTCCGCATGTCGTCACTCAGCCAAGTAACCGCCCAATTTCTTATTCCGCCCCCACTGTCTTAACACCTCCTATTTTTTGTGTTTTTCTAGAAAAAAATAAAATATAAAATGTCACCGGAGACCAAAGTTTTATTTACATTTTTTACTTCGAATAATGTCAGGAGTCACTGGTTAAAGTAAGTCAAGTACGTCCTTTGACATCCTGTAAATATGTATTTACGAAGGATTTTAAGCAGCGATTCCAGCGCATATTTGGAGTAAACCATGTAGGTAACTAAACTTGAGTAGTCGGGTGTGTACGTAAAACACTGTGCACCGCGAGTATCACGAGACCCCTTCGCAACGGTAGAAATGTGATAAGAATATTTGTTGTTAAGTATATATTGATATCTACTTTTTTACGAATATATCTTCTTTGGATTACGAATGCGAATGGTCAGATGCTTCGTTTTTTCGATGTTATTTTATGGAATGGAATCATGGATGCTTACTGAAGAACTGATAAAGCGACTTGAGGCATTCGAGGAATGGATCTACAGAAGAATACTCAAAATAAGCTGGATAGACAGAGTAACAAATGAAGATGTTATGGTTTGGAAAGAAAAAGAAACTTTTAAAAGAATAAAAATCCGAAAACTTCAATATCTAGGACATGTGCATCCAGAGAAGTACGAAATGTTGCATCTCATAATGTTGCATCAAATAAGACGGGGCCCTGAAAGAAGGAGAACATCATGGCTGAAAAACACGTGACAGTGGTTTGGCCAGTCTACTATAGATCTTTTCCGGGCTGCAATAAACAAAGTCCGCATAGCCAACGTCCGTTGAAAGGACAGGGCACGAGAAGAAGAAGAAGAAGAAATATGCTCAGGTATCGTTAATCCTTCGGATGCTGTTACATCCGTAAAACATTGCAAATATTTATCCGTAAAATATTGCATACCTCAACCAGCGATTCCTGAAATTATTTGGAGTAAAAAATGTTAATGAAATTTTAGACGTTAGCGACTTTTTAGACGTCTTATTTTTTTGCCTGTCGTACTGATTCAGAATATAAAAATAATACCGTAGTTATTGTTTTAAATCAAACTTAAATAAACCAATAAACACATTCCATATTATTAAAAGTTACAATCGGTTATAAACAATGCAGTAAAAATGCCTCTCGTAAATTCATGAACGTCTAATTGGGAGAAATTGTTCATGCATAGATTATAATGGGTGCTGTTGGCTATGAATTCTTTACACTTAAAATTTCATTGCAGGAAGAATAAAGATTGGGAGACACACACTGGTAGAAAGTCAGTATTTAATGTTTAATGGCAATGCTTATTTCAAATACTTATTAATTTTACGACGTCTTCTCTGAACAAAGCACTAAAATATTGATTAATAATATTAATCGTGATTTGGAAAGTAGCTTTTCTAATATTATGGTAGATACCCCTAAATATGAAAGCACTTTCTTTACACACATTTTTTTAAAAAGGTAGATACTTATACATTTTTTTTGTTTTGTTTTAATCTAACTATTAACATAAAATCAATATACTTCCTTGCACATACTCGCCACAATCTTTTTGAATCAACTCAAAACAATTTACTATGCACTATCTTTAATCAAGTATAATATCACTGGGAGAGGCAAACGCTTCCGCCATAAATCCGTTTTTTAAAGATCAGAAACTAATTATACAGATTATTCTAAAACTACCGATCGCAAACACGCAAACTACCGACAGAATCTGTTTTTTTGGACATTAGGCCAAAAATTCCAAAAGCATCCTGGCATACCTCTTCAAACACAGAACTGATTAGACAATGTCCAAACTGCTGAAGATACTAGCTAATATTATATTGAAGATGAAAATTATTATTTGAAACAACGACACTTTCGAAAACCATGCCATACAACGATTTTAAACATTTACGTTGTTTTTTGTTTTTGTTTTTTTGAAACGTTTTACCAACTTCAGAAGCTTAAGTAACTTTTCTCTTGTTGTTATGAATTTAATTTGTTTTATATCCTGTCTTATCAAAATAATATTGTTTTTTGCTGTTGTTTTGTATAATTCTGTCATAAATTAAATTTATACTACATTATTTATAAATATAAATAAAGTCACAACGAGGATCACAAATCCGCAATTGGTTTTATTTTTGGTATAGTACCCACGTAAAAAATTACAAATGTTATGATATAATAAAAAATGATGGAAGATAAATATTTATTATTATAAATTTTTAAAGATTAATAAACAAATGCACATATTAAATAATTTTAAAGTTTATCTTATTTCGATCAGTTAAAAAAAGTCCGAAACTGGTCGGAGATACTGAAAAATGGGTTTTGCAAACGTTACATGATTTGCTTATTTTGTAAAATGAATATTATTATTTATTTATTATTTTTATTACATACAAAAAGTTTGAGTGTGAAAAATGTGCACATGTTACTTAGTTTGAGTATAATTTAATTACATGGAGAAAAAATCAATACATAATTATACATAAATTATATACCTACCGCATCTCTTTATCTGAGTTATTTACAATTATTTGTTACGTCGTCCATCTATCATTGCCTTAGTGGTTTACGACATTCGAGATTTACAGCCATGTCTAAATATTTCGTCGATTAAGTCATCGAGCACGAATCTATCGATAGCTATTTCGAGATGTGCGCTAATTTATAAAGCTTACTCTAAAAGCAAGATGATCGGTAAGTTATCCATAATGGACCGGCTGTACCAACAACTGGGAGACGATGGATATTTTACGACCATCACGGAACGATCTTAAGATTTGGTCAATGTAGTTCAACCAGTCTATCAAAGTATATCAAAATAATGGACCAACGAATAGTGTATCAGCACATGCCCGAAAGACTTTAAGCAGAGATTCCTGTTAATATTTTGATTAAAATGTGATTAGGAATCGCTTTTTTAGTCTTTCGGGGAAGTGCTGGTTGACCCTGTACTGCAGTGGTTCTTAACCTTTTTGGCTGGCGACACAAAGTACGAATATATTTGAAGTACGCGACCCTAATCTAATTTTTTATTTTATTTTCCAGTGAAAGGTACTAAAATGATATATTATGTAATTTTAAACTATTAAATTACAAATACATCCTATAAAATTTATAGGATGTAGTTGTTAGCATTAAAACAGTTAAAAAAAAATTACAGCAAAATAATTTGGGACTACCCTGGTGTTGTATTTTTGAGCAAAGATCGTGTATACGTGGAGTTATAAAGTGCACACCGCATGTCATGCTGATGATCCAACCTATTCCTGTACTTATTCTTCATAACAGAAAGGCATGAAAATCCTGCTTCACATAAATAAGTAGTTGGCAAAGGTAGCAGGGCTTTTTCAGATTCATTGCTCAGAACAGGCTTCCCAGATAATTGTGCCCAAAATTTTGGGCACATACGCTATCAATACGCGATTTCAGCGACCCAACCCAATACCTCTCGCGACCCGAATTTGGGTCGCGACCCGAGGTTAAGAATCGCTGCTGTACTGCGTACATGATGTGACAGTGAGTATTAATGTGCTGTTAATGTAAAGTTTCTAAAACGTATAATAATATAATATATATACATATAGCTGTGATTGCTCCGCTTAGTAGAGCATGCGAGAACAGAAGTTAACTGAAAAAGAAGAGACGGCTTGAAATTTTTAAAGGGACCTAAAATAGGGAAGCTGGATAGTGAGGATGCCAAAACGCTCCTCGGGAATACAGAACGGGAGAAGATTGCAGAACTTTGAAAAAAGTGGAGGTTTTCAAAAGATATTATTTAAAATGGAACAGCTTCGCTGAGCAGGACACATAAAAAGAATAGTAGGAAAAAGCCGACCACTAAAGAGACTCTTTTATAAAACGCCTGAAAGGTGAACGAGGGTTTTGGGGATTAAATGTAGGTGACTGAACGGTGTAGAGGCAAAAACCTTATCCTTGTAAATAATAACTGGATGGAGACAGAATGAGACTGACAGGAGTTGGGACATTTCTTGGGTGTCGACGGGCTCTTCAATGGTTTGACCCGTATTTAAATGTTTGGGTTGGGTTGTGGAGTGAAAGTCTTGGAAGCTATTATTCTTGGTCGTAAGGTTGTAAACTTGGGTAACACTGACATGATTCTGATAGCCTGTGAAGATGATTGATCGTGTTGGTGAACCTTACCCTTTTTCCAATCACAGCTTACCGTCATGATTTTATGACCCCCATAACATAACAGTAGGTACGCATGTTTGAATTTGAGTCAGGAGATCGCGGATCCGATACCTTCCGCGACGTTCAATCTAGGTAATAATAAAATGATATGCAGTTACTTTCCACTCCATATCACACACAGGTACTGTCCCTCAGTTCATCTGGTTATGTTATGTTGGTTTTTAAGTACGATAGTTTCACAAAAATATTAATTACTCGATGGTCTGCTATCGATGGGCTAATCTAGCGAATGACATATCAATGTTCAGTAATGAAATATTAATGGCACACCGACGACGCGCAATGCGACGTCTCAATTGACGATCTAAGGAAATGAGATCATTGACACGTGGCAGACTTCCCGCATAATTAAATGAGGGAATAGCTAAAATAAATAACTAAAAGTACACTATTAGCAACAAAACAAATGGGAATTACTTCAGGATAATATTGTTAATTCTTAAATTTAATTGTGAGATCAAAAAAAGATACTTACAGAAAATAATCAGTTCTCAGTAGCTCAGTGGTTAGAGTGATATCCCGGTAAGAAAGAAGTCCTAGGTTCGATCCCCAGTAGCGACCGTTTTCATTTTATTTTCTGTTTCTTTTTTATTTCGTGTTTCGCCAGGATGTTTCTATTTTAATGATTTGATAATACATTGAATGTGTATAACCATCAAAAGTTTTTTTTTAAATATCCCACTAGAACACATAATTTATCCTTCCCTACTAAAAACTTTAATACATTAGAAGAAAGACGTAAAATAATTGATTTAACTTTCTTGTTTAAGATATTAAACTCGACATTAGACTGTTTCTAACTCCTGAAACCTATAAACCCACAAAAAACAATGCGACATCTTACTCTATTCTACTGCGTTATACAAAAACGCAATTACATTGCTCATTCTCCGATACAGCGGTTTCACGCTATGGAAACCAATACTTTGGTGAAATTGACATGTTTAATGTTAACTTGGTGAATATTTTGCATCATATTAAAAACTTATTTAAACCCTTCTTCTTAAACCTTAGGTTGTCTCTTTATAAAGATAACAGATCACTTTATTTTTTTAAATTTTGGTTTCTGATATTTTTATAGCATGTATGCATTTTTTATCAACTGTATATTTATTTTTATTATGCCTTTCTCATGTTCACAATTATTTCTCGTGCTAAAGTTATCTACCTATATTTATGTAAAAATCCACCGGGCGTAAAATAAAATAAATCAATAAAAACATTTTTATATGTATCCACAGAATCTACACCAGCGACGAGACTGAGAATGCCGATAAGAAAACTAATAACTGTTCATAAGTACTCGTTCTATTGTTTGTCTTCAACAACGCAATAGATTAAAAGGTGGAGTAAATGGGAAACTGTAATTCTAGTTTATCATGTCCGATCCCGATTTCATCACGACCTGAAATGTATTGTGCATTTAAAGAAACACAAAGAACTTTCTACGAGACACATTAATAATGGGAAATTTTTGCTTATCAGTCAACTTGAAGTTATTATGAAACGTGCCCACTTTAGGTACTAGGTGATCAGAAATACTTATCATTTACTTTACTTTACTTTACTTTACATCAGATCTGTAAATTCTGTTCTGGAACAAGAGAGAGATGTGTTGCATTTCAATATATCTTCCTTTCTTTCTTTTCTATAGAATTATTTTACCTTTAATTAATTAGTAAAGCGGTCATATAAACTAATAGTCTAATTAGGTAAAATTTCTCAGGAACTTCCAATAGTTCATGTAAATTTTATAAATTGAAAATATTATTAATTGTTTTTGTGTTTAATTCGTAGAACTCCATTTTAATTTTTAGAAATTTAATTAAATTTAAATTTGATATGTTAATATCGAGTTCTGCAAGTATTTAAGAAAGTATTTTAGTTACAGCTGTTTCCCATTAAAGAATGCCTTAAAATAATTGAAAATATCTTGGAAAAATGTAATATTAACCCGGTAATAAGAAAAGAGCTATTCCAACTCATAAAAATTTGCGTTGAAACTAATTATTTCCTTTTTAATGATACATACTATCAACAAAACGATGGTCTCCCTATGGGGTCACCATTAAGTCCACTTCTAGCAGAGATATTTATGGATTATATAGAAAATATAATTCTTAAATCTCCCTTAGCAAAACACATAATATACTATGTCAGATATGTAGACGACATCCTTATTTGTTGGAACGGCACCAACCGACAGTTAGATATCTTTACCAATTGGGCCAACACCATTAATAATAAAATCTGCTTCACAGTTGAACATGAGATTGAAGGTAAAATCAATTTTTTAGATCTGACAATCGGTAGAAGTAATAATAAACATACCTTCGAAATATTTAGAAAACCAACATTTACTGATACTACAATAAATGCAAATTCAACTCATCCTTGGTCCCACAAATTATCAGCTTACCATTCAATGGTACATAGACTCATAAACATTCCCTTAGATAATAAAGCATTCGTAAAAGAAAAGGAAACTATTAAAATAATCGCGATTAATAACGGCTATGAGGCAAAAAACATTGAAAAAATAATAAAAAACAAGAAATACAAAAATAAAATTAATTTAATATATCCGGTACAAAACAAAAAATTAGAAAAATTTGCATGTCTCGAATTTCTCGGCCCAATATCTTTAAAAATTGCAAAAGAAATTAAAAAATGTGGTTTAAATATAGCTTTTAGAACCAATAATAATATGGGAACAAACCTTAAAAACTCAAAAAGTAAAAATCCTAAACTAAATAACGGTGGCATATATGAATTAAAATGTGACCACGCCGACTGTAATGCTACTTACATCGGACAAACGGGTAGGGCATTCTCAACTAGATTCAAAGAACATTTACGATGTTATAAAAATAAAAACACCGCTTCAAAATTCGCAGAACATCTCTTAGAAAATAATCACGTTCCACTTAAAAACAACCAGCCAAAACCATTACATATAGAACGAAAGGGTCTTAGATTAAATTTGCTTGAACAATTAGAAATCAATAAACGAACGAATGACCCCAACATAACACTAATTAATAAAGTAAGGAAAATTATTTATTCTCCACTACTTAGTATTTTTACCAAACCTAAACAATATAATGCACTTAAATGAGTCATAGAAATAACATCATTCTAAATCAATAAAGAAAACCCTTGCACTTAGTGCAAGTGAAACCAAAAAGGGAAAGATTCGGAATCCCACTTTTAATCACTCTCTCAATTAGTGTCTCTGCAAATTGGATTTACCGGTAATAAATCAATTTTGACACCTTCATAAATTGAAATTCGAAATGTTATAAATAAGTCGTCCGTACGTGGCTTCACCACAGTTTGAAAATGACCTTACAAGTCGAAACAGCTGTAACTAAAATACTTTCTTAAATACTTGCAGAACTCGATATTAACATATCAAATTTAAATTTAATTAAATTTCTAAAAATTGAAAATATTAGTTGAGGATTTGGAGGACCATTATTTATACTTAAGATTTATTAAAAATAATACTTAATGAAAACATACAAAGTAACATTGTGGCTAGAATATGATTTTCTGGACTTCTTCTGGCATCAACACTGACCTAAAATCTTAAACAATAGGTTCAACATCCATAAACCATTTTCAAAACTCCCAGTATCCGTAAAGCGCTTGGAGGCTTCCATATTTCATCAATGTTGAAAATAATGCCCCATGTACCACACGAAGCAGGAAGATGCAGTTAGATCGTATCAACACTCGCCACGCAAGAAAAATTGCCCCGGCATATTACCTACAAACCACAGACAAAACGCATTATTACCTCTCACGAATAGAAACAGTATCTAATTTAGATTTTTCAGACCGGAATAAGAGATAGACGGAAAGAAAGGGCCATTATTCTTGTCAATTTAAAGGGATTCATTATAAACTGAAGGGTATGAGGCAAGAAATGCTACATTTCATCATAGCAGCATCACTATCTAAATCTAAAGCCCTTCGGCAATAGTTCACTAGGCAACAAGGCCCTCGCATTATTTAAGAAAAGGGATGCACTAAACTTATTGAGATAAAAGCACGTAGCGAATAATATTTTTCTAAGGGAAAATTTTCGAAATTAATAATTTCGTGATGGATCAACTATCTATATAAAAAAAGTTTTCAGGTGTTGGTTTATTTTTTAAATAAATCTACACTTTTATTCCGAGATTGATGAAATTTTGCATACTTGACCTCCTAATTAGTAGAAAGGAATTTTTAAATTTCTAAGTGAGATTTCAAAAAAACACCCCATCCCCTCTTCACACCACTTAAAACAGAATGATGATTTTTTTTTTAGAAATTTAATTAAAATTAAATATGATAATGTTATTATCCTTAAAATACTTGCAGAACTCGAAAATAACATTATCATATTTAATTTTAATTAAATTTCTAAAAATTAAAATGGAGTTCTACGAATTAAACACAAAAACAATTAATAGAATGATGATACTTCGTGATGATATTTTGCACACTTGATGTTCAAAATCAGGTAAAAACTGTCTGCATCTAATTTCGAAAACTATGCGCCGGGGACTTCAGATATTTTCAAGATAAAACATTACAACAAAGTAACAATGTTTATCTTTTAATAATTTGACGGCCGGCGTAGTCCAGCAGTAAGGCTCTTAGGTCGCGGGATCGAATCCCGAAATTTTATTTGATTAATTTGTGTTATTTCACAATTTATTCCTTTAAAATAATGTATAGTTTATTTGTGGCACGTTACAGAGTGGAAGATACTCTCAGTATCGCCCTGGTGTAAGGCCACCATTCAGAATTGAAACGTTGCTTGAAATGGCATTAGCCTTGTTTGGTGACCAGATCGCGTATTCCCAAACCCTAACGCGATTCAGTCGCTCTACTGACTGAAATGCGTTAGGGATTGGAATGCATAAATCACCTTCCAAACACTACCGCGTTTCAGTCGCCTTCGCGCTTTGTGGCTCTCTGTTTCTGTGAGGGTGACGACCATAATTATAGAAGGGTAAGCAGAGAGGATGGACTGGGTTTTTTTTACATAGAAAATCTTTTTTTACATTGAAAAAAAATATTTTTTAAGTAAAAAAAAAAACGCGTTTTTTTTTTTTACTTAAAAAATAATTTTTTTCAATGAAAAAAAAAGATTTTGTAAGTAAAAAAAACCCAGTCCATCCTCTCTGCTTATCCTTCTACAAAAACGGTCGTCACCCTCACAGAAACAGAGAGCAACAAAGCGCGAAGGCGACCGAAACGCGGTAGTGTTTGGAAGATGATTTATGCATTCCAATCCCTAACGCATTTCAGTCAGTAGAGCGACTGAATCGCGTTAGGGTTTGGGAATACGCGACCAGATCTGAATAGCCAGGTACTTCCCCACCTTCCTCTTCCCTATATTCTTCTCTTTCCCACTACCACCTCACAAACCTACCACCTCACAAAATAACCCAATTGGGATGTCATAGTCTCACTGGCTTCAGACGGGAGTAGTTGGGACTCTTGTGCGGTATTCATATAATAAAATATATAAAAAATAGCATGCTATCATTGTTATTCGATACATGCAAATATCAAATCGAAGCTAATGTTGCTCCCAAATTATAAAACTTTAATTTGTTTTGTCACTCCAATGAAAAATTGGCTTTTTATTTGAGTAGATGCTGTTGAAATGCTATAGAAATAATGCTATAGATAATAATGCTATAGAAATAATGTTCAAAGTCACTGCCCAGTCATAGAAAAAACACAAAACATAAAATATCTCGGAATAATAATTGACGAAAATCTTAGATGGGACCTACACATCAAAGGTATTACTGAAAACTCCCAAGACTTATATATTTCTTCAAAAATCTAAAAAATATAGTAAATAAAAAGGATTTGAAAAAGGTTTACTACCCGTTATGTCATTCTCGAATTGAATATGGAATTATATGATGGGGATCTACTACACATAAATACATAGAACCTAAGAATTATGAATAAATTGTACAGCGCCCTTGAGGTGATTTTTCACAAAAACGGCGTTCTATAAATTATCCAATTATTATTATTATTATTATTATAAAAAAAAACCTGAATACAGTTCAAAAAGGAATCATAAAGACCATACTGAAAGTACCAATTAGAACACCTTCGATTGAAATATTCAAAAGCTTTGACGTACCAAATGTACAACGAATATATGCAAAAAATATATTATTGAAGCTATTCAAAAATATTGAAACCTCTACTTAACAGCGTATTCATCAATCTAGCGTATCAGATCAAATAAAAATGACATAAAAAACATTCCAAGTTATAAAACCACATCCGGACAAAGAAACTACACTTATTTTGCAAGTAAACTCCATAACATTCTTCCCGAAGACATAAAACTAATAAAAAAAATTATGAGTAAAAATCAGGAATAAAAATATGGCTGAAAGAGGTCAACGAAAATACCCTAATGAAGACACTAAAAACGAAATAGAAGACAAATAAACTGTAATTAACTATTTTAGTCCGCCTCGGCACAGGAACCCTTAGTGAGGAGGACTAAGAAATACAATATCTTTACCTTACTAAACCATTATATTTTGTATACTTATGGAAATATATTATATAGTCGCTTAAATAAAAAAATAAAATAAAAAGGATACAAATTGGAAAAACATATAGATTTTCATGAAAAAACGCAACCCTGGATGTAGAAATGCACCGACATAAGTAATGAATTCCGTACTTGAGAGGTTTTTAGTGTAATTTAAAACTAATCACGTAACAGCTGCCGTACAAATGAGACTGTATGTCTTGTGACCCACTAACAGCCGACTAACTAACTGTTGGATGTCCCGCCTCCGAGGTGCCGACAAGATAGCGGGGCTAATTACGATTCGATACGTTTTATAACAACTCGTAAATTGTTAGTCCATTAAAAAAAACTTACATTAATTACGTGTCGTTTGGTGATACTGCTTGTGTATGAATGCAATAAGTTAGATATTTCTACATGGAGTTGCACAGACCTTTTGGTAGTGAGAATCAGTTAAACTCTTCAGCTAAATTATTATGATAAGTAAAATTTTCTAAATTTTAAGCAACCCCCGACCCAAAAAAGTGCTGATAACCTTGTAAAGTCTGAACAGATTTTCATGAATTGTAGCTAAGAACCATCTCGATCACGTCAGCTTTCAAACAAACAAAAAAACCTCATCACAATCGGTCTATTCCTTTATGAGACAGACACACAGAAAGTTAAACTTATTACACCGCTCCTTGCGTCGGGAGTTAAAAATATGATAACTCAAATATCTTCGTCACATTATGAGGAGATGCAGATAGAAACACAATCGAAAGGAAGTTCGATAAATGACATTATGAAGGAAGGTCCACCACTTCGTGGCTTCGAAGCCTGACTGGTACGAGTTAAAATTCGTAGAGTTTGTTTGGCAGCATCCTGCACTGTGCATCTTACAACAAGAAGAAGTCAAATATTCAACACCATATTCGTACGCGTGTAAAATTAAATCGTAATGATAATGATAAAAATTAACAACACTTTTTGGTGAATCAGTGAAGGACACTAGCGAAATATCCATCTCTTAAATGAGCGTTTTGATAAGCATTTCTTAAAAAATTAAAAATCACGGGAATAAATATGTGGGATTTTGTTTTCGATTGAGGTTTTTTTAGAGACAAAGTCGGGTGGATCTGATTTCAAATATCTTTCAATAGAATATTTCGGAAATGGATATTTTGAATAACTAAATGAACTTTGAAAAAAATCTCTGTAAAAACAAATTTATTATTTGACATGATAACCGTTTTGCCCTATGCAGACATTTTCAAACTGTAGTACTAGTACTTATGCAGTATTTTAAAAGTAAAAGCAATTTGTTTAGCAATTCACGCATTCTATCAGTGACTGTAAATCTAAAATCTGAACTTCTAACTGAGTAACTCTTTCGAAATTAATTTCGAGGGCCTGCCTTATAAAAATACAACATTGAATGATAAGATCATTTCTAAAAGCAACGTGTTTTATTTTTATATTTTTTTTTTTAAATCAGATCTTCGTTAATACGAATCTACATTTTGTTTTGTTGAAAATCAAGTGGTTTGCTCTCGCCAAAGTATTTCATAGCCTTGCCAGATATGTTTACTCACCACAAGTTCGCGGATCTCCGCATTTGTTTTTCTTGTAGGAAAAACCACAATTTTATTCCTTTGGACCTGTTCCATAATTTTCAAAACGTGCTAGGTTCATTGAACGAATTACGCATTGTAGCTTCTAGCATTGAAGTTAATATTTTCTGATCCATCACATAATCTAAATGCAGGAAAACATCATAAATAGGACTGATTATAAAATTACAATGACTGTGGTTTGGTTAAATAATTTAAGCCACAAAATGAAAACATTGAACGAGACGATAGTACGTATATTTACAAAATTTGATAAACTTAATAAAAATCTTGCATACTAATTGCAATTTTATTTATAATTATAAAGGATTTGAAGGTTGAGTAATTTCATCTACAGTTTTATCTAAATAAACGAAAAGAAATTATACGCATAAATTTAGTTTTTAATATTAAAAATGCCTTAGACAACAAAAATTACTTAACCATATTATACTTTGAAGACTATTCTATACGAAACCACTGAAAAGTAACATTCCCAAAAAATGTGGCTAGAAGAGTTTTACTAAAACGATATGATTTGTAATTAACAAATATTATAATCAATAATTATCAGCCTGAAACACTCATCTACATTGAAAAAATCTTCCGAGAAAAGATACTGGCCGCCAACGGGAAATGAACCCGTGACCTTCTGATTGCCGGTCAGCAGCTCTGACCACTGAGCTATGGCGGCTTATCTAATACCCGCCAAATAATTCAATATATACTAGTGTTTCATTCGACAATTACTTCTTATTACATTTTTCCAACTGAAAACAACCAACTTTATTTTTGTGAGAGAGGTATTGTTAATACTAAAATCTCCCGCTAGGTGGCGTCGAGACTAATTATGTCTGCATTTTTTGCTGAAATACTTTAACTTGTCAAATATTAATTATTATTTTTAATTGATAAACTAACGTTTAAACAAGATTTTTATGCATAGCACAAAGGGTAGATAACAAATATTATAATCAATAATTATCAGCCTGAAACACTCATCTTCATTGAAAAATCTTCCGAGAAAAGATACTGGCCGCCAACGGGAAGATTTTTCAATGAAGATTTTTCAATGAAGATGAGTGTTTCAGGCTGATTTTTTCAATGAAGATGAGTGTTTCAGGCTGATAATTATTGATTATAATATTTGTTATCTACCCTTTGTGCTATGCATAAAAATCTTGTTTAAACCTTAGTTTATCAATTAAAAATAATAATTGATATGATTTGTACCAAATGATACGATTTGTATTAACATTAACCCTTGGTTTTATTAATTTGGACATTAGCGTGTCCTATAAATCTACTAATAATGTACAGTAATCTTAAAACATTCATTTCACAATACATGTAAAAGTTTAAATGACTCAAACGACCGTCCTACCAAAGGTAGAGCTAATGATGTCGAATTCAATTCTTATTGATATCCAAACGTGTTTATATAAATGTAGGATTTCAGGCGGGATATTGCGATTATCTCAAATACTGATTATGATTGCGATTATCTCAAATATTATTTTAATTTGCCTCCAAGCAAACTAAGCCCAGTCGATGTCGGCATCACGAGAATAATAAATTAGTTTCTCGAAGTCTTTAAACCCTTTCCAGCAGCCCCTTCCTAAATACGCCTAACGACATCACCAAAAGCGGTGACGATATTAAAAGAAAAGCGGGTGGTGTTTTGTCCGTGCAAACGTATTCCCCCGATTTCCTCTCTGAATGTTGACACTAGTGCTAATGTTATCGACCACTAGCGTGTCGGCACGTTTTGATTTTTTGATAAGTTACTTCTAAAAATCGCCGGGTAGAACACCATCAACAGACGTTCAGGATACAAACTAAACAATGTATTTTAAAAAAAAAGCAAAACGTGCAGACCTAGAATATTTTCTTCTAATGCATTTGGTAAAAATCTTAAAAATTGGTTCAGTTTTGGAGGAGAAAAATGGGGCTAGATTTTTATGATATTATTTATCAGCCTTAGGTGCAGTATTCGTAGGGATAAGTGACAGAGACAACAACACTTTGATAAAATACTTATAATTAAAATTTCTTGGCGACCGTATTTCCTTTTAAAGTCCTCACAGTTCTTGAGTGGAATCACAAAAAACATAAATAGAAATGAACTTCACACAGAATACACATAAAAGTAAGCATTAAAAATTGGTAAAAACATTGGTAAATTTATTGGCAATTGACTTAAATGTGTGTTTTTTGTTCACATTTCAGTATTGACGTTCTACTTCTAACTTTTATGTTTACTAAATCATCAGCTGAAATTTATTTAAAAGGCACGCAGCACTCGTAAACGCGTGAATTACGGAACTGTTAAATCATCCATTGATTCATCGTCATTACACTTTTTTCAAATATCATTATTTGTCGATTCACTGAATGATGTTCATTGAAATCGCGTATCAATAATTATTTCTCCGATCCCCAAACTTTTTGATTGAACTGTATCTGTGGAACAGTGGAAATGAAACTGGGTAATGGTGAAATGGATCACAAAAGGATTTGCGACAAGACTAATAAAGTACTCTAACCTAGTTTAATTGAATTAATTATAATCACTTTTCTTAAATTAGCTCCTCACAGGAGGTCCTGAAGAAAAAAAAAATCAGGTCCTATTTCATCTTTGAGGATGCCTCGTAGTGAGAATCAGGGAAGGGAAGAGGAAGTTCTGGGGGTCAACGTGTCCAGAAGTGACGGACGTATGTATCCATACCTCCCACTGCGGAGCAAGGCGATATGTCGAGAGAGTTCGGCTATAGGTTAGGTCTCCCTTATCTAGTCTCTCCCGATCCGGCCCGCAACGTTGCGTTTGGGCTAAGACCTAGACAAACTCATGAACCGAACACCCCCCCATGAACTCAAGCGCCCCTGATATTTAACCAAACGTAGCGAACCACTTGAGGTGAACTATGGCAGGGGTGTTGATTATCAACAAAAAAATCTCCGGGCGGAGGTACCCATACCAGCATTCTCAAATTGAAAATAAATAATTAATTCAGACAATTTTAAAATTAATCAAAGATACTAAATTATTTTATTTCTTAATATAAATTAAAATATATTAAAATAAAAATATATTTCAAAGCTAAAAAACTTTTTTGTACATGTAGTGTTACTATACGATAGTCTCAATTGCCCGGGGACAGCCGAACTACGGCATCCCCATTTTGAGTAATGTTGTGTTGTCAGAATATGGAGTGGAAGAAGAAGAGTGGGAAGTTCATTGTTTTTCAGATCTGGTCACCTAACACAGCTAAATCCATTTCAAGCAACGCACCTTTTTAAGAATGTTGGTCTCTCATAAAGGCGATTCCAATAATATATTCTAATCCTACACTACTATATATTTTAATTTTATCGCCATGTTTTACATCCAGGATTGTTTTTAAATTTTATGTATGTGAATACTGCACAAGAGTCCCAATTGCTACCAGCAGTATGTTATGAAGCTGAAGGCATTGTTGAGAGGAAGGGAATGGGGAAAGGGAAGGTGGAAACGTACCTGGCTATTCAGATGTGATCATCCAACAACACTAAAGCCATTTCAATCAACGTTTCAATTCTGAATGGTGGCCTTTCACCAAGACGATATTGACAGTATCTTCCTAGCTGTACTAGCTATACTGTACTAGCTGGTACCCGGCATGCGTAGTAATTCCATCCAAAGAAATAAATTAATTCTCCCTGCACGTCCTTTCCCTTGCATCCCCGTTCCCTTCCACTTTCTCCGTCATCACCCTCCGCCATCTTTTCCCTCTCCGCGAACCCCACCTTCCCCCTGCCGTTCCTCCCTGTCGCTAAAATATACGAAATACACACATTTTCAGTTTTACAAGTTTCATAACGCCAGAGCTTACCATTGTATACGGCCTATGTTACTCGCTGATAATGTAGCTTTCTATGTGTGAAAGAATTTTTAAAATCGGTTTAGTGATTTAGGCGTGAAAGCGTAACAAACAAACGCACGCACTTTCGCATTTATAATATTAGTGTGAATATTATTTTAATTAACATTATTTTTTACACAACCATTCAAACAACATTCATAAAAATTCCATTCGATAAAATTATAATTAATTTCTCGAAGATCCAAAAAAAATATTTTATGTCGTAGGTCACCCAGAATCAACACGACATAGCAGCTGATTATGGGTTATTAAATGACTCCCAACTTTTCCTGGGAATTCCGTTAAAGGGATGTACTAGCCACGGCCGAATTCGAAAACTGTCAAAATGTATTAATTATTACATCGCTAGATGTCGGTAGTAATGCCATCGCGAATTTTAAAACTTCAACATTCAACTTGTGTTATGTTATGACGTGCACAATATTTTTAAATATCGAAGTAAAAACCAAACCAATAACAAAGTGTGTTTAATTTATGGAACTTATTATTTTGGTAGAATATTTAGTATGATCCTTTTTACGAATGTTTCATTATTTGCTTGTTGATGGTTTTTTCCCATAGTTCACGTCAATCGTATACACTCGCGCAGCTCCCATTATAAACTACCGACGCGACGTTTGGAATCTCGTGGTGCATTTATTGTTATTAAGTTTATTTTGTAGAACTCCATTTTAATTTCTTATTTCTTTTATATGTTCAATAATATTATTATTTAATGTATAAAAACAGTTTATTATAAACAAGTTCTGCTTCGTAATTATGTATTTCGCATTGTATAAATAATTTTTTAAAAGTAAAACTTCTTTACGCACGCTCGACACTTGGGGGTAAACTGGTGAATGCGTTACGAAAAGTGTGATGCGAACGGTAATCGATGCGAACAGTGATCGATGCGAACGGTGATTAATGTTATTAAAAAAGGAAACGAAGCATGCAAAAGAAAACGGGGCAACTTTTGCCCAGCGAAAAAAAGACGCCTGAGTGTGTACTACTGTGTGAAATGCAACAAACCAAATTGTCTGGAATGTCAACGTCTATGTCACCCCAATGTCATATGTTCTTTTATAAGATAAGTGAAATTTTATTTCAGTCGTGTGGTCTTGCACAATCGTTTTTTATTTTTTTTAAATGTTCAATAATATTATTATTTAATGTATAAAAAAAAGTTTATTATAAACAAGTTCTGTTTCGTGATTATGTATTTCGTAGTTATGTATTGAATAAAAACAGTTTATTATAAACATATTCTGCTTCGTAATTATTCTCGTGGTTCACATTTGGAGTCGATTTTATGGTGTTTTTATTTTTGAACTGCCAGGCTGCTGGTCGGCAGACCAAGGAAATCATGAATGGGATGATCTAGATTACAGTTTTTTGTTAGTTTCGATCTTGTGTTCGATGTAATCGATGCAGCAGGGCATGCGAAACCGATATGAAACGGACGAGGTTCGGAAATTTACGTCGTTTTACGGATGAACACAGCTCTTACGGCGACGGTGCGTTGGTTGTTCGAACTTCCAACTAGTATGGACTATTTTGGCAATCTTAAAATGACTATTATTATTATAAATTTGTACAAAAATATGGACACGCGACAGCAGTGAGGGGCACCGCGGCAGGTTTTGGCTTATTTAAAAAAAATATGGCATTCTAATTTAAAACTATAATGAAATAAAAATAATAATTCAGAAAAAGAAAAATTATAATTTTTTTTTTTTTAAAGTCGTACCCAAAAAGCTGCCAGGCTGCTGGTCGGCAGACCAAGAAATTCTTAAATGAAATGATCTGGACTATAGTTATTCATTGGTTTAATTCGTGTACTCGATGACGTAAAATTTACTATTTTTTACCCCACTTTGACGCCGGCTGCCTGCGAACGTGCCAGGCTGTCGGTTGGCAGACCTGCTTTTTTCTCATTTTCTAATCGACTTTTATTATTCTCGTTGTTTTGATGTCGTAATTTTTTCGAAAAAAATCACTGACTATTTCCGTGACAGCGCGGCTCCTGCCAAAAGACGCACCGGCAGACCAGCTTTTTTAAGGTTTTATAAACGTCCATTATCACTACAAAGTAGTTTCATTCGTATACTCGATGACGTAGGGTTTACCTATCTTGTCTCTTTGTCTATTATACTTAATACTAATACTAATCATATAAGGTAATTTTTGTATCTACTACCAAACACAGCGTACATAATGTACCTACGGAGAAATGTTCGACGAGTGAATGAATGTCCACGACACAAACAAATGAACTAATACGAGACTAATACTGATATTCCGAAATACGTCACGCTACATATATTATAGCTGTGTGTGTGTACGCAGCATTGAATTCTCACACATACTTGCAAAACGTGCCCGTCGCCACATGCATGGAACAATATGAACATCGCACAAACCATTTTCGGAAGTATAACGCACATGAAATGTTATATTTTAAACGATTTATACAATATGGCGGTTGAAAAAATACAATTCGACAAACTTAGACTAAAAAAGAGAATTTTCGAGTACTTCCTGTTTTTGTAGCTTACTGAGTTTACTGCAGTGGTTCAAGTGAGTCGGTATTCTATGTTTAAAGCTATTAATAAAACATTTCGCCCGTATTTTCAAAATATATACGCTGTCAAACGAGGAGCGTACAGATTCCCTACCTGCCAACGGGAGATTCTAGCCCGGAATGAATAGAAGCTACGAAATGTGTTCGATTTTGGTGAAAAATGAAGTATTTATTTAATTATCAATATTCACAGATATCATAACGATAATAAGAGGCCGTACTTTTACAGATGTGTGTATTATGTATATATTTTAAATTTAAAATATTGTGTAAAATCATTATTTACGCGATAATCATAGACTAAAGTTTTAAAAGTGGGTTGAATGGTGTATCAATGTTTTTATTTTTCATGGTCAAATGCCTACATCGATTACAAAAAAAAATAAACAGATTGAAAAATAAAAGTCCATTATTTGGTAACAAAAAATATCAAGTCTAAGAATGACACACGAAAGGTAGTATTAAGCCGTTTTAGAGAGCCGTTTTTCAGCAAATTACAATTCTGCCCCTATAATATACTCTTAATATTAGAAGAACCGTGAAATATTTTAACAGCCACACACTTTGAAAGCCTTCTTATCAAAACAAAGCCGCACCAGGCAGTGGGCGGTATCGGCGAGCCTCGTCCAAAGTAAATCCAACGGCATCGACTTTGAGTAATTCGTTAGTTGGGCGTTACTACGAGGCGTTATGTTCTAGTCAGGAGTAGAGAACATTTGACAAAATTACATTTTTTTATATGCCAAGTCTGATATTGCACGCAGTGATTTTATCCCCATCCTATCTATGGCAAAGTTTCATGATTTGCGTGTGTACAAGCAAGATACAAAGGAAACGCCGATTTCCTTTTTATATATATATATATATATTGTAAGGAGGGTATGAGTACCGCCGCCCTGGGAGCCATTTATTGGATAACCAATACCTCTGCCATAGGTCACTCCAAGTGGTTCGCTACGTTTGTTGACTGAGCAGTAGACGTTGACAAAATTGAATGACTGAATTAAATGAATAAATTCAATCTTGTGACATACTTCAATCTTGTGACGGCCGGCGTAGCGCAGCGGTAAGGCGCTTGACTCGCACACCGAAGGTCGCGGGATCGAATCCAATATATTTTATTTTATTAATTTGTGTTATTTATTCATTTGAAATAATATATATATATATATATTATATTTGCGGCACGTTCCAGAGTGGAAGATACTTCCTGTATCGCCCTGGTGTAAGACCACCATTCAGAATTGACACGTTGCTTGAAATGGCATTAGCCGTGTTTGGTGACCAGATCTGAATAGCCAGGTACTTCCCCACCTTCCTCTTCCCTATCTCTTTCCCCTCCCCACACTACCCTCAGCCTCACAACATACCCCGATTGGGGATGCCATAGTCACACTGGCTTCAGACGGGAGCAGTTGGGAATCTTGTGCGGTATTCATATAAAAAATACTCGATCTTATTCTCAATTTCAAAAGGAATTGATTCTTCATCCCTTATATTTGGCTTTTCATCCTACGATTTTTAACGGCACCATAAGTTTTTATTTTCCAGTTATTTTACTGTCAAATTATTTCAATGAATGATGTGTGCCGTAAACGTTTTACATATTATAATGATTCTTAAATATTTAAATATTATTCTTTGGGCAGCCCGCCCATAACCAAGGTGTATTTTTTTTGTAATTAATTGAATTAAAGGAATGAATAAAAGGAATCAATTCAAAAGTCCAGGAGAATCAGACTGAATTGTTTCACTCCTGGGAATAAATCTGCAAATATCTACTTAGCAGGGGTGCCCGGGTTCAAGACATGAAGTTTGTCCAAGTCTTGGCGGCGGATGTATTTGCCCACCTGCTGCGTGGCGGGCCGAATCGAGAGAGAAATCGGCTACTTCTGCATATTGGTTATCTAAGCTGTGCATACAAATTGGTATAAGTGAGAAGAAGAAGGTTCGCCATCCCTGCTCTGTGTTCTCCAAACGCAGTGGTTTCCCAGCCATATTCAATGAGTTAATATTCAATAATACTTACGAACACGCCAGCAAGTTGGACTAAATACATAACTTACAATAATTTTATACCAACTGGGTATGTAAATTAGGTGGAAATTCATTCATTAAATGTTATGTTTTGTTTTTTTGGGAGGTAGGCGGTAAGGAGTGTCGTAATTATGAAATAATTCATTTTCAGTGTCAGAACTACATTTTTGTTCTTGTCTTATTAGTAGGTAAATAAAATAAAAAGATACGAAGGTAAAATATGTACGGACGTCCAAAAAGACGCGACTCAATCAAATTGGTCCTGTCAAAGTCGGAATTTATTACAATATGTGTAAACTTTGATAAAGCAAATAGTTTTATGCAGACCCTGTACCGCCCCTTTGGGAAAATGGTATTATAATTAGTAGGTAACATGTTGATCACTTACTAGTTTTCATAGTTTACGAGAGAAAGATCGAAGACCTGTTGCTTTGTTAAGACACATAATACAAGGGTAAACACGGGTTCACTTAAAGCTGGTTCAATCTTGTTCAAATTACCAATGAGTCCTGATCTGGGTTCTCTGGGAGTGGTCGATTTGAAAAAGGAGTAGGAGTAGGATCCGCTTCCCGCGAAGAACTATTTCAAGAGCCCATTCCAGCTGAACCGACACATCGCTAGGTCGAATTGCCGGCTAAACATTTGTGACATTTATTTATCCTTACAGATCACATTCAAATAACCTCTCTTTCTGGTCAAAAAAGGATCAGAAAAGAAAAATAAATAATAATATACATAACAGATCAACAAAATCGTTTTATTATAAAAATAAAACACAAACACTTTGTATTTAACCACGAATTTATTATTGCATATATCGACCGGTTTCACTTCGACCAAGCTTCTTCAGGATATAAATAATAACTAAATGCTAAGACAGAGTTATGGCTAATATATAAGAGTGACAGAGGGAGAAAGAACAAAATTAGAGGGAGACAAAGTATTTGACATAGGTAAAGTGGATAATCAAGCAGTGGGAGGGAGACAAATTACTGGGAGGGAAACATCAATACACATCATAATCACAAGTAAATGAACAAACAACAGTTAACTGTAATCTATGAGATATTAAAAAGTTTGTTGTATTTTACATTAACTAAAGGACAATATTTCGATATATGATAATATTAATAATGAATCACGCTACAACACATAAATAATATCATGGGTTAGGATGGATTGCGGGAAATAAGTTAAAAATAGGACTATAGGGTGTATTTTTTTGATTTGATAAGTTAATTTGATTATTGAGTAAGTATTCTGACATATTTATATTTAAAGATTTCCTAATTTCTAAAGCTTCTAAGTTGTCTAGTTTTATACCTATACTATTTTTATGTAAGATGCGAGTTCCTGAAATTTTATTAAATGTGTGATCTGTTGAGATCAAGTGGTTTGCGAGTTTTTTCCATTTAAGCAGCGTAAATGTTCTTTTACTCTAATGTTGACATTACGTGCTGTTTTGCCAATATAGAACGCAGGACAATCACTGCAGCTAAGTTTATAAATACCGGAGAAGCTTAACTTATCTTCTTTGTCCTTAGTATTAATTAACAATTTGGCGAGGTTATTATTTGTGTAGAAAGCCGGTTTTATATCGAAAGGAAGGTTCTTAACACTTAGGTTAGAAAAGTTATTTATAAATAAAATCCTACGCCAATGGTAATTTAGTGTATCGTTATTGTTATCCGGGGTGCTTTTATACAGGAATTTATTTGTAGCTATTTGTTTTAGTTTTTTATTAAGTATTTTATTAACTAAATCCGGATCATAGCCATTGTTTATCGCTATTTGCTGAATAAGAGATAATTCTTTTGAAAAATTACTGTCAGTCAATGGCACAGAAACTAATCTGTGAACCATTGAATGAAAAGCCGAGTGTTTGTGGGAGATTGGATGATTGGATGTGTTGTGGATGGTTATGTCTGTGTATGTTGGTTTGCGGTATATGTTGAAATCAAGTCTATTATTTAGCAAAGTGATTGTAAGGTCCAGAAAATTTAAAGAAGCATTAATACCTATTTCTAAGGTGAATTGTATTTGAGTGTGAAATGAATTTAAAAGCTGGAGGAAGGAATTTAATTGTCGATCCGTACCTGACCAAATGCAAAGCACATCGTCTACGTATCTTTTCCATACTAGCACGTTTTTGAGTAGAGGGGATTTGCAAGAAAAAATGTTATTTTCTAGGTTATCCATAAATATATCAGCTACCAACGGTGACGTTGGAGACCCCATCGGCAATCCCATAGTTTGTTCATAGATGATGTTGTTGAATTTAAAATAATTTTGGTTTAAGCAGACATTAAACAGACGAGAGATTATTGTATTGTTGTCTCCCTCCCACTGCTTGATTATCCACTTTACCTATGTCAAATACTTTGTCTCCCTCTAATTTTGTTCTTTCTCCCTCTGTCACTCTTATATATTAGCCATAACTCTGTCTTAGCATTTAGTTATTATTTATATCCTGAAGAAGCTTGGTCGAAGTGAAACCGGTCGATATATGCAATAATAAATTCGTGGTTAAATACAAAGTGTTTGTGTTTTATTTTTATAATATAATGTCTAACCACAAAGTAATTGCTTCCTATGAAAAAAAAAAAAAAAAAAAAAAAAAAAAAAAAAAAATCGTTTTAATTTTAATCTTCACATAAAAAGTAGCCATTATAAATTTGTTCTGTAAAATTAATAACAAAACAGTAAATAAAGATGTACAGGTAAAGTTAGTCCATTAACCTTGTTTATCAGAAAAGTATGGATTTTAAAAAAAAGCTTTGATTATACTGCCAAGAGTTCAAGAATTTTGAAATATTAATTTAAGTAACTGTGTTAAAAATGTGTAAACATAATAAATTTTGGCTGTGGGTCTGTCTACGAGTGGTTATAATTCTGGTTCAATGAATTTACATTTGTTTTGAATTTAAATATAATTTTCAAAATTGGGACTGATTGTGTCAAGAATTCAGATACAACTTAATAAATTACATGACTCATGAAGATTTTTTTTAAATTTCGCAGCAATAATTATTGTCCTTATTCTGATGTGTCCTTCACATTAAGATTTCAGATTCATTAATCCTTCAATTATAATAACCCGTGATTTTTCATGAGTCTGCGCTAGTTAAGTTATAATGAAGCACTTTGTTTTTACCACTGATTTTAATGATACAAGTCAACATAGTATATTTATTTAACCGAAAGTCACAACAAACTTTCAAACAGAACCTACGCCACAACAAACTTTATAATAAAAGTGTGTTTATCAGAAGTGACCTGCCAGGAGGGTTCTTTTTATGTATCTGTTTGTAAATAATAAAATGCCTAAGAACGCATAATAAATTGTACGCCCCTCACAAAACGGCGCTGCACAAATTATCCAATCTATATATGTAAAAATCAAGATTGCTTCTATGTATGTATGTGAGTTGTCTCTATATGTTGCTAAACCATTCATCCGATTGCGATGAAACTTTGGGGATTTGATGTGCGCATGCCTGCGATGGTTTCTACATACAAAAGTGAGCTCTGGCGTAATTAAATTATGCGTTGCTAACGATTAACCCGTTTGCTATTAAACTTTGGGAATATGATGTGCGCGTTCCCGAGATGGGATTGGGGAGGGTAACGCGGGAGGGGGGAAGCGGGAGAGGGAAGAAGGAAGAAGGAAGGCGGAGAAGGTGGAGTGGATCGTGTGAATGAAAGGGGACACAGGAGAGGAAGGGGAGGCGAAAGGGTAACGGGACGAAAGGAAAAGGACGCGCAAGGAGAAACAATTTCTTTATTAAATAAGGAAATCGCTAGTTTATTATTTAACTATAAACAATATCTGAAAAACCTATTCGCCCCACATTTTGAGCACCAGGAGAGCAGCAAAACGGCCGAAACAAGTTGAACCTAGAAGGCATAGGTACTGTACTAGCATAAGCCTCTGGTAAATAATGACCTTGTCCCCGTGACACCGCTTCGTCGCGCGTTGGATGGGCATAATACCTCTATAACTCCTTGCCTCTCTGCTCTCCGCGCGGTTCTGTGCTCCGGGTATACTGTTACTGGATAGTGTTTATAAGTTAAAATAATAATTAATTGAGGTAATTAGCGGTAGGGTTATTACTGGGTAAAGGTTTTGCCGCCTTTGTGGGGTATTCTACGTGTAAGAATGTTGTCTGATTTGTGAAAATGTGTTGTTAAGTACATTTTAACCAATTAAGTTTTTGGCCACTGCATTAATTAAACCAGTTCCACTAAACCGTGGAAGTACAATTAAATTCGAAATAAATTATTCTACATATTGGAATAACTTTTGCATCAGTGTAATATTTTTAATAATTGAAGAAGAAGATATATATAATTAAAATAGAAAAATACAGAGAAAATAGTAAGGTTATGGTAACAACTGGGAATTGAATCCAGTTACTTAATCTTACTGGGACAACACTCTCTCAATTGAGCTACTGATACCTATGTATATGACCTATACAGGGTGTAATAGTACGCGAAGGATTTTAACCATCGATAACCATGTTGCTGTCCGGTGATTTTTTTTCAATTAAAAACAATAAAAATATTTTTCCATCACGCGTCGCTGAGTAGTCGGATATAGCCTAGCGGGTCATGTGATATAACGGTAAAACATAAAACAGCGCGCGTATCACGTGATCTCGTCGCGACATGTAGGAGTGTGATCAGTGGGGACGTGTGATGGATTTTTTTGGTGTTTTGTTTTTAATAGAAAAAATGTATCATCGGACAGCAAAATGACATCTACTACTCCTAGTACTCCAAATTTTCTCAGGATGCGCTGGTTAAATTCCTTCGGGTATGTGCTGTTAAACCGCGTATACTGAGACATATATATCTGAATTAATTGAAGATATTACACACTGGTTTACCAGATTTATCTAAAATTTAAATATTGAATCGTTAAAAATGACCGAATACAATGTAGCTCAATTGGAAGAGTGTTGTCCTGGGTATCTAAATTCATTTCTCAGTTGCGACCGTTACCCTTTTAAAATAGGTCCGTATTAACTCCTCAGACCTCGGGCCTTTTTGTCGGATGGTCAAAATATTTCCGCTTTGCAATAAAATCCAAAAAATTGAATATTTCCGCACGAACCAAAAATAAAAACTGTTTTTGAAAGATTATGAAATATGCTTTATTATTCAAATTGAACATTTTATTATTTAGAATGAGTTGAGTTCAACATCTCGTTTCCATTATTTGACGCTCTAGCATGTATCTGACGCTCTATCATGGTGAAATCGATAAAAAAATAATTGAAAAATAAAAGGGTACCGCCGCCCCGGGAACCATTTATTGGATAACCAACACTTCTGCCACAGGTCACCCCTAATGGTTCGCTACGTTTGGTGACTTAGCAGGGGTGCCCGGGTTCATGGGGTGAGGTTTGTCTGGGTTTGGCGGCAGATGGGTCTGCCCACCAACTGCGTGGCAGGCCAGAACGGGAGAGACTGGTTGAGGTAGACCTTTTGACTTCTCAAGCAGGGCTCTCTCAGAACATCACCTTCACCACAGTGAGAGGGATGACATCATTCTTCCGTCACTCCTGGACACAATGACCCCCAGATTCCTACCCACTCCCCAAACCTTTTTCCTTCTCAGGACACAATCTCCCTCCTTTCCTAAAAAGACCCTCCACACATCATCCTCAAAGATGACATAGGCCCTGATTGGAATTATTTTCTTCAGGGCCTCCTGTGTGGAGCTATTGTAAAAAAACACGTTCTTTCATCGACATAACCCAACTCTGTATAACAGAATACCCCTTGTGCGTGTGATTCTCGATTAAGTGAAGTGCCCGTCGGGAAGATGAAGTACGTGGTTTTATCGAAGGGCAGATATTTATATCTAAATATGGATCCAATCTATAATAGGGACCTCTAATCAAGCAGGCATTTTAATCACAACCCGAGGAGATAGAGCGGACGCTACAATGATATCTCTCTTCACTCTATCCTGCCTATATCCCAACGATAACCGATAAAGATAATACACCGTTTGATCAATAATCGGCTTTAATTACTTTATTCTGGAACTTCCGATTACAGGTTATCGGTCAATATGTTAATCAGTCAGAATTCTATCGAACAATCTGTTTATCTGAACACGAATCACTGGTAGCGATCTATTATCGAAATTATCGAATGAATTGAAGGTTGACTGTCAAGAAACTTTAATAAGCTTCCCATGGAAATCACGTGACCTGCAGGAAGCTTTTTACTGAGTTTTGTGGTAGGATAATGATCTAATCAAAACAAGAAAGGCTTTTCAATGATTAGGTTTGTAGTGAAGGTTTTAGGAAAAAAATTCACAACCACAATTTTAATTGAAACTTAGTTGATTGATAGTTTGGCAAAATTACTATATATTTTGATATATATTTTGATCTTTTATCCAGAGGGTTTGACAGTTTACCAACCTTACCACGTCTGTAAACTGGATACGTGTGTTGTGGAGGTTTTCAATAATAACTCTTGATTTAATGCGAGTCAAATATATTAACAATGAAACTTTGTGTTAAAATAATTAGCACAGATTTAATAATTATCTTGCTTAGAGGAAAAGCATGCAGGGGGAACGAACGCTAAAACCGGAATGAATTTGCATTATCATTCACCCAGCCAGAGAGTGGTGGCCGGCGATACCATTGTATAAAATCGGATAAAAATAGTATTTTTATGGTTTTTTGTTGCTCGGCTACAATATAGATTATTTGTGAAAATATATTTTAGTAGACAATACTATCTTAATAGCTTCACAAATTTGGGTGAGTGATTGTAATGCCTCTCTCTCTCTCTCTTTAATCATTTAAAGAGATATTGGTCTTTATTATTAGCATTGGACCTTGTCTCAGTACTATGTTATTCGATTAAAAGACTTTGGTTGTTTGAAAATACAGTGACTGTTTATTGTTATTACACACAATAAAAATATATGGCTTAAGAGGACACACGTCCTTATAACTCGCTAGCTAGATTTTATATGGCGAGCTCCCGTAATTAGTTGTCTTACTTATGTCTTATTAGTTAATTACTTGTTCCTTACTATTGTCTTATTAGTTAATTACTTGTCTGTCTCTGATCGGTTAACTTCGGCACACGTCGTAACCGATACCATGTGACCCGAGAATAGCATAAATAACAGAACAGAACTGATCTAATTAATATTCCGATATATTACAGTTATGTATATGAATTAAAATTAATTTTCAATTGACCATTTTTTTTTAAATATATAAAACCTAAAAATATGGGATAAACGATGAAATCTATGTGATTTCACTGGCAAACCGTAGTAAGCAGTAATAGGTACAATTACTGTATTAATATTAGAAGGTATGGTTTTTGTAATGAGTACGGCCGAATCATCGAAAATAATTTCACAGTATTGTTTTGGGTTGGGGTTGTAAGATGAGTTTTCCTGTCTGTACGGTGTAAGGACACGGGAACTGAGGCTACAGGAAGGGATTTATTCATATAAGTCTTGAAGAAGCCCGGATGCCAGTCTAGCTCTTTCCACAAATGAATCGACTTAAGATGAAGCCATACTAAATAATGCAAAATCATACAAAATCGTAGGCTTTTGTTTTGAAAATTTGACCGCTTAGAAGTATTATAGATGCTTCAATTAAATAAGTCTTTTAATAAGCTTAGAAAAAAATAAAGTACTAGGTCTATAAAAAACATTTTTAAGTGCAAACTCTCCTACTTATAAACACTTTTTTGGATATGGTTTTATTTCATATTGTGGCAAATTCAGTTTCTTATATAATTATCGCAAAAAAAATTGAAATTTACGCCCGAACCTCACAAAATAAAATATATAAAATGCATTTTCGCGTTGGTATTTTTGACATCACGGTGACAATACGGCAGTCGACGAATTTGTTATATCAAAGTGAACCTTATACCGTCCACCGAAGAACGACTGGCAGCCGCCCCATTCTTCCGTCATTACTCCTCCGGACGGAGCGGAGAAACAACGTGTTAGGGTCCGCGCTGCTTTTTTTCGTGAAATCAATTTAAAAATTCCGTTTTATTACAATAAACAATGCTTAAAAAAGGAATTAATGTTTTTTACAGGCCTTTACGAAATCAACATGTAAAAAAAAATTCTCAAATATCTTTCCCAACCTTTCCAAAAGCTTTTTCTCAAGTATTTTTAAACTCCTCCCATAAAAGGGCGTGAATTCCGATTTCGATTTTTTCCTGTACTAGTGGATCGCCTTAAAAAAAAATTCGAAAAAAAAGATCGGTTCTATTTAAATTAAGCCTGTATTGTATTCCCTTGTGGAGCGGGCTATATATGCATTTGTATTAAAATGGAAAGAAGATATTTTATCCAATGAAAAATGGTTGGTCTTAGCCTAAGGGACCATAATAACGTAAATGGTTTAGAAATAATAGGAAGAAGATGCAGTTGGAAGACAAATTAAAATGATGTTTATTGAGAGTAGGCAGAACAAACAGACCACGTTTCAAGAAGAGGCGATGATCGATGATGCAAAAAACATAACGTCTGATGACTGTAGAAAAAAAAACAGAGAAAAACCGTAAGCCAGGTGTGATGATATTTAAATAATATATTGTATAAGTGACATACCTGATCATTAACCATTTTAGTCCTCTCCCCTCTTCAGGTTTTCTGAAACAATATTGATTAAAATAAGTAAAAGTGTAAGATTAAGAGACAAGGTAGCTTATAAATTTTCATGATTATAATTCATATAGTTATGTGCATCAAGTGCGTAAGATTCTTTCTCGAAAGCTCTGCTTGGAAAAAAATATTTTTACGTGTAGCAAGCCACATGTATAGCCTTCAATGTACAATGCATATTATTTGGTAGGTACAACACTAGATAAAAACGCTACTCGTGAAGGCGTCGTAAAATAATATTATTCATGTTATGATAAATATTTTACTTAAAATGACGAGTTGACTTTTGGAAAATGTAACAGCTGTCACACGTCACACTAATATCAAATATCACCTATTAAAATTCCGTTTATGAACATTTTTTTTAATTTTCATCAAGATTAATTTGTAGAGCTCAATTCAAAGTGTAATAACTAATAACCATTAATAATTCTCAAATATTTATTGGGAAGTTATTAAGCATATTTATAATAAACAAAGCAATTTGCGAAATATATCATTTTAGCATCTTTATAGAATTTCGGCATTTCACTCGCCGTACATGCCCAATGGGAATATATGGTGAGCGATATTTTGAAATTAGTCAAGCTACATCTTTTATAGCTGCGTGTGGCACAGGTCTAATATACGTACACGGGGTGTTGGGACTTGGGACGTACTTGACTGACTTTGCCAGTGATTCCTGGCATTACTTGGAGTAAAAAATGCAAATTAAAATTAGGAATACCGCGGCGTTTTTCATTTTTTTAAACTTAAAACATTAAAAAATCCGTAGTTACTGGGCAGTTAGGGCTTGGTGATTAGTGGTAACACGTGGAAGAAATTGATTTTTTTCTTAATAAAAAAAAAAAGCTTTTAAACTCAGTGCAGACCAACATTTTATTTACATTTTTACTACAAATATTATCAGGCATTACTGGTTAAAGTACGTAAATTACTCCCCTTAACACCCTGTACAGATCGTATGCAATTGACTTCACCACAGTTTGACAATTCCTTCGGAAGGCGAAACAGTTGTCAAGGGTAATAATAATTACACAGAAGAACTTCATTATAAATAATATTTTTTTTATTGAATAATAATAATAATATTATTCAAAATTTAAAAAAAAATTATTATATTATTAGATATATAGAATTGAAATTAAAAACTTTTTTCACTTTGTTCCACTTATTTATTATTACCAGGACCGGTTTCATCCTACTACGGACATTTTCAGACTGGTAGTTGAAACTCTTATGCTATTGATTTTATACAAACTTAGGCAGGGGTACACAACATTGTCTATATATGCTGAATGATTCTATTTTGTTAATTTAAGGTATTATAAGTTATTTTGTTAATTTAGGGTACATTAGGTAATTATAAAGTGTATTTTTAAAAATTATGAATAATGTTACATAGTAAGTAAATATTTTTAGTTCACATGAATATAAAAGAATTTATATAATTAAAAAGGTTTGTGATTTCTGAAATTTTATTTTTGTAATGTTGGGATATTCCCTGTTGTTGCTTAGGGCTTATTGTCAAATATTGGTAGCACTAAAGTAATTATTATTGTTAGGGTTCTCCACATATTTGGGTTATTACATTTTTAAAGTACATACTTAAATTATACCACTGCTCTCTGAAGTAAAATTATTCTAAGATTATTATAATGGGTAAATTAATGGTGATTGAGCATTATGTTCTAACGTTTATTCATAACATATTTAAGATCTATTTTCTTCGTTAAGCGATTGATTTCTAATGACTCTAATCTAAGTGAAAAAAGTTTTTAATTTCAATTCTATTACAATGGAATTCCACCACGAATTAACAGTGCAAAAACTAGACTCATATTATTATATATAATTATACCTGATATTAACCGTAAAAACGAATAGGTAATTAAAATTTATCGAGTTAAACAAAATAAATGGAATGTCCACATATATTATTTGAAAATATGACATTAATTATCTTGATTATAACTTGCATCCAGTTACCAACATTAGGTACCCTGTCAATAATTTCATAGATAATGTATGAGATATCTTCTTGTACAATGTGCAGGTTTTCGTTCTTCACCATTCATTACAATCATTCTTGTCATCTCCAAACGGGATATTATCCGAACACGTTATGAAATTGTGCATTCACTAACCAGTTTATTGAATAAAACTTCATAATTCAACAATTTTGACAACGTTTTGCCTACAAACGACAACTTGCGCAATAACAACAACATAAGAAGCATCAAAGAAAAAATCCGACTCATTAAATTAGTATCAAGTTCGTTGAATTGAATTGAAATTACACTGAACAAATATACCCTAGATGTGTGATCTATACTAATTGGAAAGAAAATGTATTAATTATTTTTGTGTTCAATTCGCAGAACTCCATTTAATTTTTAAAGTTTAATTTAAATTAATGTTATTATCAAGTACTGCAAGTATTTTAGAATTAATTTTTGATATAGCTGTTTCGGCTTTCAAGACCAATTTCAAACTGTGGTTAAACCAGATAAGTTTTTGGATTTTCACGGCCAAAAGCATTTTTGTTATTAGTTTTTGGGGTGTTATGCCGTGTTGCGCTACCTCCTTCTATAGCCGACGTTTCGGACAGACTTACTTACTCCAGCGGATCTACCGGATCTGCCCTGATGATGGACACTGTAAGGCTGTCCGAAACGTCGGCTATAGAAGGAGGTAGCGCAACACGGCGTAACACCCCAAAAACTAACAACAAAAATGTGGTTAAACCATTTTGAGACGACTTATGTATAAGATTTTAAATGTCAATTTTTGAAGGTGTCTAAAGTGATTTATGACCGATTAAACCAATTTGCTGAGACACTAATTGAGATAGTAGATACTCTATTATATGGGGTTAAGAGTCTCTTTTCCCCACACTAAATTTTAGGGTTTTCTTAATTGTTTTATGATAACGTTACTGCTATGACACATTTCGCTTCGTCTTTTGATTTAAAGCTCTAGTAGTCCGATGAAATAAATAATCTGTTCAAGGAAGAATTTCCATACAATTGTTTTTTTTTGTAAATGTTAATAAAGCATACGAGGTAAATAAGATGAGGATTAGAAATATTGACGTGATCAACAAACACGTTTATTTAGATACAGTTCAAGCAAAGGTTTGTAATATCAATGATGTTCTTTTAACGGTGATATCTAGAATACCCCAACTGTCCGGAGCCAGTGAGACTACGGCATCCCTACTTGTAGTATACTGTGCGAGGCTGAAGCAAGTGGGGAGAAGTAGAAGATGGGTAAAAGAAAGGTTGGAAAGTACCTACCTGGCTATTCAGGCATCGACAATAATAAAGTGTTGCCATTTCAAGCAACGTTTCGTTTGTGAATGGTGGTTTCGAAGTGAAAACTTCTTTAAAACCGTTGTGATTTGAAACTCGATGAAACCAAAAAGCGACACTACAAAGAGACAAACGCATGCATCTGTAGGATTTAGCCTGCGAGAGAATGAGATAGAATAATCGATCTCCTCTTTGTGCGATGCTTGGTAGCCTCCCCACTCTTGTCTAATTTAGTTTTAAGGTTTCACTTCTACCGCGTTCGAACTGCACACTTGAAATGTTTTCATCAGGACAGAATTCCCCAACTGTCCGAAGCCAGTGGGACTAAGGCATCCCCAAATGGGGTATGTTATGAGACTGAATATAGATGGGATGGAATGATATAAGAAGAAGAAGGATAAGAAATACCTAGATATTCAGATGGGTATTAAACATTTTGATTAAAAAATTATGTTCTTTTACCTGGGCGGTACCCATAATGTAGGTACCCACAACTCGATCAAAAAATTTAAAATGTTTGATTCGAACCAGAACTGAGGAAAATTTGAGCTTACTTACATAGGACAGGTTAATATCACATTCTATCCTTTTATCTGTTCAGCGGTCGATAGTATCGGAGGACTGTCATCAAAATATTGAATTACTTTTAACGTGTGGTAATTTAAGGCCGGTAATTAAGAGAATGCAGCAGAACTAAACGGTCACAAACTAACTGTAATGGTCACCTTTGGAAGTTAAACGGTCGGTAATTGCCTCAAGAAGGTTTTTGTCGAAGCAATTCGATGGAATGGACGGTTTCAGTATCGGTGTCAAATTATTCTCTTCTATACGGCTTTTATTAGATTTCAGATATATTAACAAGGTTTTGTAGAAACGACAAACATTTACACATTTGTACCTACGCCGTAGAATATTTCGTAAAATATTTTAATAAATCTTTAAAAAAAATTACCTTTTAATATTAACATGTACTTCTTACCTTCGTAAAATATTATTAAATACCATAAATATGTAGATTAGTTAAAGGCCTAACTTATATTTTGCTTTACTCGATGTGTTCATTCCTAAAAAACTAATAAAAAAAAAATATAAAAAACCTTATCACAAGGCATCAATTTTTCCCGAATATGAAATGATTTTGTCCCGTTTCCCAACATTAAATGAATCAGTTTCATTTCAAATTTTAATTATTTTTTTTTTAATTGGTAAACTAATGTTTAAGACAAGATTTTTATGCGTAGCACAAAGGGTAACAATTATTATAAGCAATAATTATTAGCCTGACACACTCATCAACATTGAAAAAATCTCCCGAGAAAAGATAAATGCCGCCGACGGGACTTGAACCCGCGTCCATCTGATATCCGGTCAACTGCTCTACCAACTGAGCTACGTCGGCTTATCTCCCACCCGCCAAATAATTCAATATATACTAGTGTTTCATTCAACAATTACTGCTTATTACGTTTTTTCACCTGAAAACAACCAACTTTATTTTTTGTGAGAAATGCATTATAAGTGCTAACTCTCCCACTAGATGGCGTCGAGACAAATTTTAAAATAGAAAAACGTAATACATTAAGTATGAATTCCTTAGAGTCTTTTTGTTTAACTTTATCTCCACACAGGAGGCCCTGAGGAAAATAATTCCCCTCAGCGCCTATGTCATCTTTTTCGAATGCTGTGTGGAGGGTATTTCCAGGAAAAGAACGAGAGAAAGTTTCAGGGAGTTCGGTGTATCCAGGAGTGACGGACGTATGAATCCATCCCTCCCACTGCGGTGCAAGGTGATGTTCCGAGGGAGTACGGCTGGAGAAGTCAAAGTATTCTACTTCAATGATTTAATAATGTGTATAACCTTCTCCCTCCCTCCCTCAACCATTCTCTCCCGATCCGGTCTGCCATGCAGCTGGTGGGCAAACGCATCCGCCACCAAGACCCGTAAGAACCGAACACAAACCAAATTGAACGGTCACGAATTATTCGGGAAAAATGACAATTCGTTTTCACTTACAAGCTGTTTATTTTAATGTAAACACTCCCGTAATACACTTAACCCAAACGGGGGAATACCCTTAACCCAAATAAGAGTTTTGTGCGATTAATAATCTAAATTATTTTTTACAATCTTAGAAAATCTTATGCATTAAAAAATACATCACCGAACTAGTTTTTAAGTAACTAAATATATTAATAATATTCTGAAGAATTGCACTATCACAAAGAATTTTCTTTTCAAAAACATGAAATAGTCATGAATTAAACATTTAAATAAAACTTTATCGCATCCCTTACCGTTTTGGTTAATTTAATTCCCTACTTTAAATCTTTATACTTTATTATAACTAGAAACCACGTAACACGAACCACATTGAGATAAGGATCAAAGATCTAGGTTCATGTTCACGTAGGTACTATTAGAATACTGAAGATTTCCTTAATTCATACTAAATCAGCCTCAGAAAGTGTCGTTTAGTCTAAAGCCTGGTAAAGCGTACAGGTAATATATATATTTTCAACATTCACAGCTACGTTTAAGTAACATTTACGTCCAGGAATCTAGAATTTATTCACGGTAAATCGGTTTAACGTGACTTTATATTAAATTTGTTAAGCAAAATAAAATAGAGAGGTCTTCTTGTAGCACAGTGGAATGGTATTATTTATTTATTTATTATTTATTTTGCAGAAACAAACAGTAACATGTTAGAAAGTAGTTACAAGTTGTAGAATTATTACAATAATTAGTACCAATGACATGTCGCTGTTATATAAAATATGTTTTTATGTAACAAATTACAAATTTTACCTATATTAAATTAGTAAATTATTGAAGGAGAGGTTTTTTTTATGTGTGTGTATATGACGGTGTGTGTGTGAATATGTGTGTATGTATGTATGTAAGTATGCGCATTAAACAATTTATATGATTGACATGATGCTCTTTTTAAATTTGGGCAGTTAATCGGAGAAAATGTCGATGTTATAATTTAGATTAATATTATTGAATATATGAAGAGCACGATTGATTGGCGAATTAGTTGCTGCATTTGTCTTGTAATCAAGCGTGTGGAATAGTTCTGTATGGCGTGTACGTCTTAATGGTATGTTAAAAATAATTAGGGAAAGTAGTTCGGTACAATCGATGTTATTATTAAAAAATTTGTGTATAAATGTCAAATCAGCAATTACTCGTCTTTGTTGCAAAGTTTGAAATGTGCATTCATAATTATTGTTTATGATATTTTATAAATTTGTTTTGAATATGTTCTATGCTATCTATGTATAATTTGTACTGCGGGTTCCAAATTGGCGAGGCATATTCCAGTATACTTCTGACTAAAGCAAAATATAACATAACTAATGTGCGCGGGTTACTGAACACTTTACTTATACGAAGAACAAAACCAAGCATTTCATATGACCTGTGAACGATTGAGTCGATGTGATTATTCAAAATAAGTTTGCTATCGAGGTAAACAACAAGATCTTTACATTCCGTTTTAGAGATGACAGGTTCATTGTTGAGTGAATCAGAGTACTTAATTTACTTTTTTATTTCTGGTGAATGTATTATGTTATTATTTTTTATTAATAATATCAATATTTTTTTATCTCTAGTTCAATAATGATTGAACTTGTTTCCGCTGTTTTAGTGTCCATAAATTAATTTTGTACTCATTTTGATGCTTACTTTTATTGTGAATTATTATGTTATCAATGTTTTTATTTTATTGTCACAATGCACTTAAAAGATTAAAAATACCAACAAAAACATGGAATAAGACTTCAGTTAACTTGACTTCAGCAAACGGTTTATTATAAATAATTGACACTGATGATTGATTCAACAACGGTTTTTTTCAAAAATCAAAATCCAGATAAAACGGCACGAAAAAAAATGATAAAAAGTGAAAAACCATAATCCAATACTAATTCCGGAACTATTATTTTATTTTATTAGCTTCACACAGGAGGCCCTGAGAAAAATAATTTCCTCAGGACCTACGTCATCTTAGGGGATGCTGTGTGGAGGGTCTTTTTAAGGAAGGAAAGGATAGGAGGCTCTGGGTAGGAAAAAAGTATAAGGGGTGAGTAGGAATCTGGGGGGAGTGGGTTCAGGAGTGACGGACGTATGAATCCATCCTTTCAACTGCGGTGCAACGCGATGGGTCGAGAGAGTCCGGCCGAAAAGGTCGAAAGGCCTCCCTCAACCAGTCTATCCGCCGCCAAGACCTGGACAAACCTCACCCCATAAACCCGGGCACCTCTGCTAAGTCACCAAACGTAGCGAACCACTTGGCGTGACCTATGGCAGAGGTATTGGTTATCCAATAAATGATTCCCGGGGCGGCGGTACCAATACCCGCCTCCCACATTGAAAATTTGGAGTTAATTAATAAATACATTATTTATTTTTATTTCGAAAGTAACGCGCTCACTTAATGTTTCAACATTTGGAAACTTGGTTTTCGGGAAGTCGAACAAACGACATTTCGGCTTTTAGGATTTCGACTTTCGGAATTTTGGCTTTCGCGACTCCAAAATTCAAAAAACTATTTTGTTTGATGATAATTACACGAGCATGAATTCGGTTTTATTATTGGTACCTACAGCATTATTCCTAAATTCCGTATCATTAGTTTTCTTGTTGTAATTTAAGTAGCAACCAACCTGCACCAACTATGAAGTTCGCTAGAAATTAAAGATATAATATGAGATAGGTCGTACATCAAACAGAAAGTATTAATTGTATAGCTTTAGCATGACTACCCGTAGTTTAAACTGGTAGTTAAGTTTAATCTTCCTTTGAACAATCGGCCCTTAGAGATAAATACCAGACAATAAAAGTCAAAAAGAAGTCATTATCTGAAATATTACAGAATGGAGCCTGCATTTCAGAGATTACAGAGAAAGTATTATTGGGTGCATGTTATGAAAGTACCAATAAATAATAACACGATGGGCTAATTGGTTTTTAAATATAATTTATGGTCAATGAAAGGGAAATATAATGATTTCTAGTGTTCATTAAAATTTTTAAAAACCCTTCATCGCTGTGTTAAAGCGTATCTTTAAATTTTAAAGATAATTTGAGTAGGGTAATCACTTATTTATTGGTAGTAGATAGTTTAATTGACAGCAAATAGACACGAGATGATATAAGTTTGAATCAGAAATCGCTTTCAATATGTAAATTAACTATTTTTAAGGTAAAATCTTAATAGATATGATTTTAGATTTTCGCGGCCAAAAGTATTTTCGTAATATATTTTTTTCGGGTGGTGTTATGCAGTGTTGCGCTACCTTCTCTTTAGCCAACATGTCACTCGTAACGCTAACTGGTTAAATTTTTATATGAATCGATATATGTATCGATATTTGGATTGATATATGGATCCCAACAAACTGACAAAATTAAAGAAAAAGCTCTTATAATGTTCACACTTCATACTGGACTAATGCCAGAGTTTAAACGCAACTAATTTACAGTACCACATTTTTTTTTTTTATTCAGAGAAAGATACATAAATTACAATAAAATCAATATAATAATTAATTACATAATATGTGTGTATATTTGATTTATCCCCATAAAAAAGCAGGGCTTGTGTGTATGGGGGTGTTATTATATTGGTTTAATTGTTTTATTTTTTATATTCAGTTCAAATTTTCGGTATTATTTTTAAGGTGAGTTTTAAATTTTTTGATATTACTGTTCATGTTTCTGATTTTTTCAGGAAGTGAATTAAAAAAATTTACTCCGAGATATTTATATTTATACATTTTGGAGTAGGAAGTATTGATGTTTGTCTAAGATTTCTATTGTTTTTAAATGGTGCAACTTTATTTTGAATATTATCTTTATAAATTTGTAATGTTGCATTATAAAAATATATTGCACTTAATTTTCTGACTTTAAATTGTTGGAATAAAAGTTCTGACGAATATGAGTAGGGTTTTTTTTAAATGGTTTTTATTATTAGTTTTTGTGATATGTAAATTTTTTGTGTTTGATTTGTATATGTACCGCCCCATCCTATAATGCCGTATTGTATAATTGATTGACAGAAAGCGAAGTATGTGGTTCTCAGTAATTTTTACATTATAACATCAAATCATCCCTCTCCTTCATTGTTACATTCGAGTCACCGTTCGTAAGAGCTTATAATAATAATAACAGTTTTTTTCCAGAATATATACTGGGGTAGCGCAATACAATACCTACATTTCATATTTCGAAAAAACAAACGCTTAAAACTAGCCATCTTATGGTTTAAAATACAACAATCGCTTTGGCATTATCGCCTGTACTAATACTAGTAGAAAAAGGCAACACAAGTCGAACAATTCTAAAAATATTGTTCCACTACAACTCTGAAACGTGCAATTTCAACACCTCTTTTGAAAAGTCATTAAAAGCTGTCAAAAAAAATACCCCATAACCTAACCTTTTTATAAATATATTTTTAGAAGGTGTAAAAGTTGCATGAGTCTGTGTTGCCCGGTCATTAAAAATAAATGTCCTTTACAGATCATTTGAATTTCGGGATAGCGTAAATACGTCGAACTAAACCCACGTTTGATTGTGCGTATATATATATACCTGCATTCTTTCACATTGTGATATAAAAACAACTAAGCAACTGAGAAAAAGATATGAAAACAGCGGTCTATTTAAAACAAGCTGCAGTGCAGTGTACATTAGGTACACACTTTACTAGTATATTTTTGTTAATAGTAGACCTGGCGTCCAAAAATACCTAGCATAACTGGCGTAAATAAATATATATTATACATACCTGGCGTGTACGTCTTAATGGTGTGTTAAAAATAATTAGGGAAAGTAGTTCGGTACAATATATACCTAGCATGTTTACAATATAAACCTAGCATGTTTCAAATTTTCTCTTATTAACAACACCAAAATTTCCTCTGAAATCATACGACTTGATATAAGTAAAGTACGTACCTTCTTAAATACCTACATACTAAATCATAGAGCAATTTATACTTCATGTAACGTTTTTTTTTAATTTCAAGTAGGTAGGTATACAGTTTGTTTAAAGAAACGTCACTATCTCAATGACAATGCTTTTTTTAAAGTTTCTTTGAGATTTCTACCATAATATTGAAAATAAGCGTAAGTCCAAATAAACATAAAGATTTCACATTTGAAAAAGATTTCACACTGAACCATTAAAACGGTCACCATCTTAAAACTAAAACGGAAGGAACAAATAAATTTACAGAAAGGCAAAATGTAAAAGGTCATGTTAAGACAGGACTTCGTTCGATTTCTTACATATCCCCCTTAAACATTTGAAGTTTTTAAGCTCTTAAAAAAATACATGTTATTTTTTAAGATAATATCAACATATTCCCCATGCAAAAACGCAAATTATTTGAAATTCCCTAATAGAAAAAAATCGCAAAGTATGCTTCGAAAATTATTATTTTTCACGTCTTTTCAATTATTTTACATGTCATATATGAAATTCACAGTGTTTATTTAAATACAATTTTAAACAGCCCCCAAGAGATTTTTGCTCTATTTTAAATGAGTCGTGTTTTATTAAACATTTTCACAATTTTTCGCTTCAATTTTATGGTTTTAAATATTAGCGCACTCTCTCCAATATTCATAATTACATATCTCTCCATATTCTCCTTTTTGAGCGGGGATACGGCGCTTTAAGATGAACTATTTGATTGAAATCAGCAGGTTGAAAATTTGTCAACATTCCAATCGAAAGAATTTTAGTAAAATTTAACAATTGACATAAGAGAGCTGAAGCAACGGATATTGATCAAAATTGCATTATTACAGCTTTTAGAGTATCGATGTTCTTCAAAGCTAAGTAGGCCTCATTATCAAGATGGCATTTCCTTCAACAGCCTCCCGTGGCCGTGGGCACTGTGGGCAGGTCCAGGCACAAAGGGCAAGGGGGAGATATGATTATGGCCGGCTAATAACTCTCCCGCGGGGAGGTAATTGCTTAATAAAGACGCTAAACTGATGTATCGATCCGATGGGCTTAACAGCGCCCATATAAATAATGCTTATACAGGAAATACTCGATGGAGTTACTGAAAGACTGCATTGGAACGTCGTGTTGGATGTTTTGTAAATGCGCACTGTGCAGCTGGACTATTCTTTTAAACTCAATCAATGAATCATTTTATCGACGAGTCGTTTACACGCACTGATATTAGTATTTTCATAAAAAAGTTCATGTAAATAAGTTCTGTTGTGAAATTATTATTATTTTGTGTGACAGCTGTTTCGCCTTCCGAATGCAATATCAAACTATGGGTCACAATAGCTCACCGGTTAGAATGTTGTCCCGGTAAGACAAAGGTTCTGGGTTCGATTCCCAGTTGCGACCGTTATATTTTTTTTCTATGCCTTTTTGAGATTTATTAATATTATATTCTTCTTCAATTAATATTATATTCTTCTTAAATATTGTATCGTGGGGTAATAACCACAACTAGTTAACTCGAAAATCAGCGTTTTTGAGTTAAATACTAAAAGCATAACTTATGAATGCTACAGCATGGTTTATGAATGCTACAAACAGAAATGTCGTAACGCATTGGAATCATCAAGTTATTTTAATATGTATTTTGTGGGTGTCTAAAAAAAAACGGAATCGTTTAATTCTATAATTAGGTAACTTTACCACAACGGTTTTTCATTGTTTCAATAAGACAACCAGACTTAGCTAGTATAAAGTGTTTTTTTATTAACATAAATACCTTACGCTTCTGCACGAAAATAAGATTTCAAGAAGAGGCATAGAACTAACAAAGGAAGGGTGATTTGGGTGAAGGGTGAAATCGGACTAATATCTATGAGAATCCATGTTCTGACTAATATCTATACGAGGTATTTTGGAACAATATCTATGGGAACCAAAGTGAGGACGAATATCTACAGCTCAAACTGCTGACTAATATCTATGGAACAGGTTATGTCGACGAATATCTACAGCACTGGCAGAGGTTGGGTTAGGTTAGGTTAGGTGCTCAGCTGCCCTCTGTAGATATTAGTCCCACCTACGCTCCATAGATATTCGTCACCACTGGGACCGTCATAGATATGTATCCAACCTTAGCTCTGTAGATATTAGTCTTCACTCTGAAGTTCATAGATATTTGTCCAACATATAAGCTATAGATATTTATCCGACATACAGGCTGCAGATATTAGAATCTGGAGTCATATACTAGTTGTAGTAATTACCTCACGATATATCCTTCAAAAGTTATTCCGGAAAATTGAAAATTAATAACTTGTTTCAAGTACACAACTACTAGATTCAAAAATAGTAGAGTCGTTTGCAGATAAGTTAGTGAGTACTTATGAAGGTAAATCGATTAAATAATAAGCCTGAAATGTTTCTCTCCTCCTAACAATGTGCGGAGAAATGCGATCGTGAATGTCATAGGGCATAGAATCGGCTCCTTTGAGGAAATTAATTCCTCGGCAATATTGAGAATGCCATAGCTGTGAATTATTAATAGCACGAGATCGTGGGTCGAGAGTCAGGACTCGGCTGGAGACTTACTTACCAATAAAAAATGGATTGGAAACTAAAGCAGTGGTGAAATGTAACTAACTACTTAACTGGCAGGAGTGCATAAACGAGTAAGATCGAGACAAAACTTCCACGGAATTTTACAAAAGCCCCACTGCGAATTCAACAAATAACGAAACATAACTTTGCACTTCTGTACGTCATGTTTTTAATGAAAGATAGGGGTACAAGCAAGATTATTATGAGACAAACGACACAAAAAATAAGTTACTTGGTAGGTGCGGTCGAAAGGATTGTGCAGTAAATCTTTTAACTTGAAGTATTTGTATCAAAACATGAAACTCTTTTTTTTCATTGATTAAACAAGAATGCATTTTTTAAAACCGATAAATGCATACCATGTTATTATAAAGTAGTTCTGTTAAGATAGACCTCGCGTCCAAAAAACATGTTATTAATTTTTTCTTCTTGAATAAATCAAAACCTAAATTTCCTCTGAAATCACAGTATTATTTGTTAATAAGTACTTAAATACGTAACCAACCTAATTATAAACCATATATTTTTTGCAAAAAAATTAATTAAAGATTTGTATCATTTGTCCAAAGTAACGTCACTATCTCAATGACTATTCGTTTCCTAAATTTCTTTGGACAGATAAGTATAATAATATTGATTATTCTCAATGGACAATTCGTAAAAGAATCCACGCTCATGAGAAACCTTGTGGGATTAAAAGGTCTTGTCGAATACGGCCACCATATTTAAACGGAAACGGAACATGCAAAAATTTATACGGACAGACGAAATAGGAAACAGGCTTTCACTGCGCTCTGTCAAAAATTAGTTTTCTGCGTCCAAGAAGTCTTTTCTCTCATTAAATATGGAAACATTTTTTCATATTGAAAAACAAATCTCTTGGAGTCTTGTCATATTTTTTTTACATTGATGGATATTTCAAACATCCATACCTCACAGAGAACTTAAAGTAGTAGTGGGGATCTAAATATAGCAAACAAAAATCTGGGCAATTGTCATAAAAAACCTAAATAATTTTTCCTCTTGGTTAATAAAATATTGTGTCAATTATATACATATTATCGAATAATATCTAGATTTGATGTTGCATCATCGTTTCAAGGATTTAGTATTCGTATGGCTGCCGTGTGATGCGAGTCTATTATTAGTACAGTCATCTACGTTGTCAACAAGACAAATCACTCTCATTAGCGCCGGAAGGTGACACCAAAATTTTTTGATCATCCAGACTAAAGGAAACCATGTTTTTTTGGTCTGTTAGTAGCTCTGGTTTAAATGTCTGAAGGCTATTCAAAGAAGATATAAAGTTTAAGAAGATTAATCTTAAAATAAAGGAATACATTTATTATGTCCCCTTGGCTTCAATTAATATTTTGAATAATATTTTCGAAATGGGTTTCTGAAACTGCGACGGAAACGTATACAAATGAATGTCTATAAGTTCTTTTGACTGCGAACTGGTATTTAACCCGTATAACAAGAGACCAAACTTGTCCCACATAGGTCTCATATAAATCGTTGTATCTCTTTTTTTAAATTTATTTAGGAAAATCAACAGATAATTTACATTTATAAGAATACAATTAAAAACGTACATAAAATACAATAAAATATATTTTTTAAATAATTAACATTCCCGGGTTACGAATAACCCAACAGTGTTTGAAAATCTCCTTCTAATACCACAGAAAGCCGAAAATGTTGCTTGTGTTGTGATGGAGGACTTAGCCAGCCGAGGAATCGAACATGCGTCGCCCGGGTGGGACCCAAGCGCTATGCCCACTCAACCACTGACCGGTCAGATTTTCACATAACTTAAAAATTATAATAAAAAAAAATAAGAAAACTCAATGTTATAAATTCAAATCTAGAATTTAACGATAGAAAAAAAATTTATGTGCACCTATAAACAAAGTTTTCGATTGCATTTTGAGAAAATGTATACATTTTTTATTCATTATTTCTTTATGAAACGACAAAAACGTAGGTTATAATAACATAATATACCTATACATATTATAGTTTATAATATATACATTTGCCTCTTAAAATGTGGGTGTGTCTTTCTTTTTTCGTTACCAGTAATTTTGGATAAATAAAATAAAAGGACAATAATTTATTTTTTTTTTGTATTAAAAAATTTAAAATTTCAGAAAATATATATTTACTTGTAATAATAAAAATTAAAAGCATATTCTATGACCTTTCAAAAACAATTTTTAGATTTCGGATACATTCAGAAATATTCCATTATTTGAATTTTTTTTGCAGAGCGGAAATTTTCTGACCAGAATATGCCCGAGACCTGAGGAACTCGAGATTCTGTTTCTTTTGTGAATACTGGAAAGATGCCATATGGAATAGGCTGTCAAATTTGTGTGATTTTATATGGCTTTCAATTACTTTTTCAATGGGTGTCGTGGGCCGATGACAGCTTCCGCCAATTTTAAGTAAGTTAAAACACGAAACACTGTTTTAAAAACCATTTTTAAACCATCACCAACTATATTAGAAGAAAATATTACATGTCTGTACGTTTGCTTTTACTGTAAAATTGTTACTAAACATCTATTAATTGCGTTAAAACTGTGCATTTTTTAGAATTTTTGGAAGGTCCCAACTTTAATAAGAAATAACTTATCAAAATTTAGAGCATGTCACTGGTTGATATCCATATTATGTTAAAACATATTTGCACTAGTGTCAAAATGCAGATAGGAAATAGGGAATACCTTTGTATGGACAAAACATCGTTCGCGTTATCTCTTAATAATTGAATAGCTGTATAATACATTATTCGTAATCAATCAACAAAATTTTGTCAAAGAATGATCCAATCATTATACTACAAACTAGTTTGATTAATTCATTGCTAATTTCGGCGAATATCCGACCCAAATAAATATAGTGCCATTATGAACGCTGACAACTTTACACGATGTTTTTTATGTAGCCTATAGCAAATCACGGCCAACGGGCCTTTTGCGGTAGCCAGCAATGCCATAGGAAATTGGATTATTTGCGGTAAGATCTGATGCTTGTGATATGGGAACAGGCAGGGTCGGGTTAAGGGTGAGGCAACGGGGACACTGGCCACGGGCTCTGTTTCTAAAAGGTTAAAAGATTAAATTAAATATAAAGGATTAAAAAGATTCTGCCACATAAAAATCAAAATTATTTGATGGCAGAACCTGTTGTAAATTATTTAATAAGGCAGAATCTATAGTATAGTCGAGTATTGACATTTCCCTCTATGTTGTACAGGTACGGTTATTCCCTCTATTGGACATGTTTTAGATGTAGGTAGTTATTGATGATTTTGCCTTTGCAAAATCACTAAACAAAACTAAATTTGTATTCGTAGACTTTTATGATTATGGTAAGTGAGCGTAAGCCTCATTATTAACTTTCTTGAAAACAGAGGAATATTTTTTCTATATCGACAGTTATGGAATCAGTGAAATGCTGTGTGAGCAAGTCTTACCATAACCAAAGCACAAGAAATCGAGTCGCAAAAAGGTTTTTTTCACCGGGAATCGAAATGTTTTTTTAAAGTAAAAACTTCTTCTGCATCGTTGAAATGGAAAAGCGACACCAAAGAGTGACAAACACATACATCTACACGATTTAGCCTGCGAGAGAATGAAATAGAATAATCGATCTCCTCTTTGTGCGATGCTTCGTAGCCTCCCCACTCTTGTCTATTTTAGTTTTCTGAAGGTTTCATTTCTACTGCGTGTGAACTGTAGACTTGTATTTTTTATTTTATTTTAGTAAGCAAACAACAAAGATTACTTTTTGCATTTTTTTTTTCATCTTCAGGTGTGAAGGAAAGTTTCCATTACTTTAGGTGCGTAACTTGTCACGGACCTGTAAACCACATAAGTAATAACAACAATATGCCAGTAGAATAAGCCACGACTGCCTTGAAAGTGTCTTCAAATCAAGTTCACCTCGGTCCAAGCCAGAACCCACAGCGGGCGTGATCTTATATGGACTCTGAAGAATTTCATCTCATGAGAGAAATACTAACGAAGCATTTCATTCAGGAAATCGTCCACAAATGCAATTCCATCGAGAATGGTCATGGTCGTGTTGTCACAAGCCATCATCAGTTTCCAGCGAAATATGAAATATTTTTTGTTGGTTAGAAAATTACACCAGTTTACATGGCGTTGTTATGTGTCCACCACATTGCAAATACAAATGCGAGATAGCTCTACAAGTTAGGCGTTGATACAAATTTTATATTAATTATAGTTTTAACCAGAATTAACCGTAAATCATCACAGAAGAATAGATAACGCCTGAAATAATAGGTCTCATAAATAATGTGGTTTGGGAACCGTCAGAAACATGTTGGGGACGCCCGAGGAAGACTTGGCACTACCAATTGAATTAGATACTTGAGTCGGGCCATGTCAAGAGTCAGAATAATAGAAGAGCATGTATGAGACGATGTATGAATGTGAACGATGTAAGGAGTGTGTGCCAAGATCGAGTTGTTTGGCGGTCCGTCCTCTCTGTCTACCTGTGCGGGAAACGGTGTGATGGTTAATTAGTTAGTTAGAGAAATATGCTTAAACTAAAAACAAATCATGGAAAAATGCTTACAGAAAAGTGGTTCTCATACAAAACTGGATAGATTAGATATCTCGTCTTCCCTCCTTTAGCACAGTCTCGGTGATTCTTCAACTTAAGTACCGCCAAATTATTAGATTTGATGGGGTCTAGCATGGACGATCAATAAAACCCAAAATCAATTCAATATTGACCAATTCCGTCATCTATGGTCAGTTATAAATATTTGCGAGCACGGTTAACGATTGGTAAGAGGCATTCCGACCGACGCTTGATAAATTTTAGCTCGGTCTCCATAGTATCAGATAAGTTTCGGTTAACTGACAATATGCACATATTTTTTAATAATGTTGTTCATTATGCAAAATTACTGACTTATTTAAACAACGGATTGAACTAACGAAGCTCTTAGAATTGAAAAAAGGCGTGTACGCGATCCATAGACTTAAATAATGCATCTAAGACGCGATCAATTTAATCCGTACGATCTTTTATAAACGAAAGTAGCTGAAATAAGACTAAAAACCTCATTGACTAATTAACTCCCGTTTGCTAACAATAAGTAAATGCGGACTACCAATATAATAAGGTATTTATATCGATACCCTACCGAAGCCCTTGTATTCTTAATTGGAATTCACTTTCGAAGTAATTGGAAAATCATTATAAGTAATTTTGAAATACCTCATGCACATGAAACTATTCATTTTCTTGTTGATTATATTAATTTTTTCATATTAAATTCATTTATACTTGTTTATTATACATACAAAACTTTAAGTGCTGTTTACATATATACTATTCTGTAATTTAATATTAGCATCAACATTATTCATATAAACTGTTTGAAAATGTAACATGTTATTGCATAAAATGTTGTCATTATGTACCTGCTGACAAACTAGGTAAGTAGTTTAGCAGGTTTAAATGTTAATAAATAAATATATAAATTATTGAAAAATAACGTTTATTTTAATGAGAAGAACACAACAATACATAAGTGTTTTGTTATCAATCAATAAAATCAGAAAACAAGATGGCCTATCTCGTCTTTTACTATGCAGTTCGACAGAATGCGACTATTATTTTATTCAAATCACTTCGAGGTATTTGCCTTGGAAGACATTGGCATAAATTAAGAAGAGACGTGTTCTCACAACACGCATAAGTCATAGAATCAAATCGTCACGGATGGGAGACTTAGAAATTATTTGAATCGTAGAACTGGGAGATAAAGAGACACGATTCGATGGAATGAACATCTGAATCAGATCACAGATGCATGAATAATGCAACGAGGGATGCATCTTAATCATGCATCACGGAGAGATCAGTTGTTGAATGTTGAACTGCAGGTTAGAAGACGAAAAAGGTTCCTAAACTCAAAGTTAAAATCTGTTCATGTGTGAGACAGGAAGACATAAAAGGGTCGGAGTCTAAACTTTCTACAAAGCTTTTGAATAAATAAATATATTATGTTTTTTTCGGTCTAAACGTACATAATTATTAAGTAATCTTTGTTTACAGGTTAAGTTGTGGATTAGTGGTTGGTTTTTTTTAACATCTGTTTAAAAAAAATGCCGCAAGCAGAAATACTTTTTTAATGTTATAATTTGATTCATGCGTTTAAAGTTTTGTAAATCTATGTTTGTTATCACCTTTCTTTAAGGCTCCGTTCCCGGCACCAAAAAGAAGAAGACGGAGAGATATGAAATTACGAATGTTAGAAGAGCGTGATAACATTTACAACGATAAAATCGATGCAAAAATCATGAAAATCTTTAATAAAACACGACTCGTTTAAAATAGAGCAAAAATCTCGCGATAATTGTCTTAAACAGCTTTTAAAGAAACGCTGTGAATTTTTTCATACATATAACTTGTAAAATAACTGAAACAAACGTGTTTATAATAATTTTTGGAGCGTACTTAGCGATTTTTTTCTATCGGGGGAATTTTATATAATTTGCTTTTGGGCTCGACTAATGTCTAGATATTATCTTCAAAAATGAAATTTTTTTTAAGAGCTTACAAACTTCAAATCTTTGGGAGGTTTGCAAGAAATCGGTAGAAATTCGAATACCGGCCTCTTAAAGGTACTGCGCGTTTTCATCCCGCGATAAAATATTCCCGACTAAATATCCTACGGACAAAACATCCTCCAACAAAATATGTATCTACTTAAAACCTAACCTAACCTAACTTTTCAGGATGTCTGAATTATTTTTGTCCCATTTTACTACTTTTTTTAACAATAATTTATTGCCTTTACAGGATGTTTGTATTATTTTTTTCCCATTTATTGTTTGGTTAGTTGGGTTAGGTTAGGTTAGGTTAGGTTAGGTTTTAGTATATATGTTGATGGGGGATGGTTTTATCCGTAGGATATTTTGTCGGGGATATTTGTCGCGGAACCTTTTTTAAAATGTCGGTTATACTAATCCCAGCGAAATATATTACGTGGGGTCATCGTTCTAATATCTTCTGTCTGATTTGTTTTCGTGAGAAGGAAGAGGACTAGCTTATATTCGTTATGTGGATAATTCAACGTAGACCGTGCTACAGCAATTCTTATCATTCCATGACTGATGGCCGCGACAATTCGCCCCTCGGCAAACTTATATACAATATGCAGTCGGTTTAGGGAAAATATGGTACACCTACTTACACAAAATACAATTAATTGTCGCCGAAGGGATGTGCAGAAAGGATGTACCATATAAAACATATTTTCATTAAAAACTTCAATACAGGGTATTAAGGGATGTATTTGACTTATTTTAACCAATGATTCCTGAAATCATTTGGAGTAAAAATGTACATTAAATGTTGGTCTCTGGTGACTTTTTTGTTAATTTTTTTAAAAAAATTTTCTTTTAAAAAAATCTTCCTCACGTCGTCGCCTCCAACTGTCCAATACCTACCATTTTTTATGTTACTTTAGACCAAAATTTTATTTAAATTTTTTACTCCAAATAATGCCAGGAATTACTGGTTAAACTAAGTCAAGTATGTCCCTTAACACCCTGTATATATTAGCGTAGTACAAAAACGACACTGTAATTCAATAGTTTGATATCAATTCCAACGTATTAAAAGGTGTTTTTGAATTCGATTTCAGTTTTGAAATTGGTAAAAAAAGCACAAAAAACTAAAAATAAATAAATAATTATGATTTCGGTGGCTAACTATTGGGTCACCAATTCTTATGTATTATTTGAGATGTATTAGTTAAAGTCACAAAGCTAGCGGCAAACCGCAAAAAAAAACTCGGTTAAAAATATAACGCATCAAATGTATTATTGTTTTGTTCCCTCCACTATTAATTGGGTTTTAGAAAGTAAATTCGACAATTGTTAGAATAAAGTAAAACATTGTATCGTAAATTACTTACAGTGTTGTTTGAATATTCTTTGATATGACGTTTGTAGTTTGCAATGTTACGATAAAATAACATACCATTATATAAAACTGCAATAAACTGGTAAAAACTAACCGAGACATGATGAGCTTTTATAAATACTTTTCCTTGTTGTGTATAACGTAAACATGTTACGCAATAATTTATTAACAGCAACTTGCAAGGAAAATTATGATAATGTGTATAATTAATTATTTACGAGAGCTTTAATAACAAATATTATTGAATCCTATGACAGTGATGCATGGAACTGGCAAAGGACGAAATTATACTGAATGCAGTAGAAGTGAGATGCCTGAGACGTGAGTGTGGAAATAATATGAGATTCGAAAATAATGTAAGCTTAGAATATTCAATAATAGATGCTCAAAAGGCTTGGACAATGCGAATGGACGAAAAAAAGAGTGTCAGAAGAATATATAAGGCGCAAGTGAAGTTAAAATGAAGTCGGAAGTGAAGAAAAACCCAAATATTTTTTTCGGATCAAGTCAAGAGTACGAATACTGGACGACGCAACGTCCAAATGGGAATATGTAAAGTTGAGGAATGCCTAGATAATCTATAACTCAAAAGGAGGTTTCAGATCTGAATAGTCAGGTAGTTCCAAACCTTCCTCTTTCACATCTCCTTCCCTTCCCCACGTTCGTCAGCTTTACAACATACACGACTGGGTATGCCTTAGTCCCAATAGCCCCAGACATGGAAATCTTTAGCGATATTCAAATAAAAAAGAAATAAAAAATAATAAGTGAAACCTTCAGAAAACTAAAGTAAACGAGAGTGAAATTACGAAGTACTTTTTTTTCAATGTGAAGGATGATTTTTTCCATATTTTTGTCCTCGAATTCCAGCCCACCTTTTCCTGGTTATTTGGTCATTTTAGTAGTATTTGTGTTTTCTTCTGCGGAGTCGCTAGATGTCGCTTTGTTTTGTGTTTTCTTTACTTGTTCATTTTGGAGTTGTTTGAAGATTGGATATTGATTTTACAAAAACATATTTAATTTTTTTTTTGATTTCGTAGGATTCGACCCTTGGTCCGCTGAATGTCCGGCCGCTAATGTTCGTCGGGGCCTTGAGACTTGCGTGGGACCGTGGATTTATCGTATTATATTGGAACCGAGTACCCGTGAAACAAATAAATATTTTATTGCCATCTCATTCTCTCGCAAGCCAAATCCTACAGATGTATGCGTTTGTCTCTTTTTAGTATCGCTCGCTTCCGTTTCATCGAGTTTCAAATCACAACGGTGTTAAAGAAGTATTAACTTCAAAAAGGAAGGAGGTTTGGGCATGTAGAGCAAATGAACGAGGAAAGGAGTGTAAGGAGAATATATGATGCAAATGTGAATGGTAGAAGAAGTCGCGGACGCCCGAGGAAGACATGGCACGACCAAGTGAATCAGATACTTGAGTCGGGCCATGTGAAGAGTCGGAATAATAGAAGAGCATGTATGAGACGATGTATGAATGTGAACGAGGCAAAGAGTGTGTGCCAAGATCGAGTTGTGTGGCGGTCCGTCCTCTCTGCCTACCCCTGCGGGGAAACGGCGTGATGGTTAGTTAGTTAGTTAAGGAAGGAGGAATAAGACGATGACGCTATTGGTATACCTGTTACGATTAAGTGAATCAAATGTTATAGTCGGGTCATGTCAAGAGTCGGAATAGCAGAAGAGGTGTTGCCAGGAAATATATATGCGCCATTACAAACTATATAATAGAGGCATAATTAAATATTAATAATGAAATTGTCTTAAGGAACTTCGTGTAATTATAGTCTGAACTTCATTTATGCTAATTATCTCAGTCGACTCTAGACTCTGTAATCTCTTACGACCTTTACACACGTATCGCATAATTTACAGGATACGTCGTTGTGAAATACTTCATCTACATATATTTTTATTTTGATAACATAGTTCAGTACAAATTATCGTTAAGTATTTCAAGTTAAACCTAGGTATAATCAAAAACTCCTTAAATAAATTGCATGTATAAAAAATTCTTCTTGCTATTTTTTTTTTTTTTTTACATTAACTCCACACAGGAGGCCCTGAGGAAAATAATTTCCCTCAGGGCCTATGTCATCTTTAAAGGTTGCTGTATGGAGGGTCTTTTTGAGGAAAGGAGGAGGGAGGAAACACAGAGGCTGGTAATTTGTTCCACATCCGCTGTTGAACTCAAGAATGAGACGTAAAAACGACCCGTTCTCATGTGACTAATGTCAACCGTGTACAAATGTTGGGCGCGTGTTTGGCGTGTTTCCCGACTATGCACCGGTGCCGAGGGGATCAACGACGCTAGTTTCTCGGAGCATTTTCCATTGTAATACCGGTAGAACAAGGACAGCATTCCCACCTGACGCCTGTGCTCTAAAGATTGCAATCCGTCTGTTAATATTGCAACAGCGTAATCAATCAAAACAAAGATTAATATATTGTTTGTCTTATTCCCAATTACTCTCAAAGTTTGATGGTAGCAAAAAAGATTAAATTAATTTGTATAACTTTTTTTTTTTTTTAGAAATTTAATTAAATTTAAATTTGAAACGTTATTATCGAGTTCTGCAAGTGACCTTACAAGTCGAAACAGCTGTAACTTAAATACATTCTAAAATACTTGCAGAACTCGATAATAACATATCAAATTTAAATTTAATTAAATTTCTAAAAATTACAATGAAGTTCTACGAATTAAACACAAAAACAATTAATAATTTGTATAACAATTATTTTTAATATTTTATATATTCATTAATCTTCGGAGTCAATTCGGAGAAAATGATTTAATGATTCGGGATGTAAGAGCACGTACCTGAAGGATTTTAACTAGCGGTTCCTGAGCATATTTAAAGTAGAAAAAATAGATGTCATTTTGCTGTCCGATAATAATATTCAATCACACTCCTACACGTCGCAACGGGATCACGTGATATGTGCGCTGTTTCATGTGTAGCGTGCTGCTGGAACGAGACGGAGTGCTTACATTTTTTGATTTACGTGCTGTGTCGATAAAAGAGTCAAAAGGTACTATGTCAGTGGCAGCATTAGGTGATATTGACATGTTTAATGTTAACTAGGTAAATTAAGCGTATTTCAATTCTACTCTGAAACTTTCGGTTGTCTCTTTGTAAAACCTATCTGATCACTATATATATATATATTTAAATTTTTGTGTCTTGTATTTAGATTTCATATATATATTTTTTTATCTATTATAATTTTAATTTTATTATTTACTTCTCATGTCCAAAATTATTTCAATAATATTAATTACATAAATAAAGTTATTAAGTAAAAAAGGTTTTTCATTCAGATCTGCATTAATGAATGCATTTCTATTTGATTGTGTGTATAATCTAAGTATATTTATTCACTGATAATTTGATACTTAGTTATAAAGTCGATTAAAATTGTAGTTTCATTGTTTTATTTTTATTCAACGGCCCCCTGAAGCAAAACATACTCGGTAAACTTGGGATAAATCCTTCAAGAATCAGAATGATTTGAATATCCGAGCCGTACTATATCTCACCATGCATTATTCAACGTGTCACGACCTTTGATTCGTGATGTGTTCTTAAATTCAAATTGAAATCAGAACATCGCGTCAATAGTCGATACCCCGAACTATATTGTTCTCTATTATCTATGTCTATTGTATTTGTGTTTATGGAACTCAAGAGTTTGAAAATCAGGGTTGACATTTTTGAAGTTCGAACAGTTATGAAATTACTTCAATTTAATAATGGCAACTCCATATTATATAGCTGTTTAGTCTTATCCGGAATAGTCCGGATGGTGCTGTTAACTCAGAACGATGGAGACTGTTCGAACTCATGACCAGCCTAGTCAGTCTAGTCATGCGACTACCAATAAGTAAATCACATGAAAAGAATTTCATCAGATTATATACAGATTGTTGAATAAACCCAAATTCGCAAACATACATACTGAATTTTATCATCAAGTAGTTTTATCTTGTAGTTATCTCTTTGATAAATCTAGGAACCATATTACAAAAATTTAAACACCTCGTTCAGGAACTGCAGTTTTCATTGCGATTTTAAATGCATCACCTCATAACTAATAATTTTAATCCAAAGCTCTTTTGATGTCATACTAGTTGGATGTTTGATATTTGAAACCAGCCATAAATGCAATTGCAAATGACTGTTTGTATGCTCTGGTTTCCTTAAAATGTCACTTTCATGTTTGCCGCCGATTCCTTTAACTTTAAGACATGGACATTGGACATTCCGTTTTTCCTACTCATTATTTGAAAAGTTATGTAGATAAAAACAGGCCGTAAATCTGTTGATAACATTTATTTGTGACGCTACTTTAAACATCGGAGCTTTAGAAAAGTTTAAAAACATTAAAATTCGGAATTTTAAACAGAAACTTTTAACCAATGTTTGCTTTAATAATAATAATAAAAATATAATTTATAGAGTGCCGTTTTTGTGAAAAATCACGTCAAGGGCGCTATACAATTTATTAAAAATTCTTAGGTTCTATCTATTTTTACAAATTTTTACAAATGGATACAGAAACATACTTACCTGGCAGGTCACTTCCGATAAACACGCTTTAATTAGAAAGTTTATGCTCGGAGACGATACGGCTTTGCACGCGGAAGACATTATATTTAAACATGAACTGGACAGTGCACGATTTTTCATTTGCTACCCCCATCACCACTATTAGTATTAAATTTAAGAAAAGATTAGTGGCAAAAGTAGAATCAAAGTAATCAAGTAAAATTATAAAGTATCAAGTAGAAAAAAAAATCAAGTAAATATAACATTATTCGGTAAATTCACGTTTATTATTTCAATTTTACCATGTAGAACACTTAATAGAGAGTATTATTAAGTTATTTTACACTTTAATAGATATTTGAAACCTCATTATAAAAATGATGTTGCAGTTGAACAAAAAAATGCACTGACCAATAAATTTCCAACAGAAAAAAATTTGTAAGTTTCATATAGCTATAGCTTTTGTACGAGAAAATTTTTGCTTTACTTGAGCCCAATAGTAAATGTTAATGCTAGTGTCACACCTAGCGTTTTTGTCTTGGCCTATTTCAGCGTATCGCTCGCGCTCGCCATACGTTCCCATTGGGATATGATGAAATAAGCTAAGCCAAAAAACGATGGCGCTTTTAACGCTAGATGTGAATCTAGCATTAAAGTAAGCGCATTTTCAAATTCTGCGTTCATTTGAATAATTTGTCGCATGCAACTTCAAAGATATATAAGATAATACTAGCTGGCATTTCACCATTTTGTATTTGATTGAGGCCAATGATTGAAAAATCTAGTCAGTAGAAAAAACCTGCTTTCGCGAATTAACACTTCTAGTTTTCAGTTGATAAATATCTTCAAGTACAACCCAGCATTTACATTAACGATGTATTATATTATCTTTTATATTTCGATAAAATATGAAAGATAATATACATGTAAGTACCGTCATCTACTTAGTTCAATTTATGTTGATGAAAAATGTAAACAAATTTCGAAATCAAATTTTAACACGATTGTGTTGCGGTTACATCGCAATGTTGATCTGTCATTCGATATATTTTTTCAATCTGTCATTTCTACTGCATCGAATTTCTCTCGCATTAACCTACATTAATTATTGTGTGTACAACATAAGTAAAGTAAACGATTTAAATCACAAAACGATACCGATTCCAGAAATCCCATCTGTTTGATATAATGACATAAATTGGTTCAAACCATTTTGCTCGTGATAATACGTTTATACTCTTATGCTTGTGAGTATACAATTTAACTTAAATGTTTTTTTTGGTTTGTTTTGGTTTTGTATTTGTTTTTATTTGGTTTGGTTTTGTAGTTCCACCATGCGTGTTCGCAGGAATGTAGATACTCTAAGAAGTATATGCCCTATGTTTACACAGGTAAAAATTGTGTGAAGTTATTTGTAACGAATCCATTCACCTTTTGAAACGAACATAAAACATAACTGTAAACTCCAAACTGCTGCATACACTTCTGTCAGAGTAAACAATGCTCCATAAAAACGAGGAATTGGAACAGGCCCTGAGTCAAAAGCGTGTTTCTTATCTTTGGAGTTCTGTAAAATTTGTGTACATTGTAATACCCTTTTTTAAATCGCTGCACATTTTCAACATTGAGGTGATTTTGTTACTGCTTTTATCCTTGGTTTGTGTTGATTTAGAGAAGTTACATTATTGTTTTGTTATCGGAACATTAAAATAAATCTGTTTATTCTAGTCCTTTCGTAATGGAAGGTTTTAGGACTAGGAGACATACTCAATGGCAACCATGCTGAACTAATAAATTAAAGGGACTTAAAATACTTATTCCAAGAGAACCAGGTAAACATGGGAGATCGTCACGGTTCGCCTAATCAATAAAAACATGTGATTATTATTTTGTGCTTTTCTGTCGATGAAAAAAACCTGTTAAAGTTCTCAAAAAAACCTACGAATTTGAAAAGACTGTGATTGCTAATTTTTCATAAGACGAACCCAGAGTTCATTGATTTCGATTTGACGGCCCCACATACTTAGGCCAAATTTCAATTTTTTTTAAATATAAATATAAGCGTTGTAGAATATTTTATTAGTCCTCACTAGGAGATTCTCTGCTGAGGGGAACTATGTTATGGATAGAGGGTTTTCAGCGACTCCTATGGGACAACTTCGTGAGATAATGACTGTGTACGAACATGTACGAACATTTTCAAGTAAAGTTATGAAAAATGATTAAATTAGTTATTTTTATTTGTTTGATAGTGGATGCGAGTTTATCAGAACTTCTTTGACTAGGTAGTACAATTTGAGTATATTTAGCTTATCTAAGTGATTTGCTCTGGCTTTACGATTATAGAATTTTTTGCCTCTTTGTCTTTTTGAAGTGATAAACAATAATATTTTTGGCATAGATTTGTTTAATGCTTGGAATGTCTAACTGTTTAAAGATTTCTATTGTTGACGTCCTTATAAGGAAATTTCTCGCCAAAGTATGGATTTAATCTTAGACTAAAAGCAAATCTACCAGATTTGCGCTTATAATCATTTCTAATTTATATTGTGCGCAAGAAAATTTTATTTGAGCAATGACTTAATAATTTATATTGAACAACTAAGATGCTCGATAGTGTCTAGTCAATAGTTTGTTTATAACGTCCCACAAAAAATCACATCGTCCAACTTACTTTCACGAACTTTTATTAGGCAATACAAAATACGACTTCAAACTATGTTATCGGTGAAAAATATATGAACGCAACTCCATTGATACAAGGTATTCGATGTGAAATATAAATAATCAGCCTTGCCACCGAGAATGACTATGTGCGGCATATCGATCAGTGCCCGGAATATAAAGCAGACTGCGTGCCTGCCGCGGCAGTTTCAGTTTGTTACCAACTGTTTGTTGCAACACTGTCCCCCGTCTCTGGTCTCTGGTTGTTTGGTACATAATGATTTGCTTTATAAATCACGGTTGGTGCGAACCTCAATCAACGCTGGTAGATTTGGCCACACCTGCACTTGCAGCCAACATCATGTCAGATGGATTGCCGGTGCGAATGTGTTAAAGGTGTGTTTGTGGAAGGTGTGATAAAATTTATGGCTACACTGTAGATAAATTTTGTAATTTACACGTGTAATATTAATAATGGTAATGAATTAAAACACTGTTGGTAATTTTAATGCAATAGCAATATAAAGTATGGGTTTATATCTATTGATAGTTGTGTTGAAACCGCTTGGCGCGTTTGTATCTATAAACAAATTGATGAATGCATGCAAAGCATTTTTTATTTTATTTTTCAGATCACAGATATCCTAAAACAGTACAGGTATTGTGGTTTCTTTCGTGATTTTAGGAGGGCATTGCAACTCCACCATTTTTACGATCAAAGAGGTACATCTACTTAAAACCTGTATAATTAAAAGAACGCTTCGTATTAGCAAACCATCCAATCTATCAAGCGACCGCCCGTTTCTGCGCAGAGTCAAGGACTTTTTTTTCAAGAATTCCTCTTCTTCGATGGCGCTACAGCCCATATCTAACTTTGGCCTCCTGCAACATTCGCCTCCAACTCCTCCTGTCCTCAGCGGCTGACTTCCAGTTTGGTACCGCGAGAAGCTGTGCTGCATCCCCTCTTCCCTCGTCTCAACGCTTCAGTCTGGGTCTTCCCACTTTTCTCTTTCCATCTGGGTGTCCAGTAAAAAATGTTTTTGGGACGCGTGTATCCGGCATTCTCTGTAAATATATAAGTATAATTTTTTAAAGAATTATGATTCTTGAAAAAATTATAAGTTGTATATTTTTCTATGGTCGAATCCATCCTTAGATATGGAATTCAACAATGGGACACAGATGCAATTTGTACAGGGTCAGCAGTTGTGTAATATAATATCTGCGAACGCTGTACACTACGCCCAACTTCTGAGAGGCTAAATTGACCTAGGGTGTTTTTTTGTCACATTTAAATTGGCAACACTTGAAAAAAATGGTCGGTCCACTCCAGATACGGCTGTGACTATTAAACCAATCTCGCCGTAATGCGCTGTGAAAACAGTGCGGCTATTTCAAAAGCTACAAGAATTTCTCTCGTAAAATGCATATAAAGTTTACGATAATGCGTTCTAAATTGGTTCATGATCACGGGGTACGTTCGCTTCACGTGTGGCTATCACACACTTATGAACTATTTTATTCACATCGCTGATATTCTGATACGATCTTAATCACAGCGCCAGATGCTGCGAGAAGTTGTTCACAAGTCAGCTTCTTCCCCCACGCAAATGTTTACCAAACCGCGCGTTATAGCGGTGAAAGTAAGAGTGGTCGCTTATGCCTACTTATAATGTAATCGGAATGAGCAATTTTCAATACTAAAATCAACAAGGTACCTACCTAATGGATATATTGTATTTATTTATTAACCACTATAGATACAAATATTTTTTTTATAAACTACCTCATTGGCTGAGTCAGTTCCGAGGTGGCAGAAATGTAATCGGATTTTAATATCTTAAACGAGAAGAATAAACTAAGAAATTTAAAGAGATAAATAGAAATTAAATAAATTAAAGGGACAAAGATGAAAAATACAGGCGTGGAGTTTGTTGTTAATATTGTGGAAGTTAGGTCCGCAGTATATATAATGCCTTTCTTGATTATCCATGTGAATTTTATATTTTAGATTAAAAATTTTAGTCATGTCAGTCATTTTAAAGTCTTGTTCAATTAAATTATAAAATTTTGAAACCATATTTTATGGTAAGTACTTAATGTCTTTGTTTGTAGATGGTATTTGTCTTCGGAGTCATGTCCATATCTTGTTTCGTAATTGCGTTGTCCAGTATGATCTTTTATCTTTTTGGTACATAATGTATAGATAAACTTTTATATTTGCCTAAGGTATTTAGGGTGTACTTACGCTCTGAGGATAAAAGATGTTAATCTTTTGATTTATTAGATGGTTTGATGCATTACGTAGTTAAACTGCATTTAGACAGATGTAAAAAAGCTACCAGAAAGCTTTAAAAAGTCAGTGAGGCCGCAAAAATCACTTTTTTATGGGAATAACTAGCTTAATAACTAGAACAGACCCGTAAAAATAACAGTATATTTATTATAAAAGCAAGATTTGTAAGGTTGCCATTATTTATAAAATAATTGCCTAAGGATGACATTGCATATCAAAAAAAAATAATTTGAGACGATCAGAAATTAACCATTCTAATGAACGTCGTTAGTAAACTTTAAAAAGTATTAAATACGGTCGCCAATAAAAAAAAAAATCTAAAATTTAACAAACTCAAGAGTTCTATCTAATATCTGTTGCTGGGGTATGTTTTTAAGGGGAGAACCGACATTAAAAATAATTGTGGTTTTTAATTTGGATTAATCTGGAGTAAGCGGTGGTTTGCTAATTTTAAATGACATGGCTTTTACTTGTCAAGCGATTTCAACTCTTCAACTAATAATAAAAAGTAAAAGGTTTTTCTTTTAAATATTTCCTCGCAAAAGCTTCACTCTGCTGTGGTTTGATCAGCTCATCCAGTTGTTTTCTTTCTTTCTTCAATTGTGCGGCGGCCACGTTAGCAATTTTCCACATCCTCTTCCAAAGCCACTTCAAATGTTTCCAGAAACTCTGCATAATTCTTTCAATTTCCTTTCTTTGAATGTGCTTTATTTGCATAATTATTCAAATCCTTTGTCAAATTGTTCAAAGCATCCAATTGGATTTTGATTTATTCAAGGACCATAGTCAGATCAGCATTGACTTTCAATAGAGAATCTCTTTCTTCAGTTATTTTTCTGATAATTCTCTCGAGTTCTTCTATTGTAATGACATAAAAGCCATCATTAAAATTTAAAAGCTTCTGAGCTTTTTAATAACCGTAAAAAGTTTAAATTTTAATTAATATTGCAGTTTTTTTTAATCATTATGATCATGTTCACTTATAAACGAACATACAATTATTGAAGGACTTGTGGAAATTGTTCAAGGATGAATATTTATTTTTCACTTTAAGAGTAAAATCTCCCATATCTCGCTTTCAAACCATCTTCTTCTTTTTGAAAGCTTACTACCGAGGCTTAAGTAAATTGGCAACATAAGTTTTCCTTCACATCGATTTATTTACAGTATTTCATAAAATTATTAATATTTAAGTACAAAACATCTACAAAGGATTGATACATCACCATGGGTACCTATTTCATGATGACCAATAATAATAATAATAATAATAAAAGTTTATTCCAGAACGTATGCAGGGGTAGTGCAATGCAATACATTCCAATAAAACATACCGCTCAAGAGTCCCAACTACTCCCAGCCTTCTGGAGCCATTGAGACTTTGGCATCCCCAATTGGGATATGATGTGAGGCTGAAGGCTGAAGGTAGTGAGAAAGGGAGGGAGGTGGAGAATAGGAAGGTGAAAAAGTACCTGGCTATTCACATCTAGCCACCAAACACGGCGAAAGCCATTTCAAGCAATGTTTCAAATCTGAATGGTTGATATTAGCATGGGGTAATGACCACCATTCGGAACAGTAACTGCGAGTATCTTATATTCTGTAACGTGCGGCAAACATGCCTGATATATGTGGCTGAGTTGGTATCGCGTTTGGCTGGCTGCTCCTCCATCACAAGCAACGTTTTCCGCTTACTGTAGTGGTAGTAGGAGATTTTCAAACATTGTTGCGTTACTCGTTTCCCGGAAATGTGTGTCTTCCTTTTAGTGCTTTCTTTCTACAATGAATAAAGATGAATTACTTTTTTTTTAAAGTTATGTAATAACACAAATCAATCAAGTAAAATCTATTGTGCGTGCCGGGATTTGAAGCTGCGACCTTTAGTCGAGACCCCTCGATCACGGAGGCAGCCAAATTTTAATGTAATTAAATAATATATGCGTAATTATTTTCTGATACACATGATGTAGATTCACAACAATATTATTTTGCAGTGCATAAAAATGCATTTTTATAATTTCTCTATACCTACGTCGAAATATAAAGCTATTATTGAGCTGTCTGAACTGCCTACGAAATTTACATAGGAATCATTACTGTTTGGAATCAATCAATGGCAAAAATAGAATGGCGTTACACAGTAGTTGCATTTCGCATATAAATGGCTTCTCTTAACAGACAATAATGCATTATTGCAACAGAGGCGTGGCCCTCCATCGCGCACATTCCATTGTGTTTACACAACATTCCACTGCTTCATAATTAGATGGTTAATGAAGGGCTTTATGAATTAATGCTGTTAATCTATGACTAACGATCAACCCAGCGAACTTGCGTAGAATTATGAATACATTTCACGTTAGTAACTGCACGAAGCAGGATAATGTATTGCTACTATCATTAAGTCATCCAAAGCAGACAGCGAATAAAGAGGATAAAACGCTTAATATATTTTCTTTGGTATATACTTTATAGTTTCATGTCTACCACACCTGGATCGTGTGCTAAAACGCAGCCTTATATTACAACTAATCAAGAGTGTCCATGTCAATAATCAGGCCGCCATCGACCAAAAATGATCTAGACTGGGCGAGTAAACCAATTAATACCGAAACCAAACAGATTGGTTTAAGAAAATATGTATCATAAAAAAAGTAAATTATCGATGAAGCATCGCTTTTTACCTTTCGTTGGTTTGCACAGAGCACATTATTTTTTGTGTTCCAGCAAGTTCATCCCAACGCTCAATAGACTAGTGAAGATCATTTTTTAAACACGAATTTGAGGCAGTTGGAAATATTTTAGGTAGGGACTTTCGCGGACCTGCTTAAACATATAGATACCTTATAAATAGCTTCAAAGCAAGGTATCAATTAAAGTCATAATTGATAAAAATGTTACCTTTCTATTAAAATAAGTAGATACGTCACTCAACAAATTATGACAACATTTTGTCACAAAATGAACGATCTTTGCTGGTTTTGCGTATGTTTTTAGAAGCTTTAAATAAAACAACACTTTTAAATCAAGATAGGGAGTGGTATTATGAAATAACTTCGGTGTTATTTCTAGATTGAAAGTAGATATGAGAAGGCAAAGTTATTATATACCTACTACTAGGGCGAACTGTACAAGGCCCGCAGATACTTAAAAGTACAAACTGCTTATCCTGTTAAAATCGCAACTGCGCCCCACGATTTAATTTGGCAGCCACCTCTGGTATGGAGCCCCACTTTACCTGAAAAAAACCCTCGACTCGAAAAACGGGCGATCCTCGGTAGATTCTCCTATCTTAACAAAGGGATTGCAATCTTTAGAGCACTGGGAATGCTTTCCTTGTTCTACCAGTATTTCAATGGAAGATGATCCGAAGAACTAGTGTGATCTACTCGGCACCGGTGCATATCGGGAAACACGCCAAACACGCGCTAGACAAATTTGTCGCATGAGAACGGTTCGTTTCTACGACTCGTTCTTGAGTGTAACAGCTCGATAACAAATATTATAATCAATAATTATCAGCCTGAAACACTCATCTTCATTGAAAAATCTTCCGAGAAAAGATACTGGCCGCCAACGGGAAATGAACCCGTGACCTTCTGATTGCCGGTCAGCAGCTCTGACCACTGAGCTATGGCGGCTTATCTAATACCCGCCAAATAATTCAATATATACTAGTGTTTCATTCGACAATTACTTATTATTACATTTTTCCAACTGAAAACAACCAACTTTATTTTTGTGAGAGAGGTATTGTTAATACTAAATCTCCCGCTAGGTGGCGTCGAGACTAATTATGTCTGCATTTTTTGCTGAAATACTTTAACTTGTCAAATATTAATTATTATTTTTAATTGATAAACTAACGTTTAAACAAGATTTTTATGCATAGCACAAAGGGTAGATAACAAATATTATAATCAATAATTATCAGCCTGAAACACCCATCTTCATTGAAAAATCTTCCGAGAAAAGATACTGGCCGCCAACGGGAAGATTTTTCAATGAAGATTTTTCAATGAAGATGAGTGTTTCAGGCTGATTTTTTCAATGAAGATGAGTGTTTCAGGCTGATAATTATTGATTATAATATTTGTTATCTACCCTTTGTGCTATGCATAAAAATCTTGTTTAAACGTTAGTTTATCAATTAAAAATAATAATTGTAACAGCTCGGTTATAGAACGATTTGCCGACCTCGAACGTGTTTCCTCCCTCCTACAACATACTCTCTTCAAGTCACATGTTCACTCCTTCCTCTTCTCAAAAAGACCCTCCACGCAGCATTTCCAAAGATGACATAGGCCTTGAAGGAAATTATTTTTCTCAGGGCCTCCTGTATATATACTCGTATCGATGCAGGCAGCCCATCCTAGAGATGGTGATCGGAAACTAATGATACACGCGGAAAAATGGTGAGTCCACATCACATTTCAAGTCGATTTTGTAGAACAACTTTTTATTCATTCATTCGAGCTTTCATTTTCGAGTAAAAATTGGAAAAATTTAAAATTGAAAAAAAAATTCAAATTGGAAAAATATTAATTGTAATTGTTGTGATAATTTTTCTTTTTTTTCTCTGTGTAGGTAATATTCCTTCTTGTACCACTAGTTTATGAACACCCTGTATTAATATTTTTAGTCTAAGTGAATTATACACTGTGTCCGGAAATCCATAGTACAAGTGGGAAACTCGTGAACCTGCATTGCGATTTTTTAAATTTTGTCGATTTAATGGAATCAGTTCATCTAACACACAACAAATCCCAAGAAGCCGGTTTTGTTTGCACTGTCCACGAGGAGTTTTTCGGTTTTTGTTATTTTAGATGTTTTACTTTGTTTATTCATTTTTTTGGTTACTACAATTATTTTTAAAGTGTTTGGATAATCAGTGGTTTCATCTAAAAAATTAAATACAGTTTCTTTATTTAAGGGAGACAAGGGTTGTTTGAATCCAAATTGTTTAAGATTTCGAGAGTTTAAAACGTCGAAGAGGTCATTCAAGGTTTTAACAAATTTGCATGTGGCTTCTGAATCTTTGTAAGATGGCATTTTTAAATCTTCTCTACAAAATTCTATTGCTTTGGCAACACTTCGGCTCAACACACTATATAAAGAGGAAAGATTTGTTTGTTTGTTTGTGTGTTTGTTTGTTTGCATCGAATAGGCTCCGAAACTACTGAACCGATTTGAAAAATTCTTTCACTATTGGGAAGCTACACTATCTCCGGGTGATATGGGCTATATTATATTTTCATAAAAATTAGGGATCCTTACTAAAACTTCAATAATCTAACCCAAGGTGTAAAAAAAATACCTAAAAAATTATTTTCATCGCGTGCGCTGTGAAAATTATTGATGATAGAATAAAATAATTTACTGCGACTTTGTAGAACACATTATTATTTACAAAAAAGCTCGTAACAGTATATGTCTAACTATTATGGTTATGCCACAATAAGTATTCTTTTATTTTAAAAATTTAATTAAAATGTCGCCGCTTGAAAAGGCTCTTTATATGTATCTTGGTTTTAATCCTTATCAAAATAAATTACTTCATATTCAAGACAGCTTCAATACCTTTATTTAACTTTTTGAATTTTTCAATTCGGATATTTAATTAGAAAGATATCACGAGTTTAAAAATGTTAGTATTAGAAAAAAGTTTCGGCTACGGGCCGGGCGGGAGAAGAGTCAAGAAATGAAGTGCCAGGGGGGTTGGCGGGTCGGGGGAGCGGGAGAGCGGTGGCGGGGAAGGTGGAAGTGGAACGCTGGAGGGGAATGCACGGGAAAGGACATGCAAGGAGTAACATTTTATTTGTTTGAATATGGCATTGCAACGCATGCCGGGAAACAGCTATATATTATAAAAGAAAGTAAAAAAAACGTGCGGACCGTAAAAACTCAGAAACGAGTCCCGGTACGATCAAGGGAGTTATATGGTGTGGTAGATCTCTATCTCCTCTAGGGAATAAGGGTAATTGTTTTTACCTAAAGGGTGTGCTTTTAAAGATATAAGGGGTGGAAGTTTCGCCCTCTTGAAATTTCGAGAACAATCTTCCGGAAAGTTCTAGAAGGTTCCATAGAGCTCTAGAAAATTCTGGTAGGAGTGACAGAGTATGTCGTGGAATTTTCGGGAATAGGGAATCCGGAACATCAGTGTGGAACATTCCAGAACACTCTCGAATGTTGTCCTGAGCGATGCCGGGTAACCCAGCTAGTATTATATAAGTATCAAAACTTAAACAACTAAGTTGCACTGATTTTTCGCACCAATATTTAACGACCATTGATATATTACGGCTTACTACAGTTGCGACTTCCTTTAACATAGGGTGATAAAAGGTTCCCGCGGCGAAGTAAGATTAATCGAGATTAAACGAATTCTCGCCGAAATGAGATCCGGTGATAAAATAAGTCGACTTGTCGGTGCACAAAAATGCACGTTATAAAATTAATTGTATCCTTTTAATGTTCGGGTGATACCGTTGATACAAAGATACCGTTCACGCAAATAAATAAATTAAACCGATTACATTACGTTAAATTCGTAGCATATTGCGTAGTGTATAAAAATCCTTGAGATTGCATTGATAATAAATTGTTAAAAGAAGTTAATCTTTTATTTTGAAAAGAACTCTTGTACAAACGAGCACCGCTAATAAAACGTGGTCACATTTTATAGTGCCATTTTCCTGTGAAATATCGCTGCAAGAGCGTTTAATGTGGCTTACGACCGAAGATACAACAGGTTGGTTAGGATGGAAAAACATGAAATAATGTCAACCATCTTCTCAGGGACGCTTAGATGGTTTGCATTTATAGAGCGGATGGAAGGAGGAAGGAATATCAGGAGAAAATAGTCATGATGTTTAAGTGGATGGAATGTGATATTATATATTGGCGATGTCTAAAGATAATAGAAAAAAATATATTTGGCGATGTCCCATGAAGGCGTAGATTAGGTATCAAGTAGCGAATGTAATAATTTAATCTTTTATTTCAAGAGCTAGATTAACATTGGAGAGTACAAGACAGAGTTATGGGGTTTCTAGTTTCTATTATATATCTGCTTACCCTTTACTTGAAAGCCTGTTGGGTCATTTCATCTATTCCGCCATGAAGAAGCAACAAGCCAAAATGTATGCATTATTTGTTTGCCTTATATCGCCACTTCTTCTTTGTGTGCCCTATCAGGTTCCCCCGACGTTGGCGATCACTCTGGAAAATGTCTCTCTGTCTTGCGCTACCCGGAATAGCCCCTCCACACTTCTAATGCCGGTCTACTCTCGTACATTCGCAGCCAAGACAATAGTCTCCTACCAGGCCCTCGGCGACCCTCTATCTTGCCTTTCAATATTAATTGCAGCAAGTCATACTTCTCTCCTCGAAGTATATCGCCACGAATAGGAAATCGACATAAAAGTGGCTTGGCAAACGGAATCTAGAAGTCTCGATTTCAAGCGTAAATGTAGTTTTAATTTATTTTGTGAATAGTTTTAGGAGTAAAACGATTTAAAAGAAAACTTTCACTGAAATTTTTAGATGTACAATTAGGTATATTTTAAAAAGTTGTTCCACATAATACGTATTCGTTCATTTTGAATGGAAAAAAACATTTTTAATAAATTACGCTTATTGCTTTACAAAGTAATTAACCTTTTTATTTTAATTCTACTCAAGGGAAACGGTAGGAAAAGCTTCATTTATCCAAAGAATATTTTAAGGCATCTATAATGTAAATCGGGGTATAGTAAAGATTAATCGAAACAGCTTTGCCATAAGACTAAAAATCGTTTCCTTCATTAACCATATAATTGAAGTCCTTTTCCCCTGTCAACTCTGAATTTGAAGACCTTTCCTTCATCACCCACGAACTTGAAGATCTTTTTCTTCGTTGCCCATCAACTTGAACACATTTTCTTTCATCACCCATGAAATTGTAGTCCTTTTCCTTCATCAGCCCTGAGCTTGAAGACATTTTCCTTCATCACCCATGAACTTGAAGATCTTTTCCTTCATTGCCCGTGAACTTGGAGATATTTTCCTTCATCACCCATAAACTTGAAGATCTTTTCCTTCATTACCCATGAACTTGAAGATCTTTTCCTTCATCACCCATGAAATTGACGATGTTTTCCTTCATTACCCATGAACTCAAAGCCCTTTTCCTTCAACAGCGCCAAACTTTAAAACCATTTCCACCATAAACTCTGAACTTGAAGACCTTCTATTTCATCATCTTTGAAATTTAAGTCCCTTTCCTTCACAGACCTGAACTTCTACTTTGCTTCATCACCCATGAACTTGAAGACCTTCTCCTTTATCACCCATATACATGAAGTCCTTTTTCTTCATTAGCCCTGAACTTAAAAACTTTTCCTTTATCAGACCTAAGCTCTACAATTTTTACGATAAACCCTGAACTTGGATATATTTTCCTTCATTAGCCCAGAAACTTAAAGATCTTTTCCTTTATCATCCCTGAACTTGAAGACCATCAACTCCAGTGGACTTGGTCTACCGTACTTCTAACCTTGAACTGTGATGCAGGCAGCATTATGTTCGTTAGTCTCATGTAAAAATGTGAACACACCGTTACAATATGAACTTGCACGAATTACAGTGGTGTAGTCAAGCGGTCTCATGTCATTATTTTTTTGCTCTGACTTTTTCGCCGGCTTACTGGCTTATGCAGGAAGGTTTTTATAATCTCACAAAAACGATTAATAAGATTCGAAATCCGGGAATTCAGTTTATCAGATTGTAAGCAGGTTAGTATATTTTATGGCAAGCAGGAACCTTAACTTTTCCAAATTTTCCATCCAAACATTACCTTCGATTTTGTTTGTGAATTTGCATGGCGATTGCACGAGTCGTAGAAACGACTCATTCTCATGCGACAAATGACAACTGTTTTCAAATGTTAAGCAGGCTTTTGGTGTGTTCGTACCGGTATCGAAGTGATCAATGATGCTTCCTTTGAAATACCGGTAGAATAAGGATAGCATTCCAATCTGACTAAAATGTGTTCTAAAGATTGCAACCCTTTACTAAGACAGGGGAAACTATCAAAGGTATCGCCCGCTTTTGCATAGAATCAAACCATGTTTTTTTAATTTCTGTATTTTGGTGCTCCAGACCAGATGTGGCTGCCAAATTTACTCTAAGCAAACGGTCAGCAAATGCGTAGGTGCCATAACGTAGGTGCCACAAGCAAAAATAAAAGCGCGAGCCGATATCTGTTGAACCGAAAGCGATTATGTGTTGTACCTACTGTCACACGACGCTATCAAATATTTCTTCCTATTGTAGGAGAGGGGGTAAGATGTAATACCATTTCTTTGTACTGAATCTGTCAACTTGACATCTATCATCTGCCCGTTTAGGCAACCCCGTAATTAAAATGACCCCTTTCTTGTTTACGGCAGAGAGGGGGGTCGCATATCGCCTCGGCAGCGATTACGGCATATTACGGCGTATAACTTTGAACTTCGAGCGCATCAACTGCTTAGGTATGACAGGTCTGATGGAATCGTATGGAGAGCGTTATTGTGCGAGCGATGATTTTTTATCTTCGCGTGTAGAACCCGTCATAATGTATCTGCGGGACCTGTACTGTACAATACGCCCAGCTTCTGAGAGACTAGGCTTTGATGGAGCCTCCGACGTAGATTGTAGATCTTCGCTGGAGTTTTTGCGGACTGAGCTTAACATCGACAAATGAAGGTAGGCAAAATAGTTTTCTGTGTCAAGAAATCCCACCCAAAAAAGCCTCCGCCACTGGCGCGTGCTGCAAGTAGTCGTGACCGATCAGCTCATCCTATTGTATGCTAAATACTAAATGCCTACGTCAGTAATGAGCCCATCGGTCGTTAGGCTCAGGACCCGCTCGCCGCTGCTATTCCTAGTTCCTACCTCCTTCCCAGGACTATGTTGAACGAACTATAGAGGATGGCAATAACAAAAATAATTATCATGATAATGTACAGAAATATTATTATAAAATGTTCGATACCTTGAAAGCACTCAATGGCTATTGTTCTTATTTATTTTATGTCAGAGACAAACAATGTGGAAAATTCACGACAGGAATCATGAACGAACGAATCATGAACTTGCCACTAAACATATTATTATCTATAATTACGTCATTTTTAAAAATAAATGAAATTATTCGTTCAAAAAAGGTTTGTGGTTATTTGGCAGCTGGCAGAGGTTAGCAAATGCACTTTTGATACCTACTAGTCAATACGTGATAAATTGTTTGCTAGGACAATTTAGAAATTTGCAAAAAATCTTTACTTCATATATGTAAGTACCTAAGTATATACAATGAAATGTGTATTGATAATGTAGAACTCGTACGTGTATTCATAAACGTATTTATACCTATTGGTATTTTTGTATGCTTTAATTACTATTTCACACATATCCATTATATAAATTCAATGTTCACAGTATTGAACTTTGCCGATTAACGATCTGGTTTATTTTTAATTTACCTACTAATAGTTACACTGTTTATACTAATTTGTACACTTACTAATGTTACTATTTCTTTTAAAAGCCGTAAAAAGCATAGATAAATAAATAAAATAAATACCTACTACAAAATTATATTGTCAAAATATGTGTCTACAATCAAGATTTTTAAAGTATGTACCTACACCTACATCATAAGATTATCTTGAAAAAATAAATGCTCTTTCCGGTTACCGGTTCACGTCCTGGCTTCAACCAGTTTTTACCTCCGGAAATCAAAAACCAAGATTGATTTAACAAACATGATATAATTCAAATGCACAGCATTCAATACAATAATAAAATAAAAACTTGTCTAATAAACATTTGAATTAAAATGGTAAAAAATAATCAGAAAAATCGAAAAAATATTTTACGACAAAATTATTAACAGATTGGATGACCCCTGTATGACGAAATTTCAACAATTGGGATAATTTATAAGAATATACTTATTTTCTATTTTCTGTGGGAATCGAAAAAGAATTATAGAAATAAATGATTAGGGGTACATGCGTCATAGGTCCTAAACGAAGGTAAATTTGCACTTTATAATAAAACCAATATATTTTTTTCAAAGTTCCTAGGCACAATCAAAATAATTTTCTTAATTTTAACAGATGGCGGGCAGCGAACAGAAATTGGTGAAAAAATTCTGATTTTGGGTAGGTACCTTTTATTATGCTTATTTTTGTGTTTGTTTTATTATTATTTATACTTTATTTCTCGCCAGATAAATGAAAGTATGATTTGGAACTGAATTAGAAAACAAATTTGCAGTCATAAAAATAGATTAACCGACTTGTGGTTCTGCCAATCATGGGTTTACGACTCAATAAAAATTTCAACCATAAAAATATACCAGTCCATCTCTAAATTGATTTTGATAGCACAATTCAAATAACTTAAAATTACAAGGACAATAATACTAGACTACACGTGTAATATTATAATTCTCATCGTTAAACCGCACCCTCTAGAACTCCTCTGACGAAGTGACTATGAGGTCCCTACCTCCTTAGGCTGATAATTATTGAGAGAGGTCACCCAGCCCCTTCCTAGGTCAGGCCTGGGGTTCAAATCCGAGCCGTGCAGGAGTAACCCGGTGACATTTGAGCGCATTCGAAGATCAAATGGTACAATGAATTCAGAATGGTAATTATATTATTGAAACCAGACAATAGGACTGAATTCGATTTTGAATAAAGTGGTTTATGTGACGTCGATGACAAAAGGGTGTAGTTCAACGGTGACCGACCAACTCAAAATGAAACCAACTCGGAACCAACTCAGAAAGGTCATTAAAAGTGATGATAAAAAAATATTTAAAAATTGGTTAAATCGGTTAAGTTAGGAAGTTAGGGTTACCTACTATTTTGAAATTATTTCTAGAAGGTGATCAATTAGAAGGGGAAGTACCTGGCTATTCAGATCTGGTCACCAAACACGGCTAAAGCCATTTCAAGCAACGTTTCAATTCTGAATCGTGGTCTTTCACCAGGGCGATTCTGAGAGTATCTTCCACTCTGGAATGTGCGGCAAATATACTATATATTATTTTAAATGAATTAATAATGTGAAATATCACAAATTAATCAAAATTCAATTTATTTGCGCACGCAGGGTTTGAACCCGCGACCTTCAGAATGTGAGTCGAGATTGTTACCTCGGGACCACGGAGGCCGTCTTAATGGTGATTTCATTCCCAATTCATTCCATTAAAACTAAAAAATTGCGTTCTGTGTCTGAACTCCGGTACAATGAACTCTTAAAAATTAGTGAGTGTTTGGAGGATTTAGTAAAGCGATAAAATACCTACTTATAATATTTTTCGTGATTTTTCACCAGTCAGCTCTAGCACATGAATAAATTCCAGAAATAATTTAATAAAAGATGTTTAAATATCCTTACATATTGACAGACTGCACAGCGAGAGATCAGACGTGACGTCATCGTTCCAGTACGTTCTGTGCTTTCCGTTTTCATACAAGACGTGTGAGAAGGAAGAGGACGATCGTCGATGACGTTCGTACGAGCTATCGCTGGGAATAGTAGAGTTCCTAATTCTCAATTGGTTGGATGTTAAGCGTTAAATCCCCACGGTATTTTAAACACCCAAGGGACACCGCTTATCTGCCGAGATCGAAAACCCGCATGGCCAATAAAATCGTTACTAATATGCTAATTGAACAAGTCTCTCATGCTGGTGGCAGATTGGACGGAATATTGAAAGATACGGCACTAGTCGCTGGCTGATTCTTTGCGGCATGCGATTATATAATATTATTATATTATAAACATTAAACAGTGTGTGAACACGTTTACCACATTCCTGTAATTTAATTGCGAACTAGTGATTTGGCCAAATGGAGATATCCATCAGTATTATAATACAGTGGTGTGTGTTAGGTGGTCCTCCCATGAAAAGCAGTCGAATAAACAATCGACAAATACCGAGTGCTGTAGAGACGTGAGAAATGTTGCGCGATGTGAGTTGCATGATCTTTGCACGCTGTAGTTATGCTATGTCGCTTGTTGCTCAGTAAACTGTAAAAATCTGTTGTCGGTAGATATTGCAAATTGCTGTTACCGGTTTTACGCTAATTACATCTTATCATCTGTAGTTTGTATTTATATAGGCATGGATGCCTCTAGACTTCTATTATAAACTGGAGATTGATGTCTTGCTCCATGTCAACATTTAAACAATAACAAACGACTATGAATCAAATGAATCACCAAGCGACGGCGACATTGTGATATTATATATGTGCATAAATAATAAATTCTTAAGAATATTACGAAATTATTCCTAACTAAAATAACTAAGATAAAAATTATAAATAAAAGTTCTTTAAGTGATATCGGTGGTGTCGCGATAAATATCGAGTGCCCTCTGAAACCTGGTATCGATAGCTGTTTACATGAATTACTTTGTATAGCTCCCTCTCGCCCCCCGACCCGTTTGCACTGATTGCAGGCCCCTATACAAATATATGGATCTATGGGCTCTCAACATTCCGGACTCGGGTTTTGTCGATTCTTTATCGACCCATGGGACGACAGCCTTAGTTTCTATAACGACACTGCGATACCCGCGCTTATGGGTATTTGAGACGGTTCCATGCCAACTCAGAATGAAACCAACATAGAACCACCTCAGAAAGGTCATTAAAAGCTATGAAAAAATAATTTTAAAATAGCCGGTAACCCTAACCTAACATAACCTATTTAACCATTTTTAAATGTTTTTTTATCATCACTTTAATGACCTTTCTGATGTGGTCTGACGTTGGCCGGTCACCATTTGAGACACAGCAAAGAATGCGATGGCATGTGTCTCAAATGAGACCATTGAGTTTGGCATGAAATTGAAGAAAGTAACGATATGTCAAATGGTTTTAAGATTCAATTAAGTAAGCAAGATCGTTTTAAAACGTTGACGCTATGTCATATTTCGTTATCAAGTATGTGTAGTGTACTCGTATATGTAAAATAATTTATTCTGAACTGCTTAAGCTTAGCGTAATCCTCACTAATTCGCATGCTTGTAACTTGTAATAATATACTTATGTCTTGGAAACTATAGCCGATTGGAAAACCCAGCAAAGCTCTGAGTCACGGGTACGAGGAATCAAAGTAGATTTACAGTGTTATTGTAATACGTTATAATCTCCTATCGTATCCTGCTAGCTGCTAGCCTGGTGCAGTTCTAAAAAAACATTATGAATTTTATGAATACCTACATAGTGAATGGTTTGCATAAAACTAATAAAATCTATGTCGATCTTGCTTGATATTGTAAACATGATTTATCAGTTAAAAAAACAATAACAATGCGATATGTATGCACCACCCCAATCAAGAGTACTTATGTCTCGGTGAGTCCGGTACATCAGGGGGCACTGTAATTTTGGGACTTGATTGTAGGAGTGCGGATGAGATTTATTCAGCTGAAACATAGCAAATTTATTCCAAGCTTTATGGCATTATAACTTATAACTAGAGATGGCAACATTTAGCATTGATTTTCAGATTTTTTAGCATTAACAATTGGAAATTTAGCGTTTTATAGCATTTTGAGGCATAATTTAGCGTTTTGTAGCAAAATAGAAAAAAATGTATTTCCTGAATGTTTTTAGCGCATATTTTAAGTATTTTTGGTAAAATATATGTTTAACCTTCATTTGCAAGTATTTCCATGTGAAAGATTATAAATAATTAATTTTAATATTAAATTAATAAGGAAGGAAACTCTAAGTACGGGTCGAACACAAACACAACTAATGCAGATTGCGATTAACATCAATAGGCGTAATTTATTTCGCACAATTTGTGTAATATCAAAAAGCAATTTTAGCCTACAGTACAAAAATATTAAATATTTACACATAAAATAGTAACAAAATAATAAAAAATCGTAGGAAAGGCTTCCAAAAATGAAATAAAATAGGCATAATACTTTTCCCTGCACATTCACATGAAACTACCTTCCTTATGCATTTTTCTCAATTCTTCTTTAGTTGTACTGGACTAAATATGACTGTATTAGCTTCTCCGATTTGTATGGTTCTTTGACTTCTGAAATACGCTATAAGGGTTTTCCCTACATCGCCGAAAACCCGAGCTTACGCACACAGTCGGGGGAGCGCGAGCTGAAGTTAGAGATGATTTTTAATCACTTATTTCCGCTGATAAATATCGATTTTTTGAAATTCTCACATATTATTTTAATACCCGGTATTTTTGGGAAATTCACGCCTATTTCGCTAAATAGAATAATTTCGCTGAAATACGGCCTTTTCGCTATTTTTTCGCGTTTTTCGTTAAAACGAAATTTTGCCATGTCTACTTATAACATAGAGTGATCATCGTGTACCCATGTGGAATCTGGACTTTGGACACTCCAACCTTCATTAGTTGATTAATTTTCAAGCAATTCCCGCAGAAGAATTTGACTTGTATATGCATGTATAACCAGTAACATTATGGTATCCTCGATATGTTAGGGAATGTTGTAGGACATATGGAAATAAAAATGGCAAGGAAAAAAAAAGAGAAATTATGCCAAGAAGTATCTTATTAAAATCTAGTAACTAGACAAATCCAAAGACATTACAAGCAAATTCTGATCAGTGAACCTCACACCAAGAATACTGGTGTGAGAGTTTCTGGGAATTTCATAGTCCGGGTAAATACGTAAATCCATTCCTTTACAATACTCTACATCATTCATCTTCAAAGCATACTGGGTTAGCGAGGAGTTTTTTTATGATTCCATTAGATCCTAAATACTTATATTAGGTTGGTACAGGTATTTCCCCTTTTCCCCAACTACCAATGTTGACTTCATTGATCAACACATTACATCTGGTTTACTTCTAGGCAACTGTTGTTTACAATCTGCATTTTAAAATCTATTAATCCGGCGTGCAGCGTGGCAGGATGTAGACAGAATTCAATTGAAGTCTGATTATTTGGATTCGGAAAACATACAAACAGCATTCAAAGGTGAAACGTTACGATTAACGATTCTCGCGCGGAGGTCAATTGACTTATATTGCGTGAACTAATTTCGGAAGTTCTATGATCTAGGTTAGTGGAGTTTGCAAAACTTTGGAAACAAAACAACTCTGCCATTGCGCATGAAAGCTTTATTAGATGATTAACATTACCCACACAGAATTCAAAATTTACATCTCTGATGCTTATAGTCTGTTAATGAAGTAATTTGGGGAGTTTTTAGGATCCAGCAATTGCGTGCATTTAACTTCTTTTCTGTCTGGAATTTCAAGGGCAACGCAATTATTTTTATCTCTCGACGACATTTTGTGCATCATGAGAGATGAAGATTTGAGGTAAGTAATAATGAATATTATTTTCAATAAATAGAGATGACGTCATATTATTTATGTTCCTTGAAAAAAATGTTTTTATAAATTTCTGGACGAGACCGGGGAGTAAAAAAAACATTATTTATGCTTTTTGCTCGATTCCCTAAATAAGAATATTTTTGTTAGAATTTTCCCAGTATAAACCATTTCACTTTGAAACAGGGAAAATCCTCGTACTTTGAAATTGTTCCTTAAATCGTGGAAAAAACCAAAACGCATCTAGCACACCTAATTAAGAATGCAAATGAAATCTACAAAAACCCCATTTACAGAAATGATGCGATGGGTCGAAGCTCAATAGTTCTTGGTATCCGGTTCGAACGGTAACATGAAAACCAAACGCCGAAAACCACATTAACTTATCTACTTAAAATATTTAAATACCTAAATTAAGTTAACTAATAACATACATAAATACAAACTTCATCACAATCTACACATGGTGTTTAAAGCTCTCAATGAAATGGCTCCACCCTATATCTCTGAATTGTGCATTCCGGAAAACATTGGTCTAAGGCAGTCAACTCTTAGATCAGCGACATCATCTGCAATCGGAAGATTGAAAGAACCTAAGCGAAATCCGAACACTAATTTAGGTGATCGTGCATTCGGAGTATCCGGCCCTGAGGCTTGGAATAAACTTCCTATGGAATTAAGATGCATAACCAGCCCAACAGAATTTAGATCCAAACTTAAAACTCACCTATACACTCATTTCCATAAATTCGCTATTGCTATCCATCTGTTGTTGAGCGATGAATTATCTTATTGCGGTTGAGATCGACGATTAAATTCAATCATTCATTTAAGATACCTGTGCTTTTCTTTAAATACAGTTAACCCATTAAAATCATTTTCACAACCGTGTTATAAAATTGTAATATTATGTACAAACTTCCTTCTTCTTCTGGCGTTAACAATATTAATATTAAAAAAGGGTATAAAATAATTTGTAAAATGTGTACAATAAAATATGTATGTATGTATACATGTATATATAAAATCATCAAACTGCTTCGACTTGCAGCAATAACTTTCTTCTCTGTCTGTGCCTATATCGGTAGAGTTTTGTTGATCACTTGGTAATATTAGACACCTTGCAAAACTAAAAATATTAATTGTTATATGTAAATACCTATTTTAATTGTAAATCTCTAATTTTAAGTCACATTTGTAAATATATATGTATGTCACTAGTTTTCAGTCAGTAGTAATAAGTCTTAGTCGTAAGTCACTAGCTATGTACATATAAGTCTTAAATGTAAGTACCTAGTTATAATTTTGAATCTTAGTTGTAAGCCTACCGTATTAATTTTATTTTATTGTATGCTTATATGTACAGCGCCCTTGAGGTGATTTTTCACGAAAACGGCGCTTTATAAATCAGCCAAATATCATTATTATTATTATTATTATTACACGTCTGCCCTGATGATTAAATTATACTGTAACGCTGTCCGAAACGTTTGCTTAAGAAAAAGGAAGCGCAACACCGCATAACAGACCAAAAGTTAATTTATCACGATAATACTTTTTGCACGGAGTATTTTCTGACCATCTTCCTGAAAATAGTTCATTTTGGTTAACAGTAGGTACATATTTATAGGCAATATCCGTTAACCTTGGTGATTTGCCGAAGAAATTAATTTTTTACTTCCTTTACTAAATTTATCGTCTCGTCCTTGCGTGAAACTCGTTTTCATTTCGTTTCCTGCAATAAGCACTAGCAAATATATCTGAAAATTTTGTGAGCTTTGTTATAAGTAAATGTTGGAAGAAAAAAATCTTAATTGTATACATTTTTATTAACACATCTTGTGTGCCTGGTTTACTTAATAAATTTCCTCATCTCGTGTAGGTACTTTATTTGCTTCATAAATTTCCTCATCTAATATTGAAAACATGTTTGACCTTTAGATTCCTGAAAAAGAAATGGTGTTATATCTAATACTCAGACCGGCAATCATAAATTGTGAGATTATTAGCGAAAAGAAGCATTTGGTTGAAGGTGGTCTGGATAGTACAGCTGGCAAATTAAGTATTCTTTACTAATATTGGTGTGAAATTTTTACCTGTATATTCAAGAATGTCAGTGGTGGTATGGTTATATTCGGTATTACTGATAAAATAAATTGATACATACACTTTTTTCTTCAATTATTGCAAATACATTTTATGGCGTCATTTTAATTTAATGAAAATAAAAATCTTTTATATGTGTACATTTATGACTATTATTTTAACTAAATGATGGTGTACAGAGTGTTTAATTTTTTATGTTTGGTTAACACAATTGGTTGAAAAATAATAATATATCGTTAAAATTCGAATGTCACAAATTGAATGCTCAAGGCTGCCCTGAATTTCGTAGGTTAGAAAATACTAACAAGTTCGCCGTACACATGTGGCCAAACAAAGCGAGGAATCGGTAAAATAAAAGTTGCGGAGACCCAACGAGCAGCAGACAGCTGATGTGGCTGGGTAAAAACTTGAATTGTGCAGTTGAGGAATCGCTTCTATATAACGGAGCTATCAGTGAATATTTATTGTTTGTTAGGTTCTCTTTTGGCGCCTGCCTGGAGTTTGTAGATATAGGTATAGATTTTCACTTAATAAAAGAAAAACTATTACATGTGGTAATTTCATAAATTGCAGTAAGTGTTCAAAGTCACCAATATAAACACATTATTTAAAAGGCGCTTTTCACAACATTATTGTGCATCGAAGTAACGTTTCAACTATTATCACAGACATTATAAATTATGCATACACTCGTATTCGTGCTGCGTTATTTATCGAGTAAATATTGTGTACAAATTCAATTTTCGGTAGCGACATACTGAGCCTAGGTGGTCATGCAAATAAAAATACCACAGTGTTAAGTGTCGCGTGTTTACTTGCTTAATAGACAAATAGAGATAGACTTAGGAGTGGTTTCGTTACTTTCAACACAATCTTCATAATATTATCTACGTATATTCAAATGCCTAGATACTGCCCCAACGGGCATCTTGTTCAAAATCGCAGATTAGGTTGTTCTTGGTGATGTTCGAATTTGTCTTATCTTTTTTTTCATTCTAGACAATTCATCTCACACTTTGAACCCTTTGTAAACCAACATTGTATATGCCAGCTTTCGTTTTCTCACCCTCTTTGAATAGATAACAGTATTGATAAGAATTTTATTGACAACTTTTAAAATTTTGTATCTAGCTGAAGAAAGCACCAAATAAGTGATATTTCAGAAAAATAGCGTTGTCAAAATTAATAAAACTTTTGAGAAATAATGAAGCGAAACTTATAATGGTTTTTCTACTTATTCTAGCAATATTTGAGTATGAAGGTGGCCCGGTAATCTTCCTTACTATGTAGTGAGGCTTGTGCAGTAACCACAATAACATGTTTAGACCACATCATCCAATAATTCCACAAGAAAGATGGCGTTAATTTTAAGATTTCCAATTCGTCTCTGATTAAGATGTCATGGCTTGTATTGAATTCAACATCTGCCTGTCCAACGAAATTTCTATTCTAATTGAATTCCATCAAATTTCAACAAAGACCTTCGAAAGTTAGAATCTCACCAACAAAATGTGTACATTTTATTTTGCAAAATATTAACCTAATCTAACAGAACACTACTACAGGATGTAATATATTCTAATTCAAGGTTACGACATGTGCAAAATCCAAATATACCTACTTAGTAACAATTTTATACCTGTTTTGAAGATTTGTTTATTTTTATGACCCTGCCCGCCGTGAATCTGTAAGCATACTAAATACGCAATTTTCGATTTTTTTTTGTGAATTCCTCTAAAGAGTTCCAAATGCTCCCGTCTGGAGCCAGTGAGACTACGGCATCCCCAATTGGGGTATGTTGTGAGGCTGAAGATAAGTGAGGAGGGGAAAGAGATGGGGAAGATGAAGGTGGGGAAGAACCTGGCTATTCATATATGGTCACTAAACACGGCTTAAGCCATTTCAAGCAAGGTACCAATTCTGAATTGTGGTCTTACATCAGGGCGATACTGAGAATATTTTCCACTGTGGAAAGTGCCGCAAATATTCCTTATATTATTTGAAATGATTAAATTGTGAAAACAATCAAATAAAATTTATCTGAGCATGAGGGGATTTTAACCCGCGACCTCCGGATCGCTAGTCGAGAGCCTTGCCCCTCGACTAGCGATTATTATATTACTTATGTAAAAAGTATTACGGCTATTACCTACTGAATAATATTTCGTAAAAATCATTCCTCTTCTAGAACATTATTAGCCTTATATCGATGGATAATATGTGCCTTTCTAGTAGACATTTTGTAGGAATTTGGAGTTTCTGTGGAGATAATTTACTTAAATCAATAATTTTGCAAATTCGATAATTTTAATAAAATTTTTCAACTTTGTACACAACTTATAGTACAAACTTGTATCCAGTCATCGATTTTCAAACTAATCAGCAAATTTAAAAAAGTAGAATAAAGGGTTCTATGAAAATCGATTCACCGACAGTTGTGGCTCCGGGCAGGTAAATGCAGATATAAGTAAACCGACTTTGGTTATTGGTTATATTCTCTTTGCATACTTACTTGAAGAAATAATATTTTAAGGGATCAACTGTCCATTAATATGAATTTATCTCACGCTGCGTCTTTAGTCTAATTTTCGAAAATTGTGTAGGTATACCATCTCATCAACTTTAAAAAAAATTATGTTTGAAATGCTGTTGCTTAATAAGCGTTAATTGGATACTAAATCAATAAACACAGGTGCGTTATAAATATGTAAAAATCCTGTCATGTTATATTTTACTCAAATAAATTGATTAAGATCATTCTACAAGTATTTCGTGTTATTTTTGTAATTTATGATTCGTACGTGCCTAATACTGCAAAATCTTACGGTTTGAGGAAGAATTGTATAGTATTCAAATGGCCTTGAACTTTCATATACATTTTTAGAGAAAAATGTGTTGTCAATGACGCCTGGAGTATTGCAATCTGAATTTCAGCACGCACAAAATTTATTTTAATGTTTTTTTTGCTAAAAATATAAAAAAAATATATTATTTACATCGCTGAAACTACTAAAAAAGACTGGCAACAAAGAAACGTGGATTTATGTTGGCCTTTGGAGCACTGTTTTATTTTTATGACCTGAATAATCTAAGACGGGTCAAATTTAAGCTAATATTATCTTAAAAATAATTACATTCAGCTATGATTCAACTACAATATTGAATGCATTATTGACATTTTTATTCCTTATGATATCTGGTCGGTATAATAATTTAGGAATATGGTCCAAAACGGATCTGTGCTCGAGTTAGTGAAATCAAATATCCATTTTACGATTTTAGTAATCTAAAACTGGTGACAGAGAAAAAATCATCTCTATTCTAATTTAAAAATCGATATTATGACACTTATTATGATACTTGGAGAAGGTGCATGATTTTGTGTATCTGGGAAGTATGTTTACGAGAGATGGGAAAGCTGATAGAGATATTGAAAGAAGGGTTAATGCTGGTAACTTCATTAACGGAGGACTAATGCCGTTGGCGCTAATAAAAAAACTGTCAAAAGAAGTGAAGCTAGCAGTCTACAATGGAGTCCTGGTACCTACCCCGGTGTGTGTCAGTGAGGCATGGAACTGGTAGAGGAAGGATAAAAGTAAACTGAATGCTGTTGAAATGAGATCCCTAAGGCGTTTGTGTGGTAAACCATGAATGACCATGTGAGAAATGTGGATATCCGCAAAGAATGAAAGGCAGAAGTAAGCATAATGAGAAAGGGACCCACAAATGATTTGGGCAGGTAGAGCGAATGAACGAAGAGAGTAGTGTAAGAAGAATATATGACGCAAATGTGAACGGTAGAAGAAGTCGGGGATGCCCGAGGAAGACATGGCACGATCAAGTGTAGGTATCAGATACTTGAGTCGGGCCATGTCAAGTAAGAGTATGTATGAGACGATATATGAATGTGAGTGAAGCAAAGAGCGTGTGCCAAGACCGAGTCGTTTGGCGGTTATTTAGTTAGTTATTATGAAAATTGAAATTTTAATTCTAATAACTTTATACATTTTCTGATAATTTATACACTATTGCAATATTTTACCAATTCGTCTTCTTTTTGACATCATTTGCCATATTTTAAAGATTGAGTAGCTGAAGGTAGACGCAAGGTGTAAGCGATACCACAATCTGATTCACCTGCCTAACAGATGTTTCATGGGCGTATTGGACATAAATGGCTTTGATGTCTTCAGAGTTATAGACTGAGGTAACTTTATAGTGAAACTGGATACCAACATTAGTATGACACGAGACACCGAGGTAAAACACACCGACTTATTCTAACAGATAAAATAACAGGTAGCTGTGATAATGTAGGATTTTTTAGTCACCAGGTTTCGATTGGCGGTAAATGAATCGAATCTCGTGCTGAAAGACAAAATGATTTCCAAAATTTGTGAACCAAACACATTTTTAAATAATCTAAGGATCTGGCCCAAAAATACTGTCACCATCATCATCAAACAGTATTAATAGGCCAGAGATTGTACGGTCGAAATTTAAGAATCGGGCAACGAATGCAACTCTGACCGTTTGCGTCCATGGAGTTACAAATGTACTTTTATAATAGAACTGAAGTAAAGCAATGCCAAAAGATGGGGCCACTTATGTTAACAGATCGCGTGATTAGCATCCCCTGGCAGGCGTAAGTACTACGGATTTGTAATTATCAATTATCATTGTAGCTGGCAGTTATGAATAATAATACCATACCGCTATATATTACATATGACGTCATTCCCTTCACTTTGTCCCGGTAACTAGCTGACACTGGATCACAGTGAATCCGAGGAACCAGCTATTTTTGGAACATTGGAACCAGTTCCTATCTGATTTATAAAATGCTCACTAACACGCAATCTGGGCGAAGCTGAACCAAAATCCGCCCGCAGGGCCTAGCAGCAAAAACCTGCGGAGCGTGTTTTTAACTGCTAGTTGTAAATGATTACGATAAAGTGTAACGTAATCATTATAATCTTAATCGCTGATTATCTTTGTTTCTGATTTCAGTAATTGAACTACATATATTGGCTTTCCAGGTTATCTGCAGCAGGATGGGGAATTACTTATTTTAATACCCGACAACAGAAAAAGGATTTATGGCCACCAGTAGGTATTTTGGTTGTCATTAAAAATCATTTTTGTTCATTCTGTTTAATTCTCGTTTGATTAAATCCATTTATATTTAAATGGCTTTTTATCAATTAATAAAATAATCAAATATTAAATCTAATTATTAATTTTATTATTTTAGTGGTATAATAAATTGTACTGCAGCAACATTTTGCCGATCCTTGGAGTAAAAGGTTTGTCAACCTTAGGGTGATTTCTTTACAAATCGGTGTCATAGACAATGTTTAAACAATAGTAATAATTTGATTTATTTATTTATTGAAAAATAAGAAATACATAAAAACATAAGCTGCACATCTCACTAGGGCATTCCTGTATCGAGATATGCAGTATAATAAAAGAAGATTATAGACAGGGTATTTTTCTTGGCGAATTTTAATTGAAATATATTTATTTATTTTACGCCCTAATGGGCTTTTACATTTTTTTTATAAGTTAAGTAACACAGTACTTTAAAACTAAAACAATAAAGAACATATAATATAATGAAAAAAAAGTAACAACAAAAGCATATAATATGAAATAAAATACATTGGTAAAAATGGTAAGTCTAACATTAAAAAAATATGCAATATAAACAAAATTGCAGAAATTATCCAAGCTATTCATGTCTAGATGTATAAAAGAATTGAAATAAACAATGTTTATTTTATTAAATATGTCAAACCACAAAATGATTGCTTTCTACAATAATGTTTATACTGGTTATTCTTAAGGTGAAATATATATCCTAGATAAGAATATTCATTTCCAAGATTGTGTCTAGTCTCGGAATCGGGGAATTTTGGTAAGAGAGTGTCCTGGTGGTGTAAAAGTAAATATTGTATAAATAAACATGTAGGTACAATCTATTTATATTTAATCAAAGTTTTAAAGGCGAAAATTAAAAGTGTTTATCGCGAAGCAAATTAATAATCCACCCAAAGAAAGGTGTGAAATAGTTAGAAAATCAACATGCATCCAGAATGCAAGTTTAATAAAGGTAGGCCACACAACGTGACTCAACCCAGACGCCGCTGGTTCAAATCCCAGAGAAGGCAAATAAAAACTATTAACCGCATATTATTTATTTCATAGCAGATAGAAAATAATATTTTTGCGAAATATCTCTTCAAAAGCTCTTTACAAAGCAAGAAACTAGTTTAAAACTGTTTTTTTCTTTGCTTTGAATGGTTACATCATTTGTGGGGTTCTCGACCACTGTGCCCATGTTATGGTGGTCGAAAACTATAAAAAAAAGTTATTACGAAAAGCATAACTTCTTAATTATTGGCAAAAGAAATTTTGGAAAAATCGTACATTATAATATATGTGTTTTTAAACATAAGAGAGGCCGTGAAAATGTAAAGAACGAAAAAAAATTAAAACAAAAAAGGTCTGAACTTTCTCTAAAGTTGGTTCAGCTTAACAAAAGTATAGTAACAGTGGCGTAGCGTGGGGGGGGGGGCGGGGGGGGGCGGCCCGCCCCGGGCGGCACTTTTAGAGGGGCGGTAAAATTTCACAATCAATAATCATCTTGTAAAAATTTGGATTGGGGAAGTCGCGGGTTCGATTATCGCGTCAGGACTTAAAAGTTTTTTTCTAGTTTATAGTTTCTTAACATCTTTCTAAAGTTTTATACACTGTTAAAATCAAAATATTAATGACAGACGTTTTGTTTTTATTTCTAACACATACATTATTTTTAAATAAAAATGTAAATAGCAACAGTATCATTTTAGCTCTAATTGATAGTCGATTTGTGTTTTATATTCGCGAAGCTTTGTGCGCCCTGCTGAAAGCGCACAAAAAATTACACTTGTACGGTTTTCTTCCACGTATATATCACGGTGTATATATTTTAAATTTATTATCACAGAAAATTTAAATAGCTGACAGGTTTGTGCATACTTATTCGAAGTGCAGTTATAAAATTCTAGATGCACACTATCTATGTGCTGCCAGAATCAAAGAAAAACCATTTTTATGTTCTGAGTGTAGTTTTAATTCACCGCATACATATTTAATTAAAAGCAGTTTTGTGTTCAAAATGTAAAATTCCAGTTGTGGAGGATTCATCTGACGACACATTTCGAAGGAAAACATTATATTATTTGAAGTGCTTTATAAAATTCTTGCAGAATATTTATGTGCCGCCAGAATTAAAGAAAAACCTTTTTCATGTTCTGAGTGTAGTTTTAATTCACCGCATACAGATTTAATTAAAAGTAGTTTTGTGATCAGTATGTAAAATTCCAGTTTTGGATTCATCTAACGACACATTTCGAAGGAAAACATATTATTTGAAGTGCTTTATAAAATTCTTGCAGACAAGTTATGTGCCGCCATAGTAAAAAAAAAAACCTTTTTCATGTTCTGAGTGTAGTTTTAATTCACCGCATACAGATAAAATTTAAGCCAGTTTATTGTTCAGAATGTAAAATTCCAATTGTGTATTCATCTGCTGACATATTTCGAAGGAAAACATAACTTTTTTAATATAAAATTTTAGTTGCAGACAATTTATGTGCTGCCAGAACCAAAGAAAAAACGTTTTCATGTTCTGAGTGTAGTTTTAATTCACCGCATACAGATTTAATTAATAAAAATCGGCAAATAAATATTTAAAAAAAAAGGATCACTCCCCCCCCCCCTTCCCCTGAAGAATTACCTGTACAGGGGGGGCGGCAAATTTTTCCTCCGCCCCGGGCGGCTGATACCCACGCTACGCCACTGGTATAGTTATTTATAGAAAGTGGGGAATGGTGAATCTTTGATATAAGTTTTATAATTTTGGAACGTTCTGGAAATGATTTTCTGAATAGGAGGGTTTTTTACACTTAACAAGAATTCATTTTTACACATAACAATTCAACGGAGTTAGCGCCGCAGGTAAAATCGCAACCTCATAATAATGACAAAAAATTATGCGTTTGATATCGTGCCACGTGTTTTTGTAACCTTTACAGAATAAATTGGCGCGTTTTATATAATCTTGAACCTGGTGTATATTACACCCTTGTATATTGCATGGCCTCTATTAAATATGCAAACTGATAGCACTATCGATGCGTGGAGACTTTTTTATACCCGCGGTAACACTATCTGTAAATCGATTCCTGCCGTAGTTACTCGTGTTACCATTGGCATTGTGATGTTTGTTGGCGATTTTAAGGGACTTTTATTGATGGAAAAGCCTTTGGTAACTCTAAAGCCTTACAAAACAAAAAGTGTATGAATCCTGTTTTTTAATATTATATATGATTTTTTTTTGTTTAGATACGAAGGTCACTGTCACTTATCCGATAATTGGATTACCAACACCTCAAGTGGCAAGCTACGTTTGGTGACTTAGCAGGGGTGCCCGGAATCATGAGGTGAGGTTTGTCCGTATCTTGGTGGTGGATGAATCTGTCCACAAACTGCGTGCCAGGCCGGATCGGGAGAGACTGGTTGAGCGAGACATTTTGACATCTCCAGCAGAACTCTCTAGGAACATCGCCTTAGGAGGGAAAGATTCATAGGTACGTCACTCCTAGACACACTGACCCCCAGATTTCTATCCACCTCTCACACCTTTTTTTCTTCCCAGAACCTTCTCTCCTTCCTGGCAGTCTGATTAAACGAGATTGAATCGTCGGGTCATCGAATCATCGAATCATCGAATCATCGAATCATCGAATCATCGAATCATCGAATCATCAAATCATCGAATCATCGAATCATCGACACGTCGAATCGACGAATCATCGAATCATCGAATCATTTTAATCAAAATGCTGCCGATTAATTTGCAGCCGCATAGACAAATCGGTGGGAATGTTCCATTTTCATATGTGTTATAATAGCGATTGTTCAATTCTAAAAGAGAAGCTGTTTTCTCTTTCATCGGTTTTTGATCTGCAAAATCGGGAACGAGAAGTGTCACAGATCCTTTTTGGACCAAATTACATAAATTATTTTTCCGGCCAGATAGCATGAGGAATAATAATGCCAATAATACATTAAACATTGTACTTGAATCATGTAATGTAATTATTTGTAAGATAATATTAGCTTAAACTTGACCCGTCTGAGATTATTCAGGTCATAAAAATAAAACTGTTCTCCAAAGGTGAACATAAATCTAAGTCTCTTTGTTGCCAGTTTTATTTAGTAGATTCAGCTGTGTAAATTTTATATTTTCAGCGCAAAAATATTAAAATAAATTTTGAGCATGCTAAAATACAGATGGCAATATTTCAACTCAAGGCGTCATTGACAACACATTTTTCGCTCAAAATGGCCACGAAAGTTCAAGGCCATTTGAATACTGTAAAATTCTTGCTCAAACCGCTAAATTTTGCAGCATTGGGCACGTACGATGAATATTTACAAAAATAACACGAAATACTAGTAGAATGTTTTAAATCAATTTATTTAAGTAAAACGTAGGTAACATTAACAAATTTAGACAGGATTTTTACATAATTATTATGTTCAGAAAATGAATTTATTAAGTTTTTAACAGATACGTGAGAACAGTTGAATTAATATTTTAAGCCGCCGCTACCCGAATTTCTGCCAATTTCTTACATAACTCGCTTACACACGTTAAGTTGTAAAGCTCCTAAAAAATATATGTTATTCTTGAAGATAATATCTAGACATTCCTCGCGCCCAAACGCAAATTATATAAAATTCCTTCGTTAAAAAAAAATCGCAAAGTATGCTCCAAAAATTATTATAAACACGTTTGTTTTAGTTATTTTACAAGTTATATGTATGAAAAAATTCACGGTGTTTATTTAAATGCTGTTTAAGACAACCCCCGCGAGATTTTTGCTCTATTTTAAACTAGTCACAATTTTCCCATCGATTTTGTCGCTTTAAATAATAGCTCCTCTAACATTCGTAATTTCATATCTCTCCATCTTCTTCTTTTGGAGCCCGGTTGCCGCGCCTTAAAAAAACTCGTAAAATATTAACAAAAAAATGAGGGAGAAGAAGGGGAAGGGGGTCTCATTAGGGGCCATCCATAAATTACGTCACACGAATTTCATGATTTTTTGACCCCCCCCCCCCCCGTCCTTGTCACACATCGTCTTATTTATAAGATCACCTTCCCCCTAGTGTGATGTCACATATTTTGCAATTTTACATCTAAAAATGATTTTTCGTTTTCATTTAAGTTTTGCGTTTTAATAATTTAGATTTTTACATGTGACGTCACAGAGCTGAAGACTCCCTTATACCCATTGTCACACAATGTCACACTTCTCTACTCCCCCCCCCCCCCCCCCTACCCCCTTAAGGTGTGACGTAATTTATGGATGGCCCCTAACAGCTCAGTGGTAGAGCAAGACGAAGGTCCCGGCAAGGATAAGGTCCTGGGTTCAATTGCTTGGGATTCGACCGTATCTTTTTATGATTTTTCTGTTTCAAATTTTCGATTGAGAGTCGCTAATAATATCTTCAATTATAATAGAGAAAAATTTAGATATGATTTTGCTTGCAGAGGACGTAATATTGGAAACACTAACACAGCCATAGGCGTCTTATTAACTAAGTAATATAAAACTTAATTGAAAAGTAAATTTTTTGATTGATGTGAATTCTCTAATAAATGCACTGGGATGGAAAATTTGGAATTTTGGTTCCCATCTTTCAATCCGAATATGGTCACTCCATTACATGATAAAGATGGTTCTGTCACCGCCCAGGTATGATTTAGGAAGCAATAATGTTGACAGGTCTGTCAGCTGACGACGTTATCTGATCTGAACCATCAATTACAATCGAAATCATCATCTCAAATCACCCAAATGTGGAGCAGGCTGTGGTCCAGGGAATATCAACTAATTGCATGTGAGCGGAATTTAAAACAGCAATGACAGAAAAATAATTTCTACGAATTTAGTTACATAACCAAAGAGCACTTTACTCTAATATTTACACACTTATTTATCAGAGATTTTTACTTGAAGATGCGCGAATAGAACCGGGAGGCAACTTAACTTTCTAGAGTTAGCACATGATCTTATATCGGTCATCCCAGCTGTGACATCGGAGCGGCGGGGTGAAAATTCTAACCAATAGCATCCCTCGCCCCTAATTAATAAGGGACGAAGCGATGCAGGGATGGAAAGGTATTCGAGATTGAATAACTCTCAATATACTCTCAAAAATAATTAGATTTGTTACAGTAGATTATTTAAAAAAAAAAAAAAAACAAATCTTCTGTATAATTTTTTTTGCACATTAGTAAATGTTCATAGATAGGTAATTTTTACTACTAAATAATAGCTACTACATAAACATTGCGCTATTCTCCACATTAATACACCTTCCAAATGGTCATTTTCGTTTATAGTCGAGGTTAGCAAATTTTACAAAACAATCTTCCATACCTTTTGCAGAAGACATCCGTAAGTGAACAAGACGGAATACAGACTGATCTTCAACTTCAATATACGTTTCTGATACCCAAAATGATGCGATTATATTATATTACTAACGTGCATGATATCGCGTAATATCGATAAAATAATATCTCTTGGATCTTCTGCAGGAAGTTTGATTCTTGATTTTTTTTTAAGGAAAAAAGGTTAGACACCCCGCAGCCTGTGGCCAGGAAACATGGGACGTTTTTTCAACTAGCCAGATAAGTTATTAGTGTAATTGGAGCCTAGAACAAAACTGTTTCGATTTGCATAATCTTTGAGTATCGTAATCTGAAACAAACTGACAGATGGAAACTGATATATCCGACGTATAGTGAGTAACAAATATTATGTGTATCTAATAATTTGTGTGCGTGAATATTATCGTAATCAACAACCTACTTGCTTAATTTTATTTTTTATTTTTTACAACTGCGTTTAAATAAACATCAAATTTCTAGGACATGTTAGGAAATGCAGTTTTCCTTATTTTAAATTTATTACACTGATTGAACAAAGAACAAGAAAACATGAACTAACGTTATGATAAAAATGAAAGACGCAGCCATACAAAGAACCATAGAAAATTATAAATAGATATGTTGGTGCTATGTTGTGTCTCCTGACAAGATAGAAAAAACTTGGTAAAATAAAAGCAAGACAAAGTAGCGACACTACTGTCACAATTTCTACACTCAAATGGGACTATGCTTGGCATGTGGCGCGACATACGGACAGATGGAATACAATCGTGGTTCAATTGTATTTTTGTCCGGGGAAGAGAAACGGAGGCCGCCCAAATTATTATGAGTCGACTTATGCCGAAATCAGATGGATAACCAACAAGAAATAGCAAATCTGTGACAGTTGAGGGACGCCCATGTTAAAAAAATGCCCGAAAGCAAATGGAGAAGAAGAAAGCAGGTTTATTGCAATTTAATATTTTAAAATTAATGATTAATAAAAATGATAAAGTAGTTAGTGTTACTCAAATAAACTAAATAATATTTCTTCAATCTTTGCAAAATCACTTTGTGGTGTCATTTTTAATTAAATTAAAACAAATAACTTTGTAAAACACCACTATTTAAATATTTAGAGGTAATTTAATAACGGTGTTTTACAAAGTTATTTGTTTTCATTTAATTAAACTTATTACGTTTAACAAACTATTATAAGCTTTGTAGGTAATAACTTCAACGTAAGTATAATAAATAAATCATTCAGCCATTGCAAATGTTTCAAGGACTGCGTAAGTTTAACAAAAAGGCATAAAAATCACAATAAATATTCTCAGGAATGCAAAGTGGTTTCAAATAGCAGCAATAATGATTGCAATGGATTGTTATGAAGTTGGCTAAAAACAGTCCATTGAGTGGCTATTATAGGCCAGGCCGGTAATCGAACCTCGAACACTTCAATAAAAGCTAAAGTGGTTTTATTTCAGTAATAAAATGCGCTCGTGGTGTTCCTCAAGGCCCGCTACTGAGTCCTACTATATATAAAGATCCGTTGATTTGAAAAGTTCTAGTTGGCACGTAGCGGATATAAACTGTATCCCTCAAGTTAAATTAAGTCTTTATTTACCTATGATTTATAAGAGCGCTTTATCGGTACACTAAAACCAAGTCAAGACAAATGCCTTTCGAAATGTTTATTAAACTCGTTGCATTTTTAATACATTTTAAAGCAGTTGATTATGATCAAAACACAAAGACTCGACGTATTTATGTAGGTATGTCTGGAGTACTATGTATACAAAATAAAATAAGCAGCCTTGTTTATTTTCACAAACGATGAGCTTATGTCAACCTCAACAGGTTTCCACTGCGCTGAAAAAGCAGAGTAATAAAGGGGACGCTTAGATTAGATGAATGAGACAATATAATATATGAAGCTCAAGAGAATCGAAGAAAATCAACTTATTCAAACACTCGTCAGGTACGGTCGATATAAATGAAGAGTATGTACGAGTAAATGCAGCAAGGACGTTCTAACATAAGTTGCGCATTGTTTTCCATATTTTTTGCACACCAAATGATAAATAAGATGGTACGTTAGTTGGACTAATAATAAATATAAATCAATGCTTTTCACCTGTAACAAATTACAGTGTTATTTTAGAATATCATGCAATCGTTAACCACTATTTATTATGCGCCTTATAGCGTGCACTATTAAATTTATATCTTGCAGTTATAGTTGTTGCCTTCAATCTACTATTCACTGCTGTTCACAAGTTCACATTCAGCGGACTGTGTCTATTCCGTACAAGAATTGTGTCGATTTTCGATGCACTAACCGGTTATCGCGTCGTAATCAGTAAATTAGTTTATTAATAGTGTGCATCTACTATAAAGTCGAGAATACGAGTTTGGGCTTGTCTGGACAAACTTATTGAGAGTAAAGCAACTTAGAATAATTACGAAACGCATGAAGACTCGAACTCTCCCTTCAATTTCATTACCACAACACACAAAGTCAAAATAAAAAATTTTAATGAGGTATTTTTTGTGATAAGATGGTGTCATCGTTAATATTATTGAGATGATATAATATTTTGGTAGATATCTTTTAATCTTGACTATAACACACAAAATCTGTTTGGGTGATAGCTCAAGCACAAAAAAAATATATTCCTAGTTATTCATTAAGTTGTAATAAAAATATGATGGCGGCTTTAATACGTTTTTCATTAATTCACCGACTAGTAAGTATTTCGTAAATAATACATGTAATATCTGTAATTAAATGTATTTTACCGCGTAATTAATATCCCCCAAACAGGCTAGCCTAATTAGCGTATCCGAACAAAACCTAAATGCAAGATCACGGAATCTTTTCAATTAACTTAAACCTATAATTAAATTATATAAAATATAATTAAATTAAACTATTTTAATAAGGTGACTTTACTTAGACTAAACTTAAAAATACATCAAAAGTTATTACTTAATAGTATTGTTTTATGTTTCTGCATATACGAGTATATTGCATAAGTAATACATGTTTAAACATAACATATTTAAACATGTATATAGTTCTTATGAAACGCCCATTTTTGTGAAAAGCGAAATGTTGGCAACTTAAAGTCGATAACGAGATTGATAATAGGCAGCATTGACGTATTAAGTATATGAAAGGCAGGAAATTTTGCAATGGGAAACTGTTTCGTACTGGAAATATTATATTGAAGTGGGAAATAATTATGTCGTTGCTTTGTAGAATTGAAATAACATAATTTAATTACATAATAACACGTATTATTTCTAGCTATGCAGGTGTGTAACTATGCACGTATTACTTAGAAAATTATTGTAATTATACAAAAATTAGATATTAAGATAAAACTTTTCTTTATGACAAGAGTTTTAGAGGTGAAAATGCTTTGCGAAAATTTGCAGTCCTGAGTTCACGATTAGTTTTAACTCCTTAATTTCTAGGTGTGAATAAAATTCAGCAATTTACCAGAATTGGATTTCAACAACGAAGTAAGTACTTAAATAATCGTCGAACCGAGTAGGTACATAACCAAAATTCAAATCATTATTGTCAAAGTCATCCATTTTAATATTGGTCAAGTTGATAGGCAATGTCCATTACAAAGTCAATTCTCGGAAAAACATAATTTGTGATTCGTAAGCGACGAACCGTGCCTCTAATTTCTTTACAAATAGCCGACATTGCCTACATTTAGCCATGACCAAGGTCTTGCTCGAGGCACTAAACATAGAAATTACAAACACAAATACATTTGGGTCTCGAACCAATATTCATTATCGAACTTTGATAAGGTGTTTTACGTGTATTTAAATTGTGGTTAAGTGAAGAAATTGTTCAGTTCGAAGTAAAGATTCATCGGGAACCAATTTTGATAAAAAAATTAGATTTCACGACTCGATCAATAACGACTTAAAAATTTTTTGAACCATATTATGCATAATAAGTAAAGGTGAAACAGAAGCGAAAATTCTTATACAATCTATTTTTCAACCCCATTCGAAAACTACAGATAAATATTTTATTTATTTTAGTACTGAAAAATAATTGGTTGGTTGGATTCTACTAATATAATTGATAATTTTCGCAAACCCGTAGTCCAGAGAGGAATATTCTTAAAATTAGGTACCTACGTTTAGTGACCACATTACCTCAGTATTGATTTGTGAGGCGGGTATGGCACCGCCGTCCCAAGAACCATTTATTTGGATAACCTCTGCCATAGGTGACCTCAAGTGCTACCTTTGCTGACTTAGCAGGTTTACGGGTTCACGAGATGAGGTTTGTCCGAGTCTTGGAGGCGGATACGACCGCCAATCAGCTGCTCTGCACGCCAGATCGGGATAGGATCATGATAGGATGGTTGAAGAAGTCCCTGCGACCTCTCCAGCCGGACTGCATTGCACCGACTTGCACGGCAATTGAAGGAATGGATTCATACGTCCGTCACTGCTGGACACACTAACCCCCCAATTTCCTACACACTCCTTATACCTTTTTAGTTTCCCATATCTTCATCTCCCCCCTTTCCTAAAAAGGCCCTAAGCACAGCATCCTGTGTAAAGTAAAACAAAAAAATAAAAACTGTATTTGTCGTACCCATACTCCTGTCATTCCTTCAGTTCCTTTCATTTTAAAACATTTCCCAATGTTGAGGTGCCTTCTCTGACCCCGCGCACTTGGAACTCTTTATCTATGTATAACAGTCGTTGCATGAATCATTTCATTTTCTTATTAAGTACATGAGAGTAAATCAAAGTTAAAGATTTTTTAACACCTTTTCGATGTCCCTGCATTATGGCAGACAAAACATTATATATTACTGTATACAATATAGTCGTGATAATCAGTTTTAACGACATATTGTTTCTACATGCACATAAAAATTATAATTCATTATTTATTTTCCGTCAAGCATTTTTGCACTGACTTCTAATCTTGGTTATAATATGGCGACTGTTGTAAACCGCAATAATTCAACCACAATAGTTTTTAAATAATTGGTATGCACTATTACTAACACGTTCTTGTGAAAATTCGCAGAGAATACGTAATGTTATTGTTATTAGCAACGCCCATACGTACATTTCGGAGCGTGCCATGTCAGGCCGCCGCGCAGAAAAGTCTCACAGCTGTGCTGTAAACCGTCATCTTACTTTCCGTCTTTACTTTGCTGCGCGATGGCCAGAAGTGGCGCGCTCCGAAGTGTACGTGTGGGGGGTACTATTATGTATATTATTTTAAAATGAAATAATTATAAATTTGAAAGATTTACTATAAACGATTAAATATTTGAAAATTTAATGAAGTATGAATTTTTACGTAGGTTAGTCATATTATAACGAGTTTAGTATCAAAACGATTGAAAGATTTGCATGATCATTTTTTATTGTAATAACTTTTGAAGATTTTACCCATCGATACCAGATGTAAATGTCTAATAATAATATTATTTGGATAATTTGCAGAGCGCCGTTTTTTTTAAATCAGTACAAGGGCGCTATGTAATCATTGAAAAAATATAGCTGCAAAAATTTGGGGAAAATTAGTTGAGGATAATATTGTTAATTCTGAATTTTAAACATGAGATCGACAAAAATAACAGACAAAAATTAAGTCCCTATGGGACCTAATTTAACTTTAAATTGTCATTTTCAAAGTTCTATTTTGAAAGGTAATGTTCACCATGTCCTTTTAGTTCTTGCTTATGTAAAAACTGTACTAAGGTAAGGACTACCGATATTCTATTGGATTTTACAATGTTAGGGTTAGCAAAACAATTTCAGGAGTATAAAAATATACTCCTTTTAGACATTCATTTGACGGCTTTTATTATTGAACATTGCTTATATAACCTTGTATCGATATATGTTGACAAGATGTTTAATAATTTCATAGAAATTGCATTGTTCTTCCATCCCGCATAATAAATAACATTATACTTAATAATAAAAATAATATAAATAATAACTTTTGAAGATTTTACCCATCGATACCAGATGTAAATGTCTAATAATAATATTATTTGGATAATTTGTAGAGCGCCGTTTTTTTTTAAATCAGTACAAGGGCGCTATGTTATCATTGAAAAAATATAGCTGCAAAAATTTGGGGAAAATTAGTTGAGGATAATATTGTTAATTCTGAATTTTAAACATGAGATCGACAAAAATAACAGAAAAAAATTAAGTCCCTATGGGACCTAATTTAACTTTAAATTGTCATTTTCAAAGTTCTATTTTGAAAGGTAATGTTCACCATGTCCTTTTAGTTCTTGCTTATGTAAAAACTGTACTAAGGTAAGGACTACCGATATTCTATTGGATTTTACAATGTTAGGGTTAGCAAAACAATTTCAGGAGTATAAAAATATACTCCTTTTAGACATTCATTTGACGGCTTTTATTATTGAACATTGCTTATATAACCTTGTATCGATATATGTTGACAAGATGTTTAATAATTTCATAGAAATTGCATTGTTCTTCCATCCCGCATAATAAATAACATTATACTTAATAATATAAATGTATGAAAAATAATAACATCAAATTGCAACACACCGTGCTTTACACATGATCCCAATGCTAGAGTACCTAGTTGTTGGTATCAAGTAACGAAGCAATTACATTATAAAAAGTACCAAATTCGTGATGCCTATCAAAGATGTAGAAAAAGATCGGTGCTGGATTGTTTCTTTGATGTTCCGTTATTTTTACATTTGAATTGCAGTTAAAATGATACGCATGTAATAGTGACACGCCTAAAAGATGGTACGATTACCAACCTTAAAACTAGGTAAGGTAAAACTGTAAAATATAATGGATACACATAAAATCACGTGTTGAGGACATGCTCTCCAGCACTTTTTGTATAAAATACTTATAGGTAGATACTCGTGGCGGTCCGTGAGTTTTCAGTAAGCTAGAGCGCTAATATTGAAAAATATGACGTTATTGTAGCTGAAAATTAATAACTTTTTTTTAAAATTTCAACTTTTTGTATGAAAATCTGCAGGATTCTTTCAGTCAAGGGATGCGCCGCATCCACATACTGAAAGATCTTCATACAAAAAGATGAAGTTTTGAAGAAAAAAAAATATCATTTTCAGCAACAACAACATCAGTTATATCAAATTTTTCAATCTTAACATGGCGAAATTCACCATTAATCTTTTAATCCATTTAAAACTACTAAAACGATTAAAAATATAAATTTGATTAGAGGACTCAAATTGATTAATAATAACCCCATTCTACATGAATTCAAATCTCCAAACAATTTAAATTTGCGGCTTTTAATGAAAACTTTAGCACATAATTATTGTACTTTTTGTTTTTTTATAAGTAAATACAAAGTGTATACCGCGAGGGTGTCTACATTCAAAAACAAACTTTCTTTGGTATTTTTTTTTAAACCTTGTAAAGTGCATTTAATGTCAAAACGAAACAAGTACTCGTATATTTCTGCAAATCGAAATGTTAAAAAAAAAACGTTCCACATTTTTTTGCGTGGGATCGCGTCCGCAAAGGATGCATGTAATACACATAGGTGTCGTATTAATTCAGTAAATTATGTATTTAGTATGTAACCGAATGGTACCAATCTCCTCACAGAAACGTGGTTCTATTTGAACAGCTGAATTTAATATTTATTATTTTCAAACAGTAACACAAGCAATGAATTTGTATTAATATTCAATTAAAATATTTAATAATCAATCATATCATGCAACATCTTAAAAAAGTAATGATAGTTAATCAGAAAGAAATACATAATATTATGCTAAATGGTTGCTATAAATATATAAATGCAACTTGTGTCTTTAATTGCAGGAAACTGTTTCGTAAGCAAAACAACTATCGGAGTATTTATAAAAATATTGAAAATATTATTGGCTTTCAACTTTCAACCGATCGGCAATTACTAAGCAAGAATTTTTTTAAACTTTGACTCCATCCTGTTTAGAATTTCAAAGACGGGTTTTTCACACGAACGCTGTTTGCTATTTTCGGTGTTAACACGAAATATTTATAAAAACTTGAAGATACAAGTTTTTTCGTGCAGAATTATCAGATTATCATAAATTTTCGTTAAATAATTCTACAGTTGACAACTGAGAAATGTTGAAATCAATGTTTGTACTTGTTGAAAGTCAACCTGGGATTTAACGAAGAACAATTCTGACAAGCGAATCGCACAATTTTAAAATTATGAAGAACTTGGTGGAATTTTTTTTTGCATATTACGTATCTTGGTTTTAAAAAAACTCTCATTCGGTCATTTTTAATATTTATTACAATTTACGAAATAACAAAATAAAGGTAATTTGCATTATAAGTGTATTAGGTAAATGATTTTAATATACAACATCTCCATAGAAAATGGATAAGTCTGTACACCACACGCAATTAAATCAGAAATCGATAACATTATTTTTTTTTTTTACATGTATACCTCACAAGAGTCCCAACTGCTCCCGTCTGAAGCCAGTGAGACTATGGCATCCCCAATTGGGGTTTGTTGTGAGGCTGAGGGTAGTGGGGAGGGGAAGGAGATAGGGAAGAGGAAGGTGGGGAAGTACCTGGCTATTCAGATCTAGTCACCAAATACGGCTAGTGCCGTTTCAAGCAAAGTTTCAATTCTGAATGGTGGTCTTACACCAGGGCGATACAGAGAGTATCTTCCACTCTGGAACGTGGCGCAAATATTTACTATATATTATTTTAAATGAATAAATTGTGAAATACTTAACACAAATTAATCAAATAAAATTTATTTGCCACGCCGGGATTCGAACCCGCGACCTTTGGTGCGCGAGTCAAGCGTCTTACCGCTGCGCTACGCCGGCCGTCAAGACAACATAGAAAGTATTATACCATATTTGTAGGACGAACCTGTTAGTTATTGGTCATGCCCATTGGAAGAGCTTTTGAGTCCCTTGCCAACAAAATTTCCTTAGACTTGCTTTCCCTTGGGGCTCAGGGATTTTAGTTTTGGGGGAGATGTGTGGAGGGTCGTAGGACAAGATAGAAGTTAAAAATATAATCTTTCTTTTATATGTAGATATATACATTTTTTTACATCAGCTCCATCAGATGATACCCCGAGGAAAACAATTTCCCTCGGGGCATACATCGTCTCTGAGAATGATGTGTGGAAGGTCTTTTTAGGGAAAGGAAGTTTTGGGAAGAAAAATAGGTGTGAGAGGTGGATAGGAATCTGGGGGTCGAAGTGCCCAGGTGTGACGGATGAATGAATCCATCCCTCCCAATGCGGTAAAAGACGATGGGTCGAGAGAGTCCGGCTGCAGATATAAAAAGGTCTCCATCAACCAGGCTCTACCGATCCGGCCCGCCACGCAACGCAAATGCCGCCAAGACCTAGACAAAGCTCACCCTATGAACCCTGGCACCCCTGCTAAGTCACAAAACGTTGCAAACCACTTGGGGTAATTCGTAGCAGGGATGTTGGTAATCCAATAGATGGTTCCCAGGGCAGCGGTACCCACACCTGTATCCCAAATTAAAAATTTGTAAAATTGGCATAACATGAATTTATTGTAAAACATGAACATTTTATTAACATATGATGTTTGTGTGTACTTGCTCATTCAAAAATAGTAAAAATATAATTTGTTAATATGCCTTATTACCTACTGTCGATGAGAAACACATTTTGGTAAGGATAAAATAGTCCATACAAAAATAATGTTTACTTGTAAATTTAGGTACTAGTTGTAGGTAAGTACTAAACTCGTAAATATAGATTTTTTTTACAAAAACTCCACACAGGAGGCCCTGAGGAAAATATTTATCCTCAGGGCCTATATCATCGTTGAGGATACTGTATGGAGGGTCTTTTAAACGAAAAGGAAGGAGAGAAAGTTCTGGGAAGTTTAAGGTGTGAGGGGTGGGTAAGAATCAGGGGGTCAGTGGGTCCAGGAGTGACGGACGTTTGATTCCATACCTCTCCCTGCGGTGCAAGGTGATCTTCCAAAAGAGGTCACAAGGACCCCCTCAACCAGCCTCTCCCGATCGGCCTGCCACGCAACTGGTGGGCAGACACATCCGCCGCCAAAACCCGGACAAAGCTCACCCCATGAACCCGGGCACCCCTGCTAAGTTACCAAACGTAGCGAACCACTTGGAGTGACCTTTTTGCAAAAGTGTTGGATCTCCAATAAATGTTTCCCGGGGCGGCAGTACCCATGGCCGCCTCCCAAATGTATAGGCGGTTTAGATATTTGTAGAATCTTACTAAAATCGCATTAAAGCTACCTTTAGGTAAGTAAATTGCTAAAACAATACACAAAAGAACACATTTACCGTATAGGTACTAATTTATCTCTCGATTTAGGAAGTTAGCATTACAATCACGCATAAAATTATTATTTTTGATTGAAAACCCATAATTTATTCCAATATTGTACACAACATACTGTACCTATATTGTCATTGCAAAACAATGAACTTACTTATAAATTCAAATATGTAAATTCAAACAATGCGCTCTCCCGATGTATTATTGATAACACGAAATTCAGTATTCAATCAAAATTAATAATTATATTAATTCCTAAAGATTTTATGTATGATGAATGGTGAATACTCACTTTGATTCAATTATCCAACTCGCTGATGGTAGTTGAATAATAATAAATTCAACTCTGTAATGGTGGATGAACAGTAATTCCAATGGACAAATTACTTTTTTCCGCTTTGAACACAATAAAACATATATTTTTCTCGATAGTTTTTACACATGACATCACCTAGCAACAACTTTGTATCATTATTCACAGAAAAACAATCATCACTATATACAGATATTTTTATAATAACATATTGTACCACTAACTTCAACGTTTTATAACCATACAAAACGATGTAACACGTATTAATTATATAATCTCTCAACGCATTGAATAATCCGAAATGTATTCAAATTCGGTTCACGCGTTCCGAAACTTATTTTATATTCCTGTCATCAATGTTAAACAAGTTTTCAAACTAACCGTACCTACTACAATAATTCACAGAACACGACTTTTTTTAAATGTACTAAAAATACACGGCGTGCACAACAACGTAAATTAAAATATAACTAAAACAAAATTCTTATAAAAATTGTAAACACACGTTGTACATAACTGTCACAACTAGTCACACTTTTGATTTTTTTCTTTCGAATAAAAAGGAACGTTCCCGCGTTAATTTGGAAAGATACTTTTCACATTGTTCTTTTTTTAAATGAAAGCGAACACTCCCGTCAGATATTCGGGTAGGTACTTTTTAAAAACTTTTATTTAGGGATGTTCCCGCGATGTCAACACTCGTTGTAAACAAAATATTGTAAGGGCGCGTTCACACAATGCACGCACGCGACTGCCGCGCGGATGGCCGCGATCGACTGAGTAACGAATGCTGAATGGTTGTAGCATTAGAATCACTATCGCTGCGGGCCCGCACGCACCGGTGGGGGGCGGAAAGATGAAGTTGCAGATGCAGTAATGAAACATTGTGTTCAATGTTGCAATATGTGAAGTTTAATGAGAGGAAAAATGAACGAAGAATTCGATTCAAATAAATCAATAAGCTTTTATTTGCTTTAATCAATAAGGCTTTATATTTTATTATCTGCCCCGAATAGTGTTGAAACTAGTTGGCGTAATGTATGAAGAAAAAAACTTGAAAAATAAGCAATGATTAACGAAAATAATTTATTGATAGTAAATGAATTGGAATCCTGTAGGCGTGGAAAATTTAGGATTTTTTTATTGTTGCCCGGAGCCAACTATTCTACGACATCCCCAATGTAAGGGATGTTGTGGGACTGGCGGAATTCAGACAAGGAAGAAGACGTAAGAAAGAATGGGAGGTGCCGACAATTCCGATCCAGCCATTAAACACAGCTAAAACCATTTCAAGCTATGTGTCCATTATAACGAGGCGGGTATGGGTACCGCCGCCCCGGAACCACTTATTGGATAACCAACACCTCTGCCATTCGTCACCCCATGTGGTTGGCTACTTTTGGTGACTTAGCAGAGGTGCCTGGGTTCATGGGGTAAAGTTTGTCTAGATCTTGGCGGCCGATGCGTCTGCCCACCTGCCGTGTGTGGGCAGGATCGAGAGACTTATCCTCTCCAGCCGGAATCTCACCGCGGTCGGAGGGATGGATTCATACGTACGTCACTCCTTGACACACTAGATTCCTACCCAGATTTCCCTCCCAGAACTTCCTTTCCTTTAAAAAAACCCTCCACACAGCATCCCCTAAGATGACATAGACCCTGAGGGAAATTATTTTAGTCGGGGCCTCATGCATGGAGACAGTAAAATAATCTCTCGTATTGGAACTAGGTGGAAATATAATCAAGAATTATTTTATTATAAATCTCAATTGTTTTGGTCGTCCTCACAATGTATCAAACTCGCTACTCGTTAAGGAACTTACTGTTCTGCTAATGAAAAAAAACCAATAGGATAAAATTTACATAAATTTAAAGCAAAAAAAAATCTTTTAAAATTGTTATAAGTAAAATGTTTGTACCTAGTAATCATATTGTCAGAAATTATGATTGGTCGTAAAATATTTTAAACTAGTTTCTATTCCGTGTAATAAATGGAAACACTATTTTACATGAATTTAGAATTAAACGTACAAAGCTAAACCTTGACCTCCAGATGTGTGTAACTAAATTCCGCGATAAGCCTGTGGCAGGGCCGCATTATCCCGCAGATATCAAGGTTCCGCGTCTCCTGCGACAAAATATCTTTGAAAAAATACCTGCGACAAAATATCCTACGACAAAACATCCCCCAAAAAAATATCTACTAAAACCTAACCTAACAAAAAATGGGACAAAATAATACAGTCATCCTGTAAAGACAATCGAATCGAACAGTATTAATAAGGGAACATCTGCGTGGTTTAATTTCAGAACCCAGCTTCGAGTGCATGTCTGACGCCACGCCATACGCGCCGCGCCACATATTATAACATACATGGAACATACGTGGAATTCCACACAAAGCTACTGTTATAATTCGGTTTCGAATTCAAAAATTCGTCACAAGATGTCGCTACTTCTGTCAGCAGGTCGGATGGGGACGTCTCCCCCCTAGGTATAACTGTTACAAATTTGTGAATATGTAGTATATCTCCGGATATGGAAAGATTGACGGTAATGTGTTGTGTTAAGGGATGTTTAATCCGTGGGATATTTTGTCGGAGGATATTTTGTCGCGGGATGAATACGCGCATTACCCCGCAGATGGGTCTGCACTACAAATTATTTTCTCAATAATTAGGATATATTTGCTAATGAAGAGATAACTGTAGCTATTCAAAATTTTCTAGAAATACACTCAACGATGACTATCTATTGAAAAATTAACTGATTAAGTTCAAGGCTTCTTACCACGATTTTCAAAAAGACGACGAGGAAAAAGAAAAATCCATTAGTCAGGAGAAGAGAAAATCTCAACTTTGTGCAATTTCTTTAATTTTATTTACATTAGCTCACACAGGAGGCTCTGATCAAAAAAATTCTCCTCAGGGCCTATATCATCTTTGGGAATGCTGTATAGAGGGTATTTTAGGAAAGGAAGGAGAAGATGGAAGGGTATGAGGGTTGAGTAGGAATCTGAGGGTCAGTGTGTTCAGGAGTGACGGGCGTATGAATCCATCCCTCCCACTGCGGTGCCAGGCGATGTTCCGAGAGAGCACGGCTGGAGATGTCAAAGGATCTTCCTTAACCATTCTCTCCCGATCTCCCGAGTTAGTGGGCAGACGTATCCGTCACCAAGGCCAGGACAAACCTCACCCGATGAACCCGGGCACCCCTGCTAAGTTACCAAACGTAGCGAACCAGTTGGGGTGACCTGTGGCAGAGGTGTTGGTTACTTTCAATTATTTTCATTTTTATCTCATCATTTCGTGAATGTCGAAAAACGTTATAGTAAAATTTTCTACAATTTAATTAACAACTTCAAACGTTTTTTAAGGTTTTTAGTTAGAAAATGCACAGAACAGCGATTTTCGCAGATTTATATTCATTTTCAAAAAATGTTCGGAAGCAGACCCTCCGTTTTACTGGGGGTTATTTTTTTTACTTGAGCTCCACACAGGAGGTCCTGAGGAAAATAATTTCCTTCAGGGCCCATGTCATCTTTGAGGATGCTGTGTGGAGATTATTTTAAGGAAAGGAAGGACTGGAACGTTGGAAGGAACAAGGTTTGAGGGGTGGGTAGAAATCTGTAGTTCAGTGTGTCCTGGTCATCCGCCATCAAGACCGAGACAAACCTTACCCCATGAACCGGGGCACCCCTGCTAAATCACCAAATGTAGCGAACCACTAGGGGTGACCTATAATGTATTACCCCTGGACGGCCTGGACCCTCCAGGTAGTGCCAGCACCGCAGGTTCAGCTTCGGGGTCTACGTATCCTAAATACGGTCCTGGCCCGTGGTAGACTTTGTATATATTAGTTTATCACTATTTGACTACCGGTTATAATCCGTATATGGATCGTACCAATGTACGTTATTTGCCAGGAATTCATTATTTATCCCGGATGTAAATAATAAAACGTTATATTTTCATTGCGGAATTAAATGTAAAATACTTTATCTATTTGTTGTTCTGTATTATTATCTACTAGCTGTTCCCCGGCATGCGTTGCAATGCCATTCAAATAAATAAATTGATTCTCTCTGCATGTCATTTCCCGTGCGTCCCCGTTCTCTTCCACCTTCCCCGCTTTCCCCCACCCTCGTATCTTCCCTCTTCCCCCTTCGCGAACCCCACCTCCCCCGTTCCTCTTTCCCCTGCCTTTCCTCCCTGCCGCTAAAATATATGACAAATACATGAATACACACATTTTTATTTATACAAATTTCATAAAGCTAAAGCTGACCATTATATTATATGGTCTATATGTTATTCCGATGTGTGAGCTATTTTATTGTAAAGTTTCATTAAAATCCATTCAGTAGTTTTTGCGTGAAAGAGTAACAAACACACATACATCCATACAAACTTTAGTGTTTAATAAAATAATGAATAAAGATAATTTAGTAAGATATTGGTAAGGTATTAAGTTTAACAAGTCTGTACATAAATATTTTGAATTTTCACTCTGTCTGTCTGAGTTTGTAAAAGTCTAAAACTCTAGTTCAATGAACTCGGAATTTGCTTTGAATTTAAGTTCAATTAAAAATTTGAACTAATTTTGTAATGAATTCAGAAAAGCGATAAAGTACCTTATATACTTTTACATTAGCTCCACACTGGAGGCCCTCAGGACAATAATTCCCCTGATGGCCTATGTCATCTTTGGGGATGCTGTGTGGAGGTTCTTTTTAGGTCAGGGTAGTAGGAGTGGTTAGGAATCTGGGGGTCAGTGTGTCCAGGAATGACGGACGTATGAATCAATCCCTCCCATTGCGGTGCAAGGCGATGTTCCCAGAGAGTACGGCTGGAGAAGTCAAAGGGACTCTTCAACCACTCTCTCCCGATCCGGTTTGCCATGCAGCTGATGGAAAAACGCATCCACCACCAAGACCCACACAAATCTCACCCCATGAACCCAGGCACCCACTATAATATCGCGTGATTTTTCACAGGTCTGCGCTATTTCCCTTAAATAATATAAACTATAATTTTTTAGATAAATTGTTGCACAACAGATTTGTAATGCAGGGTGATGTTTTATGTGATTACAGCGTAAGAAGTTAAACTAGACAATTAACATTGATATCTATGACAATTAAACACAATTTAATTTTTCACATGCACCCATCCACTGCTGAGAAATTGACTTTACATAAGAAATTCACTTTATATATTTGATATAAGACAATAATTTCTTACACAGTGCTTGCTATACGCGTAAGTTGGTGAAAAGCGAGGGTGCTGTCATCCACGATATAACTATACTAGGTGTGGTTATTAGATTAAAATATAAAGATCTAGCGTTAGTTCATGTTTACGCCACCGCCAACTTATACGTGCAACATTGTACATTTGGTATGATTATGGTGTATTTTTTAAATTTTTACATTAGATACAAGTTTAAGGAATACTCTTGCCCTTGAGGTGATGTTTTACAAAATTGGCGCTAGACAAATTAACATCTTATTATTATTTTGTCCAGTCGTAGTATCGTTGAATTCGGTTCGATAACAATTGATCATGTTTATATTCAATATGCAGTAGGTTTAAGGAAAATACGGTTATACAAAATATAACTAAGTGTCACCGAAGGGGTACGCAGAGAGGACATACCGCCGAAAAACAAACGTATGAATCATATATGTTAATTCAAATGCATCAATGATAAAACTACTTGTCTATATACTGTATGGTGACCCGAAAATTGATCCAGCGACAATTGGCCCTTCGACAGTTGGCCCGCCGACAGTCAATCTCCCGAGAGTTATTACCCAACAGTTGATCCCCCGACAGTTGATCCCCGACAGTTGATCCCCCGACAGTTGATCTCCTGACAGTTGATCCCATGACCGTTGATCCCATGACAGTTGATCCCCGACAGTTGATCTCCGACAGTTGATCCCCGACAGTTGACGCCCTGGTAGCTGATCCCCTCGGCATTTGATCCTCCGATAGTTGATTCCCCGACAGCTGATCCCCCGAAAGTTGACCCCTTGGTAGCTGATCCCCTCGACAGTTGATCCCCCGACAGTTAACTCCCTGGTAGCTGATCCCCTCGACAGTTGATCCCCCGACAGTTAACTCCCTGGTAGCTGATCCCCTCGGCAGTTGATCCCGACAGTTGATCGCCCGACAGTTGATCCTCCGACAGTTGATTACCCGACAGTTGATCCCCCGACAGTTGATCCGGCGAACAGATCCCTTCGATTTATATAGTGATAAATTTATAATAAATATCATTTCGGGGGGCCAACTATCGGTGGATCAACTGCCGGGTAGGGTTGAATTATATTATAAAGTTTTGTGCCGCATGACAAGATTTTTGATAAAATAATTCTATTTCAAGTCTTCATACTTGTCCCACGTATTCCACGTCATATACATCAAGTTTTATACATTTTTTTCAAATCAAGATTGTCCCAACGTTTGTAGGATATAACACTTGCGTCCTAAGAGGTCACTAACGTGTTGAACATCCATGCCAAGTTTTTAGGCAGGAACAAATGCACCGAAGAAACGTGTGTTGCATCTTCGTTGCATTCCGACCATAGGCGCCATCGCCCATCTCCCTCACACACTAGTGCATTTACCGGTGCGTACTTGGAAAACGCCCAGGAGTGGGGCCCGCGCTGAGAAAGGGCCAAATTAAATTTACATTTTTTTTTATTTTTTTTTTATTACAGAAAATAGTTTTTTTTCTTGTTTACATTACAACCTGCAAAGCTACTGCAAGTAGCTTGTCGGCAGGAAAATAGTATGGACAAAAATATAGTACAGTATAAAGTCTTACAATAGAAGAAAAAAATATTGCAATTTAATAAAATACGAGTACATAATAGATAAATAATAATAGATAATAATAGACGGTATAAATAAGTATAAGTTACTTCTTATAATATAAAATTTTTTCATGAACGCTTAACGAAAATTAATTGGAATTGACAAATTGATGGTGGTCTTACAAAAAAAAAAGTGATGCCAAAGTTTATTTTATGAAGTTAGGTTTTAGGAAACAAAAGTTTTTCAAGGTGGTTTTAAAGGGCACACACACAATATTAAATTTTTTTCGATTTTGTGAGTTGGAAGATGGGCAATATTACCTAAAACCGTTATGCAGTCACGTCTACAGTTAGTAGTGAACCGCAGGGGGGATGTACAGCATTTGGTCATTTACCCAAATCATTTATTGATATTCCTATCCTATGACATCCTGGACGGTTCTCTTACAAAGTTAGAGCTTGCCACTTAGTCGAACCCGGAACATTTACATTTTTTTTAAATTCTAGAATGATAAATGCTACTGATTTCGTAATTTTTTTTTTTTTGTATTATCTGAAAAGATGAAAAGGAGGAAAATAATTTCCCTCAATGCCTATGTCTTCTTTGGGAATGCTATGTGGAGGGTATTTTTAGGAAAGAAAGGAGTTGAAGTTCTGAAAAGGAAAAAGCTATGAGGGAAGGGTAGGAATCTGGGGGCCAGTGTGTCCAGAAGCGACGGACATATGAATGCATCTCTCCCACTGCGGTGATAAGCGATGCTGGAGAGATCAAAAGTTAGCAAACATAGCGAACCACTTGGGGTGGCCTACGGCAGAGGTTTTCTAATAAATGGCGGCGGTACCCAAATTGATATTTGATCTATCTATATTTAATTGAAAATGTAAGTAGTACATATTGTTTTAAGCTCGTAATATTTGTGAGAGTTGAGCGATGCCAGCATGACTCCGAATAGTTTATTGTGTAAAAATATAAGCAAATTCTTATTTTAAGATTTTATAAAAGTCATTTCATGAAAATCTCCAGTCCTAATGAGTCCTTAATTCTCTAGACTTTCAAAATAAATATTAACTCAACTTTGGCGTTAATATTCTTATAAATGTAAAACCAACAGTGATGAGGGTAGCAAAGGTAAATCCAGTGTTTTTAAATATAATGTCCTCCACGTGCAAAACCGTATCTACCCCGAGAATTTCTAATAAAGTGTGTTTATCGGAAGTGACCTGCCAGGAAAGTATGTTTCTGTATCTATTTGTAAATAATAAAATTAGGTAGAGCCTAAGAATTCGTAATAAATTGTAAAGCGCCCTTGGATGATTTTTCACAAAAACAGCGCTCTACAAATTATCCAATTATTATTATTAAATCCGCCCCTGTGGTCACATTAAACTATGTAACTTCATGTTGACAGTGTCAATATATTCCAGTTATCAACAAGTCACATTTTTGAAGGGTCTATTTAGAGACTTTTACGAACGCGACATTCCGATATTGCCTACACGTTATTATTATTTTATTATGGTATTTAATTCAATAATACACGATCGTCTTCAGTCTAGACTTTCTAATGATAATCGTAACGATAATAATAACCGACGGTGACAATATACATATATGGCGACGATCTTGAAAAAATATATTTCTACCTGTACCTATTTTATTATGTATATATATATTTATTTTTCAACCAATATTTTTGTTAAAACTTTGCGAACCCGCGCTGAATTTCAAGAATTACTAGCTACTAATACATCGTATATACTAGTATACCTCATTTCAAGATTTCCCGATGCGACCCGTGTTAAGAAAAAAGTATACCTACCACTCAAAAATACACAATTTCATTTTTGTCTTGTTCCTCGTTGATTTTTTCAAAAAAATAATGGTTTAAAAAAAAACCGGCGGATGCGTCTGCCACCAGCTGCATGGCAGGCCGGATCGGGAGAGACCGGTTGAGGGAGACCTTTTGATATCTCCAGCAGGACTCTCTCGGAATAACGCCTTGCACCGCAGTGGGAGGGATGGATTCATCCATCTATCACTCCTGGACACACTGACCCCCAGATTCCTACCCACCCCTCATACCCTTTTGCTTCCCCAAACTTCCTTTCCTTTCTTTCCTAAAAAGAAACCTTCCACACAGGATCCCCAAAGATGACATAGGCCCTTTGGGGACTTATTTTCCTCAGGGCCTCTTGTGTGGACCTAATGAAAAAAAAATCTGAACAGGTGACATGTCCTGTTCTTAAACCATAGTAAGTAGATATAGAATGAAATTAGGTGATAAATCGTAAAGTTTGCTAGGTAAATTTCGAAGAGCAGATGTGTATTTCTATCGTTTTGAGGTAACTGTTTCGAGGGAATATTGTTTTGTTCCTAACTACAATAATTGCTTACAGGGTACCTATCTACTGTACGCGGATGGCAGATGATTTTACAGCTGTCTTGACTTTCTAAAATTCATTGGTTGTTTTACAATTTATTCCAAACTGAAGTTCGTTGCAGTTATAGGTTCTTAGCATAGTCATCAAAGATAATTATACCATTGTAGGAACGCTCTAAAAAAATAAAGATGCTAGATTAAGTATTTATTTTGCAAAAACATTATCATCGTTGGTCAACTTTTAGATTCATTATTATTTATTTGGTTGAAAAGAAAAAAAAATGTTTGAACGTAGGAAAGCCTCAGAGTAACAATATAAGGAAAGCTTAACCTTCGATGAATAAAAGTCAAGTGTAGATGAATAAAATATTTATTTGGAAATAGGGTAAGAGCCATTATCAACGGTAAGAACATGGTAAGGGACGGGTTTTGGTTATTTAGAGATTGGTCCAGAGCATAAAATAGTATGGTTTGGTTAAAGATTCTTACACTACCTATAATACCTATTATAATTTATATAGAAAGGTGTTGGAATTATTTACTTATTTCGGAATACTGTTAGTATTAAATAATACACATTTGGAGTCGATTTTGGGTCATATCTCATTGATTTTCGTTTTTGAGTGACGAAATTTTTTTGGTAAAATTTGAAAATATCATTAGTAAGGAAGTTAATATCAGATAGTTTATATCTTTTAAAATGCGTCAAAATGTAGACCCGAATCCAAAAGCATTTCAACCCATCATTTGATGACAAAATTGAAAACATAAAAAAAAAACAAAATGCTCAGATCAATGGCTTGTGCTACGAGTTTCCAGACACAATGTATGTACAATCAATACGTAACGTCAACAAAAAATACCGAGAAACAAAATATTGTAGGTTCTATAAAACATTGCTTTAACTTTAAAACCGATTTATGGCATTATTTGTTGAAAACATTTGGAACAAGAGTGTACACGGTTATTACGATAAATGAAAGCGATTGAACTAATAACAAGGTAACACGCGGAAGTCCTGTTGGGGTAAAGCGATCAATAGTTCATTTTATCTTATCTCAATAATTGATCAACAAATATCCATAAATTATTATAATTAGGAATACAACGTTCCTACGTTGGCAATTACATACTTTATTGGGTTTTTCGTATACCTACTAAGTACATCCTGAATCCTGTAATGTATTATTTTGTTTTGTGGTATAGTAAACCAGCAGTTCCGGTATTTCATTGCAGGCAAAAAAAATGTGTGTCTAATTTTCGCTTTTATTTAATAAATCATAACCGAAATTTCCACTGAAATCATCATTTTAAGTAGGTACTTAAAACCCTAATTATAATCCATTCATACTTTACATATATTTTCTTTTCGAATTTCAAATAAGGAATTAAGTAAAAAATTTGCCTAAATAAACTTTATCTGTAATGTCTCTTATGTCCTCTCCAGATATATACGTTATATGGTCGCCTTAGTTCTAAATTATTGTCCAAACGAGCATTTTAGTTTTTGTTCATTCTACACTTTAAAATTAAAGTATAAAAAGTGATACTCGTAGTTAATAACTTAACTAAGAAATATTTGACCACATAAGATCTTTGCCTTTACGGAAATAGCTTTATTTTAAACACCGATCACAATGTTTCATTGAAATAATGAAAGAAAACCTTCTCCTCCTGTAAAATTTTCTAATGATCGTTTGGACAATAGGCCATTTGCATCACATTTAAAAAAAATAATTCCGGCTTAGACAAATATTCTAAGACATTCTGTATTTTTTTTTTTAATCGTATTTTTGAAGCCCTGGCAATTTTTTGAAAATTTCAATCCGAAAAATCAGATCATTTTTTACAAACCGGAAAGACGGGACATAGTTTTATGGGTGCGAAAAAACGATACTTACATAGCCGAAAATTATTAAAAAAAATAACGTTTTCCGCACGAATAGCAATAAATTGTACGGGGTTCTCTTCGTAACATCTGTAAAAACACCGCCATCTTTATCAAAAAATCAAACCAAAGGATAAGTTCGCATAGAACAAACAATAAATCTAGTGAACGTTGAACGCAAATTCCAATATTCGCCGGAAATCAAAGTGTTGCCACATAAAAAAAAAATAATCAGTGTTGAATTTTACAAAAAAAAGGAACATATTCGGAGACGGGACATTTTCATGCAGTGACGTCACGAGCTCAAATAATGGATTTTTTTATTTAAAAATAAAAAAAACTATACATTTCTAAAAATTGTAACTAACATTTTCGTTATCGTAGTAAAAAAATCTATCCATACGATTTTTCCGAGTCGTTGTGAAATCGATGCAAGTGGCCTATTAAGAACTAAGGCGACCACGTTTTATAAGTACTGGGACCAGTATTCTCCAATAGGCTTATTAAAAGACATTGGTTCTTTGAATCACAGTGACTGTTTACCGACTTATAGTTATTTATATAGTTTGGAAAACTAATGTCCTTTCTAACTGAAAGCTTGGTTTTGTCTGCGGAGCTCTGAGGTTGTATGGTTGTAATGATTCCGCAAACCTAACTTGGTCACATCTCGTAAAAGTGACCCGAAGGGCCTATAGACAACAAAGGCAATGTGAGAACTAATCATAGATTAATTATGACACATTACAATATAAATGACAATTTTTTATTCATAAACTTTTCTCAGGCGGGTAGATATTTATCATATTATATTGATTGTTCCGTTTTGCAAGCTCTTAATAGGATCCGCGTTTGCGATCTCTGGTAGGATTAGAAGGTAATATTATTCCTACCAGTAACAAATATACAGACAGATGAAATGCCAAATGGTCCAGTTAAAACAGGAATTCGCTAGTCTCAGTCAATTATGTTTAGTGTTTTTAATTCAGTTATTTTTCTTATTTATTTCAGTTTAGTTATTTGTCTCTTTGGCATGGAAACAAGAATACAAGTTACTAGCCCACATACAAACCTGAGCATGATTGATAGCTGTTGATGAATAGCTGTTGATTCTTCTTCTTCGTGTGCCCTATCAGGTCCCCCCGACGTTAGCGATCACTCTGGTAAATGTATCTCTATCTTGCATTGTCCAGAATAGCTCCTCCACACTTCTAATACCGGTCCACTCTCGTACATTTCGCAGCCAAATTTGTCTCCTACCAGGCCCACGGCGCGGCGACCCTCTATCTTGCCTTTTTAATATTAATTGGAACAAGTGATATTTCTCCCCTAGAAGTATGTGACCCAGATATGATACGATATGTGTTCTCTATCTGCTCTAACCCGCCTGAGAATTTCTGTGTTGGTGATCATGTCGGTTCATGTGACTTTGAGCATTCTCCGGCGAAGCCACATTTCAAAAGCCTCTAAATTGTTAAACCTGTTCAGGATATTTACTTTCAAAGAACATGTCTCACATCCATCCAACAAAACCGACCAGTTGATTAGTTAAAACCAAAACGAGCTGTTGATTAGTGAATCTTTAGGCATATACTCAAAATACTCTGGACGTGGACAGCTTGGGAGACGATGTGGAAGTTTTTCATAAAAAAGGTCCATGTTTAAAACTGCGAAACTACACTCGGATATTAAGGAAGAAAAAATTATACCGATCACCATTGCCAACCTCCTGTAGCAGATTCATCAGATATTAGAAGAATAATCAAATCAAATCCTCCACACAGTAGCCCAAATATGTCACAGGCCCTAAAGGAAATTATTTTCCATAGGGCCTCCTGTGCAGAGCTTGTTGTGTGTTGTCATTGTCCTATTTCAAATATTTAACTTCATTTTGCGCTGAGCACATCTGCTTTTATCATTTTACGATGTGTAGAGTCCTTTACTCACCCTTATGCCACCCTTTACAAAACATGTCAATGCAATTTTTGTCTACTAGCACTCTTGTCTGTGGTCAATCGTAAACTTTCTTTTTTGGCATTGACGTATGATATCTAGACGCGCCCTGTGAAATGCAAAATGACCCCAGAAGCCAGCAAAAGCAGGCTCACGGCCCATTTATGAAAAAGTGCCTGCATTGTTTTGCACCGTTTAGATCGCATAGTGCTTTGTGTTGTACCTTTTATCGGTCTACAAGGTCTACACCGAAACCAATTTGTGTTCCAGCCGTCCGCACCGGAGTTAATTTTTTCAAACAGCAAAATATCTAACTTCCGAATGTTGTACAAAGTACACACCGCGGACTTTATTTTTGAAAATGTAGTCAGCTATCTGACTACAACAAAAAAATATACCTTACATATGTCTTTTAGACAGCGTTTTCATAAACGTAATAATGTTACAGAATTACTTTTGTTGCCATCAAAGTTTCCTACGTCATCAAATCACCGCACTGCCTGTGTTCGACTACTAATACATACAAGGAGGGCTAGTATCACAATTTGGAAGAGTTTTCAAACTTTTTTAAAGCGCAACCCGCTTTTAGTAATAAAATAAATTATATTATTTCCATAAATTACAATTATAATTACATAAATTCACCACCAGCTATTTTTTAGGAATGATCAATTAAAGTCGAAGTATTATTAATGTATCCATTATTATTATGTACTTATGCGGACCTTGGTGGGAGGGTATGTACAACATAAGCTGGTTAACTTTTTTGTCGGTGGAGTCGCAAACCTGCTTTACATATTATAAAACAATATTTGTTTAATTAAACTACCAAAGAGGGTAAAAAAAAAGCCGCAGCTGAAAATTTTATATCCGCAATGCCAAAACAATGAATGATATCGATTTTTTTCATTTGGAAATGTTAAATTTTGGCGGTTGATTCAAAAAGGGCAAAAATTGCCAGACAAAATTTTTACTTCGTTCAAGGTCAAACCAGTAAATGGTGTTAGTTTATTTTCGTTTGTAATTACAATATTTATAAGTACAATATTTCGTCAAGATAATTTTTGTTATTTTGTAAAACGGAAACCTTTAAAATACATAAAACACAGATTTTAACAAAAAATCGTTGCAAAATTCTTTAATTAAGGTCGCAAGTTAAACAATTAACACTTATAATTTAATTGTATGAAATTTCCCCCGATAGATAAAAATCGTAAGATATACTCCAAAAAATATTATTAACACGTATTACAAGATATATAGTTATACGAAAAATTTCGTAATTCATTGTTTTTTTCAAATCCTTTTTGAGAAATTTTCCGTGAGATTTTTGTCCTATTTCAAACGAGTCATGTTTTTAAGAATAGCGCGCTCCCTCTAACACTCGTATTTACGTATCTCCCCTTCCTCTCCTTTTTGAGCGCTTACTACTGGGCTTTAAGTATCCACTAATTTCAGTAATTTTTTTTATTTACTATACGCAAAAAACTTAATGTTTTGAGTAGCTGATTCAAAACTTTAAAAAGAAATTATAGTTTTTGGCTAATACCTTTTGCAAAACGGAACAGAAGCCTTTGAATATTTTTAGCGCAATTTTTTGATATTTTTTTGTAATCAGTCCGAAAAGCAGTAAATGGGCTTGCCGACCGCTGGTTGCTCATCACTGTGTTAATGATGAGCAACCAACTTGGGTAGCCCACGGTGCATGGGCGGTAAAAAGATGATTTTTTCGTAAATGTTTTCAAGCAAATGATGATTGGTTTTTTTAATAAACTCATTAAGCTTACGAACCAACAGAAAAAAAATGCAGACGCATCTGCCGCCAAGACCTGGACAAACATCACTCCATTAACCCGGGCACCCCTGCTTAGTCACCAAACGTAGCGAATCACTTGGGGTGACCTATGGCAGAGGCGTTGGTTATCCAATAAATGGTTCCCGAGGCGGCGGTACCCATACTGGCCTCCGAAATTGAATCGCTTGTCAAAATAAAGTAAAAAAATATTTTTTTCCAATTAAATTTATGAATGTCTCATGACCCCCACTTTGAAAACCACTGTATTCAGCACGGCTTGTGGATATTATTCATGCGGCCAATCCGTGAACAACTATTGATGTATTAGTTTGACAGAATTACACAAAAGGATAACTTGGCGGTCAGTTGTATATTGCCGGGAACTCTGTATGCAAGACGGCGGAATTGGAAGGAGAGTTTTGTTGCGAAATTACTGTTACTGGTGTTATTTTATTCTGATTATTACTATGAGAGGGCTTGTCTAGGGTATACTTGGTCGAAGTTTTTTGGTATATAAATAAGCTTGTTGCTTATTGCATTATCATTCTTCTAAATTCTACAATTTGAAACACCAGTGCTCAGAATAGAATCAATCTCACTGTAAGCTTAATATTCATTTGAACAAACTTAAGGTTACAATTATCCAGTACAAAACAACCAGTGTTTTTATTTGCCAAGAGATTCTACGGAAACATAACCATAACCAACCTTGGCGTGGAACACGAAGGAAGTCAACAAAGGCAGCTCAATCTACGCCTGACTGCAGACTGTCTAGAGACCACGACGTGGGACGCTACGCAGAGCTAATGTCAAAAAATCCACTCCTGAAAGAATAATTTAAAAAAAGGATAATAGGTAGGACAACGTTGTTTTATTGTATCGGGGGCACAACGCCCACACTAGTCTAGCCTAGTTCTAATTTTGTTACAATAAAACTGATTGTCAATCTGGGTGGAACTTCCATTCTGCAGTGAATACCCAGTACAGTAGCTGATGACTGATGAAGATACTCAACTAATCAAATACCTTAAAAAAACATCAAAGCGTCGCCAAGTAGTTCGATATTCACCTGAACACTGTATTGCGTTCGAGACACGATGACACGAACCACAAACCTGATTGTAAATTTGAAAATTAATATCACGATAATCAGATGCCAATGATTCAATTAAAACGACTCCATTACGTAATCCGTATCGTGACGCTAAGTGGAACAACGTATTATGATATTTAGCAAAAGTGATTCGGTTGACTTTGAACACGTGTATTTACATAGCAGGTAAAAATCGATCGGTTACTTTCAAATCTGTGTGCAAACGAAAACGATCTAATTTATTCAATTTTAAAATAAAATAATGAAAAATAGCTGACGGAATACATGGAAATATTATTTATTTTATGTTATTATTTTTTAAAAATTAATTTTTATAAAATACCAGCGCAGATTCGTTGAAAAACATGGGATATTATAAATGAAAGATTCGTGAAGGTGAAAATTTTTACGAAAATGATATTTACCTATCAAATGCATTATACATATTATATTTATTTATTTTTTAATATGAGCGCGCTCCCACTACTAACATTCGTATTTACATATCTCCCTTTCAAACCATTTATTCGGTAACCAACCTTCTCTGCCATAGATCATCCCAAGTGGTTTGCTTCGTTTGGTGACTTAGCAGGGGTATACGGATTCATGGGGTGAGGTTTGTCAAGGTCTTGGCTGCGGATGCGTCAGCCCACTTACTGCGTGGCAGGCCGGATCGGGAGTGACCGGTTGAGGGATACCATTTGGCCTCTCCTGTGGGATTCTTTGGACCCATCGCCATGAACCGCAGTAGAAGGGACGGATTCAAATGTCCGTCACTCCTGGACCCACTGACCCCCAGAATCTTACCTACACCTCATACCTTTTTCCTTCCCAGAACATCCTCTTCTTCCTTTCCCTTAAAAGTCCCTCCACACAGCATCCCCGATGATGGCGTGGGAAATTATTTTTCTCAGGGCCTACTGTGTGGAGCTGTTGTAAAAAAATATTTTTCTTCTTTTTGAAATAATAATATTTGGTTAATTTATATAAGACAGTTTTCGCGAAAAGTCACCTCAAGGGCGCTGTGAAAGCTTACTAGGGAGCCCTAAGTGTTTTTCCAAAGCGTATATCGTACTTACCTACCAAATGGTATTTTTCAGTTCATTCAGAGAATTCAATACTCGTAATATTAAGAGCAAATGAACGAAGAAAGTATTGTAAGAAGAATATACGACGCAAATGTGAATGGTAGAAGAAGTCGGGGACGTCCGAGGAAGACATGGCACGATCAAGTGAATCAGATACTTGAGTCGGGCCATGTCAAAAGTCAGAATAATAGAAGAGAATGTATGAGACGATGTATGGATGTGAGTGAGGCAAAGAGTGTGTGCCAAGACTGAGTTGTTTGGCGGTCCGTCCTCTCTGCCTACCCCTACGCGGAAACGGCGTGATAGTTAGTTAGTTAGTTAGCCTAAGTGTTTTTCCAAAGCGTAAATCGTACTTACCTACCAAATGGTATTTTTCGGTTTATTCAGAGAATTCAATACTCGTAATATTATTTATTATTTATTTTTATTTATTTATTTATTTATTTATTGACGCCCTATTGGGCTTTAACATATAAAATACAAATAACATTTATAACAACAGTACATAACAAACTTTAAGCTAGAAAGCCGTACGGTTAATAAACGTATATTTTTTAATTGCCGTACTTTTTTAACAGTAACGAGTAAGTGCATTATAATTATACGTTTATTAATGTAATCATATATTTAATCTTCTAGAAAATTATATGAAAACTAGTTGAGTAGATAATATCGTAATAGTAAATTGTCTATTAAAACTTTCATATTATACGAAGGCTTTATGATATTTATGAAACCTCTTCATGAACAAAAATAATTATCACTCAAGCTTATCCAATGTTCCTCAACATTAAAGCGGCACAAGACTTATAATGGAGGCTTGATTGAGGCTCGCATTTTAATTGAAGATGTAAGTTATTAATATTAAAAAAAAAAGGAAAAAAAAAAGTTAGTTTCAAATTAGAAGTGAGCTCCGGATTTTATTTTTCTAGATGACGAGTTCGTAAGTTCAAGAACATCTGAGTAATACGCTTATCAAAATTATTGCAAATAAGCCCAACGGAAAGATCAATTTTCCAGACCTGGTAGGACGAATTCGACCGTAGGTCGGTCCAATACGATGGGCCGCGCGTATACATAGTTCTGTACACACCTTCTTCACGATTCCCACTTTATTTTAGAGTATTTTCTGCGACAAATTCGACCGTAGATCAGCCAAATATTTGTTAATGCCAATTTAATACAGCACTTTAAGTTTTAAAGCTCTTAAAAAATATGTGTTATTTTTTAAGATAATATATTCCCCGGGCCGAAACGCAAATTATATGAAATTCCCTCAATAATTGCAAAGTATGTTCCGAAAATTATTATAAACACGTTTGTTTCAGTTATTTTACAAGTAATAAATGTGAAAAAAATCACAGTGTTTCATTAAATTCTGTTTTAGACATCCCCGAGCGATTTTTGCTTTATTTTAAAGGAGTCGTGTTTTATTAAACATTTTCACAATTTTCACCTAAATATTATCGATTTTAACATTAGCGCGCTCTTTTTAAGATTCGTATTTAGGTACATATCTCTCCATTTTCTTCTTTTTGAGCGGGTGTAGCGCGCCTTAACTTCGCTAAGATTCTGACTTTTTTTGGTATGATGTTTTGGTAAAATGTTCATTAAAAAGGCTGAGAAGAGATAACATCCTACATAACGTACCTACATTGTTCCTACATTTAACCGACTAGAATATTCGGAAGAACATTAAGATCAAAGAACTGTATAAGATGCAGTGGAACTAAAATCAAAACCGTATCAATCGCTTTATTCAAAACTAATTTAAACGTGACGTTAATTAAGTTATTCAAACCTAACATTTTCCACGAGCTTTTTGGCCACATTTTGGCCAATTTGCAAACACCAGCGAGCGTCCGCTGGCCAGATTATGGCCAATTCGAAGAGGTAATTTTAAACATTTATTATTTACCTACCTCCGAACAGACTTTGTCTAGTAAGGTGGATAAAAAAAACCATGTAAATAAATGAAAAAAAATAAACGCGCGGGTTGCCGGCACTGAAACTGAATTATTTCAAAAAGTTCCCGCGCGTTGTAATCGTCGATTAATCACAAAGCGTCTCGCATCTTTTCTGAATTATTTGTTATCGACCGAAATCTAAAATTATTGTAATATTTTTACCTTCAAATCATTGATCATTTGTTTACATATTTAAAAAAAATCATGTTTGTAGTCTAATTTATATCTATGTTTATCAACTGGGTCACAGACATCACATGAGAGTAATAATATTTGATATTGCTGCAAGAAGATAGGTATCACGAAAGGCAATTCTAAAGTAAATAATACGACGAAATCACGCGTTTATAAATTTAACGTTTATCTATGGGAAAAATGGTAAAATATAGGTGCTGTATCACTATAAGTAATTTATGTCTCCATATTAAGATTAATATGATTATTTTAAAGCTTATAAAAAGTTTAATTATTATTTTTAATTGATAAACTAACGTTTAAACAAGATTTTTATGCATAGCACAAAGGGTACCCTTTGTGCTATGCATAAAAATCTTGTTTAAACGTTAGTTCCTTTGTGCTATGCATAAAAATCTTGTTTAAACGTTAGTTTATCAATTAAAAATAATAATTAATATTTGACAAGTTAAAGTATTTCAGCAAAAAATGCAGACATAATTAGTCTCGACGCCACCTAGCGGGAGATTTAGTATTAAAAATACCTCTCTCACAAAAATAAAGTTGGTTGTTTTCAGTTGGAAAAATGTAATAATAAGTAATTGTCGAATGAAACACTAGTATATATTGAATTATTTGGCGGGTATTTGATAAGCCGCCATAGCTCAGTGGTCAGAGCTGCTGACCGGCAATCAGATGGTCACGGGTTCAATTCCCGTTGGCGGCCAGTATCTTTTCTCGGAAGATTTTTTCAATGTAGATGAGTGTTTCAGGCTGATAATTATTGATTATAATACCAATATCATGTATAAATAAGTTCACAAGAGAAAGTGCAAAACAAGCACCATCGTGCCTAGATCATATTTGGACCAATATTAAAAACACAGAGAAAATTAAATCTATCATATGGAAAAACGATATAACAGATCATCATACGAATATATTTGTTTATGATCTATGTAAAAACTCAGAAATTTATGATCCTGGAAAAAATATTAAAATCATTTCTAAACTGAACTATCATAAATTAAATAATAAATTACGCAATGAATCATGGACATCAATATTAAATTGCCAAAACCCTGATATATGTGCAAATTTTTTTGAAGAAACATTAACTACTAATATCGCTGACTGTACCACCTATATTAATCTCCAAACTAATGCTAAATTAAGGAAAATTAAACCATGGATTACGCAAGGTCTAATCATATCCATCCGGAAAAAGGAAAAACTCTTCATTCAAACAACAAAAAAAACCAAACAATAATCACATTAAAACTGAATATAAAATATTTCGAAATAAACTCACAAAAATTATTAAAGATACGAAAGAAAAATATTACAAAGAAAAAATAAGCCTTTCAAAAGAAAACACTAAAAAAACATGGAACACCATAAACGAAATAATGAATAAAAATAATAAAAATAAATCAATTATAAATCTTACAAACAACAATGGAACCACATTAAATGCTATCCACGAATCAAAGAAGTGTGCAAATATTTTCAATAATTTTTTCGTAAACGTCGGACAAAAACTTGCTTACAAAATTGATCAAAATTATCAACCAGATGATATACATGAAGATAAACTAAGTGAAAACAATCTATCAGTTTTTAAATCGATTACGGAGGAAACTATTGAAAACATAATAAAATCACTAAAAAATGGTGCTGCACCTGGATATGATGGTGTAACTACAGAAATCCTAAAAAAATGTTCTAACTCACTAACTAAACCAATTACTCATATAATTAATGTAAGCATTGAAAATGGAATATTCCCATCAAATTACAAAAAAGCCATTGTAACACCTGTGTATAAATCCGGAGATTCGAAAGAAATAAACAATTACCGCCCAATATCGTTAATATCCAATGTAGTTAAATATACGAAAGAGTAATAAAGAAACAAATTGTAGATTATGTGGAAAATAAAAAACGTATTAATCCTAGTCAATACGGTTTTAGAGAAAAAATGAGCACACAAGACGCAATAGCGGAATTAACTAGAGTTATTTATAAAGCATTGGATAAAGGGAAAAAATGCTTAAGTATATTCATTGACCTCCGTAAAGCTTTTGACAGTGTTTCACACTCAAAATTAATCAACAAACTAAATAATATAGGAATAACCGACAAAGCTAAATCGTGGATAAATAGTTATTTATATCAAAGAACACAGCAAGTGAAAATAAATAACGAGTTAAGTGATATGGAAAAAATTAATTTTGGAATCCCACAAGGAACTGTACTGGGCCCGATACTATTTCTATTATATGTAAATGAACTTTTTGAACTCCCAATCGTCGGAAAGATTATATCTTATGCGGATGATACAGTATTAACAATTGAAGAAAACTCTTGGAAAGAAGCCGAAATATCGGCAAATAATGCAATAAATATCATTAAAAAATGGTTTGACAAAAACTTACTTTCTTTAAATGTTGAAAAAACTCATTTTCTACCTCTGAGCCTAACAGAACATATTTCAAATATAAATGTAAACATTAAAGTTCACGACAGAAACTGTCTACTTAAAATCACACCCTGTAACTCAAATTGTATACATATTAGTAGTAAAGAACAAATAAAATATCTTGGAATAATTATCGACAATAACATTAAATGGAAAAATCAAATAAACTCCACAATAGACAGAATGAGAAAACTAATATATATATTTTTCAGACTTAGAAATACTATTACATTAAAAATATTAAAAGAAATTTACTTTGCACTTGCGCACTCGGTATTACAATATGGAATCATAGCTTGGGGGGGTGCATATAAATCATCCCTTATCCCACTCGAAACAATTCAAAAAATTCTTATAAAAATTATCCTAAAAAAACCGTATTACTACCCAACAATAAACGTATTCCAAGAATTCCCTGTTCCCCCACTTACAAAAATTTACGAAAAAATAGCACTACTTCAGCTACACAAAGATATATTTAAAAAAAATATTACCCCACTGCTAAATATTAGCATAAGGAATACTTCTATTGGTGGACTAACTATACCACCCATACGAACCACAACAGCACAGAATCACTATGTATATAAAGGAATAAAATTATTTAATCAATTACCCGCCGATATGCGAACAGAAAAAAATTACGACAAATATAAAAAAAAAATTAAATCATATTTTGGTAGTCCCACCATATAATTTTAACTTTTATTAGATATGTTTTTGACTGTTTGTTATTCCAAAGGTTTTATGTACACCCTATATATATATTTTGTTTAATTACCCTTATTAATCTTTAAAAAATATGTTATTAAGTCTAAATCTATTCATAAGTTAAGTTCTTAAGTTTGTCATATTATAAATCTATTCATAAGTTAAGTTTTTAAGTTTGTTATAAGGATTTGAAAAAAAAAAAAAAAAGTTATTATCAAGTTGTCCTCTCCTAAACACAAGCACTTGCTTTATTAGGAGAGTATATAAAATATGTAATATTAGAATGAAATAAACTTATTGTAAAAAAATTTACTCAATAAAAATAAAAAAATAAATAAATAAAAAATACTTATAAAAAGGCTTAAAAATTCCCGAGCGCTCAAGGCTGATATTAATTTTATAGTACATTTTCAGTATAATTAGGATTTTTATCTGAACAAAAAAATAAATCAAAAAGGTTGTAAAAGCTTGTTGTTTTGTATACACGTAAAAATAAATAATTGTAGGTAGGTACATGCTACCTCTTGATTTGAAGATAAAACCGATTTCGACATCGTTAGGTAAAATTAATTGCCAGGCGCCACACTAATTCATAAAAACAACATCGGTATTAGGCTAGACAATCTGGAAGCACTTGAACTAAGGAAAGCCATAAACACGAACAGTAAGGTAGTTAATAACCAACTAAATTTAAATAAAAGTCCCATACTAAGATTGTTCCCTATTGATAAAGAACACGCCCGTTCCCTTCCCAATTCTCCATCTACACCTATACCTACTTCCTCCGTTACTTGAGGAGTCCGGCCCATTTGGTTTAATCATGTATTAGTTATAAACACACATGTAAATTAATTTTAGTAGAGATTGTACTGCCCTGAAGAAGCTACGGTTGTAGCGAAACCCGGTCGGCATAAAGTATAAAAATAAAAGTGGTGTTTACAAAGTTATTGTTTTATTTTAAATTATAATGTCACATCACAAAGTAACTGCTTCATATGAACAAATAAAATTAATTGATTTAAGGCTCGTTGGAGGCCCTGAGGAAAGTAATTCCCCTCGCGACATATGTCATCTTTGGAGATGCTGTGTGAAGCGACTTTTTTTAGGAAAGCAAAAACAGGAAGTTCTAGGAAGTAAAAAGGTAAAAGGAGTGAGTAGGAATTGGGGGTCAATGACGGACGTTTGAATCCATCGTCCTCGATGGGTCGAAAGAGTCCCGCTGGAGACGTCAAAAGGTCTCCCTCAATCAGTCTATCCCGATCCGGCCTGGAACACAGTTGGGCAAATGCATCCGCCCCCAAGTTCCGGACAAGTATCACCCCATGAACCCGGGCACTCCTGCCAAGAACCACTTGGGGTGACCTATGACAGCGGTGTTGGTTATCCAATAAATAGTTAACAAAGCGGCAGTGCCACCTATTACAATTTTTTTTATTTACATTTAAATTTTTCGTAAATATATTACAAATATTCATTTTTGTATATTATAAGAACAATCAATCAAATTTGATACCTAATATAGGCAGGTACCTATTTAAAATATCTTTAATTTTAAAAATCCATAGACAATTCTTTTCATACAAAAAAAAACGGCTGCCTGCTAAAATCATTTTCGCGAACTGTCAAACGTGCGATGTTAAAATAGTCGTTAAGTTTTCTGAAATTATTCAATTTTCTGCGGAATTTTCTTAATTTTTCTTTCCGTGAGAATCTTCTACAAAGTATTAGATAACTTTAAAAAAAAAGATGAATGAAATAGGTAAAATCCAATAAATAATTAACAGAGCGGTAGAACCCATATCCGCTTCCCAAAATGATAAATGCGTTATTATGATTGCCATAGTTACACAATTAAAACGTTCTCTTTCTCTTTCATCAATGAAAAAAACTCTTGCGACCATTTAACACATGTTGCGTTCACAACATGATTGCATCCTTTATTTTGTATATTAGAGATACACTGCGGCGCGTCAACGAACCTCCGCTATTATTACATATTTTTATACCATATCCCACCACGTTCACCATCATTATTAGGAATATACTGCCCATTGAGCCTATTGAGCCCATTACCGTGTCTCGTCTCGTATCCCACGGAGTTTGGTCTTTTTTACCGACAAAACGTCAAAGTATTTATTGTATTCAAATTTATACATGACACTGACCTTTCACATTTCATTCTTATTCTCACGCGGTTTCACTAGATTTTATTTTATAGTTTACTAGCCTCAACTAAATTTACTACTCAAGCGCCCTTGAGGTGATTTTTCACAAAAGCGGCGCTCTACAAATTGTCCAATTATTATTAGTAGTGAGGTAGGTAGTACCGTATTACACGGCACTGCTTATATGCGCCACTTTTAAAATTGAAAACTTCTTTACCACCGATGTGATTTAAAACTCGATGATATGGACATGAGTGACACTAAAAAGAGACATAACACATTTATCTATAGGATTTAGTCTGCGAGAGAATGAGATAGACTAATCGGTGTCCTCTTTGTGCAGTGCTTCGTAGAATAAAATGTAAAATGATTTTTTTAATTTGATAACAATATTATAATGAATAAACATTACAATTATCCCACTCCTAATACTTTGCATTCGTCTCATTCTATCGAAGTTTAGTTTTCTGAAGGTTTCACTTCTACAGCGTGTGATGATTTTTGCATACATGGTTTTTTTTGTCAAATAAGTTTTATGCGTAAAAGTAAGCCCAGCCTGTTCCGAAAAAATGGTTCCAATGGGAGAGGGAAATAATACGCCTTTTATCACTTAGGGCAGGACTAATCTATTTGTACGTCCGTGTGTAAAACCAACAGTGATGAGGGTAGCAAAGGTAAAGTCATGCAATGTCCAGTGTTTTAAATATAATGTCCTCCACATGCAACGTCGTATCTTCCCCAAGCTTAAACTTTCTAATAAAGTGTGTTTATCCCTACATGTGTTTTTACTTCAACTTTTTTTGCAAATATTATAAAAAAAACTGAATTTGATTCGTTAAACAATGAAACCATATCCGAAAATCAGTTTTTTTTCAGGAGAGTTTGCACTTGAAAGTGTTTTTTTATAGACCACATACTTTATTTTTTTCTAGGTTTATTAAAAGACTTATAAAAAAAGACTGATATTTTTAAGGGCCAACTACATGCAGTTTTTAATTGAAGCATCCATAATACTTCTAAGCGATTAAATTTTCAGAACAAAAATACATGATTTTGTATAATTTTGCATTATTTGGCATGGTTTCATCTTAATGCTTGTAAATCACCATGACATTCATCCAATTACCATTCCATGTAAAAGCTCAAAAGCACGTTTGCGTAGACACTCGATGAAACAATAGTCAGTCTTATTTAATTACGACGGTATTCTTTCTATATTTAAGGATGCACTGGATGTCAGTCATAAGACGAGCATCTTCCGACGCGATACGTGACTGGGCTGGTGAATGGGGTGTTTATTCAAATGACTGAGTGCATCCCATATTGCAACCAACCCCATTCAAATCGTCGTCTACCTGACTTCAATACAGCCTGATGAAAAGGTGATTGATTTTCTAAGTGTTTATCTTATTGAATATTATATTTTCAACTAACTAACCATCACGCCGTTTCCCCGCAGGGGTAGTCAGAGAGGACGGACCGCCAACAACTCGGTCTTGGCACACACTTTTTGCCTCACTCACATTCATACATCGTCTCATACATTCTGTTCTATTATTCTGACTTTTGACATGGCCCGACTCAAGTATCTGATTCACTTGATCGTGCCATGTCTTCCTCGAACGTCCCCGACTTCTTCTACCATTCACATTTGCGTCGTATATTCTTCTTACACTACTTTCTTCGTTCATTCGCTCTACATGCCCAAACCATCTGAGGGTCCCTTTCTTAATCTTACTCATTATGCTTACGTCAGCCTTACATTATTTGCGGATATCCACATTTCTCACACGATCATACATTGTTTTAACACACATACGCCTCAGGGATCTCATTTCAACAGCATTCATTTTACTTTCATCCTTCCTCTGCCAGTTCCATGCCTCACTGCCGTACATCAGGGTAGGTACCAGGACTCCATTGTGGACTACTAGCTTCGCTTCTTTTGACAATTTTTTTTATTAGCGCCAACGGCATTCAGTCCTCCATTAATGGAGTTACCGGCATTCACCCTTCTTTCAATATATCTATCAGCCTTCTCATCTCTCGTAAACATACTACCCAGATACACAAACTCATCCACCTGCTCCAAGTATTCATCATTCACAACTATATTGCATACTGTTTTCGTACCGGTGACAAAATTCTAAATTGCCAGATTGAAATTGATTTTGTGGAAGTATCTTAACATAGTATAAAATGAAGTCGCTCACGCTGTCTGTGCGCTTAGATCTTTTAAACTACGCAACGGATTTTTATGCGTTTTTCACCAATAGATAGAGTGATTCATGAGGAAGGTTTTTAGGTGTATACTTTGCCAAGGTTTTGTGTAAATTGGTTGAAATATATATCTAATATATCTGGCCAAGCGGCAGCGGGCAGCCGGCTGGCAAACGGGCGGTGTGGATTTGATTTAACAGATGGCGTTGGATATTAAGGTTGGGTAATGGCGTGGCATTGTATTTCGTTAGCCACAGCAACGTGTGTCCGGGTCTGCTAGTAAATAATAATATGTTTAACTTTTAACCTATTCGCCAACAAAACCAAACCGTTTGTTCATTCATTCTTCCATTTCATGATATTGTAGTATGTATGTTGTATGTGGTGACCGGACAACTCAGAATGAAATCAACTCAGAACCTCCTTTGAAAAGTCATTAAAAGTAATGAAAAAAATATATAAAAAATTGGATAAATAGATTTAGTAAGGTTATGGGCTATTTTAAAATTATTTTTTTCATAGCTTTTAATGAATTTCCAAGCAGGTGTTAAGTTGTCTTGATTCTGAGTTGGCATAGACCGTTGTACGTATATCTACTACACTATATAAAGAGGTAAGATTTGTTTGCATTGAATAGGCTCCGAAACTACTGAACCGATTTTAAAAATTCTTTCACTGTTGGGAAGCTACACTATCCCTAAGTAACATAAGCTATATTATATTTTCAAAAAAATAGGCATCCTTACTAAAACTTCAATAATGCAACCCAAGGGGTAAAAAAATTACCTAAAATATTATTTACATCGCGTGCGCTGCGAAAACTGTTGATTATAGAATAAAATAATGTACTACGACTTTGTAGAACACATTATTATTTACAAAAAAAGTCGGGACAGCATATATCTAACTATTATGGTTATGCCACAATAAGTATTCTTTTATTTTAAAAATTTAATTAAAATGTCGCCTCTTGAAAAAGCTCTTTATTTGTATCTTGGTTTTAATCCTTATCAAAATAAATTACTTCATATTCAAGACAACTTCAATACCTTCATTTATCTTTTTGAATTTTTCAATTCGGATATTTAATTAGAAAGATATCACGAGTTTAAAAATGTTAGTATTAGAAAAAAGTTTCGGCTACGGGCCGGGCGGGAGAAGAGTCAAGAAATGAAGTGCCAGGGGGGTTGGCGGGACGGGGGAGCGGGAGAGCGGTGGCGGGGAAGGTGGAAGTGGAACGCTGGAGGGGAACGCACGGGAAAGGAGATGCAAGGAGTAACATTTTATTTATTTGAATATGGCATTGCATCGCATGCCGGGAAACAGCTATATATTATAAAAGAAAGTAAAAAAAAACGTGCGGACCGTAAAAACTCAGAAACGAGTCCCGGTACGACCAAGGGAGTTATATGGTGTGGTAGATCTCTATCCCCCCTAGGGAATAAGGGTAACCGTTTTTACCTAAAGGGCGTGCTTTTAAAGATATAAGGGTTGGAAGTTTCGCCCTCTTGAAATTTCGTGAACAATCTTCCGGAAAGTTTTAGAAGGTTCCATAGAGCTCTAGAAAATTCTGGTAGGAGTGGCAGAGTATGTCGTGGAATTTTCGGGAATAGGGAATCGGGAACATCAGTGTGGAACATTCCAGAACACTCTCGAATGTTGTCCTGAGCGAAGCCGGGTAACCCAGCTAGTAATACATAAAAGTCATTCAGATTACGAAAACATAATAGAGGACTCTAAATCTTCCGACCATTTTGAACGGTAGATACCTACCTATTCATAGTTTGTGAAAATACCCCATAATTGTCCAACAAAAAAATTGTGTTCTGGTGATTCCATGCCGTTTGCTTTCTAACCATAAATTCGAACACTTATCAGTTTTCTTACATTCACGAAGTGTCAAGTACCACTTTTTTATATATTTTATAACTGGCAACACACATCCAAGCTGAACGGCAAATTCAATCTTTACCCACCCTATATTCCACTGTACCTATCTGCATGCAAAACATAAAACAAGGTGCAAGAAAGACATATTTGTTTTACCTTTCCCCTCGGCTTTATTTATTCCCGTTTAAAACGCAATGTGTTAAACCCGGTACGCGTGCTGAATACTGCGTCATATAGAGGCGATTGATGGAAAAGTGCCTACGCGATATATCCCCACTATATCTACCTACCTGCTATTTATAGGTATCAGGATATTAGGATTCTTATCACAACTCTGCAGGAAGTGAGATATTCAACAGTTGAATCATTCTGTCAGAACCGGCCTATAAAATTAATTACATCAATATTAAACTATTCGGTATTGAAAATATTATGAAAGCATTGAAGATTATAATATTAATGACTCTCGAACGAAATTTTGAAACCGCTTCGAGAGCGGAGCCCCGGCAAGGCTAAGAGATTGGGATCAATTCCTAGATGCGACCGAATCTTTTTCTGATTTTATTTGAGGTTTTACTCATTATCGTTCCTAAAATAGAAATTATTATTTCTTCAAATTTTGCAAATTCACTTTGTGGCACCATTTTATTAATTAAATTATTAAAACACTTTGTTTTTACCACAATAATCTTTATTTAAAAAGTCGACATGTTTCGAGAACGATGTTCTCTTCATCAGGACATTATATGTACTAAAACTAAATTATCAAGCATAGAAAGACAGGCGTGGGTGGAAATGGAATTAGTTGGAGGGGGGGGGAGAGGGGCGGAAAGAGGAGGAGTTTAGAAGATAGACAGGGGGGAGGGGGTTGCTTAGAAGATCATAGACAAAATTACAATGGAAATATGTTTAAAATAGGGTTATTCACAAAATTAATTTGGCTATTAATAATATTTAAATTTCTATTGACATTTTTCCTAATTTCTAATATTTCTAAAAGATCTAATTGAAAACCACTAACGTTAGTATGTAAAATTTTAAAACCAGTATTTATATCAAATGAATAATATAATATTAATGACTCTCGAACGAAATTTTGAAACCGCTTCGAGAGCGGAGCCCCGGCAAGGCTAAGAGATTGGGATCAATTCCTAGATGCGACCGAATCTTTTTCTGATTTTATTTGAGGTTTTACTCATTATCGTTCCTAAAATAGAAATTATTATTTCTTCAAATTTTGCAAATTCACTTTGTGGCACCATTTTATTAATTAAATTATTAAAACACTTTGTTTTTACCACAATAATCTTTATTTAAAAAGTCGACATGTTTCGAGAACGATGTTCTCTTCATCAGGACATTATATGTACTAAAACTAAATTATCAAGCATAGAAAGACAGGCGTGGGTGGAAATGGAATTAGTTGGAGGGGGGGGGAGAGGGGCGGAAAGAGGAGGAGTTTAGAAGATAGACAGGGGGGAGGGGGTTGCTTAGAAGATCATAGACAAAATTACAATGGAAATATGTTTAAAATAGGGTTATTCACAAAATTAATTTGGCTATTAATAATATTTAAATTTCTATTGACATTTTTCCTAATTTCTAATATTTCTAAAAGATCTAATTGAAAACCACTAACGTTAGTATGTAAAATTTTAAAACCAGTATTTATATCAAATGAATGGTTAAATTCAATTAGATGGTTAGCAAATTCCGAATAATTATTGCTATTTAGACATCTCAAGTGTTCCTTTTGAAACGAGGATTAAGGAACACTTGAGATGTCTAAATAGCAATAATTATTCGGAATTTGCTAACCATCTAATTGAATTTAACCATTCATTTGATATAAATACTGGTTTTAAAATTTTGCATACTAACGTTAGTGGTTTTCAATTAGATCTTTTAGAAATATTAGAAATTAGGAAAAATGTCAATAGAAATTAAAATATTATTAATAACCAAATTAATTTTGTGAATAACCCTATTTTAAACATATTTCCATTGTAATTTTGTCTATGATCTTCTAAGCAACCCCCTCCCCCCTGTCTATCTTCTAAACTCCTCCTCTTTCCGCCCCTCTCCCCCCCCCGCCCCTCCAACTAATCCATTTCCACCCACGCCTGTCTTTCTATGCTTGATAATTTAGTTTTAGTACATATAATGTCCTGATGAAGAGAACATCGTTCTCGAAACATGTCGACTTTTTAAATAAAGATTATTGTGGTAAAAACAAAGTGTTTTAATAATTTAATTAAGAAATTATTATGTTCAAAAGGGTCATTCATATTTGTATATCAAATATTAAGGGGTCTTTAAAAAATCATCTGTTTAATTTCACTTTTGTTTTCTCAATTTAATGGGGGGGGGTATTTCACTACCCTCCTCGTAGATTATGCACACGATAACGTAAATTTTCGATTAACTAAATACGATTTATTTATTTACGAGTAGTTTACTACTCGGTACTTGAACCTATGAATAGTGGCTATATATAGGATGGTTCCATGCCAACTCAGAATGAAACTAACTCAAAACCACCTCAGAATGGACATTAAAAGCTAAGAAAATATAATTTTAAAATAGTAGTAACCTAACTTAACCTATTTAACCAATTGTTTTATTTTTTTTTATCATCACTCTTAATGACCTTTCTGAGGTGGTTCTGAGTTGGTTTCATTCTGAGTTAGCCGGTCACCATATAGGATATGTAAGACGAGTTTTTTTACTTGTTGCGTGTATTTTTTTGTTTATTTATTAATATTCGTTATCGTACGGATAAACTATCAGGAGGATGACGAAATACCTCCTGAATGTATGAATGACACTTTCCGACATCTGATCGAGCTGAAACTCGGTAGATAGACTCGTTAGATAGACTCGTTGTCGATGACAATGCATTATATTAAGTGTTAGTGGCAATCATGCATACACACGCGGACATATTAGCATTTCTCTGAAATTCTATGATATTAATAAACGACATGAACGTCGGTCTTATCCACGCATTTAGCTCAGTTGGGAGCATGGTTCACTCCAATTCCTGGGTAGGAAGGATCAATCCTCAATCAAACCATTTTTTGTAAGATTATTATTATTCGAAGGGACATATTTTAAAATAGCTCGTTTTAATTGAATTGACGGCATCATAAAATAAGCAAAATCTGTTTTTTACATAAATGTCGTATGTTATATGAGGTCAAGAACTGATGAACTGTCATGACTGTCGTGAATTGAAAACAAGATAAAGATGCAAAATCAAAATAAATTGATGTGGAAAGACCCAAAACGCACCGAACACGACCAAATACAAAATCTATTGTCTTCAAAAAACCCAATTATTATTATTGGAGCCGACGCCAACACGGCTAAGCTTATTAATTCTTGGTATCAGGTACATGACAGCTACACCAATACTAAACGTCGAAAATCATATTAGTTTACATAACTAATTATAACATTGAATCACCTCTATATACATAAGCACACATTTCACCGCAATCTACACATCTGTGCTGATGATGGATACTGTAACGCTGTCCGAAACGTTGGTCAAAGATGGAGGAAGCACAACACGGCATAGCAACCCAAAAATTCATCACGATAATACTTAGATAATAATAGGCCGTGAAAATCCTAAATCGATTAAAATGGGATTTAACTTGATAAAAGGAAAGTTATAAATGCATATACTCTAGGACTTATTGCTAGAAGTTTGAAATTTCTGAATAACCTAGCGATGAAGGTTGTTTATCGATTTCTTGGCGTAAAAAACCCTCAATCAAAAATTTGACTTCTAAATTAAATAGGCCACAATATCATCAATCTTGAACATCTGAGATATAAATTCATAACATTTAAAAAAGGATTTTTTTAGAATACTTTCCGGTACCTAAATCAAACTACTAATATGTATATAGGCACTTCTAGCATTAACCCCCAGTCCATATAATAAATAAAATAACCAGATATAATTGTAGATTTTCACGGCCAAAAGTATTTTCACTAGTTGTTTTTGGGGTGTTATGCCGTCATACATGTTACACATCTGCCCTGATGATGGTCACTGTAACGTTGTCCGAAACGTTTTTTTGCTGCTTGTTACACGATGCAATACCGCCTCATGGAGCCTCGTGAATGAGTTTTTCTTTTGCCCTGTTTAATTCATGTTTGTCTTACTAACCGATTTTTTGCATTTTTTTCCTATTAAACACTTACATACTGCTTACTAACAACGTATGCAGGGACACTGGAGGTCTAGATTCGTTGAACATAAATAAATGTAGTTTCGTTTAACACCAAAAATTAGAATCTTGCGAGAGCCTTGAAGGAGTAACCATATACCAGGGCGGGTAAGTGGTGGATAACCTCCAATGTCCAAAACGTTGGCTAAAGAAGGAGGTAGCGCAACACGGCATAACACCCCCAAAAACAACTAACTAAAATAAAACAACCGTTTATATTTTCTTTGGCGGCCCTGTCTTCAATTAACGTGCAAATTGCACGGCTTCCTGTGACTGAAACGGGAGCCGCACCAAACAATGGGATTGCGTCAAACACAAAACACCACGCGCCCTGCTTCCCTATACGGCGGACCCTGCCCCGGACAATGATGCAGTGTTCAATTTTAATCACTTTTAGCACGCGTTATTTAAATTTGTTCGGTTTTAAAAATATATTTGATGTAAAAGGTTCCCTTAAATCCACGACGGGAAAAATAGTTATCTTTTTTTTTTCTTAAAATGTTCTTGATAATAATATTTGGATGATTTGTATAGCACCGTTTTTGTGAAATTTCACCGCAAGGGCACTGTACAAACTTATAATTTTATAAATATGAAAAAATTATAGCAAAAATTAACATTTTCCAATAGAGTTATATAAAATGCGTGATTGATCTATATTGTTTGTTCAAGAAAATGGAAAGATTTGGTCATTCGCTGGCATACAAAAATCAATTTTAAAAAAATATCGAAAATTATATAATGTGTGACTTATCGGATTTAAATATCGTGTGATTTGAGGGTTTGAAATAAAAGAAACTACCTGGTTTTCAAATTACCTGGAGATTTAAATACCCTAATTAGTAACAGTTAGCTTTGCAATTACCTAGGTCGATATTACTAGTTACAGATACCTAGGTCGTTGTTACCAATCATCAAAATTTTGTTTAAACCATGCTCTAATGCCCAAAATCACACATTTCAAGCTGGTTCTCGGCATGCGTTGTTATGCCATTTAATAAAGAAATTGATTCTCCCACGTCCCCTTCCCCTCTCACGTTTCCACTCCGCCTCATCCACCTTCGCTCTCCCCATCCACTCCCCCCTTCCCCCGTCAATGAACCCTCATCGCGAGTTCCCCTCCCACCTCCCAGGTTCCCCTCCCCCCATCCCGGATTCCCCTCCCCCCCGCGAAACCCCCACCCGAGTTCCCCTCTCCCCTAACGCATTTTATACATTCAGTCCCGGTACATTCAGTTTTCAAACAGCTCGCGGCCTATTGCAATTTTTTAACACAAATTTCACAATGCCAAAGCTCAACAGTAGTTTTATACAAACCTTATCCTGACAATAACGAACACAAAAAAAGGATTATCAAATTTGGTGCAGTCGTTCGAAAGTTATGCGCGTACATACATTTCGGCGGTTCATTTTATTGATATTTTACTTTTTATTTAAAAAGAAAGACAAACATTCCCGGGTTACGAATAACTCGACAATATTTGAAAATCTCCTACTACAACCACAGTAAGCCAAAAATGTTGCTTGAGTCGTGATGGAGGACTTAGCCAGCCGAGGATTCGAACACGGGGACCCAAACGCGATGCCCACTCAACCACTCAACCGGTCATATAGATTTAAATTAACCTAACATAACTTAACCTAACCTCTGCCAATTCGTAAGGAATCCAATTACGATGATTAAAATGGGTTAACTAATGGAGAAGTTTGATAAACTGTCAATAGTGTAAAAAATAGGTATATTTCGTAATGCGTAACAACTATTTCTAGTGCTTTCTTCAAATACCTACTAGACGAAAAAAAGGTGTAATAAGCAATGCTGTAGTTTTTTATCTGAATATTTTAAATTGAAGTTTCACAAAAACTGCGTTTAATTTCAATTTTTTTATTTATTTATTACTAATATGTTTTTCTCACATAGTTTGATTAATTAGTTTTAAATTGAATATCTTCGCATGGGCCCTTTAATAACCGGGCACCAGTCCCCGGGCATCTGCCCAGGCGGTCACGGTCGCTTAATATTCATTCAACCAATAATTTATCGATAGTATATTTGTCACCTACTGGTTTCGCCTTTACATAAACCTCCTCGGGGTAGAACATTATCAAAATTTGATAAATCGGCATACAAAATACAGAGCTCCGGGTCAATAACGCTCCCTGCCTAAATGATGGGTTATTAAATTATTTTTTCAGACATTAATCATCAATTAATAAAAAATACAGATATTGTACATTTGCATATGCCTAAATGTGTTTCCTATGTGTATAAAAGAGTGAGATAGGTAAACAGTGAGGCAGAAAATAAATCTGAAGGACATTGTTTTTTATTTAGTTTTATGTGAACACCGCACAAGAGTCCCAACTGCTCCCTAACGGAGGCTACGAGAATATGGCATTGTGAGACTGAAGGTGGTGGGGAGGGGAGAAGGTGGGGAAGAAAATATTAATTAAGGGACAAAATTAATGCAGACATTCTTTAAAGACAATACATTATTGTTAAAATATTATTATTTATTATTAGGAAGAGAAAATGATACGTTGCAGTAAGTTACCAACCCCCCCCCCCCTCTCCTTTTCCCCCAGGATCAAATCCCCCCATTTAGGTTCGGACCCCCCATGTGAATGCTATATTTACAGCCTTTGAGCCTAGGATCTCACATTTGTACGGCGCTCTTTCTCAGAACTATATAATTTATCCTATTATTATTAATACTGCCAAAGAAAACTTATTAAGAACAACAAAGAATTGGTTCTTCTCATAAGCCAGACAGTATCTCCAGTCTCCATAACTCACCGAGTTTTAATCCCACAAAGTCACAACGTTAATCAAACATAATTAACTCCTATAGCCATAAATCGTTTAAGTAAGAAGATTGCCTATTAAGCTCGCTGCGCTAAGTAGTCACCTACAATCCTGCAGATGCTGGGAGATCATGTTTTATCACCACCCAGCATCCGAGTTGTTTCCAACATCCAAGTTGGTTTATTTTTTCAAGTCTACTACACATCTGGATACCACATTTTGATCTTATTCGGGTTGCACATCTTTGGTCAAACTACAACACTCATCCCACTAAAATCTGGGTGCTCAAACTTAAAGCAGACAAAGGAACTGATACAGCTTTTGAATGCTTTTAATCTAGAGCACGGGAATTTGTCTTTTGGGGGATGTGTAATTTGTTTGAGGGCTTTAAACAGATTTGAACTCGGTGACCGAAACGCATATTTCTTTTCATTTACAACTTCCCAGTTCATTGTGACGTTCATACTATTGCTTGTATACGATGTCTAATTTACATCACGCTGCTTTTGAAATTGGCTTATTGTCGAAACAGTTGTTAGAGCATCACTCTTTTGTTATAAGTTAAACGCATTTCATAACTCAGAAACAATGTTATTTTTAGCTGCATTGCTCTCGTATAATCATTGTGTAGATATTTATTCTTATATTCTATCATTGTTATTTAATATTTTGTTTAGTTTTTTCATGGTATCGTAAGACGGAAATATACCAATATAATTCCTATTATTATATACCTACTTTTACAATATTGCTTGTTACTTCAAGGACGTCTACTTTAACTCTATAATCAATTCCTCTAATTCAAGTTCAGATGGAAACAAAACTATAAATTTCCTATACATTACAAATTTAGAATACATAATGATAAATAGTAAAAATATATATAAAAACAATTCGTAGCAATAATAAATAGTAGAAGTAAGCAGGAAACATGCCTGTATTGAAGATTTAAAAATACTGAAGAGAACAATATCAAATTAACGATGACCCTAAATTTGGGAAGCGTGAATGTGCACCGCCGCCCAGGGAACCTTTATTGGATAACCAACACCTCCGACACCTAGGTCACCCCCAGTGGTTCGCTACGTTTGGTAATTTAGCAGGGGTGCCGGGTTCATGAGGTTTGTCTAAGTCTTAGAAGCGGATGACCAGGACACGCTGGACCCCAGATTCATACCCACCCCTTAAAACTTTTCCTTCCCAGAACTCTCTTCTCCTTCCTTTCCTTTAAAAAAACCCCTCCACATAGCATCCCCAAAGATGACAAGGCCCTTAAGGAAATTACTTTCCTCAGGGCCTCCTGTGTGGAGCTCATGTAAAATAAAAACCCGACAGTTGATCCGCCGGCAATTGCCCCCCCGAAATAATATTTACCATAAATTTTTAAAAAAAAAGTCTATTATTTACCAATTTCAAACGCCAAATGAACTTCAAAAATACTCTTAATAATAAGTTGGTATGAATATGAGACAGATTTATATGCAGTATCGATTTTTTGTAATTATGCGCTGGTATACATAGTACATAGACAAGTTTGCTTTGCTTTGCTTTTATGAGTAGAAGGGGGTGCATGGACCAGATTTTTTCATTGCGTATGCTCACTGAGAAGTTTCTTGCAAAGATCTACAAAAAGCATACGACCGAGTTGACAGGAAAAAGCTATGGAAGGTATTGTCCAAGTATGGAGTGAATACGAATCTCATATAAGCAATTGCGTCTCTATATGAGGGAAGCGTTGCATGTGTTAGGGTGAACGGCGATTTTACGGGGTGGTTTGACATCACAAAAGGTGTTAAACAAGGCTGCGTAATGTCACCGTGGTTATTCAATCTATACATGGATAATTGTATGCAAGAATTGAAAGAGAAGGGATTGGGCGCGAAATTGAGTAATCTGAAAGTATGTTGCCTGTTGTATGCTGATGATGCGGTGCTGATATCTAACAGTATGGAAGATCTACAGTCTCTCGTGTCAAATTGAACGAAGTATGTATGAAGAATGAGTTAATGATGAATGTAAGTAAGTCTAAAGTCATGGTGTTTGAAAGAGAGAGTACGAAAACAGTATGCAATATAGTTGTGAACGATGAATACTTGGAGCAGGTGGATGAGTTTGTTTATTTGGGAAGTATGTTTACGAGAGATGGGAAGGCTGAAAGAGATATTGGAAGAAGGGTGAATGCAGGTAACTCTATTAATGGAGGACTGAACGCCGTTGGCACCAACAAAAAACTGTCCAACGACGCGAAACTAGCCGTCCATAATGGAGTACTGGTACCTACCCTGATGTATAGCAGTGAGGCATGGAACTGGCAGAGGAAGGATGAAAGTAGACTGAATGCTGTAGAAATGAGATCCCTGAGGCGTATGTGCGATAAAACCATGTATGATCGTCTGAGAAACGCGGAGATCCGCAAAGAATGCAAGGCTGATGTAAGCGTAATGAGTAAGAATAAGAAAGGAACGCTCCGATGGTTGTAGAGAATGTAGAGAGAATGAACGAGGAAAGTAGTGTAAGGAGAATATATCTTCTTCTTTATGTGCCTTATCAGGTCCCCCCGACGTTGGCGATCACTCTTGAAAAGGTCTCTCTGTCTTGCGCTGCCCGGAATAGCTCCTCCACACTTCTAATGCCGGTCCACTCTCGTATGTTTCGCAGCCAAGACATTTGTCTCCTACCAGGCCCTCGGCGACCCTCTATCTTGCCTTTCAATATTAAATGGAGCAAGTGATACTTCTCCCCTCGAAGTATATGACCCAGATATGAAATTTTCTTGATTTTAATTAATGTAAGCAGTTCCCTATCTGCTCTAGCCCGCCTGAGAATTTCTATGTTGGTGATCATGTCGGTCCATGGGACCTTGAGCATTCTCCGGTGAAGCCACATTTCGAAAGCCTCTAACCTGTTCATGGTATTTATTTTCAAGGTCCATGTTTCACAACCATACAGCAAGACCGACCACACATAACATTTTAGCATTCTCTGCCTTAATTTTAAGCTTATATTGTCATTGCAGAAGAGGGATTTCATTTTTATGAATGCAGTTCTTGCTGCTTCAATTCTGCACCTAATCTCTATATCTAGGAGAATATATATATCTAGGAGAATATATATATTTTTTAAATATGTTTATTCAGTTTTAATTTTACAATATTTTATTTTACAAATCTTACGAAACTGATCAATCAGTTTGATTGTAAGAAATCTCTCATTTTTTTCTAATTATTTAATACAGTATACTTTTCAGTTTTACACTAAATATAATACTTAATATTAAAATACTAAATATTTTGCTCACTGAGAAGTTTCTTGCAAAAAACCAGAAACTCTTCTGTGCCTTTGTAGATCTACAAAAAGCATACGACCGAGTTGACAGGAAAAAGCTATGGAAGGTATTGTCCAAGTATGGAGTGAATACGAATCTCATACAGGCAATTGCGTCTCTATATGAGGGAAGCGTTGCATGTATTAGGGTGAACGGCGATTTTACGGGGTGGTTTGACATCACGAAAGGTGTTAAACAAGGCTGCGTAATGTCGCCGTGGTTATTCAATCTATACATGGATAATTGTATGCAAGAATTGAAAGAGATGGGATTGGGCGCGAAATTGAGTAATCTGAAAGTATGTTGCCTTTTGTATGCTGATGATGCGGTGCTGATATCTAACAGTATGGAAGATCTACAGTCTCTCGTGTCAAGGATGAACGAAGTATGTATGAAGAATGAGTTAATGATGAATGTAAGTAAGTCTAAAGTCATGGTGTTTGAAAGAGAGAGTACGAAAACAGTATGCAATATAGTTGTGAACGATGAATGCTTGGAGCAGGTGGATGAGTTTGTTTATTTGGGAAGTATGTTTACGAGAGATGGGAAGGCTGAAAGAGATATTGAAAGAAGGGTGAATGCAGGTAACTCTATTAATGGAGGACTGAACGCCGTTGGCACCAACAAAAAACTGTCCAAAGACGCGAAACTAGCCGTCCATAATGGAGTACTGGTACCTACCCTGATGTATGGCAGTGAGGCATGGAACTGGCAGAGGAAGGATGAAAGTAGACTGAATGCTGTAGAAATGAGATCCCTGAGGCGTATGTGTGGTAAAACCATGTATGATCGTGTGAGAAACGCGGAGATCCGCAAAGAATGCAAGGCTGATGTAAGCGTAATGAGTAAGATCAAGAAAGGAACGCTCCGATGGTTCGGGCATGTAGAGAGAATGAACGAGGAAAGGAGTGTAAGGAGAATATATGATGCAAATGTGAATGGTAGAAGAAGTCGGGGACGTCCGAGAAAGACATGGCACGACCAAGTGAATCAGATACTTGAGTCGGGCCATGTGAAGAGTCGGAATAATAGAAGAGCATGTATGAGACGATGTATGAATGTTAACGAGGCAAAAAGTGTGTGCCAAGACCGAGTTGTTTGACGATCCGTCCTCTCTGCCTACCCCTGCGGGGAAGCGGCGTGATGGTTAGTTAGTTAGTTAGTTAGTTAGTTAGTTAGACAAGTTAATTTTTCCTTGATGTATTTGAATAATAATACGTTTTATACTTTGTTATTCGGCGGTACATCATCTCTGCACATCCCTTCGGGGTCACTTAGTTATATTTTTTGTAATTAGGTATACGTTTCTTCCCTAAACCGACTGCATTTTATAATATATAGGTATGTATGTCGGTGTATCAGCTGTCATGGAACCCAAATTAACACGCAACAGGTGACATTATTGTGTTTTGTTACGTTTATACAGAGATAAAAGATTGATAGGAGTTAGAGCAAATTTGAAGTTTTACTATTATGTGACTTTCGCCAAAAGATACATAATTCCTAAACTGTCCAAGTGAAATATAACATCAAAACTTTAAAATGACTAATTTCTTCTATTAACTTCTCTTTACTAACTAGCTTTTCAGATGATTCAAATCCCATTCGCGGCCATAAACCTTTTTCACCTTTGATGTGTAATGCTTACATTATATATGGCTTACAATATTATGATAATTAATATTGTTTCAATATTACAAGAAATGCCGAATTCACGAATATTTTTGTCGAGGTATGAATAAATTATCCATTGTTCTGAAGGGTAACCGCACGACTCCATCTTTGTTATCTCTTCCTCATCCGGTTTACACTACCTACAATGACAAAGTTTTCGACTACCTGGCGTGTATGGATTTACGCCTAATAAAAGCTAATTTATTTCCAAATATATATCTAAAACGTTCCACGTGTAACATGTATAAGCAATCGTGACATAATTTATAGTATAAATTATAAATTTTATACTTACCTAAATATAATTTTGATACAAAAAATTAAAAGTTAATAATATTTCTATTTTTTATTATGTATACTTACTGACAGTTTCTACTTACGATAGGAAAACCGGCCAATAAACTAAAAAAGTTAAAAATCTTTTAATTGTTTCCACATCTTTACATAGTATAAAATGAAGTCACTCCCGTTGTCTGTGCGCTTAGATCTTTTAAAACTACGCAACGGATTTTCATGCGGTTTTCGCCAATGGATAGATTGGATAGTGATTCATGAGGAAGATTTTTAGGTGTATAATATGTCAAGGTAGCGGGCAACGGGCAGTGGGCGATGTGGATTTGATTTAACAGTTGGCGTTGGTTATAAAGGTTGGGTAATGGCGTGGCGTTGTGTTTCGTTAGCCACAGAAACGTGTAGCCGGGTCTGCTAGTAATATAGAAAGCCAATGTGGTACAGAAGACTGGATTTCTATGGATAACGTTGCCGTAAAAATACCATTTAGCTGACATTTAGGACAATTTTGTTTATTTGACATTTGAAATAGCCCCGTTAAACTCCGATTCTAGGTGCGTTTCAGCTTTCTATCAAATTACAATCTGACTACAATTTCTTCAACTACTACTACTACTAATCGGCATTTAACCTGTACCATTTAACTGTCAAAAAATTGGCCCTGAATGGGCATTTGAAAACCACGTTACATTTTGAAATTCTTTGAAACAACCCCTCTTGAAGCAAATATTAATTATTTGAGAAATACCTTAAACTTAATAATATTATTGTATTTAGCGATTCCATCTTGAAAGCAATTCTCTGTCTAGACTTCATAAAATATTAATTCACAGACAAATTGTTCAAAGAGCACAAAATTGTTTCATAATTGCGTAGGAAATTTTCCGAGAGAAGGGTTTTGTCTGACCTTCTTCGGCTGTCCAAAATCCTTATTTAATAATAATAATAATTGAATAATTTATAGAGCGCCGTTTTTTGTGAAAAATCACCTCAAGGGTGCTGTATAATTTATTATGATATCTTTGGCTCTATCTAATTATATTATTTTTTTGCCTCTCCAGCAGGACTCCACCGTCAGCACTGCCGTGGGAGGGACGAATTCAAACATCCGTCACTCCTGGACACACTGACCCCCAGATTTCTATCCACCCCTCCTAACTTTTTCCTTCCCAGTTCTTACTTTCCTTCCTTTCTTTAAAAAAAACCTTCCACACAGCAAAAATCCGAATGCTTAGATGGCTTAGATGGTCGGCAGGAGTATCACTAAAAGATAAGATTAAAAGTGCACGCATTCGTAGTAACCTGGGTGTCACGGACATAAACAGACCACACAGTGAAGCAGGCAATGTCTATGGAGCTTCATCCACAGTCATCCAGAGGAAGACCAAAGAACTCCTGGATGACTCAATGCTCCAAAATACTTCAGGGAAACGGCCTGAATGAAGACGAAAACGCAAGTTTCAATAATTATTAGCCTGAAACACTCTTTTCTCGCGAGATTTTTTCAACGTTGATGAGTGTTTTAGGCTAATAATTATTGCTTATAATAATTGTTACCCTGTGTGCTATGCATAAAAATCTTGTCTTAAACATTAGTTTACCAATTAAAAAATAATAATTAATATTTGACAAGTTAAAGTATTCCACCAAAAAATGTAGACATAATTTGTCTCGACGCCATCTAGTGGGAGAGTTGGCACTTATAATGCATTTCTCACAAAAATATAAAGTTGGTTGTTTTCAGGTGAAAAAAAATGTAATAAGCAGTAATTGTTGAATGAAACACTAGTACCTATATATTGAATTATTTGGCGGGTGGGAGATAAGCCGACGTAGCTCAGTTGGTAGAGTAGTTGACCGGATATCAGAAGGACGCGGGTTCAAGTCCCCTCGGCGGCATTTATCTTTTCTCAGGAGATTTTTTCAACGTTGATGAGTGTTTCAAGCTAATAATTATTGCTTATAATAATTAAAAAAGTTAATTGCATATTTTCTTCTACTGTAAAAGTTTTAACTGAAATGTATATTTATAGTGAAAATAAAAAATAAAAAAACAAGTGTCCACGTCATCAAGTTCTTACTTACACTTTTAACTGTAAAAAAACTCAATTTGGTATTTCATCACCTTAAAAATAAAGCTTTCAAATCCAAAGTTCCCCAACATCAATTTACCCAACAGAGATGGTATCGAGTATCGACCAAGATCCATATTAATAAATCCCATCAATGGGAAGCTTCAAGAATCATTTTAGGTGGTCGTGAACCTGTTAACACGCGCACGCCGATAAGTTACCCTTTCACTTTCATCCAAGAAACTGAACTCGCTCCGTCTACGTACAATAATATTTTACATCACATTCCTCCATCTCATTCTTGAACCAAATTCCTTCGTACAGCGCTCTGGGACCAGTTATGCAAGCCTTTCGTCTTACTGCCTTACATCGATAAGTCTTTCATTACCTGAATTAGGTACCTCACTTACCTCTGACTACAAGCAAACCTTATAATAATATAATAAAACAACTTACAAAAGTATAAGCAAGAGCGATCAAGCAAGCATGAAGTAGGTTAACTTAAAAGATTGATTACTTCAGGAACTTCTGTCCCGTGATTTTATCGATGAAGTTATCATATTAAGTAGGTATATTAAGATAAACTGATGCTTTTCCTACTGTTTCCATTGATTAGAATTAAAATAAAATTGTTAATTAAGTACTTTATAAAAAATATAAACATAAACTATTGTAAAAAAGTAGTCTTTCATGAGAAATGTTTGAATGCATGTAAAAAAAAGTTTTTAAAAACCCTGTTTTATGGCTGAAATCATCTTGGACAGTTTCTATTAAATAACTTTTTTATTTCTTATAAAATTATTCAAAAAATAAATATAACCTCTGGTTTCGTTTGCCAAGCATGTCTAAGTCTATTACCTATATTCGTGGCGATGTAAGGCACACTAATAATACATACATTTTTGAATTGTGGCTCCGTTAGTAAGCCCTCAAAAAAAAAGTACGGAGGCGCTAATATTGTACATTGGAAAATGTTTAATAAAACCCGACTTAAAATAGAGCAAAAATCTCGTGGGAAATGCCTTCAAAAGCATTTAATGAAACACCATGATTTTTTTCATATATACGTATGACTTGTAAAATAACAGAAACGATGTGTTTTACACTAGTAATAATTTTCGGAGCATACTTAGCGATTTATTTTCTATCGAGCGAATTTCATGTAATTACATGTATGTAATTATGTTATGTATGTAATTATGTTTTTAATTATCTTCAAAAATAACATATATTTTTTTAAGAAACTTAAAATGTTCAAGAGAAATATGTTATAAAACAGAAGAAAATAGGAATACCGCAGTTTAACTTATCTGGCTTAGCTTCTGGCTATAAGTAGGATACTAAATTATTATGAATTTTAAGTTTATTATAGTCAACGCAATTGAAGAGAAATAACACGAAACTACGCTGAATAAATGTTATGTTTTTATTAAGTTAAGTAGCATAATTTCGAACGATATCAGATAAGCATGACGTAGGTGTCGAGTGATTACTTTATAACTTCTGTCCTCGGCTCGGAGGCAGTGATTTCGAATAAATATGCTTATAAAAGTATTGTTATTATTTTCCATAATCAAATACGAATATAAACGCTTAACGTAAATATAAGTTTTAACTTACCTCATATACCTCTGGCTGTAAATGAGTTAAGCAAGTATCAGCTTCGGCGATCAGATAAGTATAATGTAGCTATTGAAATATAATATGAATGATAACTTAATTTATATCTGTCTCTGGGGTAGTTACTGAACCGCTAAAAGTTACTGAAATAACGAGATGAAATACTTACATTTTGACATAAATAAATGGCATTCTTCAATAGTTCTGAAATGTAAACTCATTTTGGTATGTAATTATTTTATTATTATTTAAACTACATACAGATAACAGATTTAAAAAAACATCTGGTTCTTCAAACTAATTACAATAAAGTAATTTACATAAAGGATTAGTGCCATTACAGAATAAGGTAAAGGAAGTTAGAAATAAATAAACTTATACAGCTATAACAAGCCTACAAAATGAACTTGAATAACGTAACAGTTACTAAATTAGATAAATAAAAGTAAGAATATAGATATAGTGCTCCAGATTTTATGTCCGGGTTAAATCTTTCCCAAATGAAAGACTAAACCCTTCCACACACTTTTCCACAAATGATTATCTAGTAAATTCACGCAATTTAAGTGCACTATATAAGTATAATAAATTCAAAACAATACAAGAACAATATGTCAATCCACCAGAAACAAAATGGGAAAATATTTCACCGACTCCAGATATTTTCATATCAGAGGGTTCGGCTCTGATGAAATCCTAACTGGTCCGATAAATCCTACTGATCCCTCAATATAAATATTTAAAAAATCTTTCGTAATCCTATATGTATTTAAAATGACCGACTTTTGCATTTTTATATACAAATTTTTTGACAAATCTAATATGCCTAAATTTTGAATGAGAGAGCTAGGTATAATGCCAGTAGCCGAAATAAAAAATGGTAATGTTTTTATAGTCTGAGAATGCCAAATTCTTTTAATCTCATTTCCTAAATCTGTATATTTTCTTATTTTTTCAGAAACAGTTTTCTGAATATTATAAGAATTTGGAATAGCGACATCAATGATATAAGTTATTTTTTTTTAATTTTGTCATGTAAAACTATATCGGGTCTATTATGACTAATTGTTCTGTCTGTTAGAATAGTTTTATCATAATAAATTTTATAAAATTCATTTTCTAAAAATGAATTTGGTTCATATTCATAATATGGTACATTACGGCAGCCAATCAAGTTATGTTTAATTACCAAACATTGGTGAATTATTTTTAAAACTTTAGAAATAATATTAATATTATTACATTTAATTTTGCGCACCTAAATCTGGGGGTCGGTGTGTCAAGAAGTTACGGACGTATGAATCCATCCCTTCAACTGCGGTACAAGGCGATGGGGCGAGGGACTCTGGCTGGAGAGATCAAAAAACCTCCTCAACCAGTCTTTCTCGATCTGGCTCGCCCCGCAGCAGGTGGGCAGATACAACCTCATCCTATGAACCCGGGCACCCCTGTACCAGACGTAGCGAACAACTTGGGGTGACCTATGGCAGAGGTGTTGATTATCCAATAAATGGTTCCAGGGCGACGGTACCCATAACCGCTGTACCCATAAAAGATGCAATAATAAGCGCATACAAATAATCTACAGGTATATTTAAAAATCAAAATATGCTTATTTCTGTCTATGCGAGTATATGTGAATGTATGGGATGTCTATATACCTGTTGCTATATTAAGGTGCCGCATCCGCGCTCAAAACGAAGAAAATGGAGAGATATGTATTTACGAATGTTAGAGGAGCGCACTAATATTTAAATCGATAAAATCGATGCGAAAATTGAGCAAAAATCTCGTGGAAGGCGTCTTAAGGAGCCGTAACTTGAATTTCTACCGATTTCTTACATATCTCCCTTAAACATTTGAAGTTTTTAAGCTCTTAAAAAATATATGTTATTTTCGAAGATAATGTCTAGATGCTGCCCAAGCCGAAACGAAAATTATATGAAATTCCCTCGATAGACAAAAAATCGCAATGGATGCTCCAAAAATAAAAACAAGTCTGTTTATATTAACTTATAAATTATACCTATTTGTTTATTTAAGAAGCTCCCCAAGAGATTTTTGTTCTATTTTAAACGAGTAATGTTTTATTAAACATTTTCGCAATTTTCGCATCGATTTTAGCGCTGTAAATGTTAGCGCTCTCCTCTAACATTCGTAATTTCGTATTTCTCCATCTTCTTCTTTCCGAGCCCGGTCGCGGAGCCTGAAGTATCATTTAAAGAAACATTGTGATTTTTTTTCTCAACTATAACTTGTAGGTATATTTATAATAATTTTCGAAGTATACTTTACGATTTTTTTCTATCGAGGGAATTTCATATAATATGCGTTCCCGCGTGGAACGCGTCTAGATATTATCTTCAGAAACAACATTTATTTTTTAAGAGCTTAAAAACTTAAAATGTTTAAGGGAGTTATGTAAGAAATCGGTATAAATTCAGGAACGCGAATTTATGCAAATATTTGAAATTTTTCAAAATACCTTCTTTAAACCCCCGCGAATGTTTCTGGATTATTACAACCACATCTAAAAAGTAGACAATACATCTGAAAAGTTTTTTAATCATTAATTATTAACACATCCCACGCTCATATCGTCGCAAGAAAGTAATACTGCTCTAACCGCCACTACCTACGAAAATACTTAAGGATTTTGTGTGTACATCAGTTAAAAAACGTATTGTTGACAAAACGGCTAGGTTTTCCTACGTGCGTCGTACAGTTATTATATTATTTATCGTCGTAGAGTCACGAGACCCAGATAGATCGACGCAGAAAAAAAACCCTGCAAAATGGTGTTTATAAAATATTTTCGTAGGTAGTGGCGGCTATAGCAGTGTTGCTATCTTGCTTATGATAATAGTTATGGTATACACTCACAAAAAATACCTAATATTTTTTTTTTCAAATCTCACCCTCTTCCTTTCCGTAGATAAATAAATACGCGTGTCTCTCACGCAACTCCCGCCAGAGTAAACATTATGTTAAATAGGTCTTTGAACTCGGGGAGACTTGATGAATGGGGCTATTTTTTTTTATCCCAAACAAGGATTAAAGCCGAACCCTCGCCATTGACCTCACACGATGGCCTGACTTGGCATGGTGCATTCTACGACTCATTTAAGATGTTAAAGCTTCGAGCTTAAAATAAAATTACTTCAAATCTCTTAGACTGAAAAAATATCTTAAATTATTCTTAAAATGAGAAGTAAATAATATCATCGCAGATAAATAAATTTTATGGGGATATTTTTATTTTTAAAACTGACTAATGCATATATGAAGGCGTGCATTTATAAAAAAACTATAAAACCCACAGCGCCCTTGAGGTGGAAAACAATTTTCTTTGAAGTATATTATTATCGAAAGCACACATTTTACGAAACGATACGAGATTAAAAATATTTCAGTTAAAAAAGCGTAATGTTTTCATCGCAGAGTGGAGAGAGGTAGGTCCTCCAGGACCCATAAATAAGTCTCCTCATTCAAATTTTTACTCTCGCTGCATCGTAAAAATGTCGTTAAACCTTTTTTAAGGATATTATCCTCATCTCTGCGTTCACCGCGCAATATTAAAGCTCCTGTCGTAAGTTCCCATATGGGAACATTACGAAAGTTTGTTTGGAGACACCCCCTAACTTCTGAGATTTTTTATTATAAATATCTCCTAACAAGATAAATTGTGGTGCCGAATGTGATTACTTTATAGTTTATCGGTGAACAACGATTTTATTTTGTAGGGCTGACATAATATTTTTTCATATCGGAACGAATATATTTTTGTAGATATTTAAGGCGTCGGTCGTGACTTTGAAAAAGACAACAACAAATTTAATATTATACTTACTAGCAGCTCGCTCCGTAGGTTTTTGCTGCTGGGCCCTGCGGGTGGCTTTTGGTTCGGCTTTGCCCGGTTTCAGCGTTGGTATGACCATTGTATAAATCCTTATAGGAAATTGTTCCAAAAATAGTCGATTCCTCGGATCCACTGGGATATAGTGCCAGCAATTCACCGGGACAAAGTAACCGCGACAGGCAATGACAATATAATAATAATTATATTATCGTCAATCTCTAATCTCTCCATATCCGGAGAGATTCATGAAATTACAAATCCGCCTGCCAGGCGATGCTCATTACACTAGCTGTTAACTTAAGTGGCGACATCTTTTGGCATTACTTCAATTCGGTTACAAAAGTAGATTTGTCTACAAACTCCACGTACGAAAACGGTTTTGCGTAAGGCGCGGCGTCAGAGTTGTATTCTTAGCCGGATTCGTTAAATTCAACCATACAGTGTCTAGGCTATTAATACTGTTCAATGATTGATGATAGATAGGTAGGTTCCAATTTTGAAAATGTAAGTTCAATTCAAAATAAATTAAAGTTTTTTGAAATAAACTCTCAGAGACAAATTTAACGGGGACAAATAACCACACACCAGCGATGACCCGACTTATTGATCCACCGTTTACACCCCGGACAGTTTATCGTTTATCCTCCGTACAGTTGATATCTCTGCAAGTTGATCCCTCGGACACTTGATCACTTAAAGGCTTATTTCTGCTGCACGTCCTCATTGGTCGACCGGTCAGTGGTTGAGTTGGCTTCGCGTCTGGGTCCCAAGTATCATATATTTAATTTATCGGCTGGCTTAGTCCCCCCATCACGATGCAAACAACATTTTCTGCTTACTATGTAGTAGTAGGAGATTTTAAAATTGTTGTCAGATTATTCGTAAACCTGGAATGTCTGTCTATATATATTTTTTTAATTTGTGGTAAATTCAGGAATTCGGTTACGTTTAACATGACTTGTTAGTCAGAAGACAAGGATATTGGGTATGGAGAATAACATAACATATGCAGTAGACATGTATATTTAATATTGAAGAGAATCTGTGGATATATTGAGCTTGATACATTCACAAGACATGGATATTGGATATCGAAGAGAACTCGCGGATACATTGAGCTTGACCTATTCAGAAATCATGGATATTGGATACGGATGAGAATTCGTTGATATGTTACAATTGACATATTCTGAAGACAAATATTGGATATGAAAGATAAATCGCGGGTATATTGAACTTGACATATTCAGAAGACATGGATATTGGATATGAAAGAGAATTCGTGTATACCTATACTAAACTTCACATAATCAAAAGACGTGAGAAATTTGGGTATGGAAGTCGAAATATTGAACTTAAAATATTCAGGAGAAGTGGATATTAAACATGATTTAAGACTTTGAGAATAACATGTTTTATTCAGAAACGGGAGAAATTATTTGACATTTTAGGTTATTCTAAAGACTCCATGGATGAATTGGTGACGAATTGGGAAGCCATTGATATTGGATATGGAAGATTAAAATTCCGTCGATATTGGAAATGACCTATTGAGAAACCGAGGACATTGGATTTGGCAGATTGAGAATCCATAAACATTAGACATGACAAATAAAGAAACTTGGGAACACATCGCAGCGATTTGTAGACTTAAATAGACAAAATAAAATGTTAAATTTAGACGCTGTTATCATAATACTCTATGGGTAGTTTATAAAACCAAGTGATAAAGAAGAGATACGAAATTTCATAAAACCGGAGAAACCTCTCCGCAAAAGAGAAGAGGAAAATTTACAAATTCAGTTATTAATAAAACACATTGTAAATTGTTAAGTTAACAATAGTTCAGTTATATGCACGTGTTCTTTTCTTATATTTAGCAGTTTAACCATTTATTATTGCCTCCGTAAGATACGAGTAGTACGTCAATAGTTTTTTCAGCAAGGCTTAAGGAGCGGTACACCCGCTCAAAAAGAACAAGATGGAGAGATATGTAAATACGATTGTTAGAGAGAGCGTGCTAATGTTAGAAACGATAATATTTAAGCGAAAATTGTGACAATGTTTAATAAAACACGATTCGTTTAAAATAGAACAAAAACTTCGTGGGGAATGTCTAAAATAGCATTTAAAGAAACATTGTGATTTTTTCATATGTGTTTATTATATAGATTTTTTCTATCGAGGGAAATTCATATATCTAATCGCCCTTTCGGCGTGGGGAATGTATAGTATCTTCAAGAACAAAATATATAATAAATCGGTAGAAATGCGGGAAGCCGATCCTTAAAGAAAGTCCTATTTTTAATAAGGTAATCTCTACAGAGCTACCTTTACGTATGCTTATCCGGTACCCGAGCGCCAGTTTTATCGCATTTCCGTGAAATGCAATTTAATCAAAAGAGATATCAAATACCCACTATTCCTGAGTTAGCTCACATATTATTTGAGCGCGTGTAAAAAATACTTGAAATACAACAAACCGTGTAGTAATAACAGACAATGCGTTAACACTAGGGTATATTTACGGTATAGTTAACTAAGTCTAAACCAGTCCTGTTTGGAATATGCATATAAGTTTTCATGCAAATTATTATTAATGGTGCAATGAATATCATCACAGTCATCGCCTATAACGGAACTATTACGTGTTACAGCCGCATGGTATCTAATGGGCATTGCTAGCCGCCATAATTTTATGATTTATGACGATAGGTAGGTGCTAGGGAAAAAAGCGATTAATTTAGATTTAATTTGGGAGAAACCAACGAAAAGGGAGGCAATCGAAAGAAGAATTAAAGAGAGCTATTCAAATTGAGATGTTTTCACATTGATTTTGCTAATAAAATAGTTAAAAATATAAAAATTGTCAACTTATATATTATAAATTAATTTAAAATTAATAGTATATTGTTCGATTGTCACAAATGAAGAAATCAATATCACAGAACTTCCTAGTGTATAGAGGTCTAAAGATGTATGATGAAATGCCTGAATGTATGAAGAATGAAGAAAGAATTAATGTATTTATGCTTACTGTAAAAATATTTAAATTTATCAAATAAAATGTTACATTGTGCTTATTAGTTTATATATTAATGTAGTATGAAGTAACTATAAAAAATTACAATAAATTAAATATAATAAAATCATACACTTCAAGGGTTGTTTCAAAAAATATGCGGATTCATTAAATATGTGAAGTTAATTTTCACGTTCTGTGTGGGGGCATCCATTAATTATGTGAGCACAAACGGAGGAGGGGGGGGGGTCCAGCAAAATCTCACGTTACTTGAAAAAAACATACGAATTGGCCCAAATTTATCTCACCGAGGTGGAGGTTGGGGTCTAGATTGGAAGAAAAACTGTTCACGTAATTAATGGATGCCCCCTAAGTTCTATTCATGTTCTGTGATTATTTCAGTTTTATGGATCAACTGGCCTATAATTATATTTATTTATTTATATATTTTGTTTTAAAGTTTTTGAGAGAAAAATGTGTCCTTACTGGGGTGCCCCGTTATAAGGACACATTGTACATTATTTTTGTTTGAAATATGAGTAAATACCTATGCTAAAAAGAGGAAAATTATAAAGTTAAATCTAAAAGAATGTGCAATACAAGATATAAATATATATGTATATAATATAATACAATAATAGAACTTGAATAGAACTTACACAGAAGGTGAAAATTAACTTTAAATATTTGATGAATCCGACAAATTTTTTGAAACAACCCTTCCTTACATTACATAATATTATTATATGTATTAACAAAAACACAATTTCTACAATTTTCCACGGATCAATGTACTAGTATGATGAGATAAATTTGTTTGGAGGCGGGTATGGGTACCACCGCCCGGGAACCATTTATTGGATAACAAACATCCCTGCCATAGGTCACCCCATGTGGTTCGCTACGTTTGATGACTGAGGCAGTGGTGCACAGGTTCGTGGGATGACGTTTGTTTAGGTCTTGACGACACTTGCCCACCTACTGCTTGGCGGGCCGGATCAGGAGAGACTGGTTGAAGGAGGCCTTTTTACCTCTTCAGTCGGACTCTCTTGTATTGCCTTATACCGAAGTGGGAGGGATAGATTCATAAGTCCGTCACTCCTAGACACATTGAACCCCCCATATTCTTACCCAATCCCAACCCTTTTTCCTTCTCAGAATTTACTTTCATTCCTTTCCCTAAAAATACCCTCCACATAGCATCCTCAAACATGACACAGGCCCTGAGGGAAATTGTTTTGCTCATGGCCTCCAGAATGGAGCTAATGTAAAAAAAAGCTTCAACGGCGTCGTTCAAAAGTGGAAGAAACTCTCAGTATTACCCAAGTCAGATATCGCTATCAGAAGTTAACAGCCAAAGTCTTTGAAAACTTTTTAACAGCTACTCATTCTCCCCACACTTTTTAGTTTTATTTCAAACCATTTTTCAAAGGGACAGCTTTCAACAGAATAACAAGTTTTACGTTCATTCAAAGCTCACCATTACAAACGAACAGACTTCTACATTCGGATTTCGGAAAATAGTGGATCTTTCTTTCTTACTTTCTTCAATTCAATCAATTCTCAATCCCTAGCAACGCCGGGCACCGACCTTTAGCGAAAGAATATGACCCGTATCGAAATATACTATTTATACATACTAATAACAATAACTAACAGTAGAGTTCTATGAATCCTGCGGGGCATTTGATATTATAAGCGGTCATTCTGTATATTAATTTGTCTATTCTAATAATGAGCTAGGACGTCGACAGCGACCAGGAAATGCTCGGAATTAGTCTAATTAAACTGTATGATAAATATTAATGATCCTTTTGATGGCGGATCATTTAAATGAGTGTGTGACTGTTGACAAGGCAGCATTAGCTAATGGGGGACATTAGCCTTGTTGCGTTTTTACACTTTGATGAATTAATTGAAGCTTTCGAAATGTGGCTAGTATTCATAACAAGCTTTGCCATTTATGTCAACTGAATCCTCTTCATGGGATCTATGAACGACGTTTTCTTTTTAAATTATTTTCATCTTTGATAAAATGAACATATTACGGAGAAGCGTGTATGCCAATAGCTAGCTCAACTGTAGACCTGTACTCTTTAGAAATTATATATTAAATATTTTTAATTCCGTTACTTCCATAGCATAGTTGGTTATTTGAATTCGCGTCTTTGGCACATTTGACAAACATATGTACGGATATTGGAGGTTATCCACCACTTATCCGTCCTGGTCTAAGTAACAGATGGTTACTCCTTACTGACTCTAATATTTTTGAAAGAACGAAGCTACATTTAGTTAAGAATGAATGTAGACCTCCAATGTCCCTGTATACGTTGTAAGTAAGCAGTATGCAAGTTCTTAGCGGGAAATACAAGGTATAACATATCTTTGGATAGTATATTTGACAACATATTGGTCCTATGGTGGCACTTAACTCGGCTATTCATATTCGCGTATTGTGCATATTTTGCAACAATAGCCATGTATCTATATGGACAGTACATTTGACAAAGTAAATACGCGTTACCGCGCTCTCGCCGGTTTTCTACACTCATCAAAAGAGTCAAATAGGAAAAAACAAAAAAAAACATCTACACCAGTGATGATTAACCTTTTTAACCGGAGAATGAATGGTTCACGGGGCGGCAGGACCCATACCCGTCTCGCAAATTAAGATTAATTCCCGATTTTATTAAAATGAAGGTTGCGAACGTATTTTTTCAATTAATTTATTTTTGTTTTTAAATTAATTAAAGAATATATTTTTTGTTTTCAGCATATGATATGTCTTGTTTGAAATACGCCCTCTGAAACCTAATGATCTTACAAATGAAAGTAGCAATAATTCATAATTTACCTATTGAAAAGTTGAAAAATATCATAAATTGTTATCAAATATGTTCTACCACTCGTCGCGTCGCCTCAGTTCTTATTTGTCCAATAGACCATATTAGTTTTTGTTCAATCTTCACCTCAAAATTAAGAATAAAGTATAAAAAATGATAGTTAGTGACTTAACTAAGAATTATTTAAACCTAATAACTTTATTTTAAACACCTATCATAATCGTTGTTTGTTTTCGGGGTGTTATGCCAACAATGTGTTAACACCCCCAAAACAAACAACGAAAATGCTTTTGGCCGTGAAAATCTAAAAACATATGTGATCTATCATAATGTTTCATTGAAATAGTGAAAGAAAACCTTCTTCTCCTGTAAAATTTTCTAATGGTCTGTTGGACAAATATGAACTAAGGCGACGACTGCCAGATTTAATTCATGTCTGAAAGTGTTAACCGAGATCTTCTAAATCAGGGGTCTCCAAACTACGGCCCGCGGGCCAAGTCCGGCCCGCCAGTGTCATCAATCCGGCCCGCGACAGCTAATGACCAGTGTCATCAATCAAGCCCGCGACATCCAATGGCTTATTGTTGTTGTGATAAGTTTGATAAAAATCATAGAATGACAGTAACTCGGTTTTATTTACTTAATAGGTAAAGCTTAATAACAAGTGTAATATCGAACCAACGAGATTATTCGCGAAAAAGTACTACTAGCACTATCTGTTAGCGATGGATAGAGGGTACTAACTTTAAATTAACTCCACACAGGAGGCCCTGAGGAAGATATTTTCCCTCAGGGCCTATCACATCTTAGGGGATGCTGTGTGGAGGGTATTTTAAGGAAGGGGACGATAGGGAGCTCTGGGAAGGAAAAGGTATGAGGGGTGGGTAGGAATCAGGAATCTGTGTCCAGGAGTGACGGACTTATGAATCCATCCCTCCAATTACAGTGCAAGGCGATGGGTCGAGATAGTCCGACTGGAAAGATCAAAAGGCCTCTCTCAACCAGTCTCAGATCCGGCCCGCCACGCAGCAGGTTGGCAGACGCATCCGCCGCCAAGACCTGGACCAACCTCAACCCATGAACCATGAATGATAATTTGGCCCTAGGAACTTGCTGGAGTAATTAGTATGGCCCTAAGGCTGGAATGTTTGGAGACCCCTGTTCTAAATATAAAAAAAGCAAATTGACCCTGAAACCGTTTGATAACAATGTTACATTTGAATCTCACCCCAACCTTAGCTTCGCTAAAGTACTGGTACGATATAACAAGTACACAGATGTACCCAGAACACAACCAATATAACAAAGTAAGTATTCCCATAGATAAAAGATGAAGAGCCTATAAATGAGCGGTTAACGAGTCACGCCCGCCATTAGAGGGTTGCACCCATAAAACACTCCGCGTCACGACCTCCACAGATTCATCTCGATCGCTAATAACTTCATCCCGTGCCTCCCCGGGTCACAGGTCAACTTCTGCATCTTCAACCTCTGTCTGGTTCTGGGTACCTTTGCCGAGGTATTGTGCACTTTAATGCTATAAATTATTGTCGTGTTAATCTGTGAAGAGGGGTTTCTGTCAATAAAAATCAAACATGCATAAACTTGAAATATGATAATTCTGTAACTTGCTTCTAAAAGTTTCAATGTTAGTTTTTTAAATGAATATTTTTTTGCAATATTTCTCAAAATTAGATTATCTTCCAAATTATAAAAAAAAATATCCATTTTGTGATAGGATTTTCAGATTTTCCAGTGTAACATGCACTGGAAGATCGTTTTCCACAAAATTAAAACTTCTGTATTACCTACCTCTGACCTTATTTATTTCTGAGTAAAATTTCGAAAATTATTAACAGTTATTAATTAAATTTTCCTTTAAAGCTTCCCAAATTATTGCAAATTTTAGGTGGTAGGTACACAGCCCTAATAATTTTTGTTTTCGCAAAACTCCATTTTAGTCATTTCCGACCAATTCGTATGGGATGTAGGTTATTTATTTTTAATATTAATGAAAAAATACCTTACCATTAATATATTTTACGTACAACGATTTTAAAACTTTATAACCCGTTTTTCAACTATAAAGTTAGCGGTTACCACCAGATTTTATTTTTCTAGATGATGAATTAATAACTTCGGGGGGGAAACATTTAAAAACAACTTAAATATTTGTAACACGTTCTTCAGATTTAATTAAAATGAACCCGGCGAAAAGGTCGAATCTACAGGTTGGCTAGGAAATTGCCAGGAATTCGACCATACGTTCGCCCAATGCAGTGGTCGCGAGTCGCAATTTGTATACACGGCTTCTTTACTTACGTCGCGCGTCGTTAAGATTCTGAATATATTTTAGAGTATTTTTTCCTCTTTAACGATTTTTCCAACCGAAATTTCTAAATCAACCTCACTGTTTTCGGCTCATAACCCATATTTCTATCATGTGCTATGGGGCTAGGAAATTTTAATTTAACATAACACTATTTATAACTACCGATAAATATAATTTTCTTTAATTACGGTAAATTGATAAACTTTTGTAAAAGCGCCAAAATCTGCCATTTGATGCATCACAAGTAACAGGTCTTATTAAAATGTAATTATGTCTTTCGTGTGCATTTTCACGAAAAAAAAAATCTAATTTTATTATTTTCACGAAAGTTGAAATCTAAAATGTATAAGCATTTTTGGTGTAATCAGGTACACTTCAGCCACCATGAAAGATTTTTCCAAAGTTACAGATGACTTCATGAATTAAAAATTTAAATTTCGAACACGGAACGCGTCGTCGCGCGTCACTGCACTCGTCCAAATTTAAAAATGCACTCGCACATGAGGAGACGATTCACGTGTTTTCCGGTACTATAATATTTTTACGATGATTTCAAGGGGTTATATTTAGCCTCAGTTATGGATGATGGTTATTATTGCGTTTTCCATGTGGCAACATTGTTTGTTGGTATAAGACAAAAGAGATCCTGAACTCTGAAATTAAGAAAGAGAAAGCTATTAGGAAAGAAATGATACGAGAATGGAATTGAACGAATGATGAGAAAAAATGAAATTCACAGATGAAGTTTTGTTGCCGTAATAATTAAACTTTTTTTTTAATTCTTTATTTTATTATTATTATTATACTATATTATAATTATTTTTTTTATTATTTATTTATATATTATATTATTATTACACTATATAAAGAGGTAAGATTTGTTTGTTTGTTTGTTTGTTTGTTTGTTTGTTTGTTTGTTTGCATTGAATAGGCTCCGAAACTACTGAACCGATTTGAAAAATTCTTTCACTGTTGGGAAGCTACACTATCCCCGTGTGACATAGGCTATATTATATTTTCAAAAAAAATAGGGATCCTTACTAAAACTCCAATAATGTAACCCGAGGTGTAAAAAATTACCGAAAATATTCTCTACATCGCGTGCGCTGCGAAAACTATTGATGATAGAATAAAATAATGTACTGCAACTTTGCATAACACATCATTATTTACAAAAAGTGTCGTGACAGCATATGTCTAACTACTACAGTTATGCCACAATAAGTGTTATTTTATTTTTAAAATGAAAATAAAATGTCGCCGCTTGAAAAGACTATTTATTTGTATATTGGTTTTAGTCCTTATAAAAATAAATTATTTCATATTCAAAAATGCTTCAATACCTTTATGTAACTTTTTGAATTATTCAATTCGGTCATACCATTCGAAAGATATCACGAGTTTAAAAATGTAAGTATTAGAAACGTAAGAAAGTATTAGACGCGGGAGGGGAACGGGTACGCACGGGAAGGTGATTCCGGGAGAAAAGTGTATTTATTTAAATATGGTATTGCAACGCATGTCGGGAACCAGCTATAATATTTAAATAAAGTCCAAAAAACGTCCGTCCCGCAAAAACTCAGAAACGAGTCCCGGTATGATCAAGGGAGTTACATGGTGTGGTAGATCTCTATCCCCACTCCAGGATGATGGATCCCGTTTTTACCTAAAAGGGGTGCTTTTGAAGATATAAGGGCTGGAAATCGCTGACTTCGCCCTCTTGAAATTTCTTAAATAGTCTTCCGGAAAGTTCTAGAAGGTGCGATAGAGCTCTAGAAAGTTCTGGAAGGAGTAGCGGAGTATGGCGTGGAATGTTCGGGAATAGGGAATTGGGACATCATTGTGGAACATTCCAGAACACTCTCGAATGTTGTCCTGAGCGAAGCCGGGTAACCCAGCTAGTATTATATAAAGGGTAAATGTAATATCTCTGATTTCCTCTCCAGAAACATTCTTTATTTGTAAGTACTGGTACCAGTATTCTCAAGTACTACAGGTTGCTTATTGAAAGACTTAGGTTCTTTGAATCATGGTGACTGTTTATTAACGTATTGTAATGTATAATAATTATAGTTCGGAGGACTTACGTCCTTTCTAACTTTATCTGCGGAGCTCAAGAATTATACTGACTCTGCACATCTACCTTCGGTTAGCTTCGGCGCATATCGGAAACGAGACCACGTGACCCGAAGAGCCCATAGACAACTAAGCATTGTGAGAATTCTATTTTGATAGAAAGCGGTCACTTTGTGGTTTGACATAGGTATCTATTAATTGAAAAAAAAACAACTTTGTAACCACGATTAAATTATTTAATTTTTTCAATACCGACCTGTTTCGCTTAACATAAGCATCTTCAGGGTATAAAATTAAACTTTAGTTTAATATTCATATTATCATAAATATAAAATTAAACTTTAGTTTAATTTTAGAAAACTTTAAAAAAATGAATGAAATAGTTAAATTCGTTCTGAAGTTATGGCGTGACCAAGGGAAAATGGGTTTCATTTAAATATGTATATAGATTAATAGCACGTCATACATCGGGTGTTAAGAGACGTACCTACTTGACTAACGCAAAAAAAAAACTTCCACATGTAGTCACTGGCGACTCAACGGAGTAAGCGGCCAACCCTTCACCCCGACCCTAACTGTTCAATACCTAGTTATTTTTAGTTGAAAATAAAATATATCAAAAATGTCACCAAAATTTCATTTACAATATGCCACTTGCATGGATTTCATAACGACTTGGAAAAAATCGTGTGGATAGATTTTTTGACGGAGATTACGAAAATGTTAGTAAAAAATTTTAGAAATGTATAGTTTTTTTATTATTTTTAAATAAATAAATCCATTATTTGAGCCCGTGACGTCACTGCATGAAAATGTCCCGTCTCCGATTATGTTCCCTTAATTTTCTAAAATTCCACAATGATAATTTTTTTTTATATGGCAACACTTCGATTTCCGGCGAATTTTTGAATTTGCGTTTAACGTTCACTAGATTTATTGTTTGTTCTATGCGAACTTATCCTTTGGTTTGATTTTTTGATAAAGATGGCGGTGTTTTTACAGATGTTACGAAGAGAACCCCGTACAATTTATTCCTATTCGTGGGAAAAACGTTATTTTTTTAAAAATGATTTTCGGTTATGTAATTATCGTTTTTTCGCAACCATAAAATTATGTCCCGTCTTTCCGGTTTATAAAAAATGGTCTGATTTTTCGTATTGAAATTTTCAAAAAATCGTTAGGGTTTCAAATATACGATTAAAAAAATTTAAATACGGAATGTCTTAGAATATTTGCTTAAAACCGGAATTTTTTTTAAAAAATGTGATGCAAGTGGCCTGTTCTTAGTTACAATGAGTTTTCTCTAGTATAAACTAGTTTTCACTAAATGCCTTTGTTACAACTAAAATTAACTGCTGAATATCAGTGAAAACTAGTTCTTACTGAACCAAACGCGATTTCTCGATATAATTCAGTTAAAAGTGTTTCAACCGATGTCAAAGTTCGTCGTGCTTTATTCTGATTGGTCGAGTGACATCAGGTTAGGTTTAATTAGGTTAGGTTAGGTCATGTTAGGTTTTTAATTAACAGTTATGAAATATTAATAAATAGTATTTGTATTGTCATCACCAATTTCAGTTTTAACAAAAGGCAGTTAGAAAAAACTAGTTTTAACTAGAGAAAACGTGTTATAACTTATAACTAAAAACGAGTTTTAACTGTTTTAACATCTTCAGTGACTAATTTTGAAAAAAAAAAGTGAAATTAAAAATTAGCTTATAATGCATTCAATCAATCACACAAAAAATGAAAGTTCTTCATCATCCCACAGGTAATAAAGTCGCGACTAATCCCACGGTCCTAGAACAAGCGCACAATGCGTAGCTCAGTCCATGTCGTGGTATGCTCTAAGCTCTGTCTCAAATCATATTCTCCGGCTCATAAATTATAATCAACATTATAAATTCGTTGCACCGCCGACCGACATTTCTTTGCTGTGAAGAAGACCTAATTTACTGAGGTACTTATTTTTTACGATTAGAAATTTATCTTGTGAAATAGTGATGTTCTTTGAAAAATGGAAAGAAATTAAATCTGATTACAGTAAAGTTAAAATGATAACTTCATTCTAATCATAAATCATAATACATACACTTCCACAATATTTTTGATATATTTACGATCTTTATCGAAACCTTTATTTGAAAACCACTTTATTGTATATATCTTTAACCAACTTATATATCTTAGGACAACTCAGAATGAAACCTACTCAGAACCACTTCAGAAAGGTCATTAAGAGTGATGATAAAAAAATTGGTTAAATAGGTTTAGTTAGGTTACGGTTACCGGCATTTTAAAACTATTTTTTCATAGCCTTTAATGACCTTTCTGAGGTGGTTCTGAGTTGGTTTCATTCTGAGTTGGCATGGAACCCTTGTATATAAAAAAGTAACCGGGTTCGGTTCAACCTGAACCTTCATCGGGGTTATATAAAAAAAATATTATTTAATAAATTACAGACTTACAGTGTATTTATAGGTAACATAGAAGATAGAAGAGGGAGAGAGAACATCAACTTCTTAAATAAACAATTAAATTTAACAAATGGCCCCATTTTAAACATGTTTCCCTTCCCCACACCCACTTTCACCCCCTCCCTTGCCTACTTCCCTCTCGCCCCCCACCAAAGTTGATATTCTCTCTCCCACTTATATACTACCTATAAATATACTGTAACTCTGTAATTAATTTAATATTTTTTTAATATAACCCTGATGAAGGTTTAGGTTGAACCGAAACCGGTTGGTTTTCTATATTAAAGATATTTACAATGAAGTGGTATTCAAACTATGTTTGCTACATGTGAAAAATCATCAAAATCATTTGATATTGCACGTATATAGTTGAAGTGGTCAGTGGCTGAGTGCACCCGGGCGTCGCGTGTTCGACTCCTCGGCTGGCAAGTCCTCCATTACGATTTTCAAATATTGTTGGGTTATAAGTAACTCGGGAATGTTTGTCTTTCTTTATAAAAAACAAAAATAATTATTAATTGGAATTTTTATTTAAGTGACTAAAGTTACGCTTCAATATGTTTTATTAATTTGATTTATTACCATTATATTATTCCTAATCAGTAAACAGGCGTTAGAACTCCGCTCCGAGTCGTTTCTGCAAGTAGTTTTACATGTGTTTAATTCTTGCATAAACTAACTATTACTATAAGTAAAAATCAACATACACATATTTTTTTATAATAAAATTACAGAAAGTAGAATATTTAAAACTTTTTCTTATTAAAAAAAAACAACTTTCTTTTTTTACACCTTTTATACTTTTTCTCATCTCTCTTGAACACCATTTTTTCCTTTTTTTAAACATTCTAAAAAGATAATTTTAATTGTTTGTTTATAGACATTATGCACTTTTTGCCGTTTTTCAAGATGGAATAATTCATGAAAAAATTTTAATAAAAAAAAAAAAAAATTAAAATATTTAAATTAAATTTAAAATTTTATATAAGGTTTATCTGTATCTATCTCATGCAAACAGCAGGTGAATTCTTTAGTAAATGTTTAAATTGTCTTGGAATATGATTAATGATTACTTAGACGGCCGGCGTGGACGAGCGGTAAGGCTCTTGATTCGCAATCCGAAGATCGTGGAATCGATACCCTGCGTGGCAAATAAATTTTAAATGATTAATTTGTGTTATTTCACAATTAATTTATTAAAAATAATATAAAGTATATTTGCGGCACGTTCCAGAGTGTAAGATACTCTCAGTATCGCTAACTAACCAACTAACCATCACGCTGTTTCCCCGCAGGGGTAGGCAGAGAGGACGGACCGCAAAACAACTCGGTCTTGGCACACATTCTTTGCCTCACTCACATTCATACATCGTCTCATACATTCTCTTCTATTATTCTGACTTTTGACATGGCCCGATTCAAGTATCTGATTCACTTGATCGTGCCATGTCTTCCTCGGACGTCCCCGACTTCTTCTACCATTCACATTTGGGTCGTATATTCTTCTTACACTACTTTCTTCGTTCATTTGCTCTACATGCCCAAACCATCTGATCTTAATCTTACTCATTATGCATCGCCCTGGTGTAAAACCAATTCATAATTGAAACGTTGCTTGAAATGGATTTTATCCGTGTTCGGTGACCAGGTCTGAATAGCCAGGTACTTTCCCACCTTCCTCTCCCCCATCTCCTTCCCCTCCCCACTACCTTCAGCCTCACAACACACCCCAATCGGGATGCCATAGTCTCACTGGCTCCAGACAGGAGCAGCTGGGACTCTTGTGCGGTATTCATATTTAAAAAAATTAGCACGGGAAATCCTAGAACCAGGTTAAATTATGTAAAACTAGCGCAAACCCGTGAAAAATCACGGGAAATTATAATTGTTGGAATTGGGGAGCTAAAAGCATTTATAAAATATTTTTCTCGTTTCCTATTTCTGATCATTACTTTCTAAATCAAATGTTTTCAATTTTATTTATAAAAAAATTGTTGACCATTTTTTGTTGACAAATTAGAGAGACGTCAGAAATTAAATTTTCGAATGATGATAATAAATTAAACCAAAAAAATACATATCACATATATAGAAATATTAATTTAAATGAAATAAAATTATTTTCTGATTTTAGGTAGGTACGCACTCACTTTGTCGCTCTGAATTCTCACAATCATATTTTTAAATGTCAAAGCAAATCGACCACCACAACACGGGCATGCGACTATCGAGATCGAAAAATCCTCCATTCATGTAACAAACAACACATTTTGCAGAAATACTTCACATCACGCACAACCATTATTAGTGTATTAGAATTATATTATGTTGGTCTGTGGAGGAACCCTAATTAAATCGCTGAGGCAGTCTACAAAATAATTATTACAGAACACACTCTTCGAACTGAGCATCTATGTATCTACATAAAACCAAAAGCATCTTCACCTTCATCGCTTTCACCGAGTACTTAAATAATGTAATAGCTATTATATGGCTAGGTTTACTAACTGTAACGGGCTGTATAAAAACTAAATAAAATGAGGAATGGCGGCTGTCGACATCCGCAATTAGGAAGAATCCATCAGTCCTGTAGAGATGATTATTTTAATTGGAATCGGTTGCACATGGTTGGGCGGAGAGCGCAAGCGGAGTGCGGCCGTGGAGATTAGAACCTAGTGAGCTTTTGAGACTCACAAACGGTAGCTACCATTTGTATTTTTTTTATCTTCTGTATTGGTAATTGGCAGGCAAATCATTTTAAATACGGGCAGGTAGCGTGGATTTGATATTTTTTAAACTACGGTTTTATTCCGAGGTTGATGCCAGGGTTTGCACAATTGACCTTCAAAACAACAGGAAGGTCACTGTCTACATAATATTTCGAAAAACTACACGTAAATCGTTTCTATGACAATTCAGATTCGTGCAATTTCAACATTTCAACAACCCTTTGAAAAATCATTAAAAGTTATAAAAAAAAAACCTAACAAAACATTTTTAACTATTTTTTTATGTTTTTTTTCATCACTTTTAATGTCTTTTCAAAAGAGGTGTTGAAAGTGCTTTATTCTGAGTTTTTTACATGAGATCCACACAGGAGGCCCCGAGGAAAATAATTTCCCTCAGGGCCTGTCATCTTTGGGGATGCTGTGTGGAGGGTTTTTTAAGGCCAGGGAAGGAGTGGAGAGTTCTGAGAGGGAAAAGAGTTTAAGGAGTGGGTAGGAATCTGGGGTTCAGTGTGTCCTGGTCATCCGCCTCCAGGACCTAGACAAACCTTACCCCATGAACCCGGGCACCCCTGATAAATCACCAAACGTAGCGAACCACTTGAGGTGACCTATGACAGAGGTGTTGGTTATCCAATAAAGGTTCTCGGGGCGGCGGTACCCATTCTCGCCTCCCAAATTGAGTTGTCCGGTATCAGTTGTGTTAGTTTGCGTACTAACAGCATTACAATACCGTTCACAAAAAAACAGTAGGTAAATGTATATTTATAAGTTATTTTCTGTCTTTCGAAAGGGTTCCTGTTAATATATTTAATTTAAAGTTGTACTTATTTAAGATCTTAAATTACGTACTATTTTTTATGCAGTTATTTATAAAATTAATTATGAAAAAAATAAGGTGGCTGTAAAATTTATCTAAGTACCTTGCAAATAAGACGTTTACTATCTTGAAAAGGGTTCCATACCAACTCAGAACCAAGTCAACTCAACACCTCATTGAAAAGTCATTGAAAGCAACGAAAAAAATAATTTTAAAATAGCCGTTAACCCTAACCTAACTTAACATATTTAACCATATATTTTTTTATCATCACTCTTTATGACCTTTCTGAGGTGGTTCTGAGTTGGTTTCTTTCTGAGTTGGCCGGTAACCCTTGAAAAGAGACCAATAATAATGTTTGTTAGAAGTCCACTGGGCATAAATCAGACATCAGCTATCACCGGCCGGATATTGCTTAACAGCCCTTGTGCTTGTTTGTTTTTAAATTTGGAACAGTAGTAATAAAAGGGCGGGAAGTTGCAGATGTTCCGATATGGCACGATCCTTGATCGGAAAACAAAAAAGCAATTACAAGAGAGTGTTCGAAAATGCACACATATACCGAATACGCTTAATAAATTAATGACATTTTTTTTTTATTAATCTGGATTTTTTATTTTTTAGATTTCTAGAAATAAACGGGCAAGGAAAAACACATAGAAATGTCATAAATATTAATTTAATACAGTTAATCACAGTGCACTTAATTACGGCTGTTCGCAGAATCCAACTTAAGAGGGAATAACCACACAAAACCGGAAATATGTGATTTTTAAATCAAATTTTAGAAGTGTTGACTCTTTTCCACAAAAAATTATAAATTGATTTCGAAAGACTGTTCTTTTATCTAGTAAAGCTATGTTATAAATTTTGAGAAAAGATGTTAATTATTAGTACAATAAGGTTTTACCGTAGGTCGTTGGCAGATTTTATACAACACACATTTAAATCATATAATCATGCAGTAAAATAAATCAATAATTTATCTGGGAAAGCTAGGATTCAGAATTTTTATTTTAATAAATAAAATAAATCTTTTAAAAAAAGGTCCGCACACGTGTTTCGCGACGAAAAAAATTCAGTTTGTCTATTTATTTACGGTCTTACAAACTAATATATAATATATATAGTAAGATTTTTTTACATTCTTATTTTGCTTACACATGATAAAAAAATAATGACCAAAAGTACATAATTTTAATAGTTTTACATAACACCTTTCAGCATTTTTGATTTTAGATAGCAGTGGCGGTTCTTCGCAGGGGGACAATGGGGACAGTCCCCACCAGTTACAATAAAGGAAATAACAGTCTTCGCCAAAATGAATTAATTCTTTAAACATAAAAGTAATTAACATTTGCAGAAATAAAATACAAACAATTATTCCGGATTATTTGAAGACCCTTCGCGCGTACAGCGAACAATGTACGGCGCAAAAACAGCGGGTCTATTTCTCAGTGCGCAGAATCTAATACGCACTTGGGGGACGATCCGAACTATCCCCATACTTTCCTTGCGTTGTTTCGCGATCGTATGCAACTGCGCATGCGCAGTAGTATGTGAATTAAAGTACCTGCGGGGACAATCCTTTGGAACCCCATAGAACCATTTGTTTGCGAAGTTACGGGCGGGAATCGCTCGCGTTCAAATTAGTTTGATAATAATCTTGCAAGGTAAAGCTTTATTTTTATTATATTATATTATAAATTGGCATATATCTATAGACATTTTATATTATTTTGTGTTAAATATATCCGACTAGCATGATTAGATCATCGAATTTTTTTTCGGGAAATTTTATATTATATTCAGTACAGTACGTAAAAAACGTCGATCCGCACCACTAAAGAAGTGCTCGAGCCGCCACTGGTAGATAGGTAAAAATTAAAGAAAATGTTGAATGTAATAAAATCGAAGTTGAGTTATAATTTTAAAAAGCTGGTACGGAGAATAATTAATCTTTCTCATTGGAACCGCCCTGTACGATCGTAAGAACATCTTTCGACGAAATATGAATACTCGACCGGTGGCTAGTTAATGGCCCTTAAAATTTGATCAAATGCTGACAGACCGAAAAATAGAATCTGTTTTGAAAAATAAAATGTAAAAAAATGAGTCTGATTGACGATAATCACAATGCCAAATGGGACGGAGATTCAAACGAGCAACTTAACCGAAGATATTATTTTATTATTAATTAAGATCCTAAGATAGAACCTAAGAATTCTGAATAAATTGTACAGCGCCCTTGAGGTGATTTTTCACAAAAACGGCGCTCTATAAATTATCCAATTATTATTATTATTAAGCCTGGGAATTGATGTTCGGATTACAAACTCATGTCCTTTCTGATTTTTTTTGTTAACTCCACACAGGACCAACCGTGTATACATGTTAGGCGTGTGTTTGGCGTGTTTCCCAACTATGCACCGGTGCTGAGGGTATCAATGACGCTAGTTCCTCTGAGCATCTTCCATTGAAATACCGGTTGAACAAGGACAGCATTCCCACTTGATGTCTGGGAGAATCTACCAAACGGGCTGCCCGTTTCTGCACGGAGTCGGGGATTTTTTCAGGTATTTTTGGCTCCAGACAAGAGATGGCTGCCAAATTCAACCGTGGGGCGCATTTTCAACTTCTATAGAGTTAGTAGTACTTTTAAATTATCTGCGGGCCCTGTACAGTACGCCCAGTTTCTGAGAGGCAAACTTAACTCTGGCTTCAATGGAAACCCCCGTACCAGAGCTGTTCACAGTGTTCACTTAGAGTTACACCAAGCATATTAATGTGGGGCCTGTTCGGAAGATTGCTTCCGTTGAAGGAGACTCGATTTTCATTTCGATCCCTTTTAGACGTTTCTAAACATGATTGGGACAATCAGAAACAAAAAATGTGGTCTCCAACAAAATCAGTTAGATTTTAAACTGTTTTATTTCCTGACAATATTCTCCTGAGCCTACCCTAATAACAAACAACCCCTCCTCAGTTATAAATAATAAGTCACGACAGACTGCAGAAATGTGGCAACCCAATAGCCACAATGGCATCAAACCACACAAAGCTGTTCCGGTGAATCTTCTTTGTGTTCAGGTGTCAAAATAAGGACCTCAGCGGAGACAATGTCAACCGAAATGTCTTTAAATACATCTCGCCGGGGGGGCAGGAATGTCAACTTTTGATCAGCAAACTTCAAAAGGCGAAACGAATTCAAAGATAGGGTACACCCTTTGGTGCTTTGAAAGGATCATTTTGTTTGCTGATATTTACGACTTCTCGATTCAATAAGAAATCAGGTTATTGCTCAAAACATATTTTCACTATTCTTAGACTAAACTAGTATTGATTTTTTCCCATTTAAATAAGTTTCTTTCAAATCACAATATGCTAAACTATAATTTTAACCTTGCCAATAACGTATTATAAGTTTGTACAGTGCTCTTGCTAAAGTCATGGTGTTTGAAAGAGAGAGTACGAAAACAGTATGCAATAAAGTTGTGAATGATGAATACTTGGAGCAGGTGGATGAGTTTGTGTATCTGGGTAGTATGTTTACGAGAGATTGGAAGGCTGATAGAGATATTGAAAGAAGGGTGAATGCCGGTAACTCCATTAACGGAGGACTGAATGCCGTTGGCGCTAATAAAAAATTGTCAAAAGAAGCGAAGCTAGCAGTCCACAATGGAGTCCTGGTACCTACCCTGATGTATGGCAGTGAGGCATGAAACTGGCAGAGGAAGGATGAAAGTAAAGTGAATGCTGTTGAAATGAGATCCCTGAGGCGTATGTGTTGTAAAACAATGTATGATCGTGTGAGAAATGTGGATATCCGCAAAGAATGTAAGGCTCATGTAAGCATAATGAGTAAGATTAAGAAAGGGACCCTCAGATGGTTTGGGCATGTAGAGCGAATGAACGAAGAAAGTAGTGTAAGAAGAATATACAACGCAAATGTGAATGGTAGAAGAAGTCGGGGACGTCCGAGGAAGACATGGCACGATCAAGTGAATCAGATACTTGAGTCGGGCCATGTCAAAAGTCAGAATAATAGAAGAGAATGTATGAGACGATGTATGAATGTGAGTGAGGCAAAGAGTGTGTGCCAAGACCGAGTTGTTTGTCGGTCCGTCCTCTCTGCCTACCCCTGCGGGGAAACGGCGTGATGGTTAGTTAGTTAGTTTAGTCTTGAGGTGATTTTTCACAAAAACGGCGCTATACAAGTCATCCAAATATTATCATTATTATTAAAAAAACGCTTTTGATGCCAAAATATTGTTTTTAAAACATAGAATACAGAATACAAAACTAGTAGTGCCTTCCATAAAAATTTGAATGGAAACATGTGTTCCATTTCGCCAAGCCACCCAGCATTCTATCTCACTTACACTCGCCTTAAATCGTAGATCTCTATCCCAGTTGAAGTACGAAAGCACAGTTATGTGTATGGAATTATAGGCCCATAACGGGCCCATTTCATTGCAAACGTAAGATAATACTTTGAAATAATTAAAACTTAATTCTTAATTAAGAACTAAATTCCTATTTTTTGGATATTTTATCCTCAACAAAGGCATTTCCTAAAGATAAATTATTTTAATATTTTTTCCGAAGAAGTAGAAAAAAGAACGAAATTGGAATTATTCAAGAAAAAAATAAATAATTTTAAAAAAACTGAACACTCATAACATCGTGAACAAAATGCAGACTATACTTCATTTCGTACAATATTTATATGTTTTAACGTTACCAATTTCTACCGATTTATTACATTTCTCCCTTATCCATTTGAAGTTTTTAAACTCTTAAAAAAATATATCTTATTCTTTAAGATAGTATCTATATATTCCCCACGCCGAAACGGTAATTATACGAAATTCCCTCGATAGAAATTAATCGCAAAGTATGCTCCGAAAATAATTTTTTACACGTTTGTTGCTGTTATTTTAAAAGTCATATGTATGAAAAAATTCATAATGTTTCTTTAAATGCTATTTTAGACAACCCCCACGAGATTTTAGCTCTACTTTAAACATGTCATGTTTTATTAAACATTTTCACAATTTTCGGTTAAATGTCATCGTTTTTAATATAAGCACGCTCTCTCTAACATTCGTATTTATGTATCTGTCCATCTTCTTCTTTTGGACCGGGTATACCGCGACTTAAGATATATTATTATACAATTTTTTACTCCTGCACCAAACTCAAAAGCTTCTTCATTGGCGTAGAAATACTTAAAAAATATATTTCACTACTTCTTCTTACGTCCTAGTATTGTGTATTAGTGTACCAATATTATAATATAAATAAATAAATACATTTTTACTGATTGGTATGCATGATACTTGAATTTTGTATACGTTTTAACATCTTATCACCAGATCGCAAATTGATCTCATACGATTAGACAGTAGTACATAAATGATTCTTGCATCTCGGATGTTTCGACATCGGACGATTGCATTAGTCAGTCTGGATTGCAAATGCAGTCACAAGTTGGTAACCGTCTGTAAAACCAATTATGAAGCATTTATTACTTCTTGAGACATGTTGATTTGTCAACATGTGCAATAAAAGGGCTGCCATTACTTTGACACACTAACTTGACTGAATTTAACTTCAAATTGTAATACTTTGGATTTCTAAATATACAGTTGTAAAAGCACAAACGCTAACGATTTTAACCGGCGATTCCTGAACACACTCGTATTTTAAGTAAAGAAAATAGTTCAGAGATGCCAATATATTTTTCTGTCTCCAGATTTTCGATTGAGTTTCGCTAATATTGTCTTCATTTAATTATATATAACAATTTGAGGTTTTACTCATAAGTTAAAAATAAAAATAAATATTCATCCAAGACTTGCAGAAAAGTCAATAGATGTCGCATATTAAAAAAACAAAATGGATAATAAAATTTCCAGATGCTATCTAGATAGCATTTCATTCTGGTTTGAATCTTTCAATCATATATAAAGATAGCAGCCAATAATATGTGCGTTAAGAAAATGAAGATAATGCTGGTAGTTCTTAGTCGAAGTATGATACAGTTAAAATACACCTTAGCTCAGTTGGTAGATCTGTTGCCATGAAAGCAGAAGATCCTGGGTTCGAGTCCCAGAGGTGCCAATATGTTTTTCAGATTTTTCTGTCTCCAGATTTTCGATTGAGTTTCGCTAATATTGTCTTCATTTAATTTTTAAAAAAGAAAATTTTAAATCATTTTGCTCTCTGATGATATTTGTTTGCAAAACAAATCATTTTTATATGACTCTATTTTTATTAAAATAACGGTGTAAACCATTGTTTCCCAACGGGGTAATATCGCCCCTGGGGGCCTTGGAAAAATCTAGAGGGCGGTGGTGGCTTCGATGGCATACGTTGGTCGGTTGAAACGCTTTTGAAATGGCGGTCAGAGGAATTCAAAAACCCTTAATTAATTAAAATAATTCCTAGGATTCATTGCAAGATTCTTGCGTGTGAATCGTTCGATTAGTAATTACGTATTATTGATGGATTAATAATATTTTTGTTATTTTGATAATACTAGTATTATTAAAAAAAAAACTTTTTATAAATTTAGGAAAAAAAAATTCTGGGTTAAAAATATTCTCAGAATGTTAAAAACCCACTCACCTCCACCTCCAAATGTAGCTTGTGCAATGGTGGATGACAAAACTATTCAAGAATCGAACCCGCAAAGCCCGGTGAGAACCAAAAACTATTACTGTACCAACCGGGTGGTAGTGATTAAAGATCTTTGTGGAAAATTCCCTGGTGTAAAAAATCACAGTGTTACCCTGTCGAAAGTCATGTTGTTCTGTGATCAGATCTGAATACCCAGATACTCTACCAGTTTCTTCTTCCCAATCTTCTTACTTTTCCAACTTCTTTCAGTCCACGAAAAATCCCCATGGAATGCCGTAGTCTTCTGGCTAGATATTTAGGAGCAGTTGGTACTCTTGTGTAGGATTCACATAAATCAAAAAAATAAATTTTGATAAAAGTAATAAAAAGTTGAATAATGTTCAACAATTATTTAAATATTATTTCAAGTTTATATTATATTGAAAGCAGATACTACTACCAACTGCAGGTAGGTTTCTCTCAAGTGGAGATAAAATTGATCTAAATATTCATAAAATGCCAATTTGAGGTGATTACTTTTGTTCCTTCACCTTTTGTCGCATCCCTATGGTTAGAAAACACAATGTAATTATAAGAAGGTTGCAATAAATTTATAGACATAGATCTAGATCTTCTGAATCAATAATTTGAAAGAAATTAAAACAATGATGAATTATAGAGATAATTTTTAATTTTAATTACTACATCTATCTACAATAAATATTGAGTTCATAAGTGAATGCTTTAGATCTGTTCTGATCCTCTGACAGCAGAAAATTCTGGATTTTATCATGGTGAAACTCAATGCAACAAGAAAAGTATGACGCAGACCAGTGATATCCCTTTCAAATGGTTAATAAAGGATATAAATATAAAAAGGGCAACGTAATAAATCGTAAGCATGAACCCTTCGTGCACAATGTTCAATGTTCAATAATATACTATGATCTTCGTTCTCCCCAACTAGCTCGAGACATCACGCAAGGACCAGCTGCGATGAAAAATATCAGATTTTCCCATCAGGATCAGATAAGGCAATTGGCAACACAGCCCTCACTCCTACACGAGAAGCTCTCAGAAGATAATGGGGGTATCTGGGTCCATGATCTGTAGAGTCTGTCTTCCAGCATATATCCAGAATTAACTGTCCCTTGTCACGGAGCTGTACATCTGAACAAACCCTCGTACTGGCGAGACGAATAGGAGAAAACTGGCGAAGAATCATGATGGAATGCGAGGAATTTGCTGGCTTTTTGCTTTGTGGAAGAGATGAAGGACTTAATGACATGGAATTTAAATTATATTAAAAGTAAATAAATGGTATGATGCGAAATTCAAAACTTTTATTGTAAAGCTTTATATGAAAGGAAAATAATATTATCCACGATCTTGGCTATATCACGCGTTGTCGATGATGCGAGAAAAAAATATATAACCTTAGTCCCTTCGTCTTACGTCTATGTCGCAAAAAACTTGTCACGCACAGTCCGTACACGTCGCGAGACCCACGTCACCACCAATCATTGTTGAATTCCAGAAACTTGCCGAAAACTTGAAAAAAATGCCGTAAGATCACTCATCACAAAACAGTAGCAGTAGCTGTCATTTTTGTATGCTGTCATTCTGTTTTGTTCCAAAGATTAAACTAAAGCAGACGAATTGTTACAAAATTTCTGAATCAATTGACGCCATTTTTAAATTCCTAACGACGCGCGTCGTCGCCAACGTGTTTTCAAAATGTCAGCAACTTGCGCCTGTGTACAAACCGTGATACTTGAATCGTCGACTACCGGATAAGTGCGTATACCTGTGGATGATAGGCCTGAGGGAATAATGAAGATTTAATAACATGTTAAAAAAATACTGTGCATTTTTCTAATTGCAAATTTTGTTAAGGGATCTATATATCTGAAAAACTACCATTACTTTATAGAAACACACAAATACTGTATATTGCTTAGAAACAGTAGCCTCAAGAAAATAATGGCTCCTGGGCAAGGAACCGTGTTGTTCTCACTTTACCCGAAACCAAATCATGTATTAAATTTATGTGTGGGTCCAATTTGTGTCCAAAGTGCTTTTAAAGTTTCTTGACCAAAAAACGTAAAGCGGGGGTTCGAATTAGGGACGTTATTATTCTCCACGTTCTAATCTAATGATTTTTAAGCCCTTTAAATATAACTTTTTCCCCAAACTGAAGAGATAGAACCCGATAGAAGTCTGTGTGCGTATTCGCAGCTTAATAAAGCTTAATTTTTCCTCAGAACAGGTGAAATTGATCAACAAATTATAATATCGAAATTCTTTCTTTAACAGATAATCAATTTCATCTATCTATCTGGGCTCAAGGAATCGAGAGTAGTTAGGGCTTATATAAATGACGACATCAAGTTTATGTCAAATCGGTATTATAGATCACAAGTGGGATTATGTGATCAGTGTTTCCCACGTTTTGCAAGAAAACATAACTTGAACGACACTTTACATAAAGCGTAGGTACATTACTCGTAGATTGAAATAGATGTTCAGTCCATTAAATATAGGTAATATAATTCCAGAATTGCCGAGTTCTCAGATCTACATAATGAATATGGAATACAACGGCTTGACATTAATCATGTCGGAACTTTGACATTAATAATATTATGACACTTGGCTCATGTGTTGTAATCGCGTACAGGAAACAAATGTAATTATTCCCACAGATTATTAAAGTAGGAGATGCATTGCGGCTTGCACGTGCACATAAATGCTATGATAAAAGAGATATACTTAAGAAACATTCAGATGTACTTGCATCAAATGTCATTTGTACACGTCACCATTACTGGAGTACATAATTCATGCGATGGTACGGTTTATTTGTTATAAACGAGAATTATTACAAGTAATAAAAAATCAGAGTGTGCAATTCGCACACGATGGAAGTGAAGCTAGAAAGTCGTTAGATGTCGCTTTCTTTTCTTTTACCTGTTTATTTTAAAGTGGTTTAAAGATTGGATTAAAGATTTCACAAAAATAAAAAAGTTTATTTATTTTGGATTTCGTGGGATTCGAACATCCGTTCGCTAGATGTCTGTGTCTCTGGCTGCTCAGACTTGTCAAGCGCCTTACCCGCTGCGCTATTGGATTCTCGCGTCGAAGCGAGAATTTACCGCTTTATATTGAGAAGAAGCGAGAATTTACCGCTCTATATCGAGAACCCGCCAAACAATAAATTTTTGTGATGAATTTCCGTTTCACCTGTATTTCAAATCACTAACGTGGCTAAAGAAGTTTCACTTCAAAAATCAAAGTTCAGTGTAATGATTATTGTAAATGTACGATTCGTTCCTACGTAAGAACATCCTTCGAAAAATTACGAACAATAAATTAAGGATTGCAATTTAGGAGACGGTATGGGCACCGCCACTCCGGGAACCATTCATTGTATAACCAACACTTCTGCCATAGATCACCCCAAGTGATTCGTTACATTTGATGACTTTGGGTAGGGGTGCCTGGGTTCATGGGTGAGGTACTCCTACTCCAGATCTTAGGGGCAGAACCATCTGCCCATTAACTGTGTATGGTACGGATTGGAAGAAGCCAGTTGAGGGAGACCTCTTGACCACTCCAGCCGGATTCTCTCGGACCATTGCCTTGTACAGAGATTATCATACTTTTGAATCTCTGGGGTGTAGTATTTCTACAAAAGGTGCGTCTTTCACCCTGATCACTGTCTACCGACCAGGGTCGAGGATCGTCACTCTAGAATTTTATGTGGAACTGGCGCAACTTTTAGGGTGGGTAAACTCCTTACCGGGTGCACTAATTATAACCGGGGATTTAAATATCAGACTGGACAGAAAAACCGACGGAAACACGATTAAATTTATCAATACTTTGGAGTGCTACGGATGTACGTAGTGGGTAAATATTCCAACCCACAATGCAGGTGGAATATTAGATGTTTTTATTAGGCGGATTACTGACCCACCGCTAACAACCGAATTCGTAGACATAGGACTCTCAGACCACAGGCTTGTACGTACGGAAGTAGACTTCAATCCTTCCAAACCTGTCTACAAATCGAAGACGACCAGAGCATGGCGAAAGTTCAACTTTGATCTTTTCGAGGAAGAGCTAAAGTCATCCACTCTAGCGAAATACGATTTAAATAGCAATGTCACTTCGACATCCGGTCTAGTTGAAATTTATAATGGTACCTTAAGTGCTCTTATAAACAAACATGCCCCCTTTTCGACCAAAACCTGTGCTGTCCGCAAGTCTGATTCCTGGTTTGATGCAGAATGCCGGGAAAAGAAGAGGACCATGCGCCGACTTAAGCGGTTTTTTTTGGAGCGAAAACTATCCGACCAAAGGGAAGCTTGGGTTAGTGCGCAATCGTACAGGGATTATCGAGTACAGGGAGACAATTCGAAGAAAAAGGTCGGGAGTACTGGATAGCGAAGTTCTCCGAAGAAACAATGTGCATTAGACCCAATTCCAACGTGGCTACTCAAAAAGTGTCTAAAACATGTAGTGCCGTTCCTAGTGTTCCTTTTTAACAAAACTTTCGATTTAGGCGAGGTGCCCCAACTACTCAAAAAAGCCCTAGTTTCCCCAATTTTAAAGAAACCCCAATTAGATTCTGTAGACTTAAGTAATTATCGCCCTGTATCCAATTTACCATTTATCTCAAAAGTTCTTGAAAAAATTGTAATCAGGCAGATGACTGCCCAACTGGCCAAAAATGAACTGTTATCAAAGTACCAGTCAGCTTATAGGAGGTAGGTACCATTCTACAGAGACTGGCATATTGCGCGTGCTGTCAGATTTAATGCTTGCAAATGAGTCAGGTAAGTTAGCTTTGCTATCATTTTTAAATTTGAGTGCGGCATTTGATACCATCGACCACGATTTTCTCATCAAAAGACTGGAAAAAACCTTTGGACTGGGTGGTAAAACTATTCAATGGATAAAATCCTACCTCTGTGGCCGAACACAATCTGTACAAGCCTGTGGTAAAAACTCTCCCTTTGTAACCCTCACTTCTGGAGTCCCCCAGGGTTCAGTGCTGGGACCCCTACTTTTTATTCTGTTCATCAACGATGTTGCCAAATAATAGAATCATTCGGACTTCTTTCCCATTGCTATGCTGACGATCAGCAAATCTATATCTACTGCGCACCGAATGAGAGAGATAGAGAAGATATTACCATTAAATGCATTGCTGCCATAACAGACTGGATGTCTTCGAACAAACTAAAACTAAATCCAACCAAAACAGAATTTCTCTGGACAGCAACAAAAAAGCGCCAGTCATTATTAGACAAATCTCCTCTCATTACAAATCTCCTCTCATGGGAAAATCTGATATTTTTCATCGCAGCTGGTCCTTGCGTGATGTCTCGAGCTAGTTGGGGAGAACGAAGATCATAGTATATTATTGAACATTGAACATTGTGCACGAAGGGTTCATGCTTACGATTTATGGCTGTAACATCATCCCTAAAAATGGCGTCAAACTCCTAGGTGTACATCTAGACCAAGATCTTTCCCTTAAATCCCAGATTAATAAAACAGTAAGCGCGGGATTCTTTCACCTGCGCCAAATCAAATCTATAAGGAGAAATATTCCGACTAAGGCCACAAAGACTAAGTACTCAAACACCACACACACATCGGTACGTTCCCAAATCTTATCATTGTGGGTATACTTAAATAACTTTAAAAAAAGAAAATATAAATGATTCAAGTATCATTTGATATCCCCGAAGAAACCATGCTCACATGTAACAAAAATGTGATAGATAATCCCGAAGACATGAATAAATATTGTTGGGAATCGTACGGTCTGAAAATTATTCACCAGAACATAAGAAGTATTACCAACATTGATGACTTTCTCGTATTTCTTGACCAACTTAATTTTACATTTGATTTGCTAGTTTTGACTGAGTGCTGGATAAATAAATACTTCACTTCCAAAGAGATACAAAATTATACTGAGTACCACACAACCAGTATAATAAATAAAGCTAGTGGTATTGTAATCTATGTCAGGGACGGTATACAGACACAAGTTGATGAACTCACTTTATCACAAGCAAACTGTCTAAAAATTGTGCTTAACAAAAAACTATGCATTTTTGCAATCTATAGATCACCATCACTCCACAACATTGATCCCTTCCTTAATTCACTTCACTCTATCATTAACAGAACAGATAACCCAGAACACCAAATAATCATTGGAGACTTGAATATTAATACTATTCTTGACAATCATCGCCAATCCGATGATTATTTATGTTTTCTCACCGAAAATGCTTTTACTCCACTCCCACTCGAGTACAAGGCGCAAGTAAATCCTGTTTGGATCACATCAACGTTAAAAACATTGATTTCACAGACTCGTTTGTTATACACACAACAATTTCAGATCATTATACCACAGCGCTCGGCCTAAGAAATAAGCCTTCCTCTTCTCCTAAAAATAAATATATTTCTAAAATAAATTATCAAGCACTAATTGAGGAGCTGTCAACAGAAAAGTGGCAAAACGTAATAGACCAGACTGACACGGAGCAAGCAATGCAGCAATTTATCACTAAATTACAATACTACATATCTAATCACACTATTAACAAAGTTATACCGAATAAACAATTTAAACTCATGCCATGGATCACCCCTGGCCTAGTTAAATCCATCCACAGACGTAATCAAATTCACAAAAATGCTAAAAGACAACCAGATAATTTTCTAGTTCAAGAACAATACAAGAAATATAGAAACTTATGTAAAAAACTAATTATTTCCACTAAAGAAAATTTCTACAAAAAAAATATATATGAAAGCACTATAACTCCAAAACGCTTCTGGGAAATATTTCGTAAAATTACCAAATCAAAAAACAGCAAATCGTCTTTCATACAATCATTGGATATTAAAAACACAAGTACTACTAACCCCAAATTGATGGCTAATTTTGCTAATCACTATTTCACTTCAGTAGGAACCTCTCTCGCAAATAAAATCCTTGAAAAATGTAAGAAAACTGAATCTGAACTAGCCAACATACCTACAACTGACCTTAATCTTAAAATAGACGAGATTCAAACAACGATTAATGAATTCATGAAAATGATAGATGAGCTTAAGTCTTCAAATGCCTGTGGACCAGACAAAATTTCCTCAAATCTGCTGAAAGTATTGAAACCACTTATAGCGAGTCCTATTGCATACATTTGTAATCTTAGTTTTAAGAGAGGCACGTTCCCAAACCACCTAAAACAATCAGTTGTTATATTGATTCATAAAAATGGGAACAAATCGGATATACATAATTATCGGCCAATATCTCTACTCAACTCATTCTCTAAAATTATCGAGAAGATCGTAAAAAATCGTCTCACCCTCTATCTAGAAAGTCATAAAATCATATCTAATAACCAGTTCGGCTTTCGACCAGGTCTAGGAACAGAAAATGCTATTGCAAAGCTGGCGGATATTATTTCCAACAATATTGACCGGGGTAATAAATCCATCGCTCTCTTTTTAGATCTTGCCAAAGCTTTTGATACCATCTCGCATAAAATTCTTCTAAAAAAACTAAAGGCTATAGGTATTCAGGGACAGCTCTACAAATGGATGTGTAGTTACTTAACTAACAGATACCAAAAAGTTAAAATTAATGATACTGTTAGCGATCCGGCCCTTGTAGAATTTGGTGTACCCTAAGGGAGTACCTTAGGACCTATTTTATTCAGTATTTATATCAATGATCTATGTAACAGCAATTTTTCCAATCACATTATTACATTTGCAGATGATACTGTCCTAATATTTGAAGGAAGAACATGGTACGATGTACACTGCAAAGCAGAAGATGGAATAAAATAGCTTAAACTTTGGTTGGACCGTAATCTTTTGACACTCAATTCGGAAAAAACCAAATTTATACGATTTAGTGCGACAGAAGCGGGCCAACCCAAGGAAGCATATAACATTTTTATACACAAATGCACTGACTCAACTACCTGTAATTGCTATAAATTAGAATGCGTAGACAGTATAAAATACATTGGTGTTATATTAGACAAATATCTTAGATGGGACGGACACACAGATCTAGTTGCCACAAAGGTTAGAAAGCTTAGGTACATGTTTATGACAATCAGAAATATCAAATATGGCATGGCACCACCCTACCTGTCGGAACTGTGCATTCCGAATGATGTCAATACTAGGCAAGCAACCCTTCGATCAGCTTCTTCAACAGCCATAGGTAGACTCTCAGTGCCTATGCGCAATCCCAATACCAATTTCGGAGACCGGGCTTTTGCAGTAGCAGGCCCGACAGCTTGGAACAAACTCCCTTCACATTTGCGAAAGATCGACAGTACATCTGAGTTCAGAGCAAAGCTTAAAACTCACCTTTTCACATTATCATATCCCGAAAAATAACTTCATTTTTTCAGTAGTATTTCATTACTCAGTCCATGGGAATTACCTAGATTGATGTATCTTCATTTTTTGTATATTTTTCATGACTTACACTGACAGCACGGGCAGTAACATAACAACATGTGTTTATAAACGTAAATAAGTATGTTAGTCGTAAATAACTAATTTTAAGACAGTTGCAAATCATAATGCAAATAGAGCAGTAACAATACAGCTCTATTCGTATTATGACAGTAATCATAACAATATGTGATTATAAATGTAAATAAGTATGTTAGTCGTAAATAACTAATTTTAAGAGAGTTGCAGGTCATAATACGAATAGAGCAGTAACAATACTGCTCTGTTCGTTTCGTATTGTATTATGGCTTGCAATTACATGTACAGACTCGGTTATAAAAATAAGTATAGTTCTAAATCACTAGTCATAGAAGTCTTAGTTGTAAGTCATTAGTTATCAATCTTAGTTATAATATAAGCCACTTGTAGTATATAGGTATAGATTAAATGTATAAATGAATTTATAAAGCACCCTTGAGGTGATTTTCTCACGAAAATGGCGCTATAAAAATCATCCAATAATAATAATAATTATTATTATTACAGCAGTGGGAGGAATAATTTCATGCGTCCGTCACTCCTGTGTACACTGACCCTCAATCTACCTACCCCCAATACCTTTTTCCTTCCAAGAACTTTCTCCACTTCCACTCATTTCTTTCCTTATAAAACCCCTTCTCACAGCATCCCCAAAGATGACATAGACCCTGAGGGAAATCTTCCTTCCTTTTCCTTCAAAATAAAAAAATAAAAATGAACATACTCTTCTAGTATTAACAACGGTTGTTTATATCTGTACAAAACTATTTATAAAATAACACAAAACTGTTTTTTTTTCCATCGACCAAGTGATATATTTGGTTTTTTACAATTAATTAATTAAAAATAATATAATGCATATTTGCGGCACGTTCCAGAGTGGAATATACTGTCAATATCGCCCTGGTGTAAGACCACCATTCAGAATTGAAACGTTGCTTGAAATGGTTTTAACCGTATTTGGTGACCAGACAGCTGGCTGAATAGACAGGTACTTCGCGACCTTCCTCTAACCCTTCCCCTCCCACTATATTCAGCCTCACAACATATCCCAATTGAAGTGCCAGAGTCTCACTGGCTCCAGACGGGAGCGGCTGGGACTCTCGTAAGGCATTCATTTAAAAAAATAAAATTTAATTTTTAGAAAACGGAATTCAATGTAAATACAAAATCACATGAGGGTAGCCGAGCTAGATTTTCGATTAATGCCGATTTATGATTTTTAACGAAAATCTTCTATTGAATCATAGATTTTTCAAAGCAAAAAGCTTTTATAGATTAAAAGTAACTTATAAATAATGTTTTCTTTAAAAGAAATACGCCCAAACAAGCTTTTTTATTTCGATCAACCTCTCTCAAAGCAACAAAGACAAAAAAGGCACAAAAGTGTCCAAATTGACGATGACTAACCACCACGAATTGAAAAGTATCGAAAATTTTACTAATAACTAGTGAACACTACACGCGAGATGGGTGTGTTTCGTGATTCCAAACTACTCTTTACGTAATTTTCCAATTCAGAAAATCGCTCTCTTAGTACAAATTCAAAATCAAATGTAATGGTGATATACGATGTCAAGCAGTGAAGAGAAGCAGAGTACGCAATTTTGATTGTCTGTCTCAAAATGTATTGTCAGTTAGGACATTGGTTTCCATTAAAGTGTAGATCAAAGGTATTTCTATTTGAAGAAGTGAATACCCATTATCTGATCGGTGACCACAGCAGAAAATAATGGCTATTTTTTGTTCCTTTTGGATCACATTTATTGTGATTGATTGATGAATTTAAATACTGAGCTTGCGGCTTGATAAATCATGTTATCTATTTGTTGAGAGGCTGCATTAGAAAAAGATAAATGGCCATGATAAACGTTTGGTGTTTTTTTGCGATGCCGATTACAAATTAATTGGTTCCGCGTGCTTAAAGAAACAACCGATTAAAACTCCCGAAAACATCATTTATCAATTGTTGCTAAAAAAAAGCACACGAGTTTATCTCCATTTTAAAACGTTTTCCTTTAACATCATTTCGAACTTTTTTTTAATAACATTGAATATTTGTTTGTAACGCAAACAGATTAAACCCTTTGGGAAAATTTTCAACCAGAAACGTCAAAGGAGTCCGTTTTTCAATGCTTATGTAATAATTTTATTTAGGCTGATTGTTTTTTGACCAAAGGATCGTCAAGGATCTCATTTGTACACCGTACAACCTATTACGTTTTAATTTTTTTGATGTTATTATTATTCGTAATTGCATATTATGTCTAATGTAAAATGCCAGACTGGGTTTACGCCATCCACCCAATTTTTTAAATAAGTTTTTAATCCTGCAGGATTAAAAAATAAAATGAAAAATGCTAATTGCATGCGTATGGTGAAAGAATTGGTGATAAATAAGCTCAAATGTGCTACTCCTATCTGGATGCCAATAATACCTCATGTTGACCATCGAAATTGCTAATCATCGCATCATCGCATCATCGCATCATCGCATCATCGCATCATCGCATCATCGCATCATCGCATCATCGCATCATCGCATCATCGCATCATCGCATCATCGCATCATCGCATCATCGCATCATCGCATCATCGCATCATCGCATCATCGCATCATCGCATCATCGCATCATCGCATCATCGCATCATCGCATCATCGCACCATCGCATCATCGCATCATCGCATCATCCCATAATCGCATCATCGCATCATCCCACCATCGCATCATCGCATCATCGCATCATCGCATCATCGCATCATCGCATCATCGCATCATCGGATCATCCCTTCATCGCATCATCACATCAACGCATCATCTCCATCAACCGCATCGATTTATAAGGTTAAGTTAAAGGCTATTATTAAAAAAAATTATAGCTTTTAATGTCTTTTCGAAGAGGTGTTGAGATAAGTTGATTCTGAGTTGGCATAGAACCGGATAGCCTGTACGACTTCTGTCATTTCTAAGAGCTTCGTTAGTTCAATCCGTTCATTAAATAAGCCAGTAACTTACGACATTCTTAAAAATATGTGTTTTTTTTTATTATTTATAATATTAACGCCTTTCGGCTTTTACATAATATAACATAGTATAAGGCATAGCAACAACATGAAAAATACAGCTCTAGTGAGCTTGTAAAACAGTAAGAAATAGTTGAGAAAGACATAATATGTAGATGTTCAGATGTCAAAACGAAAATAAATGCTACGATATTTAAATATTACAATATTGTAACAATGAAAAAATATATTTAAATGTAATACATGCAAATAACTTAACTTTAAGAGGATAAATGATTTATTATTGTATATTGATAGCTAACCGAAACTTATCTGATACTAAAAGAGGCAGCGCTAAAATTTATCAATTTTATGAATTGTCGACCGTGCTCGCAAGTATTGATAACTGAGCGTTGTTGACGGAATAAGTTAATATCGTTGATATAGGGTTCTATAGATAGTCCATGCTAGATCTCTTGATCTGTGTGATACATTTTTTTGGCTTGGGGAGGAGTTCAAATCAGATTTTTTATTAGGGTAATACTGAGTGTCCATATAAAACACAGTATCTGTAACCCGACGTTAATGCATGAAATTTTCAACCAGAGTGTTGCCCGAATAAAAAAAAGCTCAGCAAGTTCACCAGGGTAAGAAAGAAGCAGTGGCTACTGAATACAATGGGCCTGCCTGTAGTCGTGTGAATAACGTGTCGCTTCTCTTCCTAAAGGTCTCGGGTTCCAGGCATAACTGGGCCCCGGAGGAATTTTTATTCGCTCTCAGCATTATTTATTTAGGACGCGGAGATACTTGAGGAAGCGATCGTGCTCTTTTTGTACAATATTTAAGATTCTTTGAGAAGCGGTTTACCATTCAAGAGGGTATCAACAATTTTATCTTTTGTCCACAATGCAATCTGAGTTACTCTGTTGTAGGTAATATTTTTTATAATGTTGGAAAAGATTATTTTATACAAAATATTTCTTTTTTTAAGAAACTTTCCAGGTTACGAATAACCTTACAATATTTGGTTCCCTCCTACAACCATCATTTATTTAAAACTAGCAGACCCGGCCACACGTTGCTGTGGCTAACGAAACTCAAGGCCACGCCATTACCCAACATTTATAACCAACGCCATCTGTTAAATCAAACCCACACCGCCCGCTTGCCAGCCTGCTGCCTGCTGCCCGCTGCCCTCTTGCCGGCCCGCTCCCTTTATTTGTATATTTAAACCAATTCACACGAAACCTTGACATATTATGTACCTAAAAACCTTCCTCCTAAATCACATTTATTGGTGAAAACCGCATGAACATCCGTTGCGTAGTTTAAGCCGCCGATCCCGATTTTCTACCGATTTCTTACATTTCCCCCCTTAAACAATTGAAGTTTTTAAGCTCTTAAAAAAATATATCTTATTTTTTAAGATAATATCTATACATTCCCCACGCCGAAACGCAAATTATATGAAATTCCCTCGATAGAAAAAAAATCACAAAGTATGCTCCGAAAAATATTATTTTCACGCCTGTTTCAGTTATTCTACAAGCTTGTGTATGAAAAAATCACAATTTTTCTTTCTGCTTTAGACAGTCCCCAGAGATTTTTGTGATGTATTTTAAACGAATCGTGTTTTATTAAACATTTTCACATTTTTCGCTTCAATTTTTCCGTTTTAAATATTGGCGCACTCTCTCCGACATTCGTATCTAATTACATGTATATATTTTTTTTATACCTCTCCACTCTCCACCTTCTTCTTTTTGATAGGGGGATTTTTTTTTTTTACAGTGAATACCGCACATGAATCTTAACTGCTCCCGTCTGGAGCCAGTGAGACTATGGCATCCTCAATTGGGGTATGTTGTGAGGCTGAAGGTAGTGGGGAGGGGAAGGAGGTGGGGAAGAGGAAGGTTGGGAAGTACCTGGCTATTCAGATCTGGTCACCAAACACGGCTAAAGCCATTTTCAAGCAACGTTTCAATTCTGAATGGTGGTCTTACACCAGGGCGATACTGATAGTATCTTCCACTCTGGAACGTGCCGTAAATATACTATATATTATTTTAAATGAATTAATTGTGAAATAACACAAATTAATCAAATAAAATTTATTTGCGCACGCCGGGTTCGAACCCGCGACCTCCGGATTGTGAGTCAAGAGTCTTAGCCACTGGATTACGGAAGTCGGATAGGGGGCCTTAAGAGATCTAAGCGCACAGACAGTGGGAGCGGCTTCATTTTATAGTAAAGATGATCTGGACCCGCCTGAGCTTATCAAAAATCCATATACCATCAAGACAAGACTAATGCAACAAACAGGAGGGTTTTGTTTGCCTGCATGCAGAACTAGCCTTAGAAAAAATTGGCCGTAGGTATATTGGCAAAAATTGTCAGTATAACAAACAATTTAATAATATCGACATTCTTAACAATAACCTTCAGAAATATCGATTCAAAGTTAAGCACACGATCACAAATTGAGTACAGAATGTATCGAGAGCGTCTCCTATCCTTATCCTATATTCCTCTTCCTCCGTTTCTCTTTACCTTCTTGTTAGGTTAAATCAAAATAAAACTCCCATTTCTAACCAACATTAGCATGCGAAACATTTTTAGCTTTGTGTATAGGGATTTAACTTTGTGTAGATATTTATGATATGTACAAGTCGTGCAAAATATTCGTAATCATAATTTTTATTTTATTTAACTTGTAATTTTTCCTTCTACTCCCCGGCGAAAAAACTTTCACTACCGTAAAATAAAATCTTTGAGGCCTGTAGGGATTGAAACAAAGAATAATGAATAATATAAGAAGTTTGTAGGCTTGTTTCGTGATCCAATTATACGCCTAATTTGGCCCTATATTTTCATACAAAATTGTGATCCACCATGATTACGAAATCCAAATGGTATGGCGACATCCAATTCCAGGCAAGTGTGAGATAGACAGACCGCCTGCTAGATGGTCTAGAGCCGAAACTTACCAAGTCAGTGGCACATTTGTTTTCATTCAAGTTTGTATGGAAGGCTCTTCTAGTGTTATCATCATCAATAATTACAGTTTTAATAGCTTAACGATTGTACGGTTGAAACTTAGAATCCGCTTAAGAATACAATTCTGACGCCGCGCCATAAACAAAACCGTTTTCGTACGTGGAGTTTTAAACAAATCTACTTTTGTAATACAACCGAATAAGCAATGCCAAAAGATGGCACCGCTTACGTCAACATCTAGCGTGAGGAGCATCGCATGGTAGGCGTAAATACTATTGGATTTGTAATTTCGTGAATCTCTCCGGATATGGCGAGATTGGCGATAATATGATTATTATTAATTAGTTGCGAATAATAATACCACGCGTCTATATATTTTATATGACGTCATTGCCTGTTGCGGTTACTGCGTTCCGATAGCTGTCACTGGATCCCAGTGGATCCGAGGAACCGGTTATTTTTGGAACCAGTTCCTATCGGATTTATTAAATGGTCTCCAACACTCAAACTGGGCAAAGCCGAACCAAAAGCCACCCGCAGGGCCTAGTAGCAAAAACCTACGGAGCGGGTTTTTAACTGCTATTATTTTTTAATCTACGGGTTAAGGTCTTTTGTAAGTTGATAACATCAGTTTTCATTCAAATCGGTGTTGATAGCACTTCTAAGGATTATTTGTTCGGTTACTACCTTCTGAAATAAAAGGAAAGCTTCCAAATACTATCAAGGCAAAATAAATCAATATATAATATGAAAAACCAAGTATTTATTTATTCTCACCGGGTTTTGAACCCGCTACGTAATACAATAAATTCTATTATGAAACTGGTTTATCGATGATGTGCTGAACACTTGGTTTTCTCTTCAACAGCATTATCATGACATTACTTACCTCATTAATGTAGGTGGGTACGTAACTGTATTTCCTATTGATCAGAATCGGTAGAGAAAATTTAGCCGAGATTTTTCAACAAAGAGAAAACTCAGCATCAATGAGTCGCTTATTACTTTCAAACATTAGATAAGTTGAAGAAGAAGATAACACTAATAATCTAAACGAAAATATGAAAACGAACAAGACACAGAAAACTAAAAAAGATAACGGTCGCATTTGGAACGAACGAACCCGGAATCTCTCGTCTTACCAAGACAAACGCCTTTACCAAAGCGGCTACTGAGATCTCTTATTTAAATGCAATTTTTTTCAATCTCATATTTCAAAATTAGCAATATTATCTTCAACTATTTTTTTCCATATTATTGGCAGCTATCTTTTTCATTGGAAACAAGTGTTCGAAAAACTGGTTTGTAAATTAATAGGGTCTTGAATAATTATATCCGATTTTATTTATACGGAATACCTGAATAAATTAATATTCGAATTTTATAGTAATAACTTTAAAAAGTTATAAAAAGGAAATTTCTCTATTAAAAAATCGAATATTAGGTAAGTATTAATGTATGTTCCAACACTACGAAGTAGTTTTATTCTGCTATATATTATATTATGTTGCAGTACCAAGTTTGCCCATTGTTTTGTGTTGGAGCATGGCTCATAATTATGTTCGAGGCAAAATTGAGAACCTTTATCGGATAAACGCCCCCAAACTCCAAAACAAATACTGCTCCTATTCTATGGTTCTTAAACTTTGGGATGCAACGAAATATTAAAAAAACAATATTTTTTACTTGAAGCGCATTTAGCAGCATTCTGCAGATTCATTCACACATTACATACTAGCTTTTACCCGCGGCTTCGCTCGCATGGTATTAGTGGGAAATTACTGGCATAATTGTTATTATTCTTGCTTTTTTGTCTAATAAAAAATAATTATTGTTTAATAGAAAATTTCAAAATTTGAGAATGACATTTCGCAAATAAAAATTCTATTTTAGAAAATATTTAAATTATAGAAATTTATTTTAAGTACCTACTCCCCTAATTTATTCTGATGATTTCGCCTCAAGTAGGAATTAGTATTTTTTATTCATATTTGAATCCAGAGTAACCTAAAGAAATAACAAAATTACAGCCCACGTCAAATAATTACATAGCAACGCTATGCTTTTCGTCCGGACAATAATATTAACTATGACGCCAACAAAGCACTATTTTTAGGGTGAATTGCCTAATTAAAAAAAAAAAAACATTTTTTCCAAGGTAACAATTTGTTTGACGTTTGCAATAACTCGATTTTGTTAGGGACAGAAAACGTATGAAAAATAATTGCATAACGCTACAGCTTATTCATAACGCCAGAGCTTACCAATATATACAGCCTATGTCACTAGCAAATAATGTAGCTTTCGATTAGTGAAAGAATTTTTAATTTCTATTCGGTGTTTGTTGCGTGAAAGAATAACACTCATCCATACAAACTTTCGCCTTTATAATATCTACTATAAGATATTGAAGAGCGTTTTCATAGAGATAAATTTCTTCCCACATTTACACTGTTTCTTCTATAGATTTTTTTATTATTCTTATTCTCCGTGTAGGGCGTGTAGGTTAATGTAGATACCTCACTGCAGAGATGTCGTCGAAATGGCTAATTAAAATTTTCAAAAAAACAATATATTTACCTGCATTAGGGTAGCTACTAGAAAAGGATAAATTTTCTCATAACTACATATCCGCCTACCGACATCTATCTAAGAGAGAAATAACTCGGTGGTTATGTAATGTACCTAATAAAGCCATTATCACCTTATTTCAATATATATTTCTGAGAAGGAATCTCGTCATACCCATACTAAAGAAACTTTATTTCTTATTCCCTATCAAGTTTTTAGCCTCGGTATTTTTTTGTATCTACGTATTAACAAAAAACCTTACATTAAGTACTACTTTTATTCAATTTTTAATTTGTATTAATTATGTCTGTATCATTCACTAGCGTTTTTTAAATTATACAAATTGTTCTGAAATAATTCACATTATATTCCTAGGTCGGGGTAGTTGGTTGGTATTTTGAAGGGGGAGAGTTGGAGGAGCCAAATAAGGAAACATGATTAGCAAAGGTAATTTTCTGGGTGCTATTATTTAGTTAGTTATATTATTTTTGATTTTACGTTTCCTCTATTCGGGTGTTATACTTAATTATTGTACATATATAATATATAAGAACAATAAATATATGAGTAAATTGGTTATTGTAGCATAATTGGTAGGTGCATCTTTTCCGAGGAAATGAGAGGCTCGGAAATTGAATCTTGGTTGCCATCTCGTCTAAAAATCTCGACGATTGACGATTTTTCAAATATGTAGTTCAAGTGTTTATTAACTCCAGAAACTATGTTTTGCTCCAAATATTATTCTATTGTAGCGTAGGTTTTAATTTTTATTTTATTTCATGTTATTAGCAATTCTGCATCGCTTAAAAATTTATCATGTAATTTTAGATGCTCATTATTTTCTGACCTTATAATCTACTAGCAAGGTCCCGGCATGCATTGCTATGCCACTTAAGCCCACAATACACGACATCTTTTTTCAGCCCGATTCCAATTAGAGACAAAAGTCAACATTTTTCGCTTTACGCGATCGCGTTGTTTTCATCTCTATTTTTATATCTACGATTTCAGTAGGCATCACAACAAACAGTATGGTTCATGTGTTGTTTGCAGTGATGACAATTGAAATCCTAGATATGAAAATACCGATCGCGTAAAGCGAAAAATGTTGACTTTGATCTCTAATTGGAATCTGGCTGAAAAAAGATGTCGTGTATAACGGCCATTAATCAAGAAATTGTTTCTCCCTGCGTGTCCTCTCCCATTCATCCCGTTCCCCTTCCGCCTCCTCTTCCTCTCCCGTGTCCCCTTACCCTTATGCGCTCCCAATCTCCCCCTCTCCCCCTCCCACTTCCCCCGTCCCGCATTTCATACATTCAGTCCCGGTACATTCAATTTTCAAACAGCTCGCGTAGCACCTATTGCATTTTTTATACAAATTTCATAAAGCCAGAGCTCACCAGTATATATACTCGTAGAAACCATCGCGGGCAAGCGCACATCAAATCCCCAAAGTTTCATCGCAATCGGATGAATGGTTTAGCAACGCACAGACAACTCATATACATACACACAAGCAAGCATATTTTGATTTATATAAAATTTATATAGATGTAAAAGCTCAGCTGGGCGAAAAATAAAATAAAAATATTATATAAATATTATTTAATAAATTTTGGGTCTTTCAAATTTTTAATCAACTTTCCCATAAAAAAGTTTGTAAAGCCCCGGCCTATTGCATTGCAAATGTTTATTAGCTAGAACAATCTGCATTGTTGCATAGGCTCGGTGGAGTATTCACAGCAATTTATGCCCGTTTTATAAAGCATGAAGTGGGCTGCGTTTGCGGGATTTAATGACGGGACGTTGGCGTTACCACATCAACACCGTGACGTTGGCAACACTGCAACTACCTACCATAAACTATAAAATGTTATCATAGAGACGAATCTATGCATATAGCTCTATAAACATGATTATTCACGATAATCTAGAAAAAATCCTAATCAAGTTTTTCAAACACAGCATTATAATTTAAAATAAAACAATAACTTTCTAAACACCACTTTTATGAAGCTACGGTTGTAGCAAAACCCGGTCGGCATAAAGTATATAAAAGAAAAGTGGTGTTTACAAAGTTATTGTTTTATTTTAAATTATAATGTCACGTCACAAAGTATCTGCTTCATATTATGAACAAACAATAAATTATTGTTCAAAAAAAGTAAAATGGGAAAAAACTATTCAGCAACCTGTAAAGATAACAAATTGTTGTTCAAAAATAGTAAAATGTAAAATAAGGTTAGGTTTTAGTAGATATTTTGTTGGAGGATGTTTTGTCCGTAGGATATTTTGTCGGAGGATATTTTATCGGGGCTATTTTGTCGCGGGATGAAAACGAGCATTACCCATTTGCACAGGTCGGTATATATATATATATATGTTTTTTTTTTGTAATAACTTAACTTCAAACTGTAATATTAAATCCTTGAATACAATATTAGTGACTCTTAAATGAAAAATTAAAACAGAAAAAGATTCCGTCCTAACCTTATAAATGCGTTATAGGACATGTCGATCGCAAAAATCGTATCAACCTTTCGATCCACTGCATTTGGTTCCGCGACTTTTCATCCCGTGACAAAATATCCCCCGACAAAATATCGTAACCTAACCTAACCCAACAAAATCTAACCTAACCTAACCTAACCAAATTTAAATTTAAATTCAAAATTAAAATTCGGCGCCAAATTTAAAATTTAAATCGAAACTCTAAATTCCTTGCTCCGTCTCATATCTTCCTTGTCGGGCCGTTTTGTACGTAGGATATTTTGTCCTTGGGATATTACGTCGAGTGATATTTTGTCGGAGGATATTTTGTCGGGGATATTTTGTCCTTGGGATATTACATCGAGTGATATTTTGACATAGGCTATTTTTTCGGTGATATTTTGTCGCGGTAAGTAAAATGCGCGGTACCCTGCGTTTGGGTAGTACGTGGCTCTCTCCACAGGTGAATTCATAAATAAAATTACTATCAGTAACCCAAATATCCGGGACGCCCCTGACTGTACCGATAAGCGATATTCGATGTGTAATGCCTAGACACTGACTGGTGGACCTAATCCATGCGCAGGCTTGTATTTCCCTTCATTGTCATTTTCCAACAATTATTATTATTCTGAGACGCCGCTCACTGCAAAGTTAATTTATGCAGTCGCTGCAATAAACAAGGAACCAAATAGAAAATAAATCATATTGCAATACGCATAACTCAATACGTTTTCTACTGATGACGTCAATTCTATAAATGGATATTTCGAACTTACGATCAACGAATGTTACGATAGTCATGATATATCTATATATATCAAAATCAATATATGTTCCCATGTATGTGAGCTGTCTATGCATTGCTATATTAAGCATAAGAAATGTTTGAACCTATCAAAATACCTTTTTCCACTCTCACGAAGATGAAAAGTTTTTTTTAATCATTACAAAAACTCTTACGAAAATGTCACAATTTTAGAATAACATTTTACAAACCATCGATTATTAAATCAAAATTCAATTTTAGAAAACACTCTTTAAATTAATGAATTTATTCAAAGTACATACTCACCTATGTACTACATAAAATCGAATCAAAAATCAAAAATTATATTTACTTTAAATAAGAACCTATGTTAGGTACCAAATTTGATTGATTTTTTTTATAATATTCAAAAATGATTTTTTTAATACATCTGTGTGTATTAAAAACGAAATTTTATTTTTTTTAAATTGCAATAGGTGGCACGCGAATCCTTGAAAATCTGAATGTACCGGGACAGAATATATTGAACGCGGAAGAGGGGAAGGGATGGTGGGAGGGGGATTCACGGGAGAGAGGAGAGGGAAGGTGGGAAATGTGGAGGAGGAACGCGTGCGGGGAAGGGACATGGGAGGGGAAGAGAACGAATGGGAAAAGACACACAGGGAGAAACCATTTCTTTATTAGTGGCGTTGTAACGCATGCCGGTAATTCGCTAGTCCGTTATATTAAGGAGAGTGTCTGTGGAGGGTGGCGTTTGTTTTATATTGTTACGATCTACAGTTTTATTCTGAAGTTAATAATATTTTGCAAATTTGACCTTCAAAACAAGACAAAGGTCAAATAATATTCAGGTCACACAAGACTGTCTGATTTCGAAAAAAAACTCTATGCAAAGTCCGGACGACGTCGAGGGTATCTTTTTACACAAATTAGTGTCTGTGGTGGACGGCACGGGTTTTCTAATGTTAATCTACAGTTTTATTTCAATTGATGAACTTTCGCACACTTGACCTTCAAACGAGGGGACTAGGGACAAACACTGTCCACATCTGATTTCGAAAAATCAGTATAAAGCCCGGGCAACCCCGGGAGAAAGTAAGAACACTTTCTTAACATTTGACTTGACAACATAACAGGTTGAGTACGTTAAATTTTTGGAAATAACTCCCTGCCACGTGAAGTCTTTCAGTTTTTGCATTGGGATTCTTTTGGTAGGTATATGTAAATCCGTATGTATAAATCTTAACACAGAACTTCCTTGTAAGTACCTTCTTTTTCCCACTAACATCAACCCTACAGCTTTTCTAAACATCAGTAATGGCATAAATCCATTGGTTCCAGGCAGTTATGGCTCTTGTGTGATATTCACATATAAATATATATACCTATATATTATATACCGCTGAAATAAATAATGGTATCTTTTAAAACGTCCAACCAGTATCGTTAAATCGGGCTCAATAAAACGGGGACATCGCGCAGACGTGTTTTTAAAATTCAAACTGCGTTCTCGAACAAACGCATGCGCATGAACTAAGTAACGAGAACGCACAATGGTGGACAAAAAAACGACAATATCCATTCTCGGTGCAAATATTCAATTCAGAAAACCGCTTTCGACGCGGGAGACGCGGCCCGTCGGCGAATCTAAAATGAAAAGAAAATGAGAGGGACGACAAGCGAGTATTTTTCTACCTACCGCTGGCATAAATGAATCGGTTTTAAAACAAAAACACGAAGGATGAAATAACGAGTCGTTTTGGAGAAGAACAAAGAAACAGGCAGCGTACCACGCATGCGCGAGCTCCTTGTATGGCCGCTTGGCGCACGCGCACTTCATAGAAGAAATTGGAAAACTTATCAGATACAAACTGGAAAATTATTCAATGTCGCGTGGTTTCTTGCTACTCTTTTTAGACCAGTCGCAGTCGCTTCAAACATTTATGTATGTCCAAGTAGGATGCGTTCAACAAGATTCAAAGATACAGATTTTATAATGTTTACAATATGCATGGAATCATAGACATCCAAATTGCGTTAACACGAAATGCCACCATATTTTTGGCACCAGGAGGGTTCGAGAATGACTTGAATAAACTATGGAAATTACCGAATAATAACCAGAACCTGCGCAGAAAAGTTAAGTTCGCTTAAGCAAGGCAAAAGTTTGCAGCGCATCCCATTGTGGGACTTTTCTGCGTAGGATCTGAATAATCGTTTTTAAACGAATCACCTGGCTTAGCGAATCTGAAATTGAGTGAGGTGGTAAATTATAACAACTAAATAGTGTAACAAAATATTAAAATTTGGAAATAAGCCCGAACTTTCATTTAAGTTAATTTGTAGTTAAGTTTTTTACGCAGCCAGAAATTTGAGAGTCGTTGTGAAAAGGACTAGTAATTTAGTAATGTATAATTGATTTTATTTTCGTGGACCGAATGGTGATAATATTACAATGCAAGTTGCCTGTATGCAGTCAGAATCATTTATTGACAAATCACAGAACGGGGGACGGTCACGTCTGTTCCCCTTTCCTTGATTGGCTTGTCTACTAATTTGAATGTCTATGCATGAAATATGAACGGCAACTATTATGAATTTTTACCCAAATTATTATGGGTTTCGGACAAATATAATGTCAAGAATCCGTTTTTATTTATATTATTTAGATAGGTACTACGTTTTCAGCGATCGACTTCGCCCGAGCTCTTTTTGTTAATATGGCAGGCGTGGTCTAGCGATAAGGCTCTTGACTCGCAATCCGAAGGTCCCGGCGTGGACAAATAAATTTTATTTGAATAATTTGTGTTATTTCAAAATTTATTCATTTAAAATAATGCCGCACTTCAAATTCATAAATTTGCGGCACGTTCCAGAGTGGATGATACTCTTAGTATCGCCCTGGTGTAAGACCACCATTCAAAATTGAAAAGTTGCTTGAAATAGCGTTAGCCGTGTTTGGTGACCAGATCTGAATATCCAGGTACTTCCCCACCTTCCTCTACTACCTTCAGCCTCACAACATACCCCAATTGGGGATGCCATAGTCTCACTGGCTCCAGATGAGAGCAGCTGAGATTCTTGTGAGGTATTACTATAAAAAATTTAAAAAATAAATAAATAAAATTCTATGCTTAACGTAAAAATATGCAATAAATATAATAACATAGATAAATTATGACTTTTCATATTTTTGTAACGGAAAAAATATATTTCATAATCCCATAGCTCAATTCCGACTACAATTTGAAAAACAATTATGAAACTTTGGAAATTTTTTTATTAATTATTTTTACATGAAATGAACATACGACGAAACGAATATAAACGAAATACATATCTATGTATTAAAAAAACCGTCGTATCTAAAATAATAATTAATAATTATTATTTATATATATTTGACAAAAAAAAACTTCAAAAAACAGAAACCATCATTAATTGACCAGTTAGCAAAAACACTGAACAAAAACACTACAATTAAAAATGATATATGAAACCGTACCTCATAATATATGCCTTTTTTTAATTACCGCTTTTGTGTATTTTATGTAATTTCATCATTGTTATATTTCTTTTGGTTAAAATTTAATTATTTCATAGTTTGTTGAGTATTTTTAAATAGTAAAATGGGGGCTTCATCACGGGTACGGCATCCAGTGAGGCCCGCATTATAAATTTTATTGTATCAAATTAAAATTTAAAATTTACAAAATACGCCATTAGCTGTAAGATTAATTAATCGTGTCGATTTCTCGGAGCGTCCAATAAAAAAAACTTACTCATATAAAAAGAAGAAAAAAAGGCGAGAACTTCTGCAGTAATTGCTTGACATCGGATCAAAAAAGCACACGGCAGATGACGCGCGACGCCATTTCTATGCAAAAAGCTGAACACCCATATAAGGTGAGCTCCTCCATAAAGATAATGTAGGGATTGTGGCAATTTATTGCAAGATGGTTTGGAAATTGCAACTTACACGGTTATTATTGCAAGGCCAATATGAAAATAGCATTTCTAAACGGTGTTAGTTGACCGGCGTGGTCTGGGGGTAAGGCTCTTGACTCACAATCCGAAAGTCGTGGGATCGTATCCCGGCGTCGGAAAATAAACTTTATTTGATTAATTTATCTAATTTCACAATGAACTCATTAAAAATAATATACTTCTAGTATATTTGCGGCATGTTCCAGAGTGGAAGATACTCTCAGTATCGCCCAGGTGTTAGACCACCATTCAGAATGAAAAATTGCTTGAAATTGCTTTAGCTGTGTTTGGTTACCAGATCTGAATAGTCAGGTACTTATCCACCTTCCTCCTCCCCATCTCCTTCCCCACCCCACTAGCTTCAGACTCGAAACATACCCCAATTGGGGATGCCATCACGGGCTCCAGACGGGAGCAGCTAGGACTCTTGTAAGGTATTCACATAAAATATAAAAAAATTAAATATCTGGCACGGTAGATACTTAAATCTAATTTTTAATTTATTATTATTATATTTACATATTTACGAGAGCAATAAAAAGGAAGAAGGTCTGGGCAGATACTTTCAGAATCACCAGAGTGAAAGACCACCAATCAGAATCGAAATGTTGCTTGAAATGACTTTAGCCGTGTTTAGTGACCAGATAGTCAAATACTTCCACACCTTCCTTCCCCCAACTCTTTTCCCTCCCCACTGCCTTTAGCCTTACCCCAATTGATGTTGCAGTCTCACTGGCTCCAGACGGTTAGGACTTTTGTGCATGCGATACTCACTTTTTTAATTAATTCAAGAATTACTAAAAAAAGCTGAAAGAACCAAGATGAACCAAGAAGGAGCAACTTAGGGGGCATCCATTAATTAGGTGAAAACAAACGGGGGAGGGGTCCAGCAAAATCTCACGTTACTTGAAAAAATATACGAATTTGCCCAAATTTATCTCACCGAAGGGGAGGGGGGGTCTAGATTGGAAGAAAAACTGCTCACGTAATTAATGGATGCCCCTAAGAAGGAGGAGGAACAAACCAGAAGAAGCAAAAAGAAACAAGCAGAAAACAAGGTGGTATGATCACCCTATTATTGCATCTGGTAAGCCACAACAGGTACCTTGTATTTACATATTTTAATATTTAGTTTGCAGTATAATGTTATTTTTGCCAACAATGAGCATACTGCCCAGCTGTAATAATTATTAATTAGTAATGTTTAAAAAACTGTACTCAGTGCTTCTTTTGTATGTTTATTATTATATTTCAGGTATATGTATGTTTCTTTTTTTTTTAATTACATTATTATAAAACTGCATATCTCGATACAGGAATGCCCTAGTGAGATGTGCAGCTTATGTTTTCATATATTTCTTATTTTTTTTCAATAAATAAATTAAACTATGCAAAAAGAAGCTAGAATTAGGATGAAAAGAAATGAATGCAAAAGAAAATTAATAAAAAGAATGCTTATTCCATCCCTTTTCCCTTTCTGTCCTGCATTATTTTATTGTCTCCAAGTTATTATGTAGTTTTATTTAGTATGTATACCGGCTGATTAAACTCCAACTTCCCTCCTATCATCAGAGCAACGTGATTCGATTCCCAATAAGTGCCCCTGGTATACCGGTCACACCGGAATACGATTGCTCCTGATGGGGTGTTTTATTCGTATCATATCGTGCGACAATAGGCCACTAGCATCACTTATTTTTTTATTTTTTTTCCGGTATAGGCAAATATTCTAAGACATTCTGTATTTTTATTTTTTTTTAATCGTATTTTTGAAAACCTGGCGATTTTTTGAAAATTTCAATCCGAAAAATCAGACCATTTTTTATAAACCAGAAAGACGGGACATAATTTTATGGGTACGAAAAAACGATAATTACATAACCGAAAATCATTTAAAAAAATGAAACGTTTTCCACACGAATAGCAATCTGTAAAAACACGGCCATCTTTATCAAAAAATCAAACCAAAGGATAAGTTCGCATCGAACAAACAATAAATCTAGTGAACGTTAAACGCAAATTCAAAAATTCGCCGAAGATCAAAGTGTTGCCATATAAAAAAAAAATTAATCAGTGCGAAATTTTACAAAATTAAGGGAACATAATCGGAGACGGGACATTTTCGTGTAGTGACGTCACGAGCTCAAATAATGGATTTATTAATTTAAAAATAAAAAAAAACTATACATTTCTAAAAAATTTTACTAACATTTTCGTAATCTTAGTAAAAAAAATCCGTCCAAACGATTTTTTCCAAGTCGTTATGAAATCCATGCAAGAGGCCTTGCATAATCCCATACCTTCTTGCATTCGTTTAGTACCTACAAAGCGTTTAACACTGAGATTCACAAAAAGATTATTTTGATTTAATGTTCCTCATTTACAAAATGAGAAAGAATTGAAATAATGGAATAAACAGTATTTTGATATCTATAGCTCAAAGGGAAATATTTTTGCGAGGTGAAATTAGCCGGGTTGACTTAGAAACTACATGCAAGCCACACATGAATGCATTATTACGGCCGCTGTTCCCAATCCTACTAATCAACTGCTGAGCCGATGCTGAGGCTCAACACTGCTTAACCATCGCTCAGTCTAAGGAAGCCGGACACTTGGATTAAGTTCGACTGAGCAAATCAATGTTATAAAAAGTGTCAACAGAGTGGCGGTAACGCCACGAGGTATCGCCACGGCAAAGGTCAAGCTGACACTTTATTTTTTAATATATTTTATATATTTGTTTAAAAAATATAAAATGCCAGTTTATGGATAACAGTATTTAAAAGAAATTATTTATTTTAATAGTAAATACAACGAAAGTTTTTACATTGATGCCTATGAAAGTGGGCGGGGTCACTTAAAATAGCTGGTTGCAGACTCTGATTGACCGATCGAAAAGTTGGGAACAACGGCAGTTAGTTTGCTTATATCGCCACGAATATAGGTAGGTAATGGGCGTAAAAATTTCAAGCGCAAAAGTGATTTTATATGAAATAAAAAAGTAAATCAATGGAAACTTTCACAGATAATTTTAGCCATTAAACTGTATTTTTAAAAAGCATTCAAATACGTTCACACATTTCTAATAAGGATATAAATTTTTAAGTAGTAGAGACATATATTTTTTTTTAAATTAATTTACAATTTTATTTTGATTCTACTCAATGTCAACGGTATGAAAAGCTTCAATTTATCCAAAGCATTTTTTTTGTATTTATAATATAAACCGATTCTTAGTAAAGATTAGTCTGAATAGTTATTTAGCAGTAAGATTCGCTTTGAAAGCTGTGCTAATTTAAATTAAGGCAATATAAAGCTTTTAACTACTTAATATTTCTTCTACTTCTTCGTGTGCTCTATCAGATCCCCCGAAGTTGGTGATCACTCTGGTAAATGTATAGGTATCTATCTTGCGCTGCCCGGAATAGCTCCTCCGCACTTACAATACCGGTCCACACTCATACTAACACATACTTCAAGAATACTGAATTCACCATACAATATTAAAAGTTTGCTCTAGGTACAATATTTCTTACTGCATTCTCTTGATTGTGTTGATCAGCAGTTCCATAATGATGATGATGATTTAACGAGTGGACATTGAAAAGTCACTTGAATATACAGGATGCTGATATCTTATAGAACACTAGTAGAGCCCAGTGGCGGCCGTGAGATTATTATTGTTTTGTTCTGCGTGTCGAGGTTACTTCACTAAGTGACATATTTTCCAATGCGTGAAAGTCCGCGATCAGATCAGCTCCCAATAATGGTGCGGATTCTGCACTCCATCATTATATTACAGTTTCCAATATTGAACGCTGGATACTTGACATCCGTAGAGATATGCCCCGTGGATATCGCATATTTTTTATTTAATATTTGTATATTTTTAATTTTTTTTTTTTAAATGTTAAACAGATTTGTAATATGAATATAATAAAAGCATTTCCTCACCATAAAGAGACAAGGCTCTGGTGTTTGGTTCAATTCATGCTCAATTATGTTATCAATGTTATCATTTGAGTAAGTAAATAATAATATTTCAACTAATAACAATAGATATGTAAGAGAAACTTGAGATAAGTCAATTATCAATTAACAGATTTAAATGAATTGAAATGAAATATTAATGATAGTAATGTACTCTTACATGTGTTTCAGGTAATTTTTTAATTTAATTAGAAATTTACGTTTATTTTCGATAATTTTTAGATTTAATGGTAGTTTGTTGAAATAATTTATTCCAAGATACAGATGGGAATTTTGGATGTGCTTGGTATTAAATTTTGGGATTTTAATATTATTTTGATATCTTGCTGATATATTAAAATGTATTTTTTTAGCTGTATTTCTTTGAAAGTTTGTAGTTTTGAATATTTTTTATATAAATTGTCTATTGTATATTGGAAAGATTTTTTCAGTAGAAAATGTAGATGGTTTTTTTTTTCAAAATAACCTTAATTATTAATCTTTCAACTCTTTTGAGAGGATTAAAAATAACATCATATGTTCCTCCCCATCCTACAATATTGTATTGTAATATGATTGAACAATTGTATAGTACACTCTTTTTAGGTTTTCCAGTCTAAGAATATTTCTGAGTCTTATAAATATAAGTATATATACATTTCCTAATTCTCTTGACACAAATATGTATTTTCCATTTAAAATTTTGATCTATATATACACAAAGATATTTAATTTTGGAAGTTGAATTAAGTGTAGAACATGCTGGAGTTCAAACAGTTCCATTACATTTACTCTGATGTATTAGAATTTTTATTTTTGGTTTTGATTTAAATTTATTGATAGAGAATGGAATAAAGTTTGTTTTGTCGGTATATAAAGAGAGGAGATTTTTATCGAACCAGTTTTTCAGTGTATTTATGTCAATATTCACTAGGTTGTTCACAGTATTCCAATCAGCACCTTCAATTATTATGACAGTGTCAGCATAAGATATTATTTTTCCGTTTATTCTTCGTGTGAATATGTCATTTACATAGATGATAAACAGTAACGGCCCCAAGACTGTACCTTGAGGTATGCCAAAATTACTCGTATCTTGTTGGCTAAGCACATCGTTGATTTTTACGTCTTGAGAGCGTTTGAAAAGGTAGTTTTTTTATCCATTCTAGATCTGTACCGTTCAATCCAATGTTCCTTAATTTAATTATAAGTTTGTCATGTGATATGCTGTCAAATGCTTTTTTGAGATCTATGAAAATTCCAATACATTTTAATGATTTATCTAATGAATTGAGAACAAGGCTAGTTAATTTTGCAATTGCATCCTGTGTGCTTCTACCTTCCATATTTCCAAACTGATTTTCATTAATTATTGATTTTTAATATTTTTCAAAATATTAACCGTAATTCCATCAAATCCCGGGGCAGAACCTTCTTTCATATCGTTTACGATAGATACTATTTCATCCTCTGTTGTGACTTTGAAATGTTGTTATTTTATTTTCTGCATCAATATTGCTGTCTGAAATTTTATTATTTTTTTTAATATATGTTTTCTTCTTTCGGTGCTGAATGTACATCATTAAAAAATCAAGCACCACAATGGATTCATTTCGACGATAACTTCTTTCACAAAACAACTAAGAGCTATTAAAAATATATATAATTAAAAAGATCAACGTTTTTCACATCATGGGTTGCGAAAATTTTGTTAAGAAAGCGCCCTTGAAGTGATTTTTCACAAAAACGGCGCTCTACAAATTGTCCAATTATTATTATTATTATTAGTTCAGGCAGTTTGTTGAAACAAATTGTGGTTTGGTTATGATTTTTTTCTTGTTTATGTGTTTTGGGGTGCTGATAACAAATCTGCAACAAAAATTGGTTGTTATTTGAGTTTTTGCCAAAAAACGTTGAAAAAAATACGTTTTTTAGCATAACTCAAAAACTAACATCTTTTGGAGAAATACGATCTTGACTAAATAAGTTGCATAAAATTTCCTATAATTTACGTAGATACTTTTTATAATTTATTTTTGTCACAACGTGTCCCGTTTATGCACAATTGCTAGTTGAAGTTTGACGAATGATGGACTTAACTGTTTAGTCAAATTAATATAGCCCAAAAATGTTAATTCCTTGCAATTGGGTTTAAATTTTTCATAAATACATTGTTTGGGTTGCTGCATTGATGTTAAAACCATGTTTTCAACTTCGGCGAACCCCATTACTGGCGTTATCGGGCAAAATTTAGGCACTTGTTTTCGTTTTTGCCTTATATTTAAATAAATAAAAGTCTGACGAAAAAATTGTTCACACCTTTTTGAAAGTAGAGTAAATTTGCTACAATTTGAGCACAGGATGAGCTATTATGTTAAATATCTTCCAAACCATGGGAGGGCACCTAAATTATAGGAAATTTTATGCAAATTATTTTAGTAAAGAACATAATTTTCCGAAAGTTTATTTATTCATAGATAATGAGATAATGTTCAATTATTTATCAGTGGCAATCATCCTGTGTCGCACATCCGTGTGATCATTGCCGGATAGAACACTCTCTATTCGTGACGCTGCGACGCGCGACAGTGCGATCATGATCGTGTAATGATACTTCCCATTTATAGAAGAATTTCCCCGCATTGCATCGTCGCAATTTAATGAGATAATTTATTTTAGAAGTCGAACAGACCTAGTAAGGTTATTGAGTGAGTGTCTGCATACATCGAACTGTCACAATGTTAAAGCTTAAGCTCTAGTCAAGAGTCAATTTAGCCTCTCAGAAGCTGGGCGTACTGTACGAGACTCACAGATACTTTAATAGTACACAACTGCAGACAGTGCCGACCCTGTACAAATCGCAAGTGCGTCCTACTTGAATTTGGCAGCCACCTCTGTTTTGGAGCTCCAAAACTGAAAAAATCTTGGCACGGTTCGTTTGATAGATTCCCCTATCTTAACAAGCTGATTGCAATCTTTAGAGCACAGACGTCAGGAAGATATTTATTTATTTATTTATTTACGCCCTACTGGGCTTTTACAAGATATATACATAAGTAATACAGTTGTGTTAGCAAATACATAGTATTCAATATATTGATTTATGATACATTTAAGACAAATTAAATGTATAGGTATGGAAAGCGAAATTTGTAAAAAAACATATAAAAACTAAAAAAAAATATAAATATAGAGTGTATTCAGTACGGAGTCGTGAAATCATACATTTTACTAAAATAATTATAAAGACTTCGTTTTGTGACTAATACGGAATATTTAAATATGTCTACAGTATTCCCAAATTTATTGCCCAGATGATGCATTCTATTAATAGGTGTATGAGCCTCATAATTCGTTTTGAAATTGTCACAAAATTTTATTTTTATGCTCTCCTTGTTCTACACGTATTACAGTGGAAGATGCTCGAAGGAACTAGCGTCATTGATCCCTTCGGCACCGCATAGTCGAGAAACACGCCAAACATGCGCCCAACGTAACGTTGACATTTTTTGTCACTTGAGAATGGGTCGCTTCTACGACTCTTGCTTGAGTAGATACAACAGCTCGGCTGTGAAACGGTTTACCGGCCTCTGTGTTTCCTCTGGGTCTCTTCAAGACTTATGTTCACTCCTTTCTTTCCTCAAAAAGACCACGACAAAGCATCTACAAAGATAACATACGCCCTGAAGAAAATTCTTTTCCTTAGGGCCTCCTGTGCGGAGTTAATGTAAAAAAAACCAATATACTATGAAGATGTAAAAGAATTCCTCGAAAGATTATCATGAGACCGACAGACCTAGCTATAAAAGCGCTAGCGTTATTTGCTTAGCCTATTTCGGCATATCGCTCGCCGTACATTATTTATCAATGGGAATTTATACATATAATAAGTGTCATTACTTCATTACCTTAAAACCACCATAAAAGCCAGTTAAAACTAGAAGAAACGGAGGTAGAATTTAAAATGTCCTAAACATAACTCTAGTGAGAGACAATAATTCAAAATTTAAGAAATACATTAATTTGTTTGATTTTTCAATGTACTCAATTTTTTTTTTATTTTCTGGATTACGAAATAAACCATATAACAAACATTTCTGCACGAGTCTTTTCGGCACTCGTTTTAAAACTTTTAAAACCTCGACATTTCTTTGCTTCCCATAAACAAACAGGTGCTCCGATTTACTAATGAGGTATTAAATGGTATTCAAGTTATACGGTGGTTGCATTGAGGATGTTATAAACCTACAGTTTAAAATATTCAACTCACGTAACGTCCCTGCTTGCCCGAAATGTTTATTGTCCAGGTGGATTTTCTTGCTTTTTGTTCAATCAAGTCCTTGCTCTTCTCCAACCATCTTTTTGTCCTTTCCATTCGCTCCGTAGACTTCTTTCCTCTCATCTCCAGGCTGATTCCCTTCCCCCTCTTCTTCATATCCCTTTCCGCCTTTCTCTTTTCATTTCCGTTCATGAATTCTCTCCCGTTTTGGGAGATGTCAGGAGAATCGAAGAATTTGGCAATTGTTTGCAAATCGTGCAGGTGGTCCAAATAAATTGCAGTTGAATCGTTATAAGATGTTTCTCGGCTGCAAAAAAGGTTAAAATGGTTGAATAAAAGTAATATTGGGTTTAGTTCAACGATCCAAGAATAAAACTTTTTTGGACTATGAGGCTGTTGTTCAAATACGGCAACAAAATATTATGATAACTGAATAGGTAAACCAAACAACTGATCGTGAGAAACTTGGGGCTTTTTCGCGATATTTTTTTTTAAATTGCATGTATCATGTATGCGATATTAGCAATTGGCAAAAGAGTTCGGATTTCAAACCAAATAGTGAGTGGATTTTTTTGTTTGTTTTTTGTTTGTTGTTTTTTTTTTTTATTTATATTTAATTAGAAAACAAACAGTCGTAGGTACAATAAAACATTGATGACAAACATTCGTATATTCTAGACTGGACCAACTAAGTTAAATAAAGTTAAATTATATGTTGATATAATATGTCGTATTTGGTTCCATGACAATTGATCCGGCGACAATTGGCCCCCTAACAGTTGGCCCGCCGACATTTGTTCCCCCGACAGTTGATCACCCCGACAGTTGATCCCTCGGACAATTAATCCCTTAAAAGATTTTCTTCAAGTAAGTGTGCAAAGAGGATATACGGCCGTACAATCAAAGTCGATACACTTATATCTGCAGGCATATTGACTGAAAATCCGAAGTAAAAATATTTTTACTAACAACAATTTCGACTCTCCGGAGGAGAATGCGGTAATAACAAAATACGACATACTTATACATGCAGTCGGCTTAGCAAAAAACCGCTAAAGGTTCGTACTTGCAAATAATATAACTTTTTTTATCCGAATACAACACAAGAGGTTCAACTTCTTCCAACCGTCTGGAACCAGTGAGACTATGGCATCCCCAATTTTGCTATGTTGTAAGGCTGCAGGTAGTGGGGAGGGGAAGGAAATGTGGAAAATGTACCTGGCTATTCAGATCTAGTCAAAGCCATTTCAAGTAATAAGTCTAATACCTATGTACATACACCATACTCCAGCGTAAAAATACAAAAAATTATATTATATGATATTTTTGGGTGGCGTGAATTTAATTTTTAAGAGAATCTACAGTTTTATTCCTAGATTGATGAAATTTTTGCGTAATTGCTCTTCTGTCAATAAATGACAAGAGGACGGTCAATGTTTACATGTGATTTCGAAAAACTCTGCATAAAGCTCGGACAATCGACTTCAACTATTTTCATTAAAAATGTTGAATAAACCAAAATTTTTGGGAAAACAGACATATATCTACTAGTTTAAATAATATATTATAACGTCGCAGAATTAATATCATTATAATTAAGTCATGATGATAACGTTTCTGAATGAAGTGTCGAATAAAAAAACGACATGCTTCATGATTGACATGTTTTGTTCTTGTTATTAAGATGATAGGCGATAACCTATGACGTATTTGAAATACCCGTCCAAGTTGAATACAATATCATCTTTTAATTTCAGTTCGTCATTAACAGTAGTAGTAAACAATACGATATAATATAATTTGATGATCACACTTTCACAAACAGGCCTGCTGGGCGGCTTAATGACATTAATTGCTTTAATTAAACATCGGCATCACATTTGTTTCGTATCCATCAATAGATGCAATCAAAGACAACTGGCAGTATGGTATGAGGTATGGTGTACCCTACATGGATCGATGATAGCGGCGACTTACAGCGGCTTGCGTCTTGCTAAACAACTCTACATGAATGGCAACAAAAACTCTGCAGAGATCTCATTGTTCGGCCAAAGACAATGACTCGATTCTTGGTCCAGACTTAATCACACAGGCACGCAAGAGCAGACCTTTTGTAAAAATTGCCATCTTTCCTCTGGTATTAAAAATCACGGTGGCACATTCAGAATCCACAGAGTCTGCAGATGAACTACTAGGTAATGTGCCATAAAGTTGACAAATCTGTGGCTGGAAGATTTTTTAATATATGGCTGTTTTTTAATATATGGTTGCATTTGATCAAAATAAATAGGCTAAATAGATTTTCAATAGTAACTAAAATGATAATGGTGTTAAATTGGCAAACAATGAAACATATGCTGACTTTGATGTATAAAAAAAACATAATATAATAAACAACCCATTACCAAAATTCTTTTTTAAATAAAATTTTAGCGTAGAATACTACTAAAAAGGATAAAGTCAATATGCAAAACAGTTTATTCTACAAACTAGCTGGTTCCCGGCATGCGTTGCTATGCCATTCAAAGAAATAAATTGTTTTTCTTTGCATTTCCATTGCCGTGCGTCCTCTTTCCCTCCTACATTCCTCTTCCACCTTCCCCGCCTCTCCCTCCCTCACCACCCTTCCCGCGAACCCCGCCTCCTTCGTTACCCTTCCCCTCCTGCCTTCCCTCCCTGTCGCTAAAATATAAGAAATACACACATTTTCAAACCACTCGCGCACCACCTGTAGTAATTTTTTATACAAATTTCAGAGCTTACCATTATATATAAAAACATATAATTGCTAAAATGCAATGTTCTGTAAAAAAAATTGAATCAATCCATCCATTAGTTTCCGAGATTTGCGAACCCAAACATACGGAACCTATTTTTTTTATATACATGGATAGCCACATTTAGACACTGGGGGAAAAACTGGGTTTGTCTAGGTCTTGGTGGTGGATGACCTGGACACACTGAACCCCAGATTCCTACCCACCCCTCAAACTTTTCCTTCCCAGAACTCTCCTCTCCTTCCTTTCCAAAACCATCCACTCACCATCCACATAAAACCTGAGTTAAATTATTTTCCTCAGGGCCTCCTGTGTAGAGCTCATGAAAAAAAAGTAGCAAACCACTTAGGTTGACCTATGGCAGATATTTTGATTATCCAATAAATGGTTCCCGAGGTAACGGTACCCATACTCGCCTCCCAAATTGCTAAAATGTATTAACTTTGAAATTTTTTGAGTGGTTAAAATTTTGTGAAACAACCCGTCCTAAGTGTTTTTTTACTGACAAATGTCAACCCACACCATTTTAGAAATGTTATATTTTTTGCTATTTTTTAAATGTGTTGACCGAATTGTCATTGTATGAATTTAATTTTTGCTCTACAATATTGTACCAATAAATAATTTATTATTTTATTTTGTTACCATAATGTTATTTGAAATTTCACGCCTATCGTTCCATGTTCCAAATCGCAACAGTAGACAGTCGCTTACTTTTAATCTCCCTCTTTGCAAGACCAACTCTAAACAGAACTCGTTCATCTACAGATCCACATATTCAATCCAAAGTTCAATCCCTATATATTCCCATTATTTGCCTCTTAATCCTAATCCTATGTTCCTCCTCCCCCCTCCCCTTTCATATATTGTAACTAAAAAATAAATTAATTAAGAAAACTCCCTTACAATGTCACACTTTATCATTCACTCTATTATTGTGTAATCTCAGATTTGCTGTCAACTTTCCCAAAAAAAATAAAATAAAATAACAGCTCTTCTAAAACATGCATAGGTAAAGATACTTAGGAAAAAGCGCTTTATTGGATACCCCTTTTTACTGCATGTCCTGTATTTGTTTGGTGTGCCTCTTGGTTTCTGGTTCACGTTTTTAATGAAGTCGAAGCGTCCGACACGACGATTGACTGCCTGATCCATTTTGGAGAAGTTTCATTGAATAACGCAGGTAGCAAACTGCAAGTACAGACGGCACTGCGACCGCCTTGAAAAAAGTCCAACTTGAGTCAAAATGATTTAAAATTCCCCGGAGTAAGAGTTCCAGCTGCTCCCAAAACAAAATGCTTCACTTCGAATGGATAGCTTGGATTCTTGTGATGAACTTTATAAAGTTCGTTCTCCTCCGACCGAAAACATGAACATTTGCTTACACATTACTATATACGTTGGCAATGGGGACGTAGCCTTACTGCACGCCTTACTTTCTTACAAGGATGGCCCCAACGTAACCTCCACCCATTTGTCGTCAACATTGTATGTATCATTATATCATAAAGGGAGGTTATAACGGAGCCCTCAGCGTCAGGTCCGTAAACATTTGGAGGAGGCCTTTGAAGGTCACTGAAACCGATCTGCAAAAATGAAAAAAATAAATAATTAGTAATGAACTTAAAATTTATACGGACCCCAAAAATTCCAGAATACCGAAAAACACAACACATGCGACCTCACTTTTATGTCTTGTAAATTTTTAACAAAAATGAGGGTTACACAGCTTTACATTTCCACTATGAGTTGTATTTTTAGTATTGCCATTTTAACAACAGTGGCGACCTCCTATATTTTCTACTAACTGTTATTTGACAAACTGTAGTTCCCCTCCAAATTGTGTAATCAGTCAAATTTGTAAATACTTTTACAAAACTTCTATAGAAGCCTCGAGCCAAATGATATTTGAATTTTGACTGCGTTTTCCATTAACTTCAAATATAACAACTCTCTTTTTTATGTAATAAATTCCAAATGCTTGAAACAGGTACTACACCTAACAAGCTATATTTTATATTAATGTATAACGTGCGTATCTAATCTTAAATTAAAATATGACCAGCAGTATCCGACAAGTAACTCAATGTCGAATGAGATCATTTTTTAATAATTAATCAAACATTTTACATTTTTTAACTATCCAATTTAATTAAGTAACTTCAATTCGGTAGGTATCAATAATTACACAAAATCTCATCGACATCGCCAAAATGCTTAAGTTATTTTCTAAGGGTCTAGGAAAATTTACTGAATTGCAATTTTTCGAAATCAATTTTTCGAATTCCATTGCTCGAAATGCAATTTTTCGAACTTCCATTTTCCGAAAAAAAAAATTTCGAAATTTTTTTTTGGGTTTTGGATCACCTGCGGGACTGAATTTCTGCCGCTATCTTGATAGTTAATCCTGAAATGATTGCACGTACGTGGCAAGAAATCAACTACAGACTAGACATCTGCAGAGCGACGATCGGTGCATACATCGAAAAAAATCCCTTTCCGCACATTTTTACATTTAAAACAGTTGTTTTAAATGTTGTAATTATTTTTCGATGACCCTGTATATGTATAGAGTGTGCACACGTATGCATATATTGCATATACATATCCATATACGTGTGAACATATATACGTACATGTGTATGTATTTACTAATATTTGATTTTGATCCTCCTTGTTTTATGTAGGTACCTACTTGTATTTTAATTTATTATTATGTTTTACAACTTATACCTAGTCATACTAAGAATGTTGAAATGAATGGTGTGCTCATACCTTTAATTGGAATCATCGCTACAACCATGCTGAAAATGTAAATTATAATGTGATGTATTCTGTTGGCGAGCCAATAAATAAAAAAATAAAACTCAGAACTGAATATTTGGAAATGTCTGACTAATCAACCGGACGATGGTCATGTGCAATTTACATAACTGAGAAACCAATTGTAAATTTCTTCATCACACTAATACATTATATTATAATGATATAATAGTTGTACTAAAATAAAACAATATATTTAACAAATTATCAGGAATTATAACATGTATAAATTCGTGCACGAATTTCGACTACCCATAATAAGGGCATGTGCCTAGTGTGGTAGTAAAAAACTGTGTAGTACTAAATCGTATAATATTATAAATAAATAAAAAAAGAAAAGCAACGTATTCATTTAGTGTTCGTATAAATCTGACCAAAGAGATCTTTATTCTTTCCACGCCATGGAGACTAAATACCAGAGACATATTTTCGGTAATTCTGTCTGCCCGGATGTTACCAATTTATTAAAAACAAAACTAAATAGGTTTACGTACCTTTTCAAAGTGTTTATAGTTTCGTGTGGGTAAAGATAGTAGTTTATAATCTTCAATTACAGAGAAATTTAATAGCCCGCTTCTTCTTTTAAATGGAGTAATCTATTATTTCTTTTACAACTTAATTGGACGTCAAATAAAAGGAATTTGGTAATTTGTCGGGTAAACAAACTTGACAACGGTTTATGTCGTAAATTACTTTTATTTACGAGTACCTATAGATTGTCGCGATCTTGTATTGAGATAAAAATTCAAAGGAATTACACTAGGTGATTCACTTATCTACGTAAACGTACTAGAATTATTGATGATAATAATTCAGAGGAAGACACTCTTAGTAAGATGGTGTTGCACGATCGATCAATAAAACTCTTTAAATATAATAAAATAAAACTCTCTAAATATTACAAAATTCTAAATATTACAAAATTCAAACAAGATATTAAAAAATGGATTATAAGTATTGGACGCCTCACTATTACAAACATCTGTAAAATAAATCACACATAGACAAAAATAACTATGCACATACAACCTAACCCATATAAAATAAATGAAAATAATGGAATCCTGTCAAATTGACCTTTAAATAGATTAGGCAGAATTTACTTCTCTACTTCATCTCCAACATTTATAAAATAACTCTCTTTAAAAGATTTATCACCCTTCCAATCACCTTTCTGTTTTAATTCTATTCAAAGTGATATGTATTTTACCTTAAATATCCTTGTAACTACAATATTCATTTATATATCTGTACGCCTGTCTCGACACAGGTATACCCTAGTGAGACAGGCATATACATAAAACCATTGTAAATATATTTTATTATAGATAAATAAATAAATAAAAAAATTATCTCTCGCGGCTTTTGTAAACCGACAGTCGGTTTACAAAAGCCGCTGTTTTTTTAGTTTCAGATAAGCTGTCAATATACACAACTTTTTGAATAATGTCACTCGTTATGCAAATTAACTGACGTATTAATGAACGGAGGTGAACTGACGAAGCTCTTAGAATTGAAAGAAATCGTATATGCGATCCAAAAATCCAATAATCCATCTAAAACGCAATCAATTGATTTCGATCCAGCTTGGAGAAACAATAATAATTGCATGATTAGTAGAGCGCCATTTCTGTGAGAAACTCCTCAAATGCTGTACAATTTATTATGAATTAGGCTCTATTTTATTTTATTATTTACAAATAGAAACCGAAATATCTAATCATTATTATTTACATATAGTCCTGGCAGGTCACTTCCGATAAACACACTTTATTTAGAAAGTTTATGCTTGGAGAAGATACGACTTAGCATGCGGAGGATATTATATTTAAAACACTGGACATTGCATGACTTTACATTTGCTACCCCCACCAATGTTGATATTATATTAAAAAGAAGATTACTGCCAAAAGTTGAGTTAATATTTATTTTGAAAGATTCTAGAATTTAGGACTCTTTAAGACTGAAGATTTTTTATGAAATGACTTTTACAAAAATAAATAAGAATATGCTTAAATTTTACATTATATATTAATTTTACATCTTCATTAGTTATTTACAATGTCGCAGATGTGACGGTGAAGGTGAAAAACAATGTGCATGTATTAAAGTTAGTATTTCAATTCAAAATTTCATTTCTTTAGTATTTTTAATTTTTACGTAGCGATATTTTAGGAATATAAATCCATAGGCAGAACCGTCAGTGTTGCCGTCGTGTAACAATTTCTTATTTATTTATTGTCAATATCTGTTCGGCTGTCAACAGCGCAACCCTGCTGGGGATATCGATATAAAATCGTAGGAAGTTGAACCCATCGATCCTATATTGTTATCAAATTGGTCGTGCTACACCCCCTGTTTAGGTTAGGTTGGGTCAGGTCAGTGTGTATCGAAAAAACTTTTAATGGAAATTAATAATTTCAAGTTGATAAAAAGTTGTATGTATGGCGCGGGAACTTTCCTGCTTCCTTCCCCGTCCACTCACTTAATATTTTAGAAACATACCTGTATAACTATATACCTGTGCCTTTCATAAGTCTTTTAAACTTGAATTAACGTTTCAAAGCCCCATAGCTTGTGATAGAAATTATCTTGCTCGCTGAAAATAATGTTGATCTATAAATTCCATGCCGAAAAAGGTGCACAACTTTCATAAAGCCAGAGCTCACCGTTCGAGAGTTGTTCCTTTAGAAACATTCGTAGTACTACTATAAAGGGTGTTAAAGGACGTAAAATAAAAAAAATATTAAGTAGGTACTGGACATTTAGGGTCGGGTGAGGGGTTGGGTAGTTACTCGGTTGAGTGACCAATGAAAGAAAGTGTGGAAAAAAGTTTTATTTGGTTTTGAACATAGACATTATGAACATTGATAGACCAGAACATAAAGGTGAGGGGTAGAAGCCAACTACAGCGGGACGAAGGGCAGGAAGATGGCTTTGGTGATACGTGATTCGCCAAAACTCAATCTGACAGTATATAGGCATCTCGCACTATAAAATCATCATTTAGTTCTTAAAAGCAAACTCTGCTTTTGAATGAATAGACCTTTTTACATGGGAGCGCAAATTGCAAATTTGAAGTTCAAATACGTCAAAGTAAGGTCGCCTATAAGGTCGAGTCCAATATTTTGCTCCTGTAGTTAGTTAATACACTTTTACAAATGTTTCATAATTTACTTACCCCAGTAAACAGTGACTGGCACACGCCATGTATCTCGGAGTGATAGTGTATGTATGGGTGGTTTGGTATATTTATGGTGTATGTTCAAAAGCGATCATATTATGTGATCTGAATTAGCTTAAAATAGTGTAAAATAATGCATTCTTATGGAATGTAATACCACAATTGGGTTTATTCTCTTTTTCTCTTCTATGTTTACACGTATTTACAGCACAAGCCAGCATTTTTACAGTGTTATTTACGATGAAAGCTCGACACTGGTCCGGACACGAATGATGACGTCACATTTCATAGATTGACGCGTGGCTCTCGCAAGCCCAGCCGGTTCCGAAAAATGGTTCCAATGGGAGGGGGAAATAATACGCCTTTTATAGCTTAGGGCAAGTCCATGTATTTTGTACGTCCGTGGTTTTGAAGAAAAAAAATTTGAGTGTGCAATTCACACGCGGTAGAAAACTACAGTAGACAAGAGTGGGGAGGCTACAAAGCATCGCACAAAGAGGAGACCGATAGGCTACGGAGCACCGCACAAAGAGGAGACCGATTATACTATCTCATTATCTCGCAGGCTAAATCCTATAGATGCACGTGTTTGTCTCTTTTTAGTGTCGCTATTTTTCGTTTGATCGAGTTTCAAATCACCGATCAATTGACCGGTCAGTGGCTGACTCGGCATCGTGTTTGGGTCCCACCCGGGGGTCGCGTGTTCGATTCCATGGCTGGCTAAATCCTCCATCACGACACAAACAACATTTTCCGCTTGCTGTGATGGTATTGGAAATTTTCAAACATTATTGGGTGAAGAAGTCGAGCACACGTTATCAAAGTGCATTAAATATGAACGACTGAGAGTGACAATACTAATGACCTCGAACTCATCGGAAGATCAGAATTTAATAGCCTCAACCGAGTTTCATGCCATATCGAGAATAAGAAATTTATTAGATCACGTAAACTGGAAAATATTTAAAAGTTAATTTTTATATATAAAATGATTATAAAATGACTAAGTACCTTTTAAAGATCATTAGAGATTATAATGATAATATTATAATTTAAAAACAGATGAGGCAAAAAATGACAACATTGTGTGAGTCAGAAGCCTCAATAATATACATGACATTAAAAAAAAAACATTGGGTTATTCGTAACCCGGGAATGTTTGTCGTTCCTTATAAAAAAAACAACGGTTCTAAGCAGTTTCCACTTCAAAAATTTCAAAAAAGTCATGGGAGACCAAAAATTCATCCACATTTTTTTCTCCAAATAATGTCAGGAATCACTGGTAAGTAGGTCTAGTACGTCAGCTGTAACATATTTTTAACATTTTTATCAAGTGCCTACCTTGTGTGAAACATTCCTCATCGTAATACTATATAGTAGACGGAGCTTTATTTTTATAAAGCCCGCTTCACACGTCACCATTAATCTGGCTTACTCAATAAGATTACCGCATCTATCATTAGGGCATACCAAACCACTTTTCGTGTAGGTCTACAACATATTATTTAATAAATAAGTCACAATAAATCGATAATATGCACTCGCTTGATGTTTAATCGGTGCTCAGAGTCGGGATTAAAATAAACCGACAAAGAATTAAACGCACTGACAATAAAATACCAATCAGATTTTTAAACTACCTCAGTAAACAATTTTGATGAAATGAATAACGAACGGTTACAAATTAGGTCAGATTCTTTCATTTTTGACCACAGGTTTACTTTTTTTTAGCTTTGACAATCTTCGTGAAGGAGGAATTTAATCACGAAAAATAATGTTTTAAAAAGATAATCAAAAATACTTATTTCAGTTGTTTGTCTGTCTATAACTCTGGTTTAATGAACTCTAGATTCTCGGTTTTGCTTTGAATTTAAGTTTCATTTTTTAAATTGGATCAAGTATCTACCGATAGGCTTCTTATTATCATCAAATTAATTTTTTTACCTGATTTCTTTTATGTAAATTTCGTTAGTACCTACCTACTTTTTTAATACTTGAAGTAGTATCTACCTGCATTAATATAATATTTTTTAAACCTAAAATTATTTTAATAATAAATTCTTTATTACAAACCTTACCTTAAATACCCAGTACCTACTTGAAATGTAGGTTTTGTTTAATCCCTCAGGCCTCGACCATATTTTGCCATAGGATCAAAATATTTCCGCTTTACAATAAAATCCAAATAAATGGAATAGGTATATCTGAACGTATCCGAAATCTAAAAACTGGTTTTGAAAAATAAAGTATAAAAATTTTGTTCACAAACATAAAAAAGTTTAAAAAATGGCTCACCTTTGGTTTTTTCTGGCTAAAATTACTGAAAAAAAAAACATACATATTTTAATAGACAAAAATGTATTATGACCTCACTTTTTTTACCAAAGTTTCATAATTTCTTTTCAAATTGCGAACTGGTTTCATAAAGGTCTACATTTTAGTTAATTTGTGGTTAACCTTTATATTTGAATATAAAGTGTGGTGTTTTCTCTTTCTAACACCATTTATGTCATATTTTTTACTATAATAATATATGTCTGATTTATAAAGCGCCGTTTTCGTGAAAAATCACCTCAAGGGCGCTGATATGATAGTAAGGAAGACAACGATTTCTATGAGACCTATATGAGTTGTTCTGGAAAGCGAACAAACTAGCCTGGCTGGTTAAATTTCTAGTGACCCTGTATACATGCAGGTTTTGGTTTCCCTAAACCGGAAAAAAATACCATTTATTCGGAAAGTAACTACCTAGGTACCTATCAAAGACATTTCTGTTTTTAAATATGTACCTACGTCCATTTTAATTTCACTTTTGTTCGTATGAATGAATGAAGGAATTTTTTAAGTGCAAATTAACCCTATTCCACTATTCCAGACATATGATCGAGCTGAAACTCGGCAAATAGACTCGTTGTGGATGACAACGCATTTTATCAATTTTGATGACAATCGCGCATACACACGCGTACATACACGCTTTTCTCTGAAATTCAATGACATTACAGCACTTACTACAAATGTCGGCCTTATGCACTCGCCATTTGGCTCAGTTGGCAACGTGGTTTTCTACAGTTCTTGGTTTTATTGTTATTCGAAATGGGCATATTTTAAATATCTTTTTCTTATTGAACAAACACGTGGAAGTAAACGCATTTTCCAGAAATTCGATGACATTACAGCAGTTGTTTACGGTCTCCGTGGTCGAGGGGCAAGGCTCACAACTCGTAATCCGAAGGTCGCGGTATCGAATCCCGGCGTGGGAAAATAAATTTTATTTGATTAATTTGTGTTATTCCAAATTTTTTTTAATTTAAAACAATATATGACATATTTGCGGCACGTTTCAGAGTGGAAGATACTCTCATAGTGTAAGACCACCATTCAGAATTGAAACGTTGCTTAAAATGGCTTTAACCGTGTTTGGTGATCAAATCTAAATAGCCAGTTACTTCCCCACCTTCCTCTGCCACATCTCTTTCCCCTCCCAACTATCTTAGCCAGGTAAGTGTGAAGTTATATGTTTGTTACAATCAAACCTGTTTAATTTTATAGCCAATGTTATCAATTTTGAGTATCTGTGCGTATAATTTCATTACAAGCTAAATTTAGGATATCATTTTATTCAATTTCAAGATGGTGGTATTCGGGTAATCAGAGCTTATTAGGCTCTGGTTAACCCTTGTAGCTCCAATTACCCTATATATGCATTTTAATATGTATTTTTTTTCAGATGACATAATTCCTGGATCCTTAAAGTTAATTGTGATATGGTTACGTTTATATTAATATTTATATGAATAAGTGAGATTTCAGACTGGCTCATAGAAAATTTAGAGGCTGACTTAATAATTAAGTAGCTCCCATTTCAAATATAGTAACTTATAGGCTCTCAATATTCCCGCAAAGTTGGGTAATGGGAGCGATTCTGTTTTTTTTTTAAAGTTTATCTGTGGCCAAATGCCTAATAATGCAACGTTGACACTGTGATAAATTAAATGATTGTCAAATAAGTAAGGATTAAGTTTCTAATAAAAAGTTCTTAGGGTATCTATAAATTTGCCTTTTATTGAACTTTTTCCTTAGTAGGCTCCAATTCCCGCCTGCTCCCCTATTTATACTTATGAGCGTTATACACGAGCCCGATTTTCAGACCGATTTCAATTAGAGACAAAAGTCAACATTTTTCGCTTTACGCGATCGCTGTTTTCAACTCTATGTTTATACCTACGATTTCAGTAGGCATCACAACAAACAGTATGGTTCATGTGTTGTTTGCAGTGATGACAATTGAAATCCTAGATATGAAAATAGAGGCGAAAATAGCGATCGCGGAAATCGAAAAATGTTGACTTTTGTCTCTAATTGGAATCGGGCTGAAAATCGGGCTCGTGTATTACGCTCATTAGTTCGTTCGTAGCCTTCTGCAAAGTTAAGTGTGTCAAGCTGTACTTCTAGCTACTTCATTCAGTTAGGAGTAGATATGTATTCAAAATAACAAATGCATATTCACCTTTCAAAATGGCGGGGGACTTCCCTGAATGTAAAGTGACCTCTGTGTACGTGCGAAGTGCACGGTAAGTTAAAATCAATACTAACATTACTTGTAAATCTTATAATATTATGATTCTAATTAGGCAAGCACCCACTCATGCATGAAGTCATCTTTTGCTTCGTACACATTTGCGTACCGTATTGATGTGGTATAACAGTATGGATTATCCACTTGGGGACACTCTTGCAAAACTAATTTAAACCACCTACAATCAGAACAAAATGCTATGGTGAAATTATTAGTTCAAAATCACATTTTTTTCACAGAGACGAAACATAATATCATTGTTGTATCGGAATTTAACAATATTACCGGTGCAGGCCTTGGTACAAAAAGTTGATTTAGCATACATCTGAGTCTGATTATAATAGGAATGTGGAACATGAACATAATACAAGGTTCACAAAGAATGAAGGAATGCTTGTTCCAAAATATAATAATAACTACGGACGGCGAACCCTGAAATATAACGTGCCAAAAATAAGAAATATTAGCATAAAAAAATGTTACCAATTAATTTAAAAAATTGTGATTCAACAAATAGATTAAGATACAATATGCTGAAACAATGGTTACTAAATGATATGGCTTATATGTGTTTTAATTGTGACAATCTGTATAGCTATTGTAATAATATTATGTTAATTATGTATCTAGGTATGTTTAAATTGTAATTGAAAATTAACCTCCTGGTGACAAACTGCTTTATTGCGGTTAACGGGATTGTCCCTTGAAAACCAATAAAAAAAGAGAATTATGGAAAAGCGTTTCCCGCTGTTTGAGGTAGAAAATCCTTTCCCATAATTCGTGGTTCGGCTCGCAGGTTCGGCTCGCGTGTGTATATACATTCTTACAACTAGCGGCTTGTTAAGTTATCTCATATCCTATAGACATGTAGAGAGTGGAGGATTTCTGATAAATTTTATTAATTAAAGTTTCTTCGGGTTTTATTTACAGTCTACACGTCTGCCCTGTTGATGTAGATGTTGATAGACACTGCAAGTTTGTCCGATCATTCTTTTTTTATGGTATATGCCATCCATATCATCTTTGGGGATGCTGTGTGAAGGGTCTTTCGAAGGAGGGGAAGAAATGAAGGAGGATACGGTAGGTGGGAGGAAACACAAAGACCGGCAAATCGTTCCGTAGCCGAGCTGTTGAACTTAAGAACGGCTCGTAGATACGACCCGTTCTCATGTGAACTATTGAGTTCTCATAATGTTGGGGGGGGGTCATTGTCGCATTGACCTAATAAAGCAGCCGCCCCTGCTAACATCATATATTTTTTATGTGATTACCTCACAAGAGTAGGTATAACTTACAACTGCCCTATTGCGGAATGTTGTGAAGCAAAAGGAAATGGGAGGGGAAAGGTGGGAAAGAAAAAAAGGTTTGTGAAGTCTGTGTATTAGTATTTTTACCTATGCAAAATATTAACACTGATCACTTGGAAAAAAATTCATTCGTCATAAATTACTGTCTCCCTCTTATGTCGTCTAATTCTAATACATTCTTAGTTTTGACAAATTTAAAAGTTGCCCGATTTTGCTGTTCTGCACCGTTTCGCACGAGACTATTATTGTATTGATATTATATTCGCGCAAAAAGAATATTTTTTTAGGTCTTGAGAAAAAAAGATTCTCTCAGGGTCTATGGCATCTTTGGGGATGCCGTATGGAGGGTCTTTTTAGGGAAAGGAAGGAAAGGAAGTTCTGGGAAGGAAAAGGGTATGAGGGATGGGTAGGCATCTGGGGGTCTATGTGTTTAGGAGTGATGGATGTATGAATCCATCCCTCCCACGATATGTCGATAAAGTATGGCTGGAGAGATCTAGCTTCCTCAAACAGTCTGTCCCGATCCGGCCCGCCAAGCAATAGGTTGGCAAACGCATCCGATGCCACGGCCTAGACAAACCTCACCCCACGGACCCGGACACCCCTGATAAGTCACCAAACATAGCGAACCACTTGGGGCGACCTATGGCAGGGGTGTTGGTTATCCAATAAATGGTTCCTGGACGGCGGTATCTATATCCGCCTCACAAATTGAAAAATGAAGATATATTTAATAATATGAGAAGGTACACAATAAATATATATTTTTTAAAAATCAGAGTGTTCAATTCACGTGCGGTAGAAGTGAAACCTTCATAAAACTAAAATATAGAATAGTGGGGAGGCTACGAAGCACCGCACAAAGAGGAGACCAATCATACTATCTCTTTCTCTCGCAGGATAAATCCTATAAATGTCTATCTCTTGTTAGTGTCGCTATTTTTCGTTTCATCGAGTTTCAAATCACGACGGTGCTAAAGAAGTTTTCACTTCAATTATTAATTAAAATAGAATATGTTTTGAAAAATTCAGCACCCCAGCATTGCACCGCCCTGAGCAAACTGTTTCAAATTACGCCTACCTAATGCCGGCTCTGGTTACAAGAAGCTTTTCTATTTACACGCATGAATTCGACTCTGCAGAATCTCAACGATGAACTCCCCGTCAAGTCGACTGTATAACAATGTATCCTTGACATGTCGTCAATACTGAGGAAGCTTTTATTCACCATTATTGTTTGCCAACCAGTTGAGGAACACTCGAGAATGGGGATGTCATGGCGGAGAAATGGCTACTTTCAATTTCCTGCTGCGTTTGTGTTTCAATCTTCAATTCAGGCACGTTTCTCATTGTGCGGAAGACATAAGCGGCCCACTGACGGGCGAGCATGTCCGCGGCGAGCATGTGGGCACGAGAGCATGTCCGCCTGTGTGGATTGATTTAGCCGGCGAACATCCTTTTTTGGGAATTTGGGAGGCTGGAATGGGTACCGCTGCAATTATTTATTGAATAACCAAAACCCCCGCCGTAGGTCTTCCCAAGTGGTTCGATACGTTTGAGGCTTGTCCAGGTCTTGGAGGCCAATGGGTTTGCCCACCTACTGCGTGGTGGGCCGGATCAGGAGAGATTGGTTGAGGGAGACTTAACTTACACCTCTTCAGCCGGACTCTCTCGACCCATTGCCTTGCACCGCAGTGTGAGGGATAGATTCATAAGTCCGTCATACAGTTTATAGCCTTCATAAATATTACCTTCCTAATATAGTTTGCACGTAAGAAAAATCGCTGCCGAATAATAATTATAATGTGAAGCATCAAGACATTGTTTTTTGTTGATTTTCTACAAAAAAGGATTCGTAATTACTTTAGCTGCAAATCACAAGCATTACACTAATGTAGTCGACATTCAAGTGTGGTTTTAACATCACTTTCCTCATATCCCGTATGGTCTAGTGGCTAGGATAGCTGGCTTTCACCCAGCAGGCTCGGGTTCGATTCCCGGTACGGGAAACCTTTTTGCATTTATTTATCCAAAATTATTTTTTTTACAATCAATATTCATTTTTAAATAGATGATTTCGATGATAAAAAATTACTTCCGTTGTCGAACAACAAAACACTTCATTCATGAATTAATAATCGCCATTTTTACACGTACATCACAAGACACCTAAAATTATTATAAAAAATAAACTTTTTCTTGTTGCTTTATGTACCCATAACATACCTATAGATACAATAATATTTTGAAACATTTTTTTGGTTTGTTTTATTCAACGTCGATGACTTTATTTGAGTTTAGTTTATACCTATGCCTATTATTGTAGTTTACACACTCGAAATTCATGAAATAAATGATAATATCGTCTATCTGTAAAATCAGTGTTCGTCAAGGAATCAATGTTTATTTTCCAAAGAACGGCCATTTTATAATGCAAAACGGAAAACATTTTTTTTTAAATTCAATTTAATAAGTTGAGTGCCGATTGTCATCCGTGTGACAATATTTCAAGCATATGCGGCCACATTCGGCACACAATTAAGTAAGCTGTAACTACAAGCGGGTCAAGCAGAGATTTACAAACTTACCATAATACACCAAATGAAACTTACCAAGGGGGAACTGACGAAACATTCCATACTCTTAGGTAATAATTTATTTATTTTTCAAGAATTTCTTTATTGCCATCTATGCAAAGATGGGACAACTAAAATAAATTCATTAAATAAAATGTTGGTATTTCATTTGACATGTACGCCATCTGTGGTTGTAAAGTAATAATATTAACGACCTTAGGGACAGTCCACTAACTTGTCGACTAAATATTATGAAAATGATTAAAATAAAATAATAGTAATTATTATGAAAATATGGGGAGCGGTGTATACAGTCGCGTAGCTAGCATGTCACCCCCATCCTATAAAAAAAAATTAACTCGCCTCGTGTTTTGAACATTATCACTAACAGAATAACAACTTTTTCAACAACGTGAGCAATATAAGAGGTACCTAGGAACGAAAATATAAATAACAGACCGTGTTCATGTGTAAAATATTTTTTTTTGACAATATTCTTCGTAAAAAAAATTCCACAGTCGGGTGTCATCCCTCATCGGTTATCCCCCCCCCCCCCCCCCCCCCCAGGACAGACCAATTTTTTATGAGTCGAAATTAGTGTTTGTTAACTTTAATGGGGGGGGGGGGGGGTGACACTAACCACGTTATCCGCCCTATCCGCCCCGGGTGCCACCCACGCTAGCTATGCCACTGACTGGGTGTATTCACATGAAATAAAGAAATAGGTAGGTACTCAGGTACTGGTCGGCTGTTGCTCCAGATTCAAATATTAGAATATTATATTACTTTTGTTTGTTTTTAGAGAGTCCCATCAAAAAAAAAAAAAGAAAAATAAATAATCTTTCAGTTTCATTTTTAAATTCATCACCTCCTACCTACACTTACATACCAGCCTTAGATTTGATCAGGGCCATTTGTACACATTTTGCCGCCCTAGGCTAGAATTGAATAACCCCCTCCCTTTTACCACTACCATCATCATCTTCCTTCTCCCCCTGTCATCTAGGCTAGAAGAATTAATTAGATATAAAATAGGTTATATAAAATAAAACACTTCAAACAATTATAACTAAATAATCACTGTTCGTGGTATTATATTTCATTTTCAAATATTTCACTTTTCTATATTCAATAGTTTTGTGTTCTTTCTCTCCAGAGCTTCCTTCCTTGTCTTTATTTTAGCAAAGTCTTTAATAAATTCTCAAATGTCAAATTGGCAAGCCTGCCGAGCGATTCCATATGTATTGTGGGATCGTTATGAGATAACGGACGTGATCTCCTGTCAGATTTGTGTGGTTTATTTGCTATTTCTATGTACAACGTACATTAAATGAATAAATAATCATGCATACTTGCAGGAATTTGTGTTTAAAACGATCTAAACTAAAATATGTGACAGTAAATATGTAAAAATCACACAAATCTGACGGGAGATCACGTCCATTATCTCATAACGATCCCACAAAAGATATAGAATCACTCTTCCCTTCAGGTCTCTTTCTGCTGAAATTGTGGCTAGTCCGGCTAGTCCCACGAATTTGAGTTTTGAAGAACTTCTCTCCGCACTTACCACTGATATCGGTAAAGTCAAAAGGATACGAAGAGCTATGAACAAATTGGGAAAGCCATTTTCCAATTTGTTTTGGCACAGACTGGGCACAGATACTTCAGAACAAAGCATTCATGTTTCCCTTTTTTTTTCAATGACTTATTCCTGAAATTTGCCTGGAATTCAGAAAAGATGGGGTTTCTCCAGGGCTAAGCCAAGCTAGAGCTGTTTCTAATTTGACACATAAATGCAGGAGTTCTTTAGCTGTTTTCATCAAGTCACATATATTTAAAATTAAATCAAATGATCTTGCAATTTTACTTTCAACTTTAATTTCAACCGTGGGAATGTTCTTTTACAGAATTAAATGCCGCATCCAATGTCGCAAATTAGTCATTTACTCTGAACTTCTCTTTGGGCCAGCGATGGATTCATCTTTTGATTTTTAAACGAACAATATTCTTCTCTTCCTTATCTCTGACTGAAAAATTGGCTCATTATCGATTTCTCTAACCAAAACTCTCTCAAATTCCATGTCACACTCCTCATTTTTTTGTCTAAATACTCCTTTGAACTTTTCAGATCATTTATTGCTTTCTCAAGAGTAAACGTCCTTCTTAATTAGCTCAATTTTTTTTCTGTAATATCTTCAATGATATTCGTTTTTTATAAGTGCTGGAACCAGTATTCTCCAGTACTACAGGATGCTTATTGAAAGACTTAAGTTCTTTAAATCACAGGGACTGTTTATTGACATATTGTAATTTACAATTATAATTCGGAGGACTAACGTCCTTTATGAATTGAAAGTAGGGTTTTGTATGCCGAGCTCTAGAATTATAATGACTCTGTACATCTTCAGCACATCTCGGAAATGAGACCATGTGACCCGAAGAGCCCATAGATAACTAAAGTAATGTACATTACAATATAAATATTTTTATCCGCGCTTTTGCTGTCCCTTGTCTTGCCTTGCAGAAACGGCCTTGGATTGATCATAATCTTGCCTTGAAATTCAAACAATACAATACATGAACACCTGTGGGTGAAAGTAACCAAAGATAACTTTACTGTGTTTATATGTGTAGCATATTTCTATTGCACAGATGACAGTGAAATTAGACGTATTTTCTATGAATATTTATATAATAAAGCCAATATATTATTAAATAAGAATATAATAATTTTGGTTGATTTTAATTTAAATAATAAACCCGAAGACGTCTTAACTGATTTTTCATATTTTACAAGCTCAAATGGACTGACCCAGTACAATAAAGTGAAGAACAGTAGCGACAACATCCTTGATCTTATCCTCAGCAACTTTAATATGTGTGATGTGACGAGAAGCGAGGAACCATTGGTGAATGAAGACCAGCATCACCCGACGCTGGACATCTCCGCCAAAACGTTCGCCGCGTCCCCCAAGCTTGAAACTTGGAACCGATTTCCCAACAACATCACCCTGGAACGTTGGAGATATCTCACTCGGATTGACCAACATCCAAGAAATAGAAGCCTGTATCCGGAATATCCGACCTGACAAGGCTACTGGTCCGGACAGTATTCCTCCTTCAATAATTAAAAAAATCTCTCCAAATATCTGTGTATCCCTTGCTTACATATTTAATCTCTGCATCATGTCATCCACGTTTCCACAGTGTTGGAAACTAACGAAGGTCAGTCCTATTCATAAAGCCGATGAAAAGACGGGTGTCAGAAATTATAGACCAGTTGTAGTACTGTCAATATATAATTCCAAAATTTTTTGAAATGATTATTCAATTCCATTTTATTATTTCAAAAACATTACAAAATTTTACATTTCAATGCGTTTTTAAAATACATTTGTACATTTGTACTACATTGAACACAAACTATATAAGCTGTTTCGATAGCTCTTGGAAACCTATGAATTTTTGGGAAGCGCGAATTTTGTGCTGAAGGAAATAGGGAACGAAATGAAACTGGGAAAGGATGCCACCAGAATATTGAATGTCCTACCTTAGTATCGTGTGGAATCCTCTCTTGTTCCCTCTTGTAGTTGCACAAAACTGACTGACCATGAAAAAACACTTGCCAGTTGCATATGACAATGTGGTTCTCAGCGAGGTAGAAATTGTACTAAATCTGCAGGAACAATCCTTCTCCTGGTGACAGATAGTGGGTAGGGTAATATTGGTAGGTAGGTCGGACAGTATGGAAGTAGGGAATATGGAATGTGTAGGTACTGTTTATGAGTATGTGCCCGAACATATACCGCCCGCCAAAAAATACCAATTTTTCCAAAACCTATCGAAACTGGTCGATTCCGAAAGAATACAAAATATATGAAAAGAAACCTACCCCTAAAATTTAATCTATTCCTTACAAACTAGGTGCACGTGAAACTTAAGACTAAACGTGCAAAACGTACAGGAAAAAATAAATAATAATAACTAATAAACCTGAATCGCAAGCGATACGAAACCATGGAAGGCATAAAAGACAAACAAAATAATATATGAACATATACCATGATTCATATAAAAAAAAAAAAAAAAGAAAAATATATTTATTACTCTCTATTCTACAGGTAAAAGGCAAAGCTTTGCCACAGGCCGCAGATATAAACCGTCGCTGGTTTTAACTGAGGCTACTCTTACGACCCCGTCAGAGCCCGGTTTCACCTCCCTTATCCTGCCGAGCGGCCATTTTAATGGAGGACTCCTAGAGGACGAGGAGACTTTAATGGAGCATCCTTGATAACCACGAGGTCATTGACTTGCAGATTACGGGTAGCCTTATACCATTTGACGCGATTTTGAAGCGCTTGTAAATATTCGGTATTCCAGCGCTGCCAAAAATGTTGGGTCATTTTCTGTAAATGTTCCCAGCGATTGAGACGATTGAATTTAACCTGCGAATAGTTGTATTCGGGAATCGAAATTAAGGGTTCTCCAATTAAGAAGTGACCTGGAGTTAGGGCCTGAATGTCTTCAGGGTCTGATGTTAGAGGACAAAGAGGTCGAGAATTTAGTATGGCCTCTATTTTATTTAATACAGTTGTAAATTCCTCAAACTTTAATGAATTGTCCCCTATGACTCGTTTTAAATGATTTTTTACAACTCGTATGTTCCCTTCCCATAGTCCGCCAAAGTGAGGACTGGAATGGAGGGTTAAAGTTCCACACTATTCCCTTTTCTGAACATGTACGCATGACTTGTTCATCATTACTACAACTATTTAAAAATTTTTGCGTTCCTATCAAATGCCGTTTCGCCCCAACGAAGTTCGTGCCGCAATCCGAATAAATGGCCTGACAAATACCTCGTCGTGAAACGAACCTATCGAGAGTAGCGATGAAGGCCTCAGACGAGAGATCCGAGAGGACCTCGAGATGAATCGCCTTCGTTGACATGCAGACAAAAATTGCAAAGTACGCCTTGTACGTTTTAGCACCTCTGCGTTTTCCTTCTTTTAGGATATACGGGCCGGCCAAATCCACTCCCACAAGACTGAAGACGCGGTTCGGTGTGACACGCGCTTCTGGCAGACTGGCCATGAGTGGAGCTGACGGGGATGATCGCAATCTTGCGCATCTCACGCATTTTGAAACTAAGCTCTTTATTTTATTGCGGGCAGATATACCTAATCCAGTAATTTTGTTGAATTAGAAATTGCAAGGTTCGTGACCCTGCATGCAAATAGACCTTATGGTAATATAATATAAGAAGCTCGGCTATTTTACTATTTTTTTGCAAGTATTATTGGAAACTTAGTGTTGTAATTTAAATGAGAATTACAAAGCCGCCCGCCAACGCGAAGTAAATTCTCGTGGTCAATAAAAACATTTAATTTTTGAAAGGTCACTGGGGTCACCCCATCCCCTTTGAGTTTTCTGATTTCATCCGGAAAATGGAACTGCTGATCGCATTTTAAAATAACCTTAACCGCGTGATTTCTTTCAGAGAAGGTCAGAATTCCGAATCTGCGTGCATCCTTGCTCCGTTGCCGCACATTATGTATGAATCTAATGGACCAAGCCACTATATTCTGAAGACGTGTCCACGAAGAAAAGCGGGAAAATTCTAGGCCTTCATAATAATCAAACGTTGGCCCGTGAACTGTTGAAACGTGGGACTTAACCTCCGGCAGTTCTTCAACCTTTAATGCATCCGGTAAAGTTAAGGGCCACATCGGCAACGACTGAGTTAACCACGGAGGGCCTTGAAACCATAATTCGTTATCTTTAATTTGAGGAGGAAATAAACCGCGAGAAGCTAAATCCGCTGGATTCTCCCTCGAAATAACGTGGTACCACTTTGCGTCCGCGACTTGATCGAGTATCTTAATTACGCGGTTCGCGACAAAAGTTTTTAATGTATGAGGAGGTGCCTTAATCCATGACAAAACAATTGTCGAATCAGAAAACAATATAACCTCGGTAATTGTTATAAGATTTTCAATCGACGACCTTGTCATTTTTACTAGCTTTGAAAGCAGGTAAGCTCCCATGAGCTCGAGGCGTGGTATTGACAATGTTTTTAATGGTGCAACTTTAGATTTGCTAGCAAGCAATGTTACTTTAGGCTGTGCTTCATTCGTAACCAAATAAACGCAAGCAGCATAACCCAATTCGCTCGCATCCGAAAACCCCACTAAAATACAGTTCGACCCTTTAATTGTATTGCAATGTCTAGGTATTTGTAAATACCGTAAAGTTGGTAATTCGTCTAAGAATTTTTGCCATAAACAAATAATGTTTTCAGGGAGCGAATCATCCCAACCTATCTTACTTTTCCACATTTCTTGCAGTAGACATTTTACCTTGAAAACAACGGGGGTTATTAAACCAATCGGATCGAAAATGCGAGCAACGCAGCTCAATATGGCGCGTTTTGAAAATACCCTTGCCTTTTCTTCTACCGAGTACGAAAAGGTATCCTTTTCAGGATCCCAAATTAAACCTAATATTTTTAATGAGCAAGATGTTCCGTCATCAAATGCAACCTGACCACTTGTGTGGATCCGATGTTCAATTGGAATGTTATTTAACAACGGAAGCGAATTACTCATCCATTTCCTTAATTGAAAACCTCCTTTTTCAAGGAGTTCTTTCAGCTCCATTTGAAGCTGAGAAGCGCTGTCTGGCTCCCATTCGCCAGTAACAATGTCGTCAACATATGTATCGAACAACAGTGCCTTAGAGGCCTTTGGAAATTGTGCACCTTCATCTTTCACTAGCTGATGTAACGTCCTTATTGCCAGATACGGCGAAGAGGTCACGCCGAACGTGACCGTGCCAAGTGTATATTGCCCTACTGGCTCTAAGGGAGAAAAACGCCAAAAAATTCTTTGAAAGCTAGTATCCTCTTCTCTGATTGGAATTTGCAGAAACATCTTTTGAATATCCGTAGTGAATACTATAGGATATAAACGAAACTTTAATAAGATATGACCTATTTCATTTTGTAATTTAGGACCCGAATATAAACAATCATTTAATGAAATTTGTTTATCTGATTTACAGGAGGCGTCAAAGACAACCCGAATTTTTATATCATTACCAATTTTTTGCACAACCGGATGATGTGGAATGTAGTTCGCATTCTGTATTTCAGTCGATTGGGGAATTCTCGACATGAAGCCTTGCTCTAAAAAGTCTTTCATGTATTTACGATAATGTTCCGCTAATGTCGGATTTAAAGACAAACGTTTTTCCAAATTGTAAAATCTTTTAAGTGCGATTTCATACGTGCTTCCTATATCTGCTTGACATTTATTTTTAAAAGGTAATGCTACTATATACCTGCCGCAAACATCCCGTTGAACCGTGGACTGATATATGCGTTCGCATTCATTGTCTTCTTTACTTTGAATAACCTCATTAGGAATCTCCTCTACTTCCCAGAAACGTCTTACCGCGTAATTTAAATCGCTGTTTTCTACTGCAGTTAGAGCTGATGTCACAAAGGTTTGTGTTAAACCGTACTCCTGAACACATGAGCCCATAATAATGTATCCGAATATTGTATTAACAGCTATCAAATCACGGCTTGAAATATAACCTTTCCTCCATATTTTTGCAATCAAGTCAGACCCCAATAGGAAATCTATCTCTCCTGGATTTTGAAATTCTGGATCCGCCAGATTTAGGCCTTTAAATTCTTCAGACATATCTTGAAAGTTTATAGCCGGGAGATTTGACGTAATATTGGAGATTATCACTGCCTGCCCTGAAATCCAAGAGCTGTTTTTCAAGGAAAATATTTTACAAGTAACTAAACCTTGTACATTATTTACTGTTGTGTTATTGATTCCTCGTACATTACCGTTCCATGCTTCCGATTTTAAATCCAATATATTACATAATCTCTTGGATATGAAAGAAACCTCGCTACCCGTATCAATTAAAATCCTAGCATTGTGTTTACGTCCCGAATTATCTAAAAATTCTGCCAGCGCGGTAGGCAATATCGATCGCTTAGTCAATCCAAACACAGCGTTGCAGACTGGGCTATCGTTTCCAGCATCGCGGTTGTTTGGCGAAGGGGATCTTTCATCGCTATGTAGCAGAGTATTATGCGTTCGGTTGCACATTTTGCATCGAAATTTTGAACGACAATATTTAATAAGGTGAGGATTTAAACAGTTGAAACATAACCGTTCCCTTTTAACGAAGTCTCTCCTACTGGCTAAATTCAATAAAAGAAATTCTTCGCATTTTGTAATATGATGCGAGGCTTTGCATTTTCGGCAAGTAATTTTGTCATTATTGTCATTTGAAACAAATAAGACTCGTTTAACCTTCCGATTGTCTTTAATATCAGATAACATGTTTATACGGTTTTGAGATGCTAAAAACTGAATTAATTTTTCTATGTTCGGAATCTCATCTTTTTCCACTCTAGTTTCAAATGCCCGGCGTGTTTGTGAATCTATTTTTTGTAAAACTAAATGACATAAAAATTCATCGAACAATTTTTCTCTATTTAATTCGTGAAGTCCCGCAAGATTTTCTCGTAGAGAATTTAAAATATCTACATTGTTGGAGAAATTACAATTCAAAATAGCGTTAACATAATGTATAAATAATGCCCGGGACTCGGAATAGTGATTTAATAAAGTCTCCCAGGCCAATTCATAATTCTCTTGTATTAAAGGAATAGTTCTAACCAGAGATAAAGCCGTGTCTTTTAAACAACTAAGTAGGTAATGAAATTTTTCAATTTTACTCAGAGAACTGTTCTCATGCACAATACTCCTGAAGATATTAAAAAAGGGTGGCCAATCTCTAATATGCCCACTGAATGATGGAATTTTTATCTCTGGCGCAAGAAAACTACGACCGGGGCGTTGTACTTCCTCGCCTGACGTGTCATGATGACATTGACTTTCATTTTGACTCGCTTCGTAAGCATCACGTGCCGACGTAACTTCGAAAAACAATTCTTCAAATACACGCGAAACTTCCAATATATCATTTTTCGATTCGAAATCGGGAAGTGAAACCAGATCTGACAGTTCGCATTGAATATTTTGAAATTCCTCATAGGTTGCTTCGACCTTTACCATTCGAGCCCTGAATTGGCATAACTTTGACTTTTTATCTAAATCTTTAACAAGATCATAAGCCGCCTGAATTCGACCGAATAATCTTTGACGCTTTAATTTTAAAGAACAAATTTTATTTGCGATTTTATCCATTTTGAAATATTTGACTGTGAATACTACCTACCTTGAAATTCACCCGTTCTTAGAAGTAACTTTGTAAGAATACTATAATAATCGAAAATAATCTAGTGATTATTGAAACTATTGAAAATTGATTATTGAAAACTATTAACCATTTAACCATTTGAATACAATTTCTACGCATAAATAACTAATCTATCCGGCGAGATGACCAATGTTTCGATAGCTCTTGGAAACCTATGAATTTTTGGGAAGCGCGAATTTTGTGCTGAAGGAAATAGGGAACGAAATGAAACTGGGAAAGGATGCCACCAGAATATTGAATGTCCTACCTTAGTATCGTGTGGAATCCTCTCTTGTTCCCTCTTGTAGTTGCACAAAACTGACTGACCATGAAAAAACACTTGCCAGTTGCATATGACAATGTGGTTCTCAGCGAGGTAGAAATTGTACTAAATCTGCAGGAACAATCCTTCTCCTGGTGACAGATAGTGGGTAGGGTAATATTGGTAGGTAGGTCGGACAGTATGGAAGTAGGGAATATGGAATGTGTAGGTACTGTTTATGAGTATGTGCCCGAACATAAGCATTAATAGAGCTTGCCTTTTAAAGGCAGCTTCACTAATCCTAAATATGTAGATATCCGAATTAATCCTGTTTAACAGCAAGATTGCTCTCCCGACCGGCATGACCATTGGCAAATAAGTCCTGCAGGCCCGAAGATAGAACAGTCTATGCTGTCGGTGCAGTCTTATCTGTGATAGTCCGCAAATCGCGCCTTTCTTAAGAGAAAATCAACATGGCTTCTTACCGAGGATATCAACGGTAACCAACTTACTCTCTTTCTCTCGACGGGTAGCAAAAGGCCTACATAGACTGTAGGCATCAGACGGACGTAATCTACAAGGATTTCGCAAAGGCATTTGACCGAGTAGATCACGATGTTCTTTTTTTTTTTTTTTATTAATTTTTTTTTTGGTACATTATTGGTATAATTTACAATACTAAAAGGCATTTTTTATGTATAAACATTTAAAAATTAAATAATAAAATAATAAGCAGATTAACCAAAAAAATCCCACATGGGCATCGCCTGTTCATGGGTATACTTGTGTGTTTTTAAAACGGTTTAAATTTGAATCATATATGTACATACATTATCTTTGTAGATATTAAAAAGCATAAAATTAAATAAACAAAAAATAAAATGAAAAAATAAAATTAGTGTTTACTGAATTACAATTCAAACAAGATGTTAATAAAGATTAAAATTTGTTAAGTTACATCAGGTCAGATGTTATAGCAAGTAAATGTTTGTATCAATGGTATTCATCCAAGACTTTCTTCGTTCTATTAAGAAAGATGCACAAAATAGATTTCGATCAACCCCTACTGATATTTTTTGCGTCATATTTAAAAGATAGAAGCCAGTATGTAAATGTAAATGGATACGACTCCCATAAGTTCGTAGCTCTGTCAGGAATTCCTCAAGGATCGAATCTTGGTCCCATGTTATTCCTTATTCTGATAGATGACATTCAGGACTGCATACGTCATAGCTCATGTCTCCTATTCGCGGATGACATGAAACTGATGATGGAAATCGAATCAGATGACGATTATTCCAAACTGCAGGCTGACCTAGATTCAATCATGAAATAGTCGTTAGACAATAAACTTAATTTCAATACAAAAAAATGCGTTGTTATGAATTATAGTCGTTCACAAAATCCGTTATTCTACAAGTATAGAATGAATGGAGAAGTATTAACACACGTAAATATCATCAAGGATCTTGGGGTGATCTTTGATCCCAGGCTGACATTTTCAAATCATATAGTGCAGCTTACTTCGGCTTGCTCCAAATTTCTTGGTTTTGTAATTAGAACTTGCAAACAATTCAATAACATAGAAGCAATGACCGCCATGTTCAACGGAGTGGTCAGAAGCAAGCTGGAGTACGCTAGTACTGTCTGGATACCTTATCAACTTAAATACATAAATATGATTGAACAAATTAAAAAAAATTTCTAAGGTATGTTTACATGCGATCTCACGGAATATATCCGAAATTCATGCATCACGTGGAACTGCTAAAGAAGACAAAGTATCAAAGCATGGAGACCAGGCGTAATGCCGGACTCATGGTATTTGAATTAAAGTTAATAAAAAACCTTATCGATTGTCCATATCTCCTATAATATCACTATAACATGTTTTTAAAAATATATGTATATGTATTGTTAGTTGTAAGAAAATTGTACCACAATTGGACTTACCTGTCTGTCGTACAAAAAAAAAAAAAAAGTAATTCCAGTTTGACTCGGTTAAATTGCAATCAGGAGTCAGTGAGGTCGCTATTGTGGATACAAAAAAATTGTCAACTTAAAAAATAGCTCAATTGTTCGTCAGTTTCTCCTTTGGCAGCCTACTGAGATACCTAAGTATGTCATGCATGCAATCAACACTGGCAACAGTGGAAGAATAGTATAAATAAAGAAACAGGGCTGGCAGTCAACCCAGATAAGATAGAATTCGTAATCTTTACACGCAAAAGAAAACTAGAGGGATGGAAAACCTTCTATGGAAAGGAGTTAGAACCCTCTGACATGGTTAAGCACCTCGGAGTCATCTTAGATGCCGAACTGAGCTGGAAAAACCAGGTGGAAACTGTAGGCAGAAAGGCCTGTGCTCTATGTGGGCAACTATGCGAATCTGCAAAATGTGGGCTCTCAAACCTAAAATGATTTACAATGGCTGTACACATTGCCATTGTAAAACCAAGGATCATGCACACAGCCTTGGTCTGGTGGAGGAAAACAACCCTGAAAGCAGTGATGGCCAGACTTAACCACATACAGAAAGGAATCACAGGAGCTATGGGAACCACTCCAATACTAGCCATGGGAGTCTGAACCTACCCCCACCTACTGCTGAACCTACCCCCACTAAACTTAGAAATAGAGGGGGTGGCGATGGCGGCAGCCTACAGGTTACAATGTAAAGGTCATTAGAGAGGTGAGTTGCCCAAAAACGGTCATACGGAGATCGGAACAAGACTGAGGGCAATTATTCCAACAGCTAAAATGATCAGGACATCAAACAAGCCGAATACTTCTTCAGACAGCAGTTTGGTGTGATGGGAGGAAGGGAGGAATGGGACACAGTTCCAGGTCCAGTCTTCAAATAGGAACTAATTTAGTTCACAGATGGGTCCAAGATGGAGGGAGGAACAGGGGCCGGTGTCTGTCGGCAGGGATCCAAGAGGGAACTCAGTAGAACTCTAACACTGCACTGTGTTTCAAGATGAGATGGAAGCCATCACAGGAGAATACGATACCTATATTTTCCTGTACGCAGGCTAAGATGGCTTCCATCTCAGCTGGAAACATAGGCAGCCAGGCGGGCCTAATGGCACTGTAAAGTTACCGATGCGACTCCAGACTCAGAGAGTAAAACAATGTTTCCCTTCCAAAATCCTAAGCAAAAAGGGATAATATTGGTTTTCGAATGAAATGACTTCTAATAACATCGAACAAATTGTGTTTCCTTTTCCCTGTAGTTTATGATTTAGATGAGACGTAACGTCTACCATAATAGAAATAAAAATTTTGGATCCACTGTTAGTTCTGGATAGTGAACACTCTTCTCAAGGAGAAATGCTTTGATTTCTGGTAACAGGGATTCGAAACGTTTAAAAAATTTCCTCCTGATAACCAACAAGTTATGAAGCAGAAGATCATCGTACTCGCTCCCCATTTCAACTAAAGATTCTTTGAATTGGGATATTTGGAGTCGCACTTAAAGGGCCAAAGAGCCGCACTCTGCCAACCTGCCTAGAAGATTCAGGTAACTACTCAATATGGACAGAAATTCACTGAGGGAACTAGTATAACTAGTAACGGGACACTGCCATCTCAGGAGGCACATATGCAGTTGTTGGGAGTGGAAAACATCAAAAGATGCAGGAAATGTGAAGAGGATGAAGTCGATCAAGAGACTCCAATTCACCTATGGTGCCAATGTCCCGCTCTGTTAGAAACAGGGCTCAGATACCTGGGAAGACACATTATGGAACCCGAAGACATAGCCACATATCCAATGACAACCCTTATGAACTTTACAAAAGGATTGGGTTATTATTAAAGGAATGAGGTAAAATAGGAGATAGCACAATGGGCCCGTGGCCTAAGCGCTCTCGGGAACTATTCGTAAACCATCTCCTCTTCCAATAAAATTTTTTTTTTTTTTTTTTTGATTCTACAGTTTCGTAATCCTCTAACTAGCTAGGGCTTTGCAATACCCTTCATGTTTCTAGCTACTAGTACTACGGCTCATTTGGCCTTTTTACTATTACCTTCTGAAGGTCGTATTTAATTGACTGAATTTCAGTTACAATTAGTGTCATCGTGAGGAAAAAGTCTTTACTGGATAAAAAACCTCACGCAAGTTGCAAAGCAATAGGGAACATAAGTTCTGAACTTTTTCTCAAAATTTTACATTTATTTTTACTGAATGTAAGTATTTTATTTCTTCAGGTCTGCGTCTCGTCCTTGGAGCTGGTTCTGGTGCCTATGTCTAGTGGAGGAAAGAGGGAAGAAAAACATCATTAATTTCGGCTCGATCTGCGTTGGTTTTTACACCAACGCCCATCGAGCACAAAAAATCCGAGTAAACTCGCCCACTCTACGCCACTGGATGCGCAGATGGTATGCGCGTAATTTTGGTCGGCTCAGGGTAATAAAAAATAAACAACAACAAAAACGTATGTCACGTTATATTTGGTGTGCTTTGTAGAAAATTCAAAATTTTAAAAATAGAATACCTAATAAAAATTAGTCCATTTAATTTTTATCCTACAGTTTCCAAATTTCCAAGAGACCAAAAAAAAAAATCCTCTGCAGGACTTATATCTGGGATAAATAGTGCCACTTTTAAAATTCAGATAAGATACCCAAAAAACCAAACTTCTTAAGCATATGGGAACTTATTCAATGTATCTAAAAAATACCATATCGCCTCAAGTCGAGAAAACAATTTTTTTTATAGATAGTATTATAATTATTGTTCTATTGAAAAATGGTAGACAAGTACTGGGAAACTTTTTTTACACACTAGCAATGAAAATATAATTAAACAAAATAAATAATTATTTTATTTATGCTTGGTTGCTAAGGTATTTTTTATAAGACCATAAGCAGCCATAAGGAGAAAAACATTCCTATTTAGTGTGATTGTGTAAATTTTTCGTACCAAACAAAATAAACAATAAAATAAAGAGAAATGATTAACTGATTAAAAATATGGCAGAAAATTTAAATTTTTCTAACAAAATTAACTGAAAAACAATGTCACAAAAATCTCTTATGTCAAAATCAAAAATTGGTTTCAAAAAAAATATTATGTCACAAACAAAAATTGGTTTGCAAAAAAATAAAAATAAAAGTGAGAGTCTTTTGAAATATAATTTAAATAAACAGTTCATAAATTGTATCTTCACAGGACTTGAGAACGAAGTTCATAAACTAGTACAAAAGAAAACAAAGCAAGAATTGGAGCACAAACCTGTTGCGAAAATAAAAAGATGCCCTCCGCGGATATTGTCAATACAATCGCAAAACAATCACATAATTAGGATGAGAAAGTTTTACCTCAGTAAGAGTATGGCTGAAATCAAAGTGTATGATAAAAAATCTATAACACTGTACAATGTACCATCCAGATACAGAAATATTACACCGTCCCCACGTCTTCGCATTTCTGCCAATAGTTCCCTAAGGTTTAACAATAAATCTGTGAAGAACAACATTTCTAATTATAGTTTTAAAAGAAATGTGTCTCAAAATATCATTACAAGCAGGAGCAAAAATAATTCAGTAAATTTTTCATATCAGTGCCGCAGCCGATGTTCAGCCAAAGAAAGGTTTGAACGAAGTAAACCACTTTCATCCGTGTGTTTTATCAAGCCAAAAAATATTGTTCAAGAGACACCTCCAGATGCCAATGAAGACGAAATAAGTAAAACGCGTATGTTATTTCCAAGCAAGTCAAAAAATGAATTCTTTACCGATATAGATAATGTAAACGCCAACGTTGAAAAGTTGATACAGAAAATAAATATTACCGAGCAGATGGAGACCCTTATTGAAAGAACGGAAGAACTTTACACATCAATGGAAGAAATTTTATTTAGAATGAACCAAGGCGATTATGAACCGGTTATAAAAGCCAGTAACCAATTGTCAGATAAACCAAAGAAGTCACTTAAAAATTATAAGCTGACACAAAATGGCAGCGATCTAAGTGTTAGAGAAACAGAAACGGATATGACGGAATTGGAATACTTATCAACTGTGGGTGAGTCTGACCAACAGGAAGATGAATATGATCAAGAGAGTAGCGATGAGTTTGAAGGAGAGGATTCGGATTCTCCAACAGAAATCTACACTTATGACGATGGAAGACACACCGACATCGAATTACTGAACATGCCCAGAGATATCTCATTAAATATGAATCAAGATTTGATTTACAGAACTCAAAACATTAATGCATACAAAATAAAACCTGCTGAAAACATTACCATAAAACAGGCATCAGTTGTAGAACCAAATATTAATTTCAAACCGCCAGAAAAAATCAAAGGAATCAACAAATTTATGGCTAACAATCCACATTTTAGCAATCAAAATTATTATTTGGACATACCTGAAACCAGTAATGGTTTCACAACGATAAGCCCAGTAGTTGAATCCTTCAAACCAACAGAACAAGAAAATTTTGCAGGACATCATAGCTTGAAACCAAACAATATTTATTATGCACCAGCTACACAAAGCCTTAACAGAGATTATTTAAAATCAAACATTTATAATACCAATGGGCAAAAGTCTTTCATAGAATCCAGCGAACCTATTGACAATGTTACTACTTATGCTCCAACTAAATTGTTTTTGCCTCAAAGTAGTAACGGGTATGTTATGAAACCATATCCGATTACGGAAAATAAGCTATCAGTCGAATACTGTATAAGTAATTCTTTTTTACCTACTGAAAGGATATCTAGAGAAACTGCCAAGACCCTGGTGGACATCCGTGAATTTGTAAACAGTCTTACATCAGAAAAAAAAATGACAAATGAGAATTTGAGCATCCATTCCATAAATAATGATCAAGATGAATTCATTTCTGAGGTCAGTGATCCTCAGTTAACACATAATGATGGAGGTGATCGAAGTGGGTTAAGCCAAAATAGTATTATGGAATATGATGAACAGAAAAATTGATTTTAGTATGTGTAGCACTGAATCAACTACTTGTTAAAAAATTGTAAAATGTGAAATATTCAAATTAATAATAAAAAAAAAAGTAAAAGATAAATGGCTTGTGTTTCTAAACAGCCGAGCGATTTCGTATCTTTTGTTAGACCGTTATTGAATAACGGACGTTATCTCCTGTCAGATTTGTGTGATTTTGATATATTTACTGTCACATTTTTTAGTTTAGATCGATTTAAACACAAATTCCTGCTTTTTTATTTTATTTTTTTATATACTTGCGGAGACGGTTTACAGTTAGTTTCAGTGAGTACTTAGGCCATAGGCCCATTGTACTATCTCCCATTTTACCTCAATCCTTTAACAATAACCCAGTCCCTTTAATGAAGTTCACCAGAGTTGTCATTGGATATGTGGCTAAGTCTTCTGGTTCCACGATGTGTCTCCCCAGGTATCTAAGCCTAGTTCCCACCAGGGTAGGACAGTGACACCACAAGTGAATTGGAGTCTCTTCATTCTCTTCACATTTTCTACATCTATTGGTGCTTTCCACTCCCAATAGCTGCATGCGTCTCCTGAGACGGCAGTGTCCCGTTAGTAGTCCTACCAGTTCCCTCAGCGAGTTTCTGTCCATATCGAGTAGTTTCCTGGTCCGTCTGGGGTCCGGTCCGTTTGTGAGTACTTTGGATTGCCTCATTCCGGGTGCCCTCTCCCATTCCTTCCAGTGCTGGGATTTGACCCACCTCTCAATATGTAATTTCGTGTGGCAAGCTGCTACTCCTACGGCCGGCTCGGATCCCGCAAGTGGTGCTTTCGCCCCTTTCCTTGTTAGTTCGTCAGCCCGGTCGTTGCCCTCAATACCCTTATGTCGCTACCATCAATAAAATAACACTGATATGGGTACCCATATCAGTGTTATTTTATTGACCCATATCAGTGTTATTTTATTGATGGTAGCGAGTTCTGTAAGAACAGTTCTGCATTCCATCACCAGTCTGGAGTCGCATCGGTTAATTTCCAGTGCCGAATTCCTGCTAATATGCACAATTATTTATTAATTTAATGTACGTTATACATAGAAAAAGCAAATAACAGCCATAAAAATCACACAAATCTGACAGGAGATTACGTCCGCTATCTAATAACGATCCCACAAAAAATACGGAATCGCTCGGCTGGATGAAAATAGAAGTAAAATTCGATATAGTGGGGTAAAAGCATTTCGCCAGTATGATTTGAAAAATAATTCGTTACATTGTTTTATGTGACAAATGAATCAGATCCAGTGGGACTACGGCACCCCCAAATTGGGGAATGTTGTGAAGCTGAAAGAAGGGATGAGGGGAAGGAGGGGGAGAAAAGGGCTTAGTAGAAGTCGGGTTGGGAAATAATTGGTTGTTTAGATCATGTCACTCTAAATTCGAAGTACTCAATGTGGGTGCGCGTCAATCTTGCCATTACGGCAAGATTCTGCACATGTCTATACTGCTCACCGAACTTTAGCGAATCAGGCACATCCGAGCTATTCAAACAGTGCAAGTTGCCCCACGGTTAAATTTGGCAGCCACCTCTGGTCTGGAGCCCCAAAATACCTGAAAAACCCTCGACACTTTGCAGAAAAGGGCAGTCCGTTGGATAGTTTCTCCTATCTTAACAAACGAATTGCAATCTTTAGAGCACTGGCGTCAGGTTCGAATGCCGTCCTCGGGGTTCGAATAGTCGGGAAACACGCGCCCAACATATGCACACATCAACATGTGCACGGTTAACATTTGCCACATGAGAACGGGTCGTTTCTACAACCTCGAGTTCAACGGCTCAGCTGTGGAACGATTTGTCAGCCTCTGTGTTTCCTCCCTCCTACAACATTGGTCTCTTTAAGACCCATGTTCACTCCTCCCTCTCCTCAAAAAGACCCTCCACACAGCATCTTCAAATATGACACAGGCTCTGAGGGAAATTACTTTCCTCAGGACCTCCTGAGATTGAATCCCTTCTACAACCCGTCCTTATGTTCAACAACTTTGCTGTGGAATGAATGGTTGGTTTCTGTATTTCCTCCCTCCTACAACATACTCTTCAAAACTCATGTTTCATTCCTTCCTTTCTTCAAAAAGACACTCTACACAGTATCCCCAAAGATGACACTGGCCCTAATTGAAATTATTTCCCTGATGCCTCTCTTTGTTCATGATCATAAATAAATAAATAAATAAAAATAAAATTGCAGTATGTAAATTGTTTTACAAATATTTATTTTAAATATCTTATAAAAATACATTTTGTACAAAATCAGTAGAAAATTTTCGTTGTGCACAACAAAAATAAAGTTCACTCTTACTAAACAAGAGCATTCATACAGATATGACATAATAAAACATTGTTATGAACACATTTTTATTTATTTATATATAATGTAACAAATGTATTTGCCATACGTATTATAATTTTGGTTAGTTGTACAGTATATATTTGCATATTATGATGAACACAAAAATCACATTACATATCCTTGGAAAACAAAATAAAAATACGTACTTTGAATATTTTACATTACAATGAATAAGAACTTTCAATTTCGAAAAGTAATTTTCATAAAATACATCAAAAAAGGTACCAATAACTGTGGTTTTTCTTACACACATAGAATAAAGATTTATTTTGGATCTGTTTCACATTTAATTGAATGAAAATAATGTTTTAAAAAAACAAAAATAAATGAGGTTTATTTCTAGAATGGTCACTATTTAAATATTAAACTGAACTAATTTTAGTCAGTATCGAAAAACATCAGTCAGTTTTGGACGGAGAATGATATTCGATCAAAGATTTTTATAACATAATTCAAAATAACTGAAATATACGCTGTTTCAGAAGTAGGGAATAAAGTGGCGTTGAAATCCTCTGTGGCTACCTCCACGGCAACTTGAAATGATATCCTTTCCTAAAAAGATCCTTCACACAGCATCCCCAAAGATGACATAGGCCTTGAGGGGAATTATTGTCCTCAAGGCCTCCTGTGTGAAGCTATGTAAGTTCTGTGAAAGTCCGATTCAAGTTTTTAGTATATCCAAGAACTAATGAACAGAACTTTCGCAGAACTTAATTTTAACTTTAATGGATTGTTCAAATTCTGTGAAACAACCCGATAATTTGATTAAACAAAACATTAACGTGGAACAAGGTCATTATAACATGATTCGGAAATAAGTAATTAGGAAACATGGTTACATTGTCAGTTTTATGACTCAAGTTGGACATTTTTTAAATTTAATCTGAGACCGAGTAAATATTATTTGTGTTGACACATATCAAACTCGCTTAAGTCCCATTCAAACATTTTTCGGATAATGACGATTTTTTCTAGTTTCAACTTTTAGCTAGTGAAAACCTGTGAATATTACTTTATGTTATTACAGTGAAACCCTCTTAAGAAGTTCTCTCTTAACCACTCAGCAACGTAAGCAGATATACACGTTAATATGCCGACATCAGTCAAGTACAATAAGCGTGTTTTCACGTCAACGCGTGTGTTTCCACAAAAATCGTTATTACTCCGTTATTGTTCTAGTGACATCCCTAAAAGAAAAAGTATAAGCTCCATAATAAATCAAGCTATCCATCACTATTCAAGTTGTTCATAGAAATACATAAAAAAACCTTTTCTATCAGATACATGATAGACCGCCAAATTGCCTATCCACTGTTAGACATTGTTATTTTTTTATTAAATATTCTTGTATGAAATGATAAAAAAGTGAGGTGACTTAATTGTTTATTATACATCTATACGATAGAATAAGTATTGTTTTTGATATAATCTGTGATTTTAGTACCGTTTTCACATAAAACATCGCGTGAGTCATTTTAACATTTTTTTTATGTTTGCATTCTAAATTTTAATATTTACAAATGTTAATATTTATTTGTAATATATCAATTTGAAAGCTTCTTTTGTAACCTTTCAAAAACAGTTTTTCGTATTCGGTTACGTTCAGAAATGTTTCATTTATAGAGCTTTAATTGAGAAGCGGAAATAACATACAGTTTTCGTAACTCTGACAAGTCATTTGAGACGCAAAAAGTGCATTTTCGCGATATATCGGAGTGGTTAAGACGTTTCATGGCTTAAGTTTTGTTTTTTCGGTCCCTCGACTCAAAATTGGCCTAATTTTTCCCACATATAAGGTTTTCCTGCTTAAGAAGTTGGTTTTTTCCGGTCCCTTGGAAAACTTTTTAAGAGGGTTTCACTGTATATGAATATTGTACTTGGGAACACAGAAAAATAAAATTCAAAATACATTTCTTTAAGTAAATATGCATTTTTGATGTTTTTTTTTATGGACTTTTGATATAATACCTTTGGACTTAGTCGATATTGAAATAGAATTACTGGACTTAGGTGTGTTTGAATTAAAGAAGTAGGACTTAGGTGTGTTTGAATTAAAGAAGTAGGACTTAGGTGTGTTTAAATTAAAGAAGTAGGACTTGGGTGAGTTTGAACAAACACAAATGGCGGTCATGACAGAGTGAAGACGACGTGTGGTTGGCTGTAATGGACTTTGGCTCATATGATTTGAAGCAGGGGACTTAGGTTGGATTGAAAAAAATCTATCAACTAACTCCCTTAATTTCTTTGGGAAGCCGTCTTCGGTTAGATCGATCTAAAGCAAAAGATTCGTTTTTTTTTTGGCGAATCAAATACACAAAAAAAACAAAAAATTGTTGGTAGTGGACTTTGGCGAGTTTGATATGTATCGACACATTTGATTTTGTGATGGAAGAACAATATCAGATATGCAAAACTAATTAAACCTTTTTATTATAATATTAAATAGAAGCAATAAGGGAGGCTAAGATTGCACTAGCGTGGAATGAAAATTCAAATGGATTTTTTTTTTTTTTTTTAAATTTACTATAGCTGTAACCCTTGCCAATGCATTTCAACCTTACATTATATGCTTTTGGGTGGTAACTACACATAACAATAAGATAAAACTAATTGGAATTCTATCCTGACAATACATGCACTTTTGGTAATGGAATGAGGCAAGGTATGTAGGATAATTCTGCTTCTGAAATTATTATTATTTATACTATTTATGTAAATAATTACAAGGGTAAAAGGTATTTATGTAAATAAATGCAAAGGTAAAAGGCCGAAAACCTCTTGAAAATTAAGGTGTGTACTGTCTGTATTCAAGTTTCAGGTTTTTATAACCACTGGAGCTTTTTGCAAAGCGATCAATTTCAGCCGCACTAGGAAATTTCTATGTGTTCGGTTTTGAAAATTTCCCGCCCTAATAAAAAAAATCGTGCCTTAGAATTTTAATATTAACCTCTTATTGGCCGGAAGCGCGCGCGGACAAATTTTCGAAAAAAAATATTTTAAAATGCGATTTTAACCCTTATGTACAAAGAAACTGTATGAAGGACAAGGTCAAAATTCTTGCGCTAATATCATTCTTGATGTAACCAAAAGTTTCATTCACCTAGCAACAGAATATTTTTAAATGAATTATCTATGGAATCTGGGTGTCAGATTTTTCCGCGATTTGAACTGTCGAAAAGTCCGTGCGTGATAGTTTATTGTTCAAGGAATGTGTTTCGGTAAATAAAATATTACTTTAGCTCAAAATAAATCCACTAAATATTACTTCAAAGTAATGCATTCCGTAATTTCCAGTATGCAATAAAAGAAAAAGAAGATGTTTCAAAAATGGCTCTCGACAGGTTAAGACATACAAACTGCTGATAGTGTTATATTTAACCGTTTATCCCATATTTTTAGGATACATAAAAAATTATTATTACATAAATAAATCTTTAAATACATTCATGAATTCTGCGTATTATTTACTTTAAAATTGTAGTACAGGGTACCTATTTGGAGAATATTAAATATTATGACTTATGCGTGTTGTCTGTGGCCTATTTGATAATAACAGACAAAAATAATTAATTCGAACATGCATTTTTAATATGTAAACACATGATCAATGATTTGTAAAAAAATACATTTACCTATTTGGAGAATATTAAATATTATGACTTACGCGTGTTGTCTGTGGCCTATTTGATAATAACAAACAAAAATAATTAATTCAAACATGCATTTTTAATATGTAAACAAACACATGATCAATGATTTGTAAGAAAATACATTTAAATAATTTCAGTTAACGAAATGTTAATAATAAATAATTGAGAATGCGAGACACCTCTTGTTAAACGGTGAAACTACTAAGTTAGCTTTGTGATTATTTAAAAAAAATGTTTTAAAATGTCTGTTCAAATTGGCCACATTTTGGCCAGCGAGCGCTGGCTGGTGTTTGCAAATTGGTCAAAATGTGGGCAAAAACGCTCCAGAGGTTATGATTGAACCAAAAAAAATGTTAATGATGGTGATGTGCATTTTCTGTGGCATTCATTTACTATAGCTTAAATTAAGATGCCTATGTTAATATTATTATATAGCTTAATTTCATAAAATATAATTAACTACATTTAACAATATTAGTACTATAAAAGGAAGTGTACAAGTCTAATTTTAAAGGCATTCTGTGATTGTAAGTTTTCTATTAAATAATAGATAATATAATATCATTATTTAAAGTTACTTTAAGGCAAAACGTTACACCTTTGGAATGCTTATGCTAGAAAATATTTCAAAGCTTGGTGTAATTTTAAAAACGAGATTCAAATTTTGATTTCAGTATTACAGTGATATGATGTGATATAAAATAAAACCAATAAAAGTACAATATTTTATGCAATTACAATTTCATAACATAATAGAAGAGATTTAAAAATTATAACAAAATTATAACAACAAAGAGTTCAAATAACTCCTTTTGGACGGGTAATTTTTTAAAAATGTTACTTCATTCATTGGCTAGTCATAGCCTTGCGATACAATTTGTAAAAATTGCACGTATAAAATTGTAAAGAGGACGGAACGTAAAAATAAAATTAGTCAAAGCAATAAAAAATATTCTGTTACATTGTAAAAAAATCGTCGACGAATACACAATAAACAAATGCCAAAAATTATGTATACTGGTTCGATGGCACCGCAATATCGAAGCACGGAATAAATGTCATAAACTGGCTGTTCAGATCTAGCCACTAAACATAGTTAAAGGCATTACAATCGAATCTTTCAAACATTTTGAATTCACATTATATGTACATACTTTTGTTTATGATGCTGAAAAAGTGGTGTTGAGGGAGAAAATAAAAAGGTTAGTTGAAATAGTTATGGTTGTTTCCATTAGCTTTGGTTCATTAAAAAATATAAAAATCTAAAACAGTATTATTAGAACGGTATAAAATTATTATTTTGAATTAACAAAAAAAAATTTTATGGGAGTTTAAAAAATGGATGACAATAAATTTTTATTTTAAAGTGACGGTTGTGGCATTTCAATTTTATTATTTATTCGTCGACGATGTATAAAAATTAAAAAATCAATAGATTATTCACTGAAATAATATTAAAATTGAAACAAATAACTCGAATCATGATCACCGCTACAACTCTGAATCAAAAATCTTAACGTAACGGTGATTATCTTCAATAGTAAGACAATATTCATTTTCACATCAAAACAACGTCAGTGGATAACGAATCGAAAAGATTATTATTAGAGATTCCCGCTTCAGCCTTATATTAAATTCCTTTCGGTAATAGAATTGTTCAGTTCACGGCCAGAGCAGTTCGATGTTCGGCGATTGCATCTCCTCAATTATTTGATACTGCGAATAGACGCACAGCCAGCAGTACAACTGGAAAAAAAAAGTTCAACATTACTTCACAATAGAAATGATTAGCATAAAAAATCACAAGAGTCCCAACTGCTCCCTGTCCAGAGCCAGTGAGACTGTGGAGTCCGCAATAGTATAGCGCCTTTCTGTGACACAGAATATCTAAATCTCATATAACAACTGAACAAAATATGTAGTCCCTATGAAGTGTGATGTACATATGCCGATTAATGATATGATACGATTGTATCACCCCAGCCAGGAGCACTCCTGTCCCAATGAGACCGGCACATCAGGGGGCACTGATTTGTACTTTTTACATTAGCTCCACACAGGGGCCCTGATAAAAAATATTTCTCAATGGGCCTGCATCATCTTTGGGGATGCTGTGTGGAGGGTTTTTTTAGGGAAAGGAAGGAGAGGAAAAAGTTATGAGGGGTGGGTAGGACTCTGGGGGTCAATGTGTCCAGTTTTTTCAATTCGGAAGGTGGATATGGATACTGCCGCCCCGGAATCCATTTATTGGATAACCAAAATCACTGGCATGTCAGCCCAAGTGGTTCGTTACGTTGGGTAATTAGCAGGGGTGCTCGGATTCATGTGGTGAGGTTTGTTCGGATCTTGGCAGAGGATGCATCTGCCCACCAACTACTCGGCAGGCCAAATCGGGAGAGACTGGTTGAGGAAAACCTTTTGACCTCTCCAGCAGGACTCTCTCAGAACATTGCCTTGCACGGCAGTGGGAGGGATAGAGATAGATTCATACGTTCGTCACTCCTGGACACACTGACCCCCAGATTCCTACCCAGCCCTCATACCTCTTTTCTTTCCTAAAAAGACCCTCCACAAAGCATCCCCAAAGATGACAAAGGCCCTGAGGGGAATTATTTTCTAAAGTAAAAAAAAAGGGAGTGACGGACGTTTGAATTCATCCCTCTACTGTTATGCAAGGCGACAGATCGAGAGAGTCCGGCTCTAGGTAAAAAGTTCTCCCTCAATCAGTCTCTCCAATCATGCCCGCCACGCAGTAGGTAAGCAAACGCATTTGCCGCTTAGACCTAGACAAACTTCACCACGTGAACCCGGGCACCCCAGCTAAGTCACCAAACTAGCGAACCACTTAGGGAGACTTATGGCAAGGGTGTTGGATAATCCAATAAATGGTTTGCGGGACGGCGGTACCCATACCCACCTCCCAAAGTGAAAATTGATACACAATTGTTTTAATCCAACTGTTTTCAACAAACAATGCTTTTTTTGGGCAAATATTAATATGTACACTTACACATTTTTTTCTGTATTTATATCTAATACCACAAAGATGCAAAACATTAAAATACAATGATTTTGAATTTTTTTGTTACATTAGTATTAGTTGATTATTCAGTTGGGTATGTTTACTTTAGAAATAATGTCATGTGTTTTTCTCAAAACATTAACAGTATACACAATCATTAATAATGGAATTGAGCACACATTGTTTCAGCTACAATAATAGAAGAAAAATCTTACATTGTAGGCCATCCATATCCAATTCACTAAAGCTGCATACACGGAATCCAACTGAAAAATACAAAATAAGCATAATTATAAGATTTGTACATTGTTTACTAAGCACTAGGAAATGCATGGAAAAATGGATAAATTGCTTTTTTTTACATTGGCCCCACACAGGAGGACTTGAAGAAAATAAGGTAATTCTTCGGAACAAACGTCAACGGTTAATATGCACTTTTTTTTTATAAAACTTTTAGATTCTTCTTAATTACCATAAAAGACAACTATTTGCATTGGGGGAGGTTGAAAATGTTACATTTTTAATTTTAGTTACGTAAATAAAAATTTGCTTTCACTGTCAAATCACTCTGTTTACAATATTATTGTTATTTTAATATGTCGGTATTACTGATATTTTACATTCCATGTTACACAAACCTAGCGTAGCCGCTAAACTACTTGAAAATTGGGATGTTTTTCTTGCCTTGACGCGAGCAGGCGGTATAAAGGGGCACTTTCTTTTGTATCACAAACCACGTTACAGAAACCTAGCGTATAGGTTTTTTCGGTTACGCGCCTTTGAATATATTGCCATGAAGTCAGTTACGGTAAGATATATTTATTTTTTTTTTGACATAGCCTTTTGATGTAGCCTTCCATATAGTATCAGTAATACCAACATAATAAAATGACAATAATCATTACAAATTGCATATGGTGAAGCGTTGTGTCTAAATACGAAAGCAAATTTTCAATTTATGTTACTAAAATTTAAAATGTAACCTTTTCAACCTCCTCCAATGCAAATAGTTGTCTTTTATGGTAATTAAGAAGAATCTAAAGGTTTTATATAAAAAAAGTGCGTATTAACCGTTGACGTTTGTTCCGAATATTTACCAAAAATAATTCCCTTCGAAGGCCACCTTTTGATTGTTATTATTTACTTCAAGAATATTTCCCAATTATTGGTTTTTTTCAAACCCAACCATACATTTATGTATTTAGAAATTGTGTTGGCAAAATTATTTGCACGTTATATCAGTGAATCATTCTCGTTATAACCGTGATCTCGCTACTGCCGTGATCGTTTTAACCAAGTTCGACTGTATATGAATTAGAGCATGCTGAGGACAGAACTTTTAGAATTTTTGGACAATACAGAATAGTACCGAAGATATAAGTCGTCAAAATGTTGATATTTGCGGCTGGCCGTTATACGTGTGACAGTTGTACAAGTATGGCGATACTGCAGAACTAACATTAGAATTATGAATTGTACTGAATTGAATGTCACACAACACCACTACATACTTTTACGCAAGTTGACGTGGAAAGCTCGTCATTTTTAGACACACAAAAAACTAATTTTACTGTCGTTATTAATTCTGTAAATAAGAAATTAAGACACAACCTTATTGTGTACATATTGATTGTCCAGTTTATTTATATTTAGATTTGTCAGACATCTCCGAAAAATAGAATTTTGAGTTGAGTATGCAGTTGTATGTAAAAGTGTACCCTCTACCTGTTACAATACTCAGATTACTCAATATAAACACCTACAAATTAATTAAAATGCAGAAAAACTTGTAGTGAATTAAACAAAATATTGATGTTTTTTAGATCACTAGTAGGTTATTTCAAAACGTTATACTAACGTACCGGACCCTTATGCCTCCTGGTATTATTTTATGGCTCATTTAATACGCAAAATACAGACACTTGATCTATGGTGAGCAGTCATTGTTGCTTTCCTCATTATCTCATAACTTTATATTTGGAGGTCAGTATAAGTGGACAGTCGATACATGAAATCATTTAAAAAATTTAAATAAAAAATTCCAAGTAGGTAAAAAGTTACAGGGCTTTTTGTAAACTTGAAATGTCGAAGGATAACTCACATAAATATAGTATCCTCCAAGAAGCCACAGTCCAAATACCAGTTGGAACAGGACAACGATCGCCATCAGCGCCAGCCACGGGATCATCATGCCTCGGTTCATCTTGTTTATTCCTGCCACCTGGAATATAAATGACAAGAAATGTTTAGGCAGGCACATAATACAGAGAAACCATTTTCCAAGGGACCGGAGAAAAAGTTACTCTAACCATTAGTAGCTAAAGTAAAAATGCCGGAAGGCCCAATAGTCCTTATCAAATACATTTCTCGATACCTTTCCTTACTTGTGACTGGTAAAACGGTCAACGAGAGCAAGCTAGATGGCGGTATAGAAACTGAGAGGGTAAGAAAGAGTAACATAACCCAACCTAGCGCTCAGTCTAGGCACGCGGCGGACTACTGAATTTGACACGGAATACCAGCGAATCATAGACTTTATTTTGCGCTTTCAAATACAGGGTGCGGCAGCATAACTTCCTTTTTTCAAAACTTAATAAAACCCATTATATGAATCAGAATTTTTTTATTTGATTTTTATAACGTAGGCACATACCTAATGTTTTGTTTTACTTAGTTTTTGAAGATCAAATCAGGTGGGTGACGTCCCCATTCTCCATATACCAGCCTCTTGCCAGCATATCAGGCGTTATCCTGGCAATTTCTTCCTGGATGTTGGTTTCCAAATCTTGTAGGGTCCTTGGACGGTTCACATAAACACGGGATTTCAAAAAACCCCATAGAAAAAAATTACAAGGGGGCAAATCGGGAGAGCGGGCCGGATTTAAAAAAAAAACCCATAGACAAAAATCACAAGGGGACAAATTGGGAGAATATCCCTTTGGAAAAAAAGCCCCAATGGCAAACACACGCTCCTCAATGTTCCAACGCATGATAGCGACTAAATTGTGTCGGGACAAAACTTTATAGTACCTCGTATCGAACGAGATCACTAGCGCTCCGCTACAACATCAACCTACTGAATGGCGCACATTTAAAAAAAGGAAGTTATGCTGCCGTACCCTGTAGTAAAAGTAAGGACAAATTATATTAGTTATTGGACTTAATAATATTAATACACAAAATCAACAGTTATTATGTATATATCTAATGGTGAACTTACCAAAAGGATGCACGATATAAATAAGCAGATCAGGTAGAAGATTAGCAATCCTCCAACAACTTGCATAGCTAAAAAATAAATAATAATAATCAAAAACACATCAATTCAATCAATAAAAAAAATAAAAACTAAAAATATAATAAAACACAACTTCAGACATACGGATGACGATTTGATTTCAACATCAGAAGTTTTGGCGAATGTTTATGTTCTCAGGATATCAGAAAAGCCCGCAAGCCAGATTTTGGTCGTCTGTAGGTTTAGCATCAGTCAGTTTCCATCCATCAAATTGATTCCAAGCCATTTGGGTATTCAAATTTAACAGCGCTGCATCTCGGGTGTCAGTTTATACAAATTTATCTGGTCTCGGCAAATAAAGAAACCTCTCAACCTCTGTTCGCGTTCTTCGGCTGCTTTTGCTATAAAAAGTGACTGAAATGCTATGCAGTAGCAAAAAAGAAAAACAACTTAAAATGGACCACAAGAGTCCTAACCGCTTCCGTCTAGAGCCGGCATCCCCAATTGGGGTATGTTGTGAGGCTGAAGATAGTGAGGAGGGGAAGGAGGTAGGGAAGAGGAAGATGCAAAGATTCGATTCTGAATATTCGTCTTACACCTGGGTGATACTGGGAGTATCTTCCACTCTCACGAGCTATTCTTTATCTTTTGTGGGAACAAGATCTGCTGTCAGATTTGTGTGATTTTATATGGCTCTTATTTGCTTTTTCTATGGGCCGATGTCAGAATTTCAGCTGTCACGTATTTTAGCTTAGGTTGTTTTAAACATGAATTCATGCAGGTATGCATGATTATTTATTCATTTAACAGCATTAGAAAATCACACAAATCTGACAGCAGATCTCGACCGAGAACTATCTCGTTCCCACAAAAGATATAGAATAGCTCGTCTGGATTGTGCCGCAAATTACCATGTATTACTTTTAATGAATAAATTGTGAAACAGCACCAAACAGAATTTATCAGGAGCAAAGAAATTAAAGAAGTAATTTATTAGCCTTAACAGTTCTAACACAAAAGAAAATAGTAAATTTTAAATTTTAGTAAAATTTAACCTGAAGAAGTGAGCATTGCTTATGAAACATGTTGGTTTTAAACAACAAAAGTGGTTAAAACTAAGGATTGACTAATTTTTAAAATAATAAATTATTAGGTGTTACTCACATCCTCTGACGTCAGACTCAAACAGTGGACTGTACAGCTGAGTTGAGTCTCCCCCTGCGAGCATGTAGCATACCAGGGTGATGAGGACTATGCTCATGGCTCCGACGTAGACGGCCACGGCTTTACTGCCCACCTTCACGCTGTCGGACCAGATGCAGGGCGACCAGCACGATTGGAGTACAGGCATTTTGGAATATGTGGATTACTGGATTGTCAAGCTAGAAAAAAAACAACATTAAAATAAAATTGTAAAAAAACTGATTGAAATAGTAAGCAGGGGAGGATGATGAAGCATTTCATGGCTTTGCTGGTCGAATCTTAAAAACCTTGAAACTTCTTAGAGTGAAGTTTCAAGAAGAAAATTATGTATTTTGCAATAAAAACGCGTGTCCATCTTTTTTGTGATGATTGTACAAGAGTTCGAATTGCTTAGATCCAGAGGAAGTATTGCATTCCCAATTTGAGAACCTAACAAAATTTTATATTTATTGCCTTAGAAATAATTTTCATACTGAGTAGCTAGGTAGGACCCTGTCCTAATATACATAAATAAAATACATTTTTATTGGTTCTTATGATATTTTTTTATAATACAACTATCAAATTAGCAAAACATACAAGGAGCACGAACCGTAAAATTTGTTTATCACCTAAGCACATTTACAATGATATGGTATGGTAAAAGCATATGTGATCTCATTTTTGTTAGACTCTGTTTATTTAAAATGTCAGTTGATTTATGGCATAAAAAACAGGTAAACAAACATAAAATACTTAAAACTTTTAATTTTCTAGTAATTAAATTGTTGTTTTTGTGGATACGATTGAAGAGAAAGGACAGAGAAAAATTTTGATGTCAACCAAATAGCAAGATGGTCAAATCAAGGAAGGTAATAGTTAGCAAATAATGAATATGTGCGAAAATTTGGCTGTAAGACAATGAAAGAGAAAATAATATTGTTTAGAGCAGTCAAGCAGTGACAAATTAGATGTGTCATGCCAGACATAGTCATTATTTTTGTGGATACCAAAATTAAACAAATATGAAAGAAGAAAACAATGCACACCAATAAATTACGTTTATATCGTAAAGGTGTTCTATCCACTCATTATTACGAAATAATCCGTTGTGTGTGTATCAGACCTCAGGAATTTCAGTTCAGGTGATTTCACCTGCACGAAATTATTGAGGTTGATTCTTACTTTTCTCATTTCGGTTCCATGAAAGTGTTGATAAAACACTTTAATTAAATATAGGATGAAGGGCTTAAAGGATTTACTTACAGAGTACAAAAAATTATTTGTTATTATCCTAACAAAACGGCACACCCACTTTTACAAACTCACGTTAGCACATACAATACAAAATAATAACCAACAGAAAAGTCTCTCAAAATCCCAACCCACGAGTCGTCATCACAACAATTACCAACTTGACAATCGCAAAAATATATCTGAATTCTATAAATATAACATTCACCGTCTGAAAATGGGTTTTAACAAATTGTATTGTTTTATTATACGATTTGAGGAGACATTTAATTCATATTTGACATTATTTGAACATACTGACGGTATTTGCTATCATATACGATTTCATTACGGATAAACACTTCGAATGACAAATAAGGAAACTAAAAACCCATTATATATTATAAAATGCCAACATTTTTTTAATACGCACCTTGCGGAATAAATGTGAACTATACAAATAATCAAAGAAAAATTATGATTTTCATTTCTCACCGTGCAATGTAGTTATATTTCTAATAGATAGATTCGCTCCTTCTTATAATATTTAATTTTATAAATTGGCTTCTTTCGGTATTAATTATATTGTTTATTTGCGAGCGATATTCAGTGCAGTGCCACACCCAACTAACTTCACAGGTAAACAATTCGCTGGCGGTTGGCGCCAATGCTTGGTCATTGTTGGCGCGAATTCTGGTTCATACCAGAAATCATCCAGAAATGCAGAAACAGCGACGTGAGGCAGCGGGCGGCGACGTTCGAGAATTCGCGCACGCAGACGAGTTATAATAATTTATATTCTTATTTCCAGACGTGTGGGAATTTTGCTGAATTGTTGTTTTGCGTTGTAATCATATTATATAATTTTCCTACATAATATTCTATAATTCACTGTTTTAATACAGCCTTCGAACACAATGTTGTAATATTAGGGAATATTATTATTGGAATATTGTAATTTATAATGAATACATTTTTTATACGCGGGTAGGAAAATGTCTTTTCATCCTGAATTTTACAAAAGTCCGATTTTATTTTGTGTTTTTTTTCTAAATCTTTGTGCTTTTTATCTAATTGACAAAAATTTCCTTTCAACATTATTATTTTAGAATTAATAAATCCTTGTTGATGATCCACGGAACTCCTTTGTGTGCCTTGGCGTTTATCGAAAAACCGACAGGAAAACTATTAGCTGAAATCGGCTTACGTTCAGTTCGTCGGCGCTAAAACAAACGTCCCAACGCTGTTTAGCTCGCAATCGGCTCGCAAATGTATACGCACCAAGAAAAGGGCGCTTTCGGAACGTATGTTTATTATAAGCTATGAATTCATATATGGACCAATTAACTTATTTTGATTTAAAACACTTTTTGCAAGTCGTGCTAATATTAAGGTGAATTAGCTGTTTGCACTTTGCACCCGTACATATTCAATATGAATATGGATAAATAGTTTTGTCCATAAACAAATTCAAATATTTCAAGATAGGCTAACAAATACGATATTGGATCGAGTCACCGATACGAAATTGGATTTGTTAGCCTTTCTTGAAAGATTTGAGTTCGCTTATGGACAAAACAATTTATTTATATTGCGTTTGTACGGGCGCAAACAATTAATTAATCTTAATATTTTATAGCATAACTTGTAAAAAGTGTTTTTCCTAAAATAATTATGCACGCGCCATCCATGAAAGAGTACATTATGAACATTACACAGATGGCGTCCATTAAATTTTTTTAGGAAAAAACACCATTACCTACAGGTTATGTTTTAGTGGTAAGATTATTTTACACACACGCATTTCTTTCGAGAAAGGCATACAAATACAATATCGGATTGAATAACCGATAGGTAAGCCTTTTATAAAATTATCTCAAACAAATAATCCATCTTAATTTTAAAGCATAACTTGCAAAAGTTGTTTTTTCCTAAAATAATGAAATTAGCGTCATCTGGTAAAGAGCAGATTATGAAATTTTTTAGGATGTTTAAACCCTTTTTTGGAATATGTTTAAGCTAAAAATTTGAATCAATCGACGATATCCCCTGCAATAGATAGGTCACTTTAGATTGGTCGTCAACGGTTAACGTCGTGAAATAATCTGTGTTGTAATTCTAGCCACACCAATCTCCATGACTCAATGATAAATGGATCTGTCACTCGGACTTGATATCAAACCTTATGCAGTGGATTTAACATTCGCATTTCATAAATGGCCTCTCGGATAATATTCATTATTATTCTCAGAATCTGTGGCGGTTTCCACTTCCGCGTGATAGTTAACATTGGACCATTGGGCAAGGGGAGTTTCAAAAGTAATTGATCTGTATACTGGTCATAAAGAGATTATTTGCTATTATAGTTTTACCAACATAGAGAGAAAAGCAACAAACCCTAAACTTTAAAAAATACTTTTGAAGTAAAACTTCTTAACGCACGCTCGACACTTCTGGGCAAACTGGTGAATGCGTTACGAAAAAGAATATACAATATATGACGCGAACGGTAAAATCTATGCGAACGCTAATTAAAACGAACGGTGATCAATGTCATTAAGAAAGCAAACGGAGCAACTTTGGCCCACGCACAGGATAGGGATAGGGATAGAGGTAGGTGTAGGGACTGGGGAATGGGGAATCGGGAATGAGGAATGGGGAATGTGGAACGGGAAATTGGAAAAGGGGAATGGGGAATGGAAATGTGAAATGGGAAATGAGGACGGGGGACGGGGGACGGGGGACGGGGGACGGGGGACGGGGGACGGGGGACGGGGGACGGGGGACGGGGGACGGGGGACGGGGAATCGAAACGATTGGAATGGAAGGGAATGGAAGGGAATGGAAGAGAATGGAAGGGAATGTAAGGGAATGGAAGGGAATGGAATGGAATGGAATGGAGGGGAATGGGTAATGGGGATAGGGATAGCGATAGGGATAGGGAAACGGATAGGGATAGGGATAGGGATAGGGATAGGGATAGGGATAGGGATAGGGATAGGGATAGGGATAGGGATAGGGATAGGGATAGGGATAGGGATAGGGATAGGGATAGGGATAGGGATAGGTATAGGGATGGGGATGGGGATAGGGATAGGGATGGGGATGGGGATGGGGATGGGGATGGGGATGGGGATGGGGATGGGGATGGGGATGGGGATGGGGATGGGGATGGGGATGGGGATGGGGATGGGGATGGGGATGGGGATGGGGATGGGGATGGGGATGGGGATGGGGATGGGGATGGGGATGGGGATGGGGATGGGGATGGGGATGGGGATGGGGATGGGGAGGGGAATGGGTAATGGGGATAGGGATAGCGATAGGGATAGGGAAACGGATAGGGATAGGGATAGGGATAGGGATAGGGATAGGGATAGGGATAGGGATAGGGATAGGGATAGGGATAGGGATAGGTATAGGGATGGGGATGGGGATGGGGATAGGGATGGGGATGGGGATGGGGATGGGGATGGGGATGGGGATGGGGATGGGGATGGGGATGGGGATGGGGATGGGGATGGGGATGGGGATGGGGATGGGGATGGGGATGGGGATGGGGATGGGGATGGGGATGGGGATGGGGATGGGGATGGGGATGGGGATGGGGATGGGGATGGGGATGGGGATGGGGATGGGGATGGGGATGGGGATGGGGATGGGGATGGGGATGGGGATGGGGATGGGGATGGGGATGGGGATGGGGATGGGGATGGGGATGGGGATGGGGATGGGGATGGGGATGGGGATGGGGATGGGGATGGGGATGGGGATGGGGATGGGGATGGGGAGGGGGAGGGGGATGGGGATGGGGATGGGGATGGGGATGGGGATGGGGATGGGGATGGGGATGGGGATGGGGATGGGGATGGGGATGGGGATGGGGATGGGGATGGGGATGGGGATGGGGATGGGGATGGGGATGGGGATGGGGATGGGGATGGGGATGGGGATGGGGATGGGGATGGGGATGGGGATGGGGATGGGGATGGGGATGGGGATGGGGATGGGGATGGGGATGGGGATGGGGATGGGGATGGGGATGGGGATGGGGATGGGGATGGGGATGGGGATGGGGATGGGGATGGGGATGGGGATGGGGATGGGGATGGGGATATTCCGGTTATTGTTATATTTTTAATGGACTATTTGTACGTAAAAAAAATAATTATTTACAGCAAGTACCCGGCATGCGATGCAAGGCCACTATAACCCCGCGTTCAACTAAACTGTTATGGTTCTATCCCAAGTCCCGGGAAACTACATTATAATGCAAGGGCCTGCACTCGCTATATAATATTATGTACAGCGGTTACCCGGCATAAGTTAGTGAAGTTTTACTTCAGTCGTGTGTTCTAAAGCAAGGGTGGCCAACCCGCGGCCATATGCACACATTTTTTTAATGTACATAAAACCATCAAAAGAACATTCCTACGTGCTAAGTTCGTATCATATCTCATATATGGAAGTATCTTGGTACATTGATTTAACTATCGTACATTGATATACAATTTTTTTAAATAGTAGGTATATTCGTGTTAACAAACAATCACTGTAAGAATAACGAAGAATTAGCAGATTGTATCCTTTTAAGGACACTACGTACTCACGAGATTTGATAGGAGCTTTTACATAAAGACATAGTCATTAAATTGCTTTTTGTTACAACTCAACAATCTATCGGGCTTGACAACAGATGGTGCTCCAGCAATAGTTGGGAAACACGAAGGTTTAGTAAAATTGATTGAAAATGACGCCTGCAAAGTTGGTAATACTTCGATACAAAATTTTCATTGCATTATTCATCAGAAGAAATATGTTCCAAGTTCCAAGTCCCTTAAAATGGATCACGTCATGAAGGTGGTCATCAAAACAGTGAATTTTATTAAGTCGAAGGGGTTGAATCACCGTCAGATTCACAGTATAATGAAGTTACATTTTATGTAGAAGTAAGATGGCTGATCCATGCCAACACGTTGAAAAGAGTGTTTGATTTGATGCAAGAAATACAATCATTATTCGCAAGCAAGTCAAAAAGTATCCCAGAATTTGAAGATAAGGAGTGGGTTGGCGACTTTGCATTTCTGATCGATATAGTTAGCCACGTTGTTTATACTCGTCTCCAAGCGAAAGATCAACCAATTAATAACCAACCAACAGATGAAACTTGGGTTTTGGGAACAACAGTTACGGACAAAAATCTTCTCTCACTTTCCTACATTGTTATTGCAGCCAGATGACACAGAAATGGTGGCGGATAAATACGCTTCGTCGATATCCGACTTAAACCTAGAATTTGAAAACCGATTTCAAGATTTTAAAACGCATCGTGTGATTTTTTTCTGCATTTGCAACGCCATTCTGCGTAGACGTAAATTTATTGGCAGGAATTTTACTAATGGAACATTGTGAAAAGTGTTGTGATGCACAGTTAAAGGAGAAATTCAATCAGATTGGTTTAAAAGAGTTTTACAAAACACATTGACAAGGAGAAATATCCTGCATTTTACAAACAGGCTCTATCGATGATTTCGCTATTTGCTAAACGTGTGAACAGCTTTTTAGTCGAATGAAGCATATTAATCTCAAATGAGAACACGAATCACTGATGAGCATTTGGAAAAATATTTGCGCGTATTAACAACATCAATCGTAATCAACATTGATGCACTTAGTTCTGAAAAACAAAATCAGACGTCTCACTAAAATTTATTGTTTTTTTGCATTGCTTATCTCTAATCTAATAAATATCTTTGATTCTCTTTTTGTTATATTTTCTTAAAAACAATATATTTCTTGTTTGCTTTGAATAAAAAAAGAAATTTTGTTGTGCGGCCCGGTAGGAAATCTCATTTGTGAAATATGGCCCGGCTGCTGAAAAGGTTGGCTACCCATGGTCTAAAGCACACTCGTTTTTTTTTAAATAAAAATGTACACAGTTTCAATACGTCTTGGCATAGTATGGGCCGGTGTATCAGTTAGTTTTTATGCTCGCTATGATGGAGATTTACTTCCGTCAAGTTGCTCTATCGTAGGAGCCCTGGCAAGATAAGCCTAGTTATACCATTACTAAAAAATGCTGATATATTCCACAATATTGTAGAAATTTATTCAATAGGAACTAAAAAAAAATCATTTCTGCGGCAACACTTGGGCAACACCAAGGAACTTATTCTTCTCGTGGGTGGTTTGGTATATTTATGTTCTTCACATAAATTTTTTTTCGCATTCGTGTTTGACAGTTCTTTTAAACAGCAAGGAAGACAACATAACTCGATATTCTAGTCTATTGGATTTTGTTTTATTTTCTCTCTTCCTAACATCAAATTCAGTTCCTCTTTTATTATCAAAGGTTGGCCACCGGTTATTTTAATGTTGTAGAATGCTTTCGAATACTCTCGAATGTTCTGGACTGTTCTAGAAATTTCTAGATGTCAAAACGGGAACCTTCTTAATGGATGGGGGATAGAGGGCTACAACTCCATATAACTCCCTTGATCGTACCGTGACTTGTTTCTAAGTTTTAGCGGGACGCACACTTTTGCATACTTTCTTTTATAAAATATATATGAACAATCGAAGACGATAAATGCTTACTAAAAGCAATTAAAGAGCAATTCAATATAAAAATAACAAAATGATGAAATGATTATCATCATAACTAATATAACTTTTAAATTTGTCTATTTTTTTTAAGTTTCTATGATAATTAATTAATTATAAGATAAAAAATGTATTTTTCATCCCGATACTCGTCCCTCTTCTAATCACAAGCGTCTGCTTCTATAGAAGAGAAACATCATAAAATGAAAAAAATCAGTGAAAACTTATTATGTAATTTATTTTGTAGTAAAGATTATTATACTTTTTAAACTACTTAATTAATTTAAAAAAAAAAAAAATTATAAGAAAAACTTTATTTTTATACTTTTTTGAAGGTTATAATTATTATTACCCATCAGTGAAATATATCATATTAGAATAAGTTAACAATAATAATCTAAACGAAAATGTGAAAGAGAACAAGACACAGAAAAACAGAAAAAAGACAATGGTCGCAACTGGGACTCGAACCCAGACCTCTCCGTCTAAAATGGGGAAAAAAATTGAAAATATGAGATTGACAAATATGACGGTTTGACAGAAGGTGGCAATAGCGAAATTGGTTAACGCGCTCGTCCCGGTTAGACGGAGAGGTCTGGGTTCGAGTCCCAGTAGCTACCATTGTCTTTTTTTCTGTTTTTCTGTGTCTTGTTCTCTTTCATATTTTCGTTTAGATTATTATTGTTAACTTATTCTAATATAAAACAAATGATTACAAGCTTAAAAGTAAAAACTAAGTATTTATTAATTATGAATTAAAATGGTACCACAAAATAAGTTTGCTTTGAAGAAGAAAAATTATCATGACGTATGAAATTTTCCTTCATTTCTCAAGTCGTTTAACACTGCCAAAATTAGATCACGGATGCTTGTTATCATGACAAATAAGTTTCCTATAATTATATAAATTGTTCTTTGCTCTATTTACGTTAATAGCTTGCAACACCGGTCATTTGTCAGCTATATTATCGTTGGCAACTCTGTGTCAGTATTTTTCTCCTTCATTAGGATTCCACAGTGGATCGTTTCAGAGTTTCCCAAACATATTTGGCTCACCGTCTGCCCGTCAGCCGTTCTCTTTACAGTTTTCTTTCTCGAGCGGTCCCCCTTCCCTCTATGAAAACTCGTCTCTGACTAAAACATATTAGGTACGTACCAACATATAAATTCATTTAAAGGTGATTCACTACTAAGCGATCCAAAATCGTGTGATTTTGGTTTAAATATTAGATCGCTTAGAAACATTTTAAATGCTTTAATAAATACTGTGAGTAGAACACACAGGTACCTACCTACTTGCATTTTAAATCTATGCATTTACATATAAAAATGAATTATTTTTTCCCTTGGTCACGGCATAACTTCAGAACGACTTTACTTATTTCATTCATCTTTTTTTAAAGTTTTCTAATACTTTATAGAAGGTTCTTACGAAAAGAAAAATTAAGGAAATTGCACAGAAAATTGAATAATTTCAGAAAACTTATCGACTATTTTAACTTCGCACGTTTGACAGTTCGCGCGTTTGATGACATTGAATTTAGGCAGGCAGCTGTTTTTTTGTGTATTAAAAGAATTGTCTACGGATTTTAAAAATTATAGGTATTTTAAATAGGTACCTACGTTAGGTACCAAATTTGATTGATTGTTCTTATAATATACAAAAATGAATATTTGTAATACACGAAAAATGAAAATTTTAATAAAAACATTGTAATAGGTGGCACGTGAGCTGTTTGAAAACTGAATGTACTGGGACTGAATATAAGTAACGCGGGAGGGAGGTTTGTGGTACGGGGGAGCGTGAGAGGGGAGAGGATGGGCAGGGAAGGTCGAAGTGGGACGCGGGAGGATAGGGGATTCGGGAGGGGAACGGGGAAGGACGGGAAAGGATAAATGCAGGGAGAAACAATTTATTACTTTGAATATGGCATTGCAACACATGGCGGGAAGCAGCTAGTTATCGAATATTTTTTGATTAGTCTTTTTATAAGCAAAAAAACTTTGAAAACTGCTTTAAAGTTCAAAATCTCCTACATACGAATAGCTTTTCGGTTATGGTTTTATTTTATAATGTAATTAAATTCTTTAGAAAATGATCGTGAAGCATTTAAAACTTCGCAAAATAAAATAAAACACGCTTTTTGGCGATGTTTTTTGTGAATAAATGAAAACAGGCAGCTGGTGTTAAACGGGAATTTAAACCTTATCGCCATCTACATGAGAAGTGTTATTGTTAGCGGCCTGATCCAGAATTTCACAAGACGTGATGCATCACCTTAACCTTGCTTATTTAAACTCAAATTATAAAGACATTAAAACTAATGTATTATTATAACCAAAAAAATATTATTGTGTTAATTTTTGTTTAAATCACCCAAACACCTACAGTATCTTAGTGGTTTCCCATTACTTATCTTTGTTTTATATTTAAGAGGCCGCCATCCGAATTTCTACCGATTTCTTTCAAACCTCCCTTAAACATTTGAAGTTTTTAAGCTCTTAAAAAAATATGTTATTCTTGAAGATAATCTCTAGACATTCGTCGCGCCGAAATGCAAATTATATAAAACTCCCTCGTTAGAAAAAAATCACGTATGTAAAAATCGAGTATGCTCCAAAAATTATTAAAAACACTTTTGTTTCAGTTATTTTACAAGTTATATGTATGAAAAAATTCACAGCGTTTCTTTAAATAAAACTAAAAACAATTATTACGAAATTTTTGCTCTATTTTTTACGAGTCGTGTTTTATTAAAGATTTTCATGATTTTTGCATAAATTTTATCGCTGAAAATGTTAGCGCGCTCTTCTAACATTCGCAATTTCATATCTCCCCATCTTCTTCTTTTTGGGGCCAGTTACGGAGCCTTAATAAGTAAGTAAAATTGAAAAAAATATCTTTTTAGTTACTTATCTTCTAAAGTTTTCGGATTGCATTAGACTTTTAATAGCCGTCGCCACCCCTTATTGCCCTTCAATACCCCTTTGTTACACTTGAGACCACTATCGCCACAATGGACCCATTCAATACATTATCTGGTAAACGTATATTTCAGAATTTTAATTTTAGTTTAAATAAAATCATTAAAAAATAAATACGAACCTACATGTGTTTCTTGACAAAAATTGTTCCGTTTGTGTATTTATTTGTGCACTTAAAAACTAATATATTTCAGATTTTTTTTACATTCTTATTTTGCTTAGACATTATTGAAAAATGATGAATACTTATAACCAACAAATAATTATAAAATGTACATTATTTTAATAATTTGATCATCACACCTTTCAGCATTTTTGGATGTATCTAGGTATAAATTAAAGCAAATTTGGAAGGAAATAAAATCGATATTGAGTTATAATTTTTAAAAGCTGGTACGGAGAATAAGTAATCTTTCTCATTGGAACCGCTTGTATGATCTTAAGAACATCTTTCGACGAAATGTGGATTTTCGGCCGCTGGCTGGTTAAACGCTCTTAAAAGAGACAAACACATACATTGTTGGGTTATTCGTAACCCGGGTATGTTTGTCTTTTTTTTTTTAAATCTATGGGATTTAGCCTGCGATAGAATTAAATAGTATAATCGGTCACCTCTTTATGCGGTGCTTCGTAGCCTCCCCACTCTTGTCTACTTTAGTTTATTGAAGGTTTCACTTCTACCACGTGTGAATTGCACACTTTCATATATTTTTAAAATCCTACATGTGTGACAATTTATCGCCGCGGAATAGTGAATTTGGGGCTTTTCCGCTAGTTTTCTTTCTACGCCGTTTTTCGTAAAACAAATTAGTAATTATTGCAGTTAAAAATCTAAGAAATGCATTCTTCCATTGAAGCACAATATTGAAGAAATATTAACAAAAAAAACGCAACAGGGAAATGGACCACTGTGTTAAAAATAGCGATGAAGGTGGTCAATTTCTGAAAAGCTTCTTTTGACACAATCACAAATATCTCAATTCCAAATAGTTCCCTCTGGGTACATACAGCGTACCGCAGAATTTATCCTGGCCTGTTGCCAGCAAATACAAGCTTATCTCTCGGAATGCTCTGGACTCCACGCTGGAGACTCGTGACTCTTCGATTCCTCATTTGACTGGAGAAGGATTGCAAAAGCCGATATAATATGGGAGACCAGAATTAGCTGCATCAAACGGCAACCGATTGACGGCTCAGATCGCGGTGAAACTGCTCTAAAGTCTATACCCTTCGTAGGAGCTTATGCATTTGTGGTAGGTACTTGTATATTTCCTACTCTAATTAATGGCATAGTTAATTTTATGAACTGTGTGTATGTTACAATGTATTGCATTGCATCTTGACAGTTAATGCTTGCACGTTTCCTACCTATGTACTAACTAGTAGGTACTGAATGCGGTAGTCGCCAATAAAATGCTATTGGAAGATGCGAGACTAGCTGCCGGCAGTCCATAGAGGAGTTACGATACCAAAACCGATGTATGGGATGTATGATTGAGGCGTTTCGTTAAATCTTTAATAAAAATTGTAACAATTAATGATTATTTCACAATTCAGAGTTGGCTGCCAAGTCTATCAATATTATACTAAAAAACATTTGCAGTAGTGTCAAAACCCAGAGAGTAAATTAAGGGATACTTTTGTATTGGCAAAACGCCGTCCGGTTTCCTCTTAATGACCCCAGAAAGTAATAGATTCCTCCATCTCAACAAGCGGATTTCAAGCTCTCGAGTACAGACGTCAGGTGAGAATGCTGTCTTTGTTCTGCTGGTATTAAAATGGAAGATGCTCCGAGGAACTGGCGTCATTGATCTCTTCGACACCGGTGCGTAGTCGGAAAACGCGCCGAAAGCGCGTCTAACAAAATATGTACAATGTACACGGTTGAAATTTATTTGTCACAGGAGAACGGGTCGTTTCTAGTTTCTACAAATCGTTCTTGAGTTCAACAGCTTGGCTGTGGAACGATTTGCCATCCTCTGCGTTTGCTCCCATTCAGCATTCAACTTCACAAAAAGACCATTCACACAGCTTCTCCAAAGATGACATAATCTTGTGTGGAGCCAAAACAAAAAAAGGCGTAAAACATCATTTTCCGGCTCTAGGTAGGATAGTAGGTATCTACTCAACTATTTCGATATTTAACTTGTTTCAAACACAGCAAATTTATTTTGTGGCACCATTTTAATTCAAAATTAACAGATTTCTTTGTTTTAACCACGTTTATGGTTTATAAATAAACAAAAATTTTAACAAAACAAAAAACGACTTCAAAAAATGCACTAACTAACATAACTACATACATAGGTAGTTATAGGTGAGATGTGGAGATCTTGGCTGACACCGACTCCAAAAATAACAATCGTACGTAATTATTTTTTTACTTTTTAGTGCATTTTTGGAAGTCGTTTTTTTTGTTAATTTTTTTGTTTATTTTATGATTTTTAGTGACGAGCGTAAGCGTTTTAGTGCGTAAAAAAGTTTTGCTTCAAAAAAAGAATCATCGAAATCTGTTGGCGTAATATTGAGTTATTCGTCCATTTATCGCGCACATACTTATTGCAAATTTAAGACATATATGGTTTTCTCATGGATCCCATTGTCAGAATTGGACCAAATTAAAATGGTACCACACGGGAAGCACCAGCTTTCTAATAAAAAAAAGTCATCAATATCGGTTCATCCAATCGAAAGTTCTGAGGTAACAAACATAAAAAAAACCGTCGAATTGATAACCTCCTGAAAAACTGAAATGTTTCGTGAGCTATGCTCACTTCCTCAGGGTTTATTTAAAACTAAAGGTTTAATTACATGTATACTTAAAACATCGTCATAGAAGTTTCTGGAAAACCTTATCCAAACAATAAGTTAATCTATAGAAGTCGCTGAAAACTTATCCAAAGCATAGTCCCCCTCAGCACAGGATCTCCTAGTGAGGAGGACTACGAATATATTTTCTTTTTTTTATACCTAACATGTTTCATATAAAAATGTAAAATATAATAAATGTATTGTTAGTAAATAAAAAAAATAAAAAAAAATTTAAACCCTGAGAAAGTGAGCATCGCTCACAAAACATCTCGGCTTTTTATAAACAATAAACGTAGTTAAAACCAATAAATCTATTAATTTTGAATTTAACTTGTTCACTAGGCAAGTGATATTTTGTTCGGTATGTACCTATTTACCTTACGATTTGGTAGGATATGGTCACCGCCTCCTCGAGAACCATTTATTGGACCCTGCCATGATTCACACCAAGTGGTTTGCTACGTTTGGTGATTTAGAAGGGGCAGGTACCCCGGCTCGGGTTTTTCTAGGTCTTGGTGTCCGTTGGGTTTGCGCCCCTTACTGCGTGGCGGGCTGGATCGGAAGAGACTGGTTGAGATTTTGACCTCTCCAGCCAGACTCTCAACACATCAGCGTTGTGGAAGGAATGGATACGTACATCCGTTATCCCTGGACACACTGACACCCAGATTCCTACCCACCTTTCATACCTTTTCCTTCCCAGAACTTCCTCTCCTTTCTTTCCCTAAAAAAACACCTCTTCGCACAGCATCCCCAAGATGACACAGCCCCAGAGAGAAACTGCTTTCTTCAGAGCCTCTTGTGTGGAGCTATTGTAAAAATACAAGTGTGCAGTTCACTCGCAGTAGAAGTGAAACTTTCAGATAACTAAAGTAGAGGAGACTACAAGGCACCGCACAAAGAGGATACCGATTATTCCCTTGCAGGCTAAATCCTTTAGATGTTTGGGTTTGTCTTTAGTTTTTAGTTGTTTTTAGTGTCGCTTTAGTGTGCTAAAGATTTTCACTTAAAAAAAAATCTGAAAAATTATTATTAGGTATGTTTACAGATCAACTTTCAGGTAGTTTTAAACTTTATTCAGTTTTAAAATTAATCCATAAATCTCCATTTCTAAAATAGAACTTATATGAAATTACACGTCCATATAAATTAGGACATGAAAGCTTTGGGTGATAATTTCACTTACCGTTATAGCTCTCTTAATTTTATGATTTCTGGAGCGTGGCCAACCACAATAGAGCAACATAAATCCTGGGGGCACTTTAATTAAGTAGATGATGTCGATTTGAAGGATAGCTTTTATTGGTATGGAAACGTTTTCGTATAATTAAATTCTTGCATCAGCGAAACAGTGACGTGCCGTGACTTTTCTTGCTATTTGAGAGTGGAGTATTGGTAAGGTCTCCCTCTTCATTCAAGTTAAGAGGAACGTTTCCTACAAATCTTAGATTTGGATTTCAGATCACAATACCCAACCAAACCGAAAAATTATTTTTGTAATCAAAAGGTATATCAAATATCTAGTACAGACAAAGATATTGAAATATAAGCCGATATTGTTTACAGTGGCGTAGCTAGCATGGGTGGCACCCGGGGCGGAAAGGGCGGATAACGTGGTTGGTGTAACCCCCCCCCCCAATAAACTAAATGAACGAATAATTAACGAATAAACTAAACGTACGCTAAACTAAATGAACGAATTCTTTCCGTAGGTATTATATAACTATATTGTTAACCAACACTTTAAAAAAATCAAGGAAATGAACCAATTATTTTTGTATGCAAACTATTCTGATTAGGTAGTAGTTCGGCGACAGTCGCGCGGTCATCATAGCATATCTCTTTTGCATTTGAATATCTTTGAGTACAGATGTGAGCTACTTTATTTATTTTTGCTTTAAATTATAAGATATAGTCCACTGAAGATTTTAAAATTTCATGATTTTGGAGGCAACTTTGGCAATCATTTGTGAGTAAATAAAAAACAGATTTTTTTTTTACTATATTTATCATAAAATATAATAGTATGATGAAATAAAAAATAAAAAAAACATTTTTTTGCTTGTAAATTAAAAATACAAATTACCTATTAACGTAGGAATAAAAGTTTGTCGTATATATATTAAAATTACTACGCCAAAAATAGCATTTCAAACGATGTTTTATTTTTCATTATATTTTTAAAATAAATAAAGTAAAGCTTTTTTTTCAACTTTATTGATTTACTCACAAATAATTACCAAAGTTGCCTCTAAAATCATGAAATACTGAAATCTTCAACGGCCGATATCTTATAATTTAAAGCAAAAATAAATAAAGTAACTCTCATACGTACTAGATATTTGATATACCTTTTGATTATTAAATTATTTTTCAGTTTGGTTGGGTATTGTGATCTCAAATCCAAATTTAAGATTTGTATAAAACGGGCCGAAATCCACCGGGCCGGGTTCCACTTAGTCAAAAGTATCCACCACTCTAACTTTTAATCATTCCCACATTCTTTCACAGTTCAAGCGTAATGTCTTTCGAACTACTACCATAATTACCTAAGTAAATAAAATTATAATAAAATAAATAAATAGAACAAGGGAAATAAATTGCAACCTGAAAAAATGACTATCTTTTTAGGCACCCACTACCATTGAACTGTGTAAAAATACATAGATAAAAAGTATTCATAAAAAAGGAGTAGGTTAATTCAAATCAGACAAATTGACTTTCTAAAGGTTGATTTTACAAAGAACAGAAATGTTTTATAGACTTAAAAAGTACCTAAATCAAAAATCTTTACCATGGAAGCTCAAGGTTCGTAGAAAGTGGCTAAAAATTCGAGCATATAACCAGTTAGCGGACGAAAATCCACATTTCGTCGAAAGAGGTACTTATGATCGTACAGGGCGGTTCCAATGAGAAAGATTAATACTCCGTACCAGCTTTTTAAAATTATAACGCAATATCGATTTTATTTCATTCCAAATTTGCTTTAATTTATACCTACATCCGAAAATGCTGAAAAACTGTTGATAAAACTATTAAAATTATGTACTTTTTAAAATTAATTATATGATTTGAAATGGTGTTGTATAATAAATGTGCTTTTTTGAAAATTTAACAAATCCGCCAACGACCTATGGTATATCTTTATTATACTAAAAATTATATTTTTTTCTGAAAAATTAAAACATACGCTTACTAGATAAAAGAACAATTTTTCGAAACCAATTTATAATTTTTTGTGGAAAAGAGTCAATACGTCTAAACACTGATTTGAATTAACTTCCAAACAACTGGCAGTGATTCACTTCAAGCTACGTCACGCGTTAGAAATTTTGAAAGCGGCCCGAATAGTTTTTTTCGAAAAAGGCCCGTATGAGCTAACGTTGTTAAACGGATTTTCTACGAATCTTGATGGAAACTCTTAAACAAAGACGTGGCACGCCCCTGCTGGAAAACAATTTTATGTGAGACCGAAGGACAGAAAAACAAGTTCGAGTAAGAGTGGCTGTCGGAACTCGGAACCCAAAAAACGTATGGGAAGGTAGGTACAAGAAAAATAAGAAGTTATGCAAGGGACTCTATCAGCGTGTTGAAATTATATCTACCTAACATAATATGCTTTATCTGTTCAGGCTTGAGTAGGCAGGTTCATAGTTACATTATTACAGTTAGGTTTGTGCGATAAAACATCCGAACATCGTAAGAATTATAAATGATACTTCAAAACCGCTGTCCATGGCTCCATATAATGAGGATTTTGAAGCAGATAATGGACGGTATCCTCGAGTGTGTTTCCTCTTGGGGTAAGAATAACCTTCCCCGAATTTAATGTTTTAAAGACCCATTCATGTCTGATTATATCTAAAAGGGATCCAAATGAAAACCTAGTCTCCTTCAACGGAATCAATCTTCCCAACAGGCCTTCCATTGATATGCTTGGAGTAATTCTAAGACCAGCTCAGGTATAGGGGCACTATCGAAGCCAGAGTTAAGTTAACCTCTCAGAAGCTGGAAGTAAAGGACCCGCAGATATTTTAATAGGACACAACTGCTAACCCGGTACAAATCGCAAGTGCGCTCCACGGTTGACTTTGGCAGTCTCTGGAGCCTAGAGCTCCAAAATATTTGAAAAAACCCTTGTCACTGTGCAGAAACGGGCGGTCCTTAGAGCACAGGCATAAGGTGGGAATGCTGTCCTTGTTATACCGGTAATTCAATGGAAGATGCCTCAAGCTTCACTGATTCCCTGGACATCGGTGCACACTGGAGGTTATCCACCGCATACCCGCCCCGGTATGAGTAACTTATGGTTACTCCTTCAGGGCTCTCACAAGGAAGCTAATTTTTTTTATTTGAACGTCTCTACATTTAATTAAACAAAACTAGACCCCAAATGTCCCCGCATACGGTGTTAGCGAGCAGTATGCAAGTGCTTTATATGTACCGGTTAGTATTAAATAATTAAATAAATATATACATTACCTCTTTCTTTGGGGAAAAGCAGAGGGGAGAAATAAAATGTTCAAGTGTAGGCGGTATGCCTACCCTGCCAGTTTATTGTACATAAAAGACATCACTCAATTTTCATGTGGTTGCTGGTAGGGAGCGAGTGTGTCACAGATACACCCGGCAGTCCTGTTGAGAGGTGCATGTTTTCAGGAAAGCTATGCTTGAGATCGATTTCCGCGCCCCTAAGCCGGTGCACATCGGTGCACAGTCGGGAAACACGCTGAACGCGCGCCCAACATTTGTTGAGCTGACATTTGTCACAATATGACTAGTTCTTGAGTCCAAAAGCTTGGCGGTGGAATGATTTGCCAGCGTCTGTGATTCCTCTCTTTCCACGGGCTCTGAGGGTAATTATTTTTTCTCAGGCCTTCTGAGTGGAGTTAATGTAATAAGAATAATGTCCTGGGGTTCAAAATTAGGTAAGGTAAAACAATCAATCGGGGTTTTTCTTAATTCAGTCACAGAATGGTAGTAAAAATGTACATTTGCACCTCCTTCCAGAGTATTTGTTGGTGTTTTTAAGACCATCCAATCATAATCGATACGCTGCACTGCTGGTTGAAATGGCGTTAGCTATTTCTTTTTTACCAGTTCTTATTCTTACCCTTCTCCCCCCTCAACACTGCAGTGTCACTACTTTCCCAAAATGGGTTGCTGTTACCTTTATATCTGTGGCTCCGAGGCTAAAGGGGTAAGGTAAAATAAAGCATGTCCACATTTAGGTACCTATAGTACCTACCTAAAATGTGGACATAAGTCTATAATTAACAGAAAAGGAAATTATCGTTGGTTGACTATAGCCTGTCAACCTTTGCTCTGGAGGCACCTATAAAATCTCAAGTCGTAATTTCTGAAATAAGGAAACCGACTTCTATACAAAAGTTCGACGATTTGACGACCCACGTTACCCCAAGGATTTGATGACTCTCCCATGGGTAAGGAGTCATGGGCGTAGGCACGACGGGGCAAGGTGGGGCGCTTGCCCCACCCTGGCTGGCCGATGCATGACATGACCTCTGGGATTGTCGACCGAGTCGCGTTTTCAAATTTACAGCACTGCATAGGATGGTTTTTTCCTTCTTTCTTTGTATTCACATAGCCTAAAACATGAATATATTGTAGAAGCCTATTTCTTTCGGTAACTACTCTATTTTATTTTTTCCTCACCCTAAATCAAAACATGGATACGCATTGCACAGCCTGGCTGGCTTTTAAAGTGAAGTAGCAAAAAAAGGAGTCTAAAGGGTTTTATACATAATTATTAAGATAGTGAATGGTTTCAAGCTCGTTGCGTATTGAATAAACATATTAATTCAGTAGATTATCGTCTTTTTTAATATAGGGAAAGCATTGCAGTCGTTCTTCATAAGATTATAGATTATGGTGTAAAGCCGTTAAGTGCCATTAACCAGCCGGCAGCGGCCGAAAATTCTAATTTCGTCGAATGCTGTTCTTACGATCGTACAGGGCGGTTCCAACGAGAAAGATTAATTATTCTCCGTACCAGCTTTTTAAACGACTTCGAAAAGGAGGAGGTTATCAATTCGACGATATTTTTTTTTAGTTTTTTTTTTATTTGTTACCTCGGAACTTTCGATTGGGTGAACCGATATTAATGATTGTTTTTTTATTAGAAAGCTGGTGCTTCCCGTGTGGTCCCATTTTAATTTGGTCCAGTTCTGACAGTGGGATTCATGAGAAAACCATATATGTCTTACATTTGCAATAAGTATGTGCGCGACAAATGGACGAATTCAATATTACGCCAACAGATTTCGATGATTATTTTTTTGAAGTAAAACTTTTTTACGCACGCTCGTCACTAAAAATAAAAAAAAATAAACAAATATTTTAATAAAACAATAAACGACTTCAAAAAATGCACTAATAAGTAAAAAAAAATAATTTCGTACGATTGTTATTTTTGGAGTCGGTGTAAACTATACCGACACCGACTCCAAAAATAACAATCGTACGAAATTATTTTTTACTTTTTAGTGCATTTTTTAAAGTCGTTTCTTGTTTTGTTAAAAAAAATTTGTAGAAAAGATTCAATACGGCTAAAATTTTATTTAAAAATGACATTTTACCGATTTTGTTTGTTTATTCCCTCTTAATCCACATTTAAATAATGTGTTAGGAATATTTTTTGTACGGATTTAATAGAATTTGCATATTATGTGTGTTCCATGTCACTCCCATATTCTAATTAATAATTAATTAAAAAATAACTGACTTGCATGTTTACGCGATCGGTCAAAAAATTGGTACCGTTTCTGCTCTCCTGTAAGTTTTGTCAAATTTTACATGCGTGAAATGCGATAGTTTACATCTGAGCCACAGGTGTTATAAAATCTGGGTACTTATTTAGTTAGATCTTTTGTACAGTAATAATTTTCGACTTTTTGAAAAGTTACTCACAGGAGCGTTTACATACATATGTATCCGACTTGTGGTAATTGTTTTCGGGATATAATCAGATTTTAGGTATAAATAAGTATAAATAAATACTAGTTTTATAGGACAAATCCTACGAATTTTTTAATTTTTGACATTTTGCAAAGGAGCATTGTGGTACCTCTTACGGCAAGTCTCTCAACTTATCAAACTTATTTGATAAGCTGTGAGAAGGCTGAAGGCTGAGAACTTGCGAAGGAACAACTTCTGTAGGTACTTGCTGTAAATTACGTTAAGTGTCTTTTGGTGTCGTTTATATTGGTAATTTGGCCATAAATCGCTTATGTGAGCGACTTAGGGGAAAAACTTATGAATGTAAAGTCAGCCTAATACCTACATATAATTTTAATTTATAAATAACCAAAGCACTCTGCTTACTGTACGGGTTATATAAAATAATAATGATTTGTTTCCCTGTTTGCAAAAAAAATTATGATTTCGAAATGCACTTCCGCAGAAATGTATTTTACAAAACAAATTAGGTCCCTTTCTTTCATTATTAGGATTATTGAGGAAAAAATCCACAATAATTGTGGTCCTTTGTTCAACGTTTTCCCTAATACTAAAAATAATAATAATAATTATAAGGGTGCTTTTGGGAAAAAAACACGAAAGGTGCTATTTATGTATAAATCGCTAGCCGAAGAAACAGATATACCCTACTATGTAATTACTATGAATGTTTTGTTTGCGCTAAGCCAATAAAACTACTAGAAATTCTGTGAACAGAATTCTTGTCCAATAAGGTCTGTTTCTAAAAATCAAAATTTACCTCTGAAATCAAGTAATATAATATATATCTACAGTTCATATGTTGGACAAATATCTATGAACTTCAGAGTGAGGGCTAATATCTACAGAGCTAAGGTCGAACTAATATCTATGACAGTCCCAGTGGTGACTAATATCTATGGAGCGTAGGTGGGAATAATATCTACAGAGGGCAGCTGAGCAAGAGGTGGTACGGAAAAGCATAAATTACTTCAATAACGTAATACTAACCTAACTTAACATAAATTAAGTTTTTTAAACTGCATACGCAATATTACGTTATGCCAATATGCTATACATATCTGCCAGTGCTGTAGATATTCGTCCTCACTTTGGTTCTCATAGATATTAGCCCGATTTGTTCAGTTTTTGGAACTCCTGTAGATATTAGTAGACGCCTCCACTAGACACTAGACACTAGACTAGTAGACACTCAAATTCCTACCTACTATATAATGAATCATATAGCATTTTATCAAACATTTTTTGTCATCTTTGGGGATGCTGTTTAGGGGATCTTTTTGAGGAAAGGAAGGAGTGAACCTGGGTCTTGAAAAGACCCATGTTGTAGGAGGGAGGAAATACGGAGGCCGGCAAATTGTTCCGCAGACGAACTTTCCCTCAGGGCCTATGTCATCTTTGGGGATGCTGTGTGGATGGTCTTTTAAGGGAAACGAAGGAGAGGAAGTCGTGGAAAGGAAAAAGTTATGAGGGGTGGGTTGGAATCTGAGGGTCAGTGTGCCCAGGAGTTACAGACGTATGAATCCATCCCTCCAACTGCGGTGAAAGACCATGGGTTGAGAGAGTCCGGCTAGAAAGGTCAAAAGGCCTCCCTCAACCAGTTTCTCTCGATCTGGCTTGCCACGCAGCAGGCGAGCAGACGCATCCGCCGCAAAGACCTGGACTAACCGTACCCCATGGACCCGGGCAATAAATGGTTCCCGGGGCGGCGGTACCCATACCCGCTTCCCAAATTGTAAAGTATAAAAACTATTCAACTTTGCAAGCAAGCAAGCTAATTTCTTTGCATATTAATTGAAAAAATACACTTTTTGATACACCACTTTTTATTTTGAATTAACAAATATCAGCCAACAGGGTTTCACTTATCTCAAGCTTGGTCAGGGCTTATTAAAGCAAAATAAATTTTTAAAAAGTAGTGTACCTATTACAAAATGTATTTTTTCATAATATTTAATGTCACACCCCAAAGTATATGCTTCCTTCGAAAAAATTCGAATCTTAAATAAATAAATAATTTCTTTATTTCCTTATTCACTTCTTTTTAAAGCGTGCGTTCTGTAAAAAACTTTTCTCGCCTTACATAAACATCAATACATAATCATTTGATTAGTATCTTTCTTTGCTTTATCGTTCATATTGGAAAGCACTCCCAACCCGAACTGTCAAGTTCTACATCGAAGCCAGCAACCACCAAAATGCTTCACATTACATATTTACAAAAGCTCCCCAGAACTGCACAAAAAGTACCATTCTAGACCACTGACCGATCGGTAAGCCATACTAAATGGTTATCCATTGTGCTTCTTGGCCCTTGTTTTGCTATCCAATATAGTGGATTGAGGAACCGGTAAACCAAAGCAGCAAGGGAAAAGAAAAGAGAGATGTCGAGGAATAAAAAGACCAAAGCACTCACCTATATCCGAGGCAACTCTCCGTTGCCATCTTTCGGAGAATACCGAGGCTGTTTTTTTATCCTCTTCTTCATACAAGAACGAAACTTTCGACCTGAAAAAAGCAACAGTCACAAAACTAACAAGTTAATTTACAACACTTTACAAAAAAGTATAAAGCTACACTTGAGAAGAAAAGATTCAAACATGTTTATTTACTAAAGATGAAAGCTGCCGTGAAATGTTGATCTTTTGCGGACCGACCCAAGAACAACCCGACTTGCAAACAACAGGTAAGCATTTAGACACATAGTAACAAAAATACGCATTACTCTGCTTATTTCAGCATTGTTTGAACGTTGTTACAACATTTTTGCTCGTTGGTATTTTTACTCCGAGATTTCAGGCTGTTGACCGCGGCTTGCGATCTCAGCTCAGCACAGAGCGTCGACGAATAAACGAAGTCAGTATTCTAGTGATCGTCGACTCGCGTGTGTATTTTGATGGTGTTATTTTGGTGTGTTAACGCCGGCAAAAGTTCTGTTCACCATCCACTTGGTGGTTGGGCTAATTAAAGTGCTAATAATTCCGCTATAAAGTAAGGGAACTGTTGCTTCCGATGTAATTGCAATGTGCATTCGACACCGATGCACTGGGCTGACCGTTGCACTTCACGAGTGCAGTTTGTTCTTATCAGATTCTGCGGTTTTACGAATCTGATGCACTCTTGGATGTATCATTGTAGTCATAATTAGTGGTGGAATCGAGGATTGAAAGACAACTATTAATTCAATCTGTGACAAATCTGTCTTATTTTTATCTGATGAATTTGTGATTTAAACTTGTATTATTCAACCACATTAACTTGTTGCATTCATATTAGATATACCTATTTAATTATATTATATATTTTTATTTACATGACAAGCCTTAGAGGTATGCTACAAATAAATTGGATAAAGCCGTGATTTGAAGATCTGTGAATACCAAAAGCTCGAAAAAGCTTCAGTTTCAATGAAATTGAGTATATCACAATTAGTTAAATATCACATTTGTAAAAAAATCTCTGAATATTTACTGTTATGATATTATTTATGATTAATATTTTCCATCGTTTCTGTAAACTTGTGGATAAAATTAATATGCAATTTATTAGTGAAAATCGGAAAATTTTAATGTAGCTTGACAAGTAGGTGTCACAAGAAATGTCAGTGACAAGTAGTATTTTTTGACAAGTTGATAGTGCGAGTATCTTGTGCAGTCATTTGTCACACATTATATTTACGACATGCATGTTGTATTTCTCTCAGTAGGTAGATACCTACTAATATAATCTTTTTCTTATCATAACTATCTTCATCAAACAATTTGTTTTATGATGTGCATATATAGCTGTGACATTAAACATGTGAGTTTTATGATTGCATATTATGCAAAGAACAACTATTTCACGTTGCAGCCAATTGTGCCTGCACATGAGCGCTTCTTGCTGAAGTGACAACACAGTGACAACAACAGTGACTGGTGACAAGTGACAAGTTCAAGTGACGTCTGAGAAGATTGGGACCATAAACGGATCTTGGAACGAGGAGAACGAAGGAGCTGGAACAGACCAGTGACAACAAATCAGATCTTGGGAAATAATCGGTAAAAGATTTTCTATTACTTATAATTAGGTACAAATTTCTAGCCGAAAAATGTATATAAATGATGACTTGGTAGGCTTCTAAAAGACTCCTATAGAAAAGGTTTCTTACCCCTAAAAATCTTTAAAATTTAACAAAAGTTTTATATTCGTATTTTGCTTCCACCCTTTCTCCAAATGTGAAATCGACGTGTTTATTTTGACTTTTTATTCGCATTTTTTCAATATTTTCGTAGGTACCACCTACCTGCCTGAGAGTTTGAAAAAAGAATTGTCATTGAGATAGTGACGTTCCTTTGGACAAATTGTATAACTCGTGAATTGAAATAAAGCAGTTGGGTTCTTAAAATATATTTCCAGGTATTTAATCAGTTACTGAGAAATCTATTAGAAAAATTATGATGTCAGATAATTATAGTTTTGATAAAATATGTAAGAGAAAATTAGAAACATTATTTTTTGGACGCGAGGTCTTCTGTTCGCAGAACTTAGGACGGGTTGTTTCACAGAATTTGAACAGTTCATCAAATTTTGAAGCACTGAAAGTTTTATTCAAGTTCTGTTATTTATTCACTTCTGTGAAACAATTGGCCCATAAAAATATTTTAATATAGAACTTTCACAGAACTTGAAAACTAACTTTAAAATTTGATAAATTGTTCGTTCTGTGAAGTTCTGTTATTAATTCATCTTGGGCAGGGGGTTTAATAGTACCTACTTGGTCAATAACAGAACTTGAATATGAAGTATGAAAATCGATGAATTCTTTAATTTTCGTGAATAACCGATCATTAGATAGATTACAATAATATTGTTTTATTTTCATAAATTATTTCACATACATTTCACATTACGATATTCATTGCCATTTTAAATCTTTCCCTCAAAGTTATTTTTCGATTTTACTAATTTCTACTGAATTCACAATAATAACTTTTGCTTTCTTCATTTTTTTTTACTTGCATTGTTTTCTACCTAATGTGTTATTGTGTTTCTCGTCCCGAGTCCGTGCTCCGTGTCTTTGTTTATTTTTTATGCCTGTATTATATGAAAGGATATAATGCTTGCTAAAGCTTTGCAAGAAATGTATTATGTTATATGTTATATTATAAATTATAAGGAATTATGCGAGTGATATGAGGTGATTTTTCACAAAAAAATGGCGTTGTATAAATCATCAAAATATTATTATTATTAACGATGTACGGAAGAAGAGGTCGGTGAAGAGAAGACCCTGGAAAATTTGGCACTATCAAGTAAATCAAATAACCATCAAAAAGTCACATCAAATAACCGTCAAAACTAGCAGACCCGGCCACACGTTGCTGTGGCTAACGAAACACAACGCCACGCCATTACCCAACCTTTATAACCAACGCCATCTGTTAAATCAAATCCACACCGCCCGCTTGGCAGCCTGCTGCCCGCTGCCCGCTTGTCAGCTCGCTCCCCAATTTACAAAAAACCTAGACAAATTATATACCTAAGAACCTTCCTCATGAATAACTCTATCTAATGGTGAAAACCGCGTAAAAAACCGTTGCGTAGTTTAAAAGATCTAAGCGCACTACGGCCTACGTGGTCGGGGAGTAAGGCACTCGACTATGAATCCGGAGGTCGCGGTTTCAATTCCCGGCATGCGCAAGTATATTTACTGTAATTAAGTTTCGTTTTTATATTTGAGGCACCTTCCAGAGTGCAAGATACTATCAGTACAGCCCCGATGAAAGACCACCATTCAGAATTGAAACGTTGCTTAAAATGGCTCTAACCCTAATTGTTGACAACATCTGATTAGCCAAGTACTTCCCTATATCGTTCCTCTCCCACTACATTGTATCTCACAACATACGCCAATTGGGTATGTCATAGTCTCTCAGGGTCCAGACGGTTAGGAGCATTTGGGACTCTTGTGCGGTATTCACTTAAAAAAGACAATGTATGGATATGAATAATGCAAGAATTGCGTACCAAAAAAGATTCACTTCTTCCTTTCCTTGAAGAGACCCTCCACACTCCACACAGCATTAGAAAAGATTGCATGGTAGGTTAGGTAGCTCAATTTGCCGGGGCCGCCGCCCTGGGAATCATTATTTATTATATAACCAACAACCCTATCACAGGTCACCCCAAGTAGTTCGCTATGTTTGGTGATTTAGCGGGGTGCCTCGGTTTAAGGGGTGAGATTTGTCTAGGTCTTGGCTGCCAATGTGTTTGCCCATCCACTGCGTGGTGGGCCAGATCTGGAGATACCAGTGGAGGGAGACCCTTAGACCCCTCCAGCCGGACTCTCTCTACCCATCGCTTTGTGCTGCAGTGGGAGGGGTGAATTCATATCTCCTTCACTCCAGGAGACATTAACCCCCCAGATTCCCCACCCCTCATACTTTTTTCCATCCCAGAACTTCCACTCCTTAATTTCCCTAAGAAGACCCTCCACACAGCATCCCTAAAGATGACACAGGTCCTAATGGAATTTTTCCTCAGGGCCTTCTTGGTGTAATAATTATTGTATTATTTAATGATTCCATTATGTATAATTATCGGAGTCAGGAATGCTTTTAATCCAATCAACATAAACATTTGAACAATCGCATTGAATTCTGAGAATTATTTCTGGAATAATATAAATTCATTTTAACACGTGCCTTGTCGCATTTTGTTGATCCATTCTTTGTGGTGAATCATAGAATATAAATAATATTTATTTGACCGATTGATTTCACTATCAAATCAATCAGTAGGGGGCTTTAGGAGGCTAGAAATTTATTTTTATTGATTTACTCAGAGGTCCGGGCTTTACACAGAGTTTTTCGAATTCAGAATTGAAACGATTCGTGAATTGGCTTGATAAATGTCTCCCAAATGGAAGTTTTTTTAGACGAAGTTAGCTATTCTGGTGAAACATGTAACGATATACTCGAGAAATATATTTTAACAATAAAATATATTATCTGGTAACAGGAAACAATTGCAAAAAAAGAAAAAAAATTGTAGTTTTTAGACTAATTTTCCGCATAAATTCGCGGGCCACATTTGGCCCGCAGGCCGCCAATTGCCGATCGCTAGTATACTTACCAAAGCTTAGGGGGCATCCATTAATTACGTGAGCACAAACGGGGAGGGGGGGGGGGGGGGTCCAGCAAAATCTCACGTTACTTGAAAAAATATACGAATTGGCCCAAATTTATCTCACCGAGGGGGGGGGTCTAGATTAGAAGAAAAACTGCTCACGTAATTAATGGATGCCCCTTATCTGATTAGGCTCTCCACGGGTTAATATTTAAAGTTTGTTAAACGCATCAAGAGGTGTAAAATAATATATAATTCATGAAAATAAATGGGGGAATCCCAAATTATATTCCCACCAACTGCATACTTGAATAAAATGAATCTTACTTTCTCCTAAAGGTCTTTTGAACAAGGAGATATCAAAAATAAAGTTGGTTGTTTTCAGGTGAAAAAATGTAATAAGCAGTAATTGTTGAATGAAACACTAGTATATATTGAATTATTTGGCGGGTGGGAGATAAGCCGACGTAGCTCAGTTGGTAGAGTAGTTGACCGGATATCAAAAGGACGCGGGTTCATGTCCCGTCGGCGGCATTTATCTTTTCTCGGAAGATTTTTTCAATGTTGATGAGTGTTTCAGGCTAATAATTATTGCTTATAATAAATGTAAGGAGATATCGTTATTTTCCATTGCGCTCTTTGATATTTATTTTATTGTTTGATGTTGCTTAAATATGTACAACATTGTCGATTGTGTGACATTTATTTCTTGTAAACATGTAAAAAATGAGGGTCTTAAGCGGCCATTTCTGGTTTAAAATCCAAACATCATTATGTTATAATAATAACATTAAACTCGTATTAATTTTTTTTTTTACTTAATTTTAATTTATTATTTATTGTTATTAAGTAAATATAATTATTTGGAGAACTCCATTTTATTTTTATTTCTTTCATATATTCAATGATATTCATTTCAACTTTTATAAAAAGTCAATAAATGTTTCATACAAAAATAAAATCCTATATCTTCATCTGAGACGCTATCTAGGTTACAAACCAGTTATTAGAACCATTGTTTCCAATGAAAAAGGTTGCCTATGATTTGGAAAACTTAGTCGAAGAAAATGATATAATTATTTAATTTTTTAAATTATTTTTAATAGTTTATTTATAAACAAGTTCGTGATGTAATTATTATTATGCGTGACAGCTGTTTCGCCCTCTGAAGGCGTTATCAAACTGTAACTGTACCTAAGCTTATTTATTAGTAGCGCAGATTTGTAGTAATTCACTTCGGGTGCAATTTATGATGAAAAGGAATAATAGGTAGATATTAGTGGCGGTACGTGAGTTTTCAGTGAGGTATAGTGCTATAGATTGGAAAATACGACGTTATTGATGTTGTAGCTGAAAATGATTTTTTTTTTTAATTTCGACTTTTTGTATGAAGCTATACTGAAATGTGGATGCGGTGCATCTCCAAACTGAAAGAATCCTGAAAACCTTCAAACAAAATATTGAAATTTAAAAAAAAAATCATTTTCAGCTACAACAACATCAATAACGTCGTATTTTTCAATATTAGGAATTTTTTCCGCCAATTTTTTTGTTTTTTAATCAGTGATAATGTATTACAAAATCATAACATAATGTTTATAATACATTGTCCCCAATGAGTTTAATAAAACTCATTTCGGGAAGGACAACATTACACAATTAAAATAAAATTACTTTTACACAAGAACACGAATTTAAAGGGCAGTTAAATGAACAGTAAGTACCTACATAGATTTTAAAACGGACTAGACACCTCTACCATGGGTCACCCCAAGTGGTTTGCTACATTTTGTGCAGGGTTGCCCGGGTTCATGGGGTGAGGTTTGTCCGGATCTTGGCGGCGGATGCGTCTGCCCACCAACTGCGTTGCTGACCGGATCGGGAGAGACTGGTTGAGGAAGACCCCTAGACCTCTACAGCAGGACTCTCGGAATATCACCTTACCCGCATTGGGGGGATTGATTCATACGTCCGTCACTCCTGGTCACACTGACCCCCAGATTCCCACCCACCCCTCTTACCTTTTTCCTTCCAACGACTTCCTTTCCCTAAAAAGACCCTCCACACAGCATCCCTATAGATGACATGCTCCGTGAGGGGAATTATTTTCTTCAGGGCCTCCTGTGTGGAGCTAATGTAAAAAAATACACTTGATACTGTTATACGTACTCTTTCTGATCAATGTTGCATGTTAGTATTTAATGATCCGATTGTAACCTTAAAATGTAAGTACTCATGAATATATTACATGTATATGTATATAAATGAATAATAAATAAATTACGTCACGGGTTAATAAAGCTGCTGAGAACTAACTATGGTTAAAAAACCTTTTCACTCTTTCTGCTCTCTTTTATGCTTCGACGCATATCCGAAATGAGGTTTATAAATAGGAGAGTTTGGACTTCAAAGTATTTTTTATAGACCCTATAATTTATTATTTTCTAGGCTTATGAAATGACTATTTAAGGGCCAAGATACGTTCTGCACGTAGTATTTAATTGAAGCATCTACATATAATACTTCTAAGCGATCAAAATTTCAAAACAAAAACGTATGATTTTGTATGATTTTGCATTATTTAGTATGGCTTCATCTTAAGGAACCTAGGGACCGATTTTAAAATTCCAAATTCTGATTCCATTTACTTAAAAACGAGAGCTTAATTCAAAAATAGTTGAAATTGACTCCAAAATTCAGGTAGATTCACCAGTTTCCCGCTCGTAATACCAGTTTCCGGACACCGTTTCAGTGTATAACAGCACGAACCCGAAGAATTTTAACGAGCCATTCCTGAGCACATTTGGAGTAAAAAATGTGTGTGTCATTTTCCAACTTCGGAATAAATTTAAAGGAAATCGAAAGTTTAAATCATACAAGTTATATATATCTACCACATAATCGACTCAAAATGTGTTGTAGATTCACCCCTTTTCCGTTTGTACCACGAGTTTCCGGACATCGTGTATAATCGCATTTCGTAATTTTCTAAGATTCTAAGATTCTCTCCGCTGTTACCGTCGTGAATTGTTTTGTAGCGATATTTTGATATTTAGGATTTCTAAAATTTGGGAGGCGGGTATGAACCATTTATTGCATAACACTCCTCGCTTTCGTTTGCTGACTTAGCAGGGGTGCCTGTATTCTTGTTCAAGTTATATATATGAAAAATATCACAGTGTTTCTTTTAGTGCGATTTTACATTTTCCCCACGAGATTTTTACTCTATTTTAAACGAGTCGTGTTTTATTAAACATTTTCACTATTTTCACTTAAATTTTATCGTTTTAAATATTAGCGCGCTCTCTTTAACATTCGTAATTACGTATCTCTCTATCTTCTTTTTTTTGAGCGGATATACGGCGACTAGTTACTGTTGTGTACCTCCAGAATCAAAATTATAGGGATACTTTGATAATTATTTTGATACATTTCAGGTTGGGTGTTTTTACGAAGCAGTAATTTCATTTTAACGACAGTATATTTTCCGAGACTTCACTCTCTTGGCTTTAAATTTCGCTTGCATCTTATCCTACCTTGAGATTTATTGCGATATTTTTAATCAAATAACTGTTTTCTCCTTTCTTTCAATGGGTCCATTGTTTGCGAACGGGTCCAATAAAAATTAACTGACGGGACCTTTAATGGAATGTAAACTTAACGAATAAACAAACTTTTCGTGCATTGTACTCAACGAGGTCACAGTTGAACGTCGCGTCAGGAAATGTCTTTATGGTAAATTAAATTTGACAACTTTTCAGGAAGTCTGCTATGGAATTTAAGAATTGTAACAGTGAGGTAGGTCAAAGTTTATGCGGAAAAAAGGTTAGGTTAGGTTTTATAAAACTTCTAAAACCTTTCTAATTGCTCTAGTCTGTTTTACATCGTAGTCTTAGTTGTCGCAGGTTCGAGGTTAGTTGTTCAGGTGGAATTTCATTTTCACCATCGCCGCGTCATCCATAGTGCGTGCGACTGCGACACGTGACTGATAAATGCTGACTACATACATACCGTTACGTAACATTAATAGTCAGTATAGTCACTAATTAACTACCCGGATAGATTAGAAGTAAATAATAATAATATTCCAAAATGTTAAGAGATTAGTTTAAGCCACACATCCCATTGAGTTAAGAGGGTATGAGTTCATGCGTGGTTACATACAGGGATTCAAGTAAGAATTTATAAATTAGAATAAAAATGTAACCAAAAAGAAAGTAGCATCGTAAGAAAATAAATGTAAAATGTAAATATAAATAAATTCAAAATAAATAAATAATAACATTATTTATAGAGTAGTTCTTGGTCCATCGGATCGAATATTGCAGGGGTCATTATTTTCTGTATTGTTCTTCGATGCTCGATCCTGAAGTCAGACAGGATTCGATGATAAGGACATTTATGGAGTGGTTGGTCCCCCATCCTGGTTCTTATTAGGCTTCATATCCAAGAACTGTGGACCTTCCGTGAACATCAAGGAGGCACCATAATATCTGGGAAGTCCGAACATCATAAGGTATGCACTGTCGTATTGCATCCGAAGCCTTTCCATGAATCTCTTTTTGTAATTTGCCTAGAGCTCACATGTATGTAATACAAGGTAGTACAAAAAGCTAAGAAGAGTGTCCTTTTCACCTGTGGACTGCAAATCCGAAATCATCTACTAAGCCAGTTACATTTTACGCTCAGTGCTCGTCTCTGCCCGTCGATGTCGTCATCATCCGCTAAATTGATAAAATTAGGTTAGGTCTGGATATTTAGAGCTAAAAGAAAAATTCGTACTTAATTAAAATTTAGGGTAGGAGAGTTTGATAGGTTAGGTTTGGACTTATTTATCGTTGAAGGCGAACGCTTCTGCGCGGTTTACATGGGTTTATATAACTTATTATGACTTCTGAACTCTACAATCCATAATAAAAAATACATTTTGTAATGATTTATATAATAACTAATTACTGTAATGAAAATAACCTATTTCCCTTTTCAAACCCGATCATTAAAACACTTAAAACAAGGCAACAACCCTTGAAACATTCGAAATCGAAAGGGACGTAAACTTTTTGGGCGAGATTATAAGAATACTTGACAAGTCTTGAACCAATAAAAATAAAGTAGATTTTGTAATCCACTGACTATTGTAACGACAGGTAATGAATGTACAATGTTTTATTTATTTAGTTACCTATGTTATTTTAGCGAGAACCATGAATCAGACTTCATTTAGCAGATTCTAAAGAAAAAAACGTCTACTGCTTTGAAATGTCAGGTATTTTATTTATTATTTAATCAGCTGTGCCTGAACTGCGATTAAATCATCGCCAGCATGCCCAAACAAATAAAAATAGCATTTTTGCATTGCTGTTACTTTTTTTCTATGTATTCATGTAAATTTTTAAAGAAAGCATCCGTTAATTTTTCAAGTTGTTTGTTTACCACTGTTAATGTTTTTTCCCACCCAAAATAAAGAAGTTTACTTACCTAAAGGCTCTAGTAAATTAACAGTTTTTTACAGCGAAAATTTTTATTTATATAATACATGTTACATATATTTGACATTTAATAGACTTTTAATAGAATAGACCATAGATAAGATTTATTAAATCACCATACTAGGCGAATGCCTGTTTCATGGTGATTAATTAAGGATAGTAATTTTGAGTGTAGTCTAGTCGTCTAGTGTAAACAATTGCAATAAAAAGTTGCTAGTTTGGACATGCGTGTGACAAAATTTAAACGTAGATGGGTGTGAACCCATCTGAACCTCTAATGAACAGAAAGCACAAAATTTCTTACAGCTAACCCAATTAACAAGAAGTGAAGTACCCATATAATATAATATTACAGTGCGTGTGGACACCGAAGGGACAGATTAAGATATATTTTTTAATTCATATAAATAATTCGATTAAGGTATTATGACTTTTGTTGAGTAGGAATTATACGATTATGTCGTCATTAGAGTCGAACCTCTCTACAACAAATTGGTAATGCGTAGGACACGTAGCTAGAATATATAGTATTGGAGCAACAATTTCTGAAGACTTCGCAGACAAAAGAATATGGCTATTTCCTCAAAAGAAGCGGAGGGTCACAATTACAGACCCTGGCCCAAAGTAAAGCCTCGATCTAAAAGAGAGGTAAAATAACCACTTCCGCGCGAACTAATTCTGTCGACATTTTCTAGAAAACTGAGATATTGGCAGCTAGCTCACCGCTAGTAGCTACTTGCCGGCTAGTAGCTTGTAAACATGAACATTTTTATTAGAAATTCGAGGAAGAAGCAAGCACCCGGCATTCTTGACTGAAAAAAAAAATTATAATCATATAGATTATAGATTAATAAAAGCTGATTCTCAATATTTATACAAGTTTTAATAAATCTTCAAAAACGATTAAAGCCGTAAGTCTTAAACGCCCTGTGACTGGTCGGAGGTCGGAGAGCTCTGACAGAACTTACACCGCTACCTGTACCTACCTCTTGGATCTGTCGGCCGCGTGGATTAAATTGCGGACAATTTTGTTGCGCTGCGAAATACAAATTATTTCAAAAGAACTCATGTTTTTTGGAAATCTTGTTAAATATTTAAAATGGAATCTTACTGACCGGCAAATCAAGGTATGTGAGTATGTCACGCGTACCCCGCCAGATTTCGATAGTTTGACGGGCTTTGAAAAATGCAAACTATGAAAATTGTTTTAACTCTGATACCGACATTTAAAAAAAAATAAAGTTAGGAAGTGAACGCTACAAATGATTATTTTTTTATATTGACTGGAATTCGTTATTTGGTAAATAGAGGTTACCGTAATCATTGTAAGTCATTCTTTATTCATTATTCGATGAAGATCTTTAGGTTTTGACCACATTTTTTGTTGTGTGGGACTTTGCCAGCTAATAAATTCCACATCAATTACATTTTTCACTTTACTGCACACCAGCTAAAAATACGCAACTTTTAAAACAGAGAACAGATTTAATGGCCTTTTATTTATATTGCAGAATGTTTCTCTCACCGTGTAAACAAAGTCAAATTTGCGGCATTAGGCAAACTAATTAGTAGTCATAAACCCATGATATAAAAAAGAAAAAAGCGCAAAAAACAACTAACATCAATCGTTTATCGTCTGTTAGCGAATCAAACAAAAAAGGTTCAATAAAAAAACTAGCTCGTTTGTTCAATCATGTTTTTGATCGATTGTGATTTTGATTGGTGCAAGAAATAAATAAACCTTTAGATGAGGCCATGCGGAATAATGCAAAATCATACAAATTCTTGTGATTTTGGTTTGAAAATTTGATCGCTTAGAAATATCACAGATGCTTCAATTAAATACTGCAAGTAGAACCCATCTTGGCCTTGGAAATAATCCAGTAATTTTTTAATAAGTCATTATGTAAGTCTGGAAGAAAATAAAGTATCAGGCCTATAAAATACTCTCAAGTGCCAAAATCTCCTACTAATGAATCCATTTTCGGATAATGTTTCATTATATAATGTGACAAATTAAGTTTTTTACTAAATAATCGGAAAACGTTTTAATATTTTTGCCTGAAATTCACAAAACAAAACAAAACCATGTTTTCGGCACGAATCAAAATGGGGGGCGTTCTACGTATTTGGATTTGAGAATTAAACCTTACTAGTGCAGGCGCTAGAGGTAGTTGAGTATGCAAAATGTGAGGACTGAATTCCACCAATGGATTTGAGTTGAAAAAGGTCAAAGATTAATAATGTGGATCTTGCCAATCAATTTTTTGGTCCAATTTTTTTACCCCCTCTACTCTTATTTGTAAAGGGGATGTATTGAGTAAATGATATTATATAATTTTATTGATTATTTCAGTTATAATTTACAGTTTATTCTAATGGTAAAAGTGAGGATGTATTCTTGAATAAAAAAGAAAACGAAAATAAAACTAAAAAAATCATATTTTTTATTTCGTTTTCTTTTTTATTCAAGAATACATCCTTATTTTATCATTAGAAAAAACTATAAATTTTAACTGAAATAATCTATAAAATGCGTACATACATTCCCTTTACAAATAAGAGTAGGGGGGTTAAACAAAATGGACCAAAAAATTGACCGGCAAGATCCACATTATTAGTCTTTGACCTTTTTTTAACTCAAATCCATTGGTGGAATTCGGTCCTCACATTTTGCATACTTAACTACCTCTAGCGCCCGGTCTATACGCTGTCCGCATAAAGACTAGGTAGATGTAGGTACATTTTGTATTAGTTACCCGGACCCGACACGGGGGTGTGTGGACTTCTCTGAAGTCACTTGGTTCCCTGCAATCAATTTAAAATTTCCTTGCCTTTATAATAAACAATGCGTAAAAAGAGAGTTAATGTTTTTACAGGCCTTTACGACATCAACCAATGAAAAACAACTCTAAAATACCTCCTCCAACCTTTCTAAAAACTTCTTCTCAAGTATTTTTTAAATCCCTCCCAAAAAGAGGCGTGGATTCTGATCTCGAATTTCTCTAGGACTAGTGGATCACCTTAAGGTAATTAATTCCTAGTCGTTTTTGTGTGGACATTCTATAATTTCCTATAACATCTGTTGTACGTCGGGTGAGGTCATGACTTGTGTAAAATTACAAGTTAGATCTCTGACAAGAACACATTATTGCTGACTTAGCATTATTACGGTGCAAAACATTACACCGATAAAAAATATCATTAGTCGTAACAACAGCATTCTAGACAAGTAGACAGTCGACTAATAAACAGTAGAAAGGCAGTACAAGAGAACTGACGCAATGACATTTTACAATTTGATAATTTATAAGTGCGATTGCTGTGAATAACGAATAGATTTTGATGAACAATTGTCGACCCATTATAATATATATATATATATATATTTTTTTTTTTTCATTTCTTTATTACATAAGATACATTATTTATACAGCAAAAATAACATATAAAATATAATATTTACATTTCAAAATAACCTTTTTTGATACAAATAAACTACATAATAAATTTTCACTGATTTTTTTTTTTTAATGATATTTCTCTTCTGTAGAAGCAGACGCTTGTGATTAGAAGAGGGACGAGTATCGGGATGAGAAAATATTTAAAATATATTAAAAAATATATATTTTGTATCTTTTAATTTAATAAATTATTTATTAATAATCAAGTGATAGAGCTAGAGAGCTAAGATTGAAAAATACGACATTACTGATGTTGTTGTAGCTGAAAATGAATATTATTTTTTTCCAAAATTTCAGTATAAAGATTTTTCAGTATGTGGATGCGGCGCATACCTTGACTGAGAGAATCCTGAAGATCTTCATACAAAAGTTGAAATTTTGAAAAAAAATAAAATTCATTTTCAGCTACAGCAATGTCAATAACGTCACATTTTTCAATCTTAGCGCTCTAGCCCACTGAAAACTCACGGACCGCTACTGTTCTCTATATATATTTACACATTTGTAATGCTAATATTCAAATCGCCAATCACCAAAGGGCCATTTACAGAGCAAGATTTTTTTGTCAATTATAGTATGCACTTACTTGTGTGATACCGAACTTGAGTCCCAACTGTCTGGAATCAGTGAGACTATGGCATCCAAGGGTTTTCAAAATTAATTAATTCAATATGACTCGATTTTAATTGAAATATCCAATGAAATAAAGCAGGGATCGATCACGAATGAGGTGGGCTGACCAATTAAAGAGAACTGCCGAATTTTCGATTAAAATGCTCCAAAAATGGTTGCTGATTAACAGTAGGTACTGTATTATTCATATTTTATTAAATTGCTACGACGTCTAATCAACCGCCCAATCAGTCAATGATTAGGTCAATCAACGGTTTGCAATACCTTTTTAGCGTATCCTTCCTTGCAGTGGGCAGTAGTATGTGCCTACCAATAAGAACTCCGTTGTGACTTCTCTTTCCGATAAACGCGTCGTTTACGAGAAAGAAGGATGTATAACAACGGAGCTATCAGCGGTACACCTTTATCGGCTGGCCGATCGTTGAATCGTGGTACCAATCAGCAAAGAAAAATGGCGAGGTGAATGAACCAGAATAACTAATGGAACCCATCTTTAAACGTTACCAATGCTTAATTGAGTTATATTCGACGATCATTGCTGTGACGTATAATCAACGACACGAATTAACCGTTGTGGACAGGTAGGAATTAGTCTTACAGGGTATTTGGATATCGATGATGCAAACTTTAGCTTGTTTTTTAAATGACTTCGAAAAGGAGGAGGTTATCAATTCGACGGTATTTTTTTTTTTTTTATGTTTGTTACCTCAGAACTTTCTATTGGGTGAACCGATATTGATGGTTCTTTTTTTATTAGAAAGCTGGTGCTTCCCGTGTGGTCCCATTTTAATTTGGTGCAGTTCTGACAATGGGATCCATGAGAAAACCATATTTGTCTTAAATTTGCAATAAGTATGTGCGCGACAAATGGACGAATAACTCAATATTACGCCAACAGATTTCGATGATTCTTTTTTTGAACTAAAACTTCTTTACGCACGCTCGTCACTAAAAATAAAAAAATAAACAAAAATATTAACAAAACAAAAAACGACTTAAAAAAATGCACCAAAAAGAAAAAAAATAATTTCGTACGATTGTTATTTTTGGAGTCAGTGTCAGCCAAGATCTCCACATCTCACCTATGTATGTAGTTACCTTGGCTGACACCGACTCCAAAAATAACAATCGTACGAAATTATTTTTTTACTTTTTAGTCCATTTTTTGAAGTCATTTTTTGTTTTGTTAAAATTTTTGTTTATATTCTATATTTTTTTATTGAGTTAGTTTATATTACATAAGAATATAAACTAATATGCATAATGTAACATTTCATTTGATAAATTAAAATATTTTTACAGTCAGCATAACATTTATTTTTAAATACATTCATTCTTTCATCATTCATAATGCTTTCAGGCATTTAATCATACATCTTTATTTCTCTATAACTCTATACATTAGGCAGTTCTGTGGTTTTGATTTTTCATATGTGGCAATCTAACTCTATTTATATTCCTTCTTTCGTAATTATGTACATACATATTAAAAACAATTTCACCCTTAAAGTATTTTGGCATTTGGTTTTTCATAACTAACTTTATGCACAAAAATTAACACATTTTAATGAGATTCTCTTTTTGATTGAAATCTAATTTCGCTGCTCTGTCATTTGATTAATCCTTGCGTATTTACCTTTCCCCAGTATACATTTCATAGCTCTGTTCTGTATAACTTCTAGCTTATTCAAATTTCCTTCATTGGCCAAATATAACATCGTAGAGCAGTAATCTAACATAATATGTGGAGGAACTATAGTTTTATATAGGTGTTTAAATATCTTACAAAAATACGTGCCAACATATAAATTTTTCTTCTTTTTCCTAATTTACTTGTTTAACATTTGTTCATATTGAACAATAATAATTGAAAGTGTTGTTCAAATAATGTGTCGTTTTTTTTACTGTGGTTATTTATATTGCTATTTCAAAGCCATGACAAAGGACACAGTACTCCCTAGAACTAAATGTATATAATATTATTCCGGTCGCAATTAAAACACAAAATAAACAACAAAAAGAGATTTCTTTGTTTATTACGGTGACTGGACAACTCAACAAAGTGGCACTACATCACTCATTTAAAAAGTCATTAAAAGTGAAAAAAAAAACTACGTTAAAAAGGATAAGGGCTATTTTTTTCGTCTCTTTTAATGACTTTTTAAAGGTGTTGTTTAATTTATCAGGTCACATCAGTAAAACACACTCCATTTCAACAAGTGTTTCGTAGGAATTCTTTTCTAATTCGCAAATGGAACGCCTCCTGAGTTTCTGTAGGAATTCTTTTCTAATTCGCAGGTGGAACGCCCCCCTGAGTTTCTGTAGGAATTCTTTTCTAATTCGCAAATGGAACGCCCCCTGAGTTTCTGTAGGAATTCTTTTCTAATTCGCAAGTGGAATGCCCCCCTGAGTTTCTGTAGGAATTCTTTTCTAATTCGCAAGTGGAATGCCCCCCTGAGTTTCTGTAGGAATTCTTTTCTAATTCGCAAGTAAAAACGCCCCCCTGAATTTCTGTAGGAATTCTTTTCTAATTCGCAAGTGGAACTCCCCCCTGAGTTTCTGTAGGAATTCTTTTCTAATTCGCAAGTGGAACGCCCCCCTGAGTTTCTGTAGGAATTATTTTCTAATTCGCGAGTGGAACGCCCCCTGAGTTTGTTTTACTGATGTGACATGAAACATTATACAGGTGTGTGGAAGTGCCATTTCGTTGAGTTGTCATGGAACCGTTTATTTCTATAGAAACAGATCAAATCACCGTGGAAGAATAATGTAAAATCATAATATTGTAATAGGTAGACCTCAGAATACCTAGTGAGGTCTATATAAAAAAAAACTATTTTTTAAAGTATTAAAAATAATGACTAATTACGTTACAACCTAAAAATAGCCTGCGTTAGCTTAGGGGGCATCCATTAATTAAGTGAGCACAAACGGGGGGAGGGGGGGGGGGGTCCGGCAAAATCTCACGTTACTTGAAAAAAATATACGAATTGGCCCAAATTTATCTTACCAAGGGGGAGGGGGGGGGGGTCTAGATTGTATGAAAAACTCTCACGTAATTAATGGATGCCCCCTATAGTATTTGGCAGACAGGGAGTAATGCCAACCAACATCTCTGCCACAGGTCACTCTAAGGGGTTCGCTACGTTTGGTGACTTAGCAAGGGTTCCCGGGTTCCGGGGGTGGAGTTTGTTTAGGTCTTGTCAGCGAATGCGTTTGCCCACCTACTGCGTGGCGGGCTGGATCGGGAGAGATTGTTTGAGGGAGACCTAACCACGACCTCTCCAGCCGGACTCTCTCGACCCATCGCTTTGCAACTCAGTGAGAGGGATGGATTCATACCTCCGTCACTCCTGGATAGATTGCTCCCCAGATTCCTAACCACCTCTCATACCTTTTTCCTTCCTCACAGCTTCCTCAAAGATGACATAGGCCCGGAGAAAAAAAATTCCCCAGCGCCTGCAGTGTGGAGCTAAAATTAAAAAAAAAATAAAAAAAAGCCAATTTCATAACGCCTGAGTTCACCATTCGAGAGATTCAGAACTAAGCCACACCTTTAGCCTAACAGTGATATGCTATGTTATTATTTTCAAGAATAATTCTCGTCTTCTATCTTTATGCTTCATATTATATAGTGCTAGTTAGGTATATATTGTCTCTTTAATTTTAATACTCGTAACATCCATCCATGGCATTCGTATCCATATAAGCACCATGTTATCCGGCAGATAAGGATATCAGCATGTTATTATAGTGCAGATTGCGCCACTTGGGTACCGGCTCTATCAGTAACCCTTTCTGGACATTATAATACCGGCCCTTACAAAGGCAATATCATTTTAATGCACCGCATAGATATCTTGGAAGTGATATAAATGTAATTTTGAATTAATTATATTTTTCGAGGAACGCTAAGGATACGGTCCATAAATTGACTCATTCCGGTATATCGATCGTCCATTTGATTGTCAGACATCTCCAAAAGTTTTGAGATAATGAGCAAAGAAATATTATATGATATTAAATATTTGATGTGTCTGCTATAAAATAACACCGGGAGGCATAAGGGTCCAGTACGTTAGGGGGCATCCATTAATTAGGTGAGCAGTTTTTCTTCCAATATAGACCCCCCTCCCTCGGTGAAATACATTTGGGCCAATTCGTATATTATTTTCAATATATATAAATGTATATATATATTTTTATTTATTTATTTAATATTTGTATATTTTTACAATAATTATACATTTTTTTTACATATTACAACAGATATGTAATATTAATGTAATAAAAGTCTTTCCTCACCATAAAGAGACAAAGCTCTTGTGTTTGGTGAGTGAATTCATACTCAATTATGTTATCAATGTTATCACTTGAGTAGGTGAATAATATCTAATATTGCAACTATTAACAATAGATATAATAAGAGAAACTTGAGATGTGTCGATTAACAGATTTAAATGAAGTGAAATCGTAATGTAACTCTTACAGTTGTTTCAGGTAATTTTTTAATTTAGTTTGGAATTTACTTGTTTCAGGTAATTTTTTAATTTAGTTTGGAATTTACTTTTATAGTTTGGAATTTACTTTTTTCAATAATTTTTACTTTTAATGGGAGTTTGTTGAAATAATTTATACCATGATACAGATAGGAATTTCGGATGTGCTTGGTATTAAATTTTGGGATTTTAGTATTGTGTTGATATCTTGCTGAGATATTGAAATGTAATTTTTTTAGCTGTATTTCTTTGAAAGTTTGTAGTATTGAATATTTTTTTATATAAATTGTCTATTGTAGTTACTTTGAATATTGAAAAGATAATTCGTTTATTCAGTTTGCTGGACACCCCCCCCCCCCCCCCCCCCCCCGTTTGTGCTCACGCAATTAATGGATGCCCCCTTAGTATGACATTTTGAACCTAGTTGTTCATTCTACTAGTGACCACAAAACAAAAACATTTTGTTCAATTCACTACAAGTTTGTCTGCATTACAATTTGGTGGTGTTTATGAGTAATCCGAGCATTGTACCAGATAGAGGATAGAGGGTACACTTGCACATATAACGGTATATTAACTAAAAAAAATGATTTTTTGGAGATGTCTGACTAATCAAGACTATCGATATGTAAACTGAAGTGTAATGGCTAGACATCGGATTATATGCACTAACAAAGTGCCAAAATATGCATGCAAATATGCACTAAAAAAGGCCGAAATATGCACTAAAAACTCTTGATGTGCCTAAAATATGCACAATACAAATTCAAAAAACCATTTTTATTTTTATATTTTTTAATTAAAGACGGTACGAAAACAGTGAAATATTCTTAAAATCATGCATAGTTTTTATGACAATATACAATTCCAAATTTTCGAGCAAAAATTTTTGATGTCTGTCACCTAAAACGCCGAAAACAAACGACTTCTCTCGTCAACTGACGTCATCCGACAAAATTTAAAAAATTTGGCGCCATTTACCTGTTTAGGCAGGGTATGTATTACCTGTGCGGTTGATGTAGGCATTAATGTTCTTCATGTCTTCAAGACTCGGGTATTTAAACAAAATAGCGTCTAACTTGTCACCACTTCCCAATTCAATATCAGAGAAGTGGTGACAATAGATGAAGGTTTTTGTTTCCAATTTTTCTATGGCATCTGATAACTTGTGGAAATGTGTTTCAGATGAGGGCGATATTCTGTTTAATGGATGCATCTTCAAATGCTAAATATGCACGATTGGGGAAAAAAGGCTAAAATATGCATTAACGCCGTAATTAGAGAGTTATATGCATTTGCATATTCAAATGCATATAATCCGATGTCTAGTGATGGCTTATGACTGTTCCTTATTTATATCGAAAAATAACTTGTAATTTCGATTTTAGAATCAAAGAACTTTTAAGGTTTCTTAATAATTTTTTCCGATTTCGCTAATAATGTCATTACAAATAGAAAAAAAATTATCACATTTATGAAAAAAAACAGTAATAAATTTTACTCATATTTATAATAAAGGAAAACGCTTAGATAACTTAGAAACCTTAGAAATAAATAAATTCTTTAGTAATTAGTTCATTATTCTTTTTTTTTAAATCTTACAGTCCCATCGTAGAGATGTTCCCTTTCACCGTCCGTTCTATCTCTTCCCCTACTCTTTGCTAATCCCTACTCATGTCGCCACTCCCACCTGAACGCTTCTAATGTATTATGTTTGGTAAAGTTAAGGTAGTATATTTTGCCCTGTTGTCTGTGATGATGTGTGTGATCTTAAATATTTCTGCGTAAATTGCATTTTGAAAAATTATTCACGTACAATGAACTTTTAATTTTCGAAATGGCAGATAATCTGAAACGATCAAATCTGCCGTTGTATATTAGGTTGGCCATTATTCCTGTGCAATGAATGACGAAAGTTTTTTTAACAAAAGTTTAATATTAATAGTTCTTAATTAAAAAGTCGCAATGTGGTATACCGTACGTTCCCCAATAATGTCTACACGTGGTTTCTAATTGATGAACAAGTGGATTGTGCTTTAAAAATACATAAATATATACCAATATTTAATTCTAGTTTTTGCAGTAAACCTTTTATTTTATTAGACTATGATGATGATGCCTCTGTAATCTATTATAATCCTAAGTATAGTATAAATTAAACAAAAAGCTATTTCAATGGCGATATAAACTTGAATAAACACTATTTCGAAACTTTGGTTAACCTCACTCTTCAACATTTTATCATTTAATAATCGTCTGAAAATTGTTGCAACCAAAGATATTAGAAGTTGCAACTGTTGCAAGCCGCCAATCTGAAAAAAGCAGCAAATCTTATTTCTCATTTTATTCTATTAAAAGTACTAAGTATTAATAGATAATTTTGATATGAAATGAAATGAAATTATTAATTAATATGATATGAAATTATTAATAATTATTATGATATGAAATTATTATTTAATACTATTAAAAGTACTAAGTATTAATAGATAATTTTGATATGAAATGATATGAAATTTGAATCTTAAAAATGAACAAACCAAGTTTTCCTTTTTCCTAATTACTTTTGCATTTAATTTCTCAAATCAATTTTTAATAACTCCTTGATACTCCAACCACCATATTTATCAACACCTTTTTAACAAATAAATGTCTTTAAATCCTTAAAAAAGAATCTTTTATACCAAATCACACAGCTGTCATATACGAGTAATACAAATGATATCCAACCTTACCACCGCCATCTGCTTAGAACTTTCTAGACACCTGCCATAAAGTAGGTACCCAGTGGCGTGCACAGAGTTTTTGATCGGGGTAGGCAGTAGGAAAACCGCCGAGTTGATTCAAATAAATAAAAAATAAACTTACCACAGATAATTCCCTTCATACAAGTTTTCGCTAAGTGTGCTTGCTGCTAGCTGCAAATGATGTAGGTTTCGATTATCTAAGATCTAAGCCATATCAAATATCCAAATAATAATAATAAGTAATCGCTTCATTTATGCATATTATCACAAGCCAATTACTGGACATACGAGGTGGCTTTGATAAAGGCCGTTGGCGTTGTCTCACACTTCATACATCAGATAACAACAGATGTCACTGTCGTCACTGATTGCCATTTGCTCATTTTGTTCCAGAAAGCACTGCCTAATACTAACAAAAAAACCTCATAGAAGCAAATTCAAAGCGACAGTTCTGCTCTATGCTAAGTGCATTTCGTTAACACTGATTATATCTTGTATGAAGTTAGCTCTAAGCTAAGCAGAAATAATTCCTGCTTAGTGAGGCAGTCGGAGGGCGCGTGTAGTTTCCACGGTTGTAGTATGCCGTTTGATGTGGCGCTCGCGCAGTTTCAGTTGCTCAGCTTTGTCACGCTTATTTTTGAAAGTGTCTATTTATTTTTAGCAATTATTTAATAAATTATAATATTATTTACACGCTTATGTTTTACAAATACCGTAGGGTAGGCAGTGCTTATGTGCCTTTATGGAGTGCACGCCCCTGTAGGTACCACAATAATAATTCTGTATTGGAAATGTGTTTTTCTTTTGATCTAAATCTTTAAAACAATTGAAATATATAAATCTGAATAATGATTTTTTAAGTATACTAACGGTGTTCATTCTAAATGAAAATTTCTGATAGAATTTTTAATTATTTTTTCGATAAGCATTGATCCTGAGGCAAGTATTTTATAAACACAACAATAAACAATAAACAGTGTGTACCACGATATTTGCTCTACCGATAAAATCATAAAATCTATATTTAAAACCATCATATTGAATATTAAATGTATTGGAGGTGATTCCTTGGGTCACATTTAATGTACAAACTTCAAACTTTCTGATAATTCATTAATTCTACAGTGATTTCAAAGGTCTTAATTTTCGATGAACTGACAGTTGTTGTGATTTCCAGTGTTTATTTGTGTTAAGAACTGTGACTGCTTATTAAATAACTTATCCACTGCCTATTACAAATAACATAAAATAACAGTGAAACATCATCAACATTCTCAAACATCATCAACATAACATACATCATCAACATGAATAATATCTGTCAACAATGTTCCGAACCTACACTATCTGCCGAGTCTATTTTTGTGTGCATAACCTGCAAGGAGACATTTCATCTGCAATGTGGAGGTGTAGCGGAAAGTACCTACCGTCGCCTCTCTAAGGAGCGGCGGGCCCTCATAAAATGTAAACAATGCATTTGTGTCACACCGACTGTCAAACCCAGCGGCAGTTCACTTATTGATAGTGAACTACTCTCTAAACTCCTCGAACAAAACACCCAAATTCTTGCCACTCTAGCGGGGATGAGCAAGCAATATGAGGAGATTCTCCTTCGCGTCCACGAGCTTGAGGACACTAATAACAAACTGGAGAAAAAAAACACCGGCCTCGAAGCAAGAATTGAGGCGTTAGAAAACCACATGGAGCAAATCGATAGACAAAATAGGTCCAAAAACGTGGAAATCAGGGGGGTCCCCGAAAATAACGGGGAAAACTTGAAAAACCTTATATTTAACATCCAAAAAACTACTAATTCAAACGTGGAAATGAACAAGATTGACGCAGCTTACCGCATCTCCCAAAAAATACCTAAAAATCAATGCAGACCCATAATCATATCATTTAAAACCAGTATTGACCGTGATGTTTTCCTGACAGACATAAAAAAGTTCAACAAAGAAGCTAACAATAGAGAGGAAAAACTAAACACCACCCTCGTCGGAATTGCAGGACCTCGCTCCCACATATACGTCTCAGAACACCTGACTTTTCGTGCGAAACACTTGTGGTTCCTTGCACGTAAGGCTACACGGGAAAACTTATATAAATTCGCCTGGACCCGTGGAGGGCAAGTGTACGTCCGTAAAGAAATTGGGACACCAGTCATTATTATCAATGACAAAAACAAACACCTCTTATCTCCCGCACTCAATAACTTGTAAAAAAACTGTAACTATTGTACCTATGTTTACATATTTTTTATTTTACCCAAAACTCATTAATATCACTATTTTAACTATTAATATCAACCTATTATATGAACCACAAGGGCACAGGTATACAGGTACACAGGTGACAGGGCTATTTAAATGGTATTTTTCTAGTTTTCTTTTAATTCTTTACCCAAACACTGCATTCAGTTTTAGTATTAGCAAATATAAATCTTGTACTATGTATCAATTCATAGTTACACTATATTATGCCTGTTATAATCATGTAAAATACTTGCAACAACTAAATCCTTATAGCACTTGTGTACTTTACATGCTTATGTTTTATATTCTCTATATTCTTATGTTTTATACTCCTTATATACTTATGCTTTATATGCTCGTGATACATTCTCACAACAACTATATGCATACTTTGTATACTAAAGCCTATGTTATAAATGTTAAATATCCGCAACAACCAAATCCATATATCATTGGTATACTTTATATGCTTATGCTTATGTTTTATTTTCTTTATATGCTTGTGTTTTATAATCTTTTTAAGTTCATGTTTTATTTTCTTTGTATGCTTGTATTTCATATTCTTATGTTGTATATTATTTATATGCTTATGTCATACATTCGCAGTAACTATAAGTACACTTTATACACCTATGCTTATATTATAAATACTTTATATGCTTATGTTAAATACTCACAACAACTAAATTCTTATATCACTTACATACTTTTTATGCTTATGCTGATGTTTCATACTGTTTATAAGCCTATGTTTTATTTACTTTATATTCTTTACATGCCTATATTCTATATTCTATATATGCTTGTGCTATATATTATATATACGCTTATGTTATATTTCCGCAACAACTATATGTGTACCTTATATACCTATGTTTATGTTATACATACTATATATGCCTATATTATAAATTCACAACAACAAAATCCTTATATCACAAAGCTAACACTATGTACTTTATATGCTTATGTTATATACTATTTATGTGCTATTCTATATTTTCTTTATGTGCTTATGTTTTATAAAATTTTATATGGTAATTTCAACCTATTATTTAAACATGCAAACCCCTCAGTCTTATTCTAACCAATGTGACTAATCCGTTTATACATTTTATACAAGTAACTCTGTTTTCATTACAAACAATATCGATGGTAGAAATACCTGAACAAAATATTAAAATAGCACCCTATATTAAATGTACCACACCAACTTTAAAAAATGGAAGATAGCATAACAAATATTTTGGACAACATGTCGCAGATTCCATGTATCGAAACAAATAGCTCTATAGAAGTTCGAAAAACCTTAAATCAATCTAACCTAAAAATATTTTCCATGAATATCAGAAGTATTAATAAAAATTTTACTGAACTAATGATACTACTTACAGAACTTGACTCAGACTTTGACTTGATTATTTTGACCGAATGCTGGATCAAAGATAATTATATTCCAAAAAACATAAAAAACTATAATCAATACAGCACCCAGAATAATCAATCACAAAACGATGGCGTCATTATTTACATAAAAAATCATATACAACACTCTGTACAGGAAATCACAATCACTAACTCAAATCTTCTCAAACTCGAAATAGAAAACAGCGTTACTATACTATCTATATACCGATCACCGAGCACATCCAACATAACACCATTTTTAAACGCACTTAATCAATTCTTGGTACTTATTAAAGATCATGAAAATGTCCTTATTATTGGTGACCTTAATATCAATATTATAAATACAATGCATCCCCAAGCAAACGAATACATAAATCTTCTAACTCTGCAAGGATTTTCCGCAGCTATTACAGCCCCCACTCGTGTTACAGAGTTGTCCGCCAGTTGCATAGACCACGTTTTTGCCAAATGCAAACTAAATATCAAATCTTTAATATATCAATGTACTGTTACAGATCACTACGCCACTATCACATCCATTTCACATAAAATACCAAAATCACCAGCATCTACTATACAACTAAACAAAATTTCATATGACACTCTCTTTAAACTGGTTTCCGAGGAAAACTGGTCAAATTTCTATCAACTTAGTGACCCGAACCTAGCATGTGAATCTCTCATCGACATCCTTCATAAACATCTAGTAAATGCTACATCAAACACAAACAACCACCAAAGTAGACATAAAATTAAAATTAAACTAAAACCTTGGATAACAAATGGCATTTTACACTGTATACGTAAGCGGGATAAACTCCATAAATATTGTAAAAATAATCCCACCGACTACGAATCTCTCTTATACTATAAACGATACAGAAATACTTGTAAAAAAATAGCCTGTACGGCCAGAGAAGAGTATTATAGGAAACAGATAGACGAAGCTGCTAATGATACTAAACAAATCTGGAATATTATCAAAGAAATATGCTACACAGAAAAAGTTACCACACCCATAAATAAAATCACAATCGCAGATAAAACATTAAGTGCAACTGAAAACTCAGAAACGATCACAAAGCATTTCAACCAATTTTTCTCCACAATCGGATCAGACCTAGCAAATAATATCCTTAATAGAAATAGAACATCTGAAGATAACCTTGCAAATAAAATCTCTCTCGATAATCTGAGTTATAACCTTTTTAATCTCACTCCAACATCAGAACAAGAAATCAATGAAATCATATCTTCACTCAAAAATACACACTCCACGGGAATTGACAATATATCCACTAAACTAATTAAACACCTCAAACCAATCATCACTAAACCCCTTCAACATATCACAAATCTAAGTTTTCGAACTGGCCTTTTCCCAAGCACCCTAAAACATTCAACCATTATTCCTGTCTTTAAATCAGGGGACAGATCATCTGTGAATAACTATAGACCAATATCCTTACTAAGTCCGATTTCAAAAATAATTGAAAAAACAGTTAAACGAAGACTCTACAAGTTTCTCGAAGATAATAAAATCCTGTCAAATAATCAATACGGCTTCCGCAAAGGTCGTAGTGCCTCAGATGCAATTGCAAATTTCACTAAACTAATTTCTGACAAACTCGATAAAAGTCGCAAACCCCTCGCTGTATTCTTGGATCTAGCTAAAGCCTTTGATACTGTATCTCACCGCATACTGCTGAAAAAACTCCTGCAGATAGGAATAAAAGGTACTCCCCTTAAATGGTTTGAGAGCTATCTAACAAACAGGTCCCAGTCAACTATTATCAACTCGGCTAAAGAGTATAGAAGTACAAGTTTACCAATCACATATGGCGTACCCCAAGGCAGTGTTCTAGGCCCACTTCTCTTTCTAATATACATTAACACGTTATGCAATCTGAATACTGGTGGCACTATTATATCTTTTGCTGATGACACGGTTATCGTATTTGATGACGAAGATTTGAATTCAACCTTTGAAAAAGCAAATTATGGCATGAACATAGTAAAAAACTGGTTGGATTCTAACCTTCTAACTCTAAATATAGATAAAACAAAATACCTACTTTTTTCCATACGTAAACCAAATATCCTCCACAACTGCCAAAAACTTACCATACATACATGTTCACAGAACCTTAACACGCCTACATCACCTCACAAAAACTGCTCATGCGATAACCTAAAAATATCAAATGAAATTAAGTACTTGGGAGTTATCATAGATGATCAACTACGATGGGAGGCACACATAAATTCTACAACAAAAAGGCTTCGCAAATTATGTTACATTTTCTACTCTCTTAGATCTATCCTTAGCCTACAAACACTAAGATGTATTTACTTTGCACTTTTTCAATCAATTGCTACATATGGTATTGTAGGATGGGGAGGCTGTGCAACATCAATTCTTCATCCCTTGGTCTTAATACAAAAACTATTGCTAAGGATAATATTCAAATGTAACCCATCACACCCATCAGAACCACTTTTTAAAAAATTCGCAGTATTAGACATTCGACAATTATACATAAAGACGATTCTCATATACTTATGGAAAAATGATTTGATGAAAAAAACACAACAAAAAATTCACACCCGGTACTCATCCCAACTAAAATGCATAATTCCTCCAACAAAAACAGCCTTCGCACAGCACCAGTTCTCTTACATTGCACCCAAAATGTTCAATTTGCTAAGTATTGATACCAGGAAATCGAAAACTGACAATCAATATATCACAAGTGTTCAGAACTGGTTAATTATAAAGGGAAGGAACTATTTTAAAGAATGCCTGACACCACTAAATTGAGTCAACTTGATCTTAATTAACCTAACTTGACTTAACTTAACTTAATTGACTTAACTTAACCTGACTTAACTTAACACTTTCTGCAAAAACAGGAATACATTTCTAAAAAAAAAAAAACATGTCTAATTTTATTATAAAGGTCAACATCTGCCTAAACCGTTTCTGTTACTGTTATTTGTATAATATAGTATGTCATATTACTTAATTTATTTGGAGGAAAACATCATTTTATTTTTAAACCTAACATTTATTTGTACAAAAATTGGTGTAAAATAATGTACCTACCAATATAACCATGCACATTTAGATTTTCAACAAAATTAAATTCCTTTCTCATATGCATACCATATAGTACCTACTCTTATTTTATATATTTATAATTACATACCTTTGTTTGATTTATTATTATTTATTTATTATTATTTATTTATTAATTTATTTATTTATTTATTATTATTACAACTCTTTTATATTACTCTATAGCAATTTAGATTCTTTTATATTTTTTTGTATTCTTGAATATCATATAATTTTATGTATATAATTTCTTAATTCTTTCACATTCTTCATATTTCATTTGTTAATGTACCTACTGTATATAAAATCGATCACCACAACACGGGCATGTGCCTAGCATGGTGGTCGAAAAATCCCCAATGTATGTAATGAAAAATCTAATGAATAAAGAAAACTTAAAAAAAAAAAAAATATACTTTCAGCTTCATAAATCCTACAATTACAACATCCAATGATTTTTTCACAGGGCTGCTCTAATATTATAATCTTTGCATGAATAACCTGACACTCTGTTTATCACTGGAATAAATTTTTGTTCAAGCTCAACAAAGAAAAAAAGCATGTTTGAGACATATTTGGTTTTTTCATCTGCAAATTTGGACGAGGGTATTCGCTTATGAGATTTGAAATATGCACGGTTGTAGATGGTACGAGAATAATTTAGATTGCTAAAGTATGGGTGGTTTTAACGTGTTTATTTTATGTGACATCGGTCATAAGTATGCCAGAGTCAGTGGATCTATGTCACTCGCAGTGGTGAATTTGTTCTGCGGCGGAGACCTATCGGATAAAGATATTGGATACGGAATGTATTGATGAAAATTTTCACAAAAATCTTTACCTACTTGAGTCAATAGGATTATGGCACTACGATTATCTAGAAATGCCGGATTAATAGGATATTTTTATTATTTCGTTCGTATATCCGTCCGTTCATTCGTCCGTCCGTCCGCCATGTAATGCTTCAGTGGTGTTATGATTACTCAGTCCGAAGGATTTACTTGTATAAATATATTATTAATAATAGTAATCCTTCATAAAAAAAAATAAAAAAATAACTTAAGTATATCATTGATGTCGCTATTCCAAATTCTTGTAATATTCAGAAAACTGTTTCTGAAAAAATAAGAAAATATACAGATTTAGGAAATGAGATTAAAAGAATTTGGCATTCTCACTATAAAAATATTACCAATTGTTATTTCGGCTACTGGCATTATACCTAGCTCTCTCATTCAAAATTTAGGCATATTAGATTTGTCAAAAAATTTGTATTTAAAAATGCAAAAGTCGGTCATTTTAAATACATGTAGGATTACGAAAGATTTTTTAAATATTTATATTGAGGGATCAGTAGGATTTATCGGACCAGTTAGGAATTCATCAGAGCCGAACCCTCTGATATGAAAATATCTGGAGTCGGTGAAATATTTTCGCATTATGTTTCTGGTGGATTGACGTATTGTTCTTGTATTGTTTTGTATTTATTATACTTATATAGTGCACTTACATTGCGTGAATTTACTAGATAATCATTTGTGGAAAAGTGTGTGGAAGGGTTTAGTCTTTCATTTGGGAAAGATTTAACCCGAACATAAAATCTGGAGCACCGTCAAAATATAAACAGGCTGAAACACAATCATAATACTCGTTTTAACTTTAATGAAGGGCTAATTGTACCTAAGCATACAAATAAATATGGACAAAGAAAGTTAAATTACATGATTCCCAGTTGTTTAAATATGTTACCTGCTGAAATTAAAAACTGTGCCCAAAACAAACAATTGATGAATTTACTGAAGACTTGGCTTACGGAAAGAATTAATTTGTATTAACTTTCAATGACATATTATTCTAAAGACTTTAAAAATGTTATTTATGTTTTCAAAAATTTATTTTTATCTATATTTCTGTAAAAAATTAAATTTTATTTTATATAATTGTAAAAATGTAACTATTAAATCACTATAATAAGATCTTTAACGTAAAGAACCCGTTAGACAAACTGCTAAAAAGTAGTTTACCGGGACTTTTTGACTTGTATTTGTAAAGTGTATAAAATAAATAAATATAAAAAAAATATATATATAATTAATAATAATAATTTCTTTATTCCGAAATGTGAGTAGGTTAGAGCAATCTCACAAATCCCGTACAGAATAAGTAGATAAGTACTAGTTTTAAATTAATAAGTAGAATAAAAAAAAAAAAAAAATGTTTATAGTACACATGTTATAATTTATGCAATTGCACACATCATTAATGGCCGTAAAACGGCTTCATATTATCAGCAAAGAATAAAACTTCAACACTATAGAAAATACTGGTAATGTCTTTGATGAATAGGATAGATAATAATGGTCCCAGGTTCGGACCTTGTAGGACACCGCCGGTAGCAATAAATTCATAAGATAGACAGTAATCTATCAGATGAGTAGCTGATCAACCTTGCTAAAAAATCCTACTTATCCCTATAAATTTTCAAGCTTATTGTTTAGTATTTTGTGGCAGACCTTATCGAAAGCCTAGGATAATGTCAATGCTGTGTTTAATAGTTTTCATATACTCTAAGGTTTGTGAGAGTAGATCTAGATGAGACAAACCCATGTTGGCAATTGGTTATAACATGTTTAATATTAAAGGATATTTTGGTAAGAATATTTTTTTTCAAAGAGCTTAGGAATACTAGGTAGAATATAAATAGGTCAGTAATTCTATACATCATTTTTTTAACCCTTCTCGAACGCGGGAGTAAGATAGCCAGATTTACAGCTATTTGAGAATGGACTTGTTTTAAGGAATTTGTTAAACTTGTTAAAGACTATTTACACAATTTTTCAGATAGGTATATGAGTGGGAAATTGCCAGAACCAAAACTTGTTTTTGGATGGACTGGAAGAGTTTATAGAGTATGTTGTATGAAAAATCACACAAAACTCTTGTTTGGGGTAAGTACGTTACTCCCCCCCGCTGCAGTAAGGTTAAAATATTAGAAAAAAATTACACTGAATTGAGATATATCATAAATATTGCGAAAAATTACTGTACCTACTGATATAAGATTTTTATTGGTAACATACCTGTAACGAGACGCGGATTCATAATTAATGAAATTATATGCAAATTTTAAATGTAGTTTTCTAATTGTTTGATGTCGTTTTGTCGCCAGGTGCGCTGCTAGTAGTCTGGCTTTTTATACAGGCGGTATCGCTATACCAGGTAAATAATAAAGCCAGCGTGGAAGTAAACTAAATGCGACAGTTAATGGCTACACGTTTGACCACAGTGCCGGGATTAAAATAATAAACTGCACCGTGTGTGGTCACCCAAGCATAAGTCCCAAGAAATTTGAGGACCCATGCTTCCAAAACCATTGACAACAAAGCTTAGCAAAGATTTGAGTCACCGCTCGTTAAAAATAATCTTAAAACCCACATAAAAGAAATGGTGTTCGGATTATTCCGACCACGACCTTTCCGGCAAAGAATATTGAGCACTGACTATTCCGCACGCGATGATTCCGTAGAGAGATTTTTTAAAAACATTAACTTCCCACAGGAGGCCGTGAGGAAAATAACTTTGTCATTTTTGGGGGTGCTGTCTGGAGGAGCTTTTTAAGGAAAGGAAGGATTGAAACTGAGTCTTGAAGAGATCCGTGTTGTGGAGGGAGGAAACACAGAGATCATTCCATAAATAATAATAATAGTATTTTTTCCAGAAGTAGGGAGGTAAGTGCAATCCCATACATCCCATAGAGAGTATAAGTACATGTAGTAAGAAGACAGGTATTTAAAAATAAGAGTAAAGATAGAACAAAGTCAAAACTAAAAAATAAAAATGAAAACGGAAACAAAGACACAGTAGTGAGTAGTATCATAAGTATATTTTATAAAACGTCATACTTTATTATTTAGCCTTGGGACAATAAAATTATACCGGAAAAATTATCATAAAACTATTTAACTGAAAATCTGTATGATGCAAAATCAACAAAATTATAAACGGAGGGCGCTGGAGTCATGAAATTTTAACGTTTTTTTTGTTTCTGAAATTCTGTTTTAAATACGCTCATACCGGCAATACCACCATAAGTAACAGAATCTTTGAAAAATTGAGACAAACGAAAAAAAAATAATTCTTTAAAAAAAAATCATATAGTTTCTTGGAAAGCATTGGGTAAATTAATATAATAAAATAAAATAATATTTTAACACCATTATACTCACCAAGGAAAATTCTTTTTCAATAACCTACCAATAATGTCGACCTCCGTAGTCCAGAGGCTAAGACTCTTGACTCACAATCCGGAGGTCGCGGGTTCGAACCCGGCGTGCGCAAATAAATTTTATTTGATTAATTTGTGTTATTTCACAATTAATTCATTTAAAATAATATATAGTATATTTGCGGCACGTTCCAGAGTGAAAGATACTATCAGTATCGCCCTGGTGTAAGACCACCATTCAGAATTGAAACGTTGCTTGAAAATGGCTTTAGCCGTGTTTGGTGACCAGATCTGAATAGCCAGGTACTTACCAACCTTCCTCTTCCCCACCTCCTTCCCCTCCCCACTACCTTCAGCCTCACAACATACCCCAATTGGGGATGGCATAGTCTCACTGGCTCCAGACGGGAGCAGTTGAGATTCTTGTGCGGTATTCACTGTAAAAAAAAAAAAAAAATAGAAATCAGAAGCATAAGAAGCAAAGTTCAATTGTTGAACTCCATCAAAAAGTATTTTAGAGAATGTCACACTTATTTTTCTTCTTACTGAATACATCTATGTTTGTATCTTTTAGTTTACGGGTCTGATTGCCATGTGTCTGTATTAAGTTATTAAGTGCACCTATATATTGAAATACACGACTATAGTAAATAGTAATTGTACATATATGAAATGTATTAACTGCATTGTATTAACTGTACACGTGACTGTATTTGTACATATATATGAAAAAATGTAAACTCTTTTTCCATCCACAAGCTAATGCTTTTAATGGAAGACCAGTAATATTATAATGTGTAGCAATTTTAAGATAAACAAATAAAAAAAATAAAATATATATATATATATATATATATATATATATATTTAAAAAAATCTTCTCTCCGAAGTATTGATTTATGTATCTATGCTAGGAGTTTTCTATGTGAGGAATAAACGTTTGCGGAATAAGCTGTGCAGAATATTCATGGTCGGAATAATCATCGAACTAAAAGAAACAATGTTCATAATATTTTACTCCAAAATGATTCCTGTGATTTATTGCTAAATGAATTGGTGAATTATGTTCACAGATAAGTCTGATTTTCAAAGATTTTAATTCGGGTCTTACCGTGTAAAATTATTGGACCTCCGCTTAATTTATAGCCACCAAATATCATTCACTAAATGAGCCATGAAAAGGGTCATGCAGTATTGCCATATTTTAAAAATTCGTCGAAGATTAGGTGGACACCTACCTTTTTACCTTGCCATTAAGGACTAATAAAATATATTGTCTAATTTAAATTTTTTTTCCTGGCACCCTTAGAATTTTCTCACTAAATTGGAAATCTGTATGAAGCAAAATCAGCAAAAACTTTTGAATGGTATGCGCTGGAGTCAAGATACTATGATAATTTTCCGCTCACAGTGGGAGGACCATTACGAGATATTGATATTTCCCATAAAGCATTACATTAAAATCCAAAATAATTGAAAATTTATGGACGTATCCAAAAACTAAAAACTGTTTTAGAAAGGTGATAAAATACGCTTTCGAATTTCATAAATCGACATAACCATATAGGTAATTTTTGAAATATAAAAATTTTGCACGCAAACACAAAAAGTTTTTAATATGGCTCACCTTACGTTTCTTCTGACTAAAATTACTGATAAGGAAAAAAAATAAAAACACGTACATATTTTTTTTAGACCACTGTATTACAAATATTATTATTCACGTCACTTTTTTTGTCGTTCCATGTAAAAATCATTTATAAAAAAATCCCAAAGTTTCATAAATTTACTTCAAAATGCGATTCGAAACTTTGGTTTCATAAAGGTGTACGTACATTTTACTTCTTTTGTGGTTAGTTTTTGTATTTGAATGTAAAGCGTGGTCTTTTCTCTTTTTAATACCGTTTATATCATGTTTCTCACTATGATAGTAAGGGAGATTCAACCATTTCTATGAGACCTACAAGAGTTGACCCCTAGTTGAGTCAAACAGACAATATAGATAAATAATTGGGTAAAATGACAAAAAACTTAAATTTTTCAATTCCATAAAATAAATTATAATATAGTGAGGAAGTTCGGGTGTAGCCCGGCAATAAAACTGGTAAAAATATTATTTATCTACGAAATTTGTAAAAAAAATAGACTCGTGACATATTCATTAAGTGGACCTATCATTTACAAATTGAGGTTACGTTCGAAAATAAGCACAACAGAAGGAACGGATCGAAAATAATGAAGAAATTCTATTTTGACAGCAGAAAATTCTCAAAATTAGTTCCAACTCATAATACTCAAGAAAAGAGACTTGAAAAAATATTGAAGATACCTACTAAAAAAATAATCTTTCATTTTCTTTATTCAGCGAAGATATTTTTCTAGCAGGAGACTGGTTCTTATTCAGGTTTCATCATATGTTAATACTGTGTCCACAAATTTTTAAATCTATTAGTTTGTTCAACATATCTATTAGAAATCGGCTAACTATGCCAATTTCAATCAAATTTGCATCGATAAGATTCAAATGTCAATATTGAAACGGTCCAACGGAAGTAATTTAATTTGTGTTATAGAAATAAATTTCAATGGTTTCTTTTTTACCGGCAAGCCTGTTTGATTTGAATATTGTCAATTAAAATGGTATTCAATGGTTGTAATTATATTTTGGCAGTATAAGGAACACGAGAAAGTTTTAGCACAGAGAAGATGTGCCCAAACAAGCAAGGTAATTCCCATCAATCATTTGTAGCGCTTGTACACAAGACACAATTACATTTCATGATTTTTTTAAAATAAGGACTGTATTTATTTTGTACTTTTGGCATGCGTTGCTATGCAATTCAAAGAAATAAATTGATACTCCCTGCACGTCCTTTCCCGTGCGTCCCCGTTCCCTTCCATCTTCCCCGCCTTCCCCCTGCCTCGTTTCTTCCCTCTCCGCGAATCTCCCCCGTTCCCCTCCCCCCTGCCTTTCCTCCCTGCCGCTAAAATATATGAAATACACACATTTTAATTTAATACAAATTTCATAACGCCAGAGCTTATCATTATATATATAGCCTATATGTTATTCTGATACATGAGCTATATTGTTGTAAAGTTTCATTAAAATCCATTCGGTAGTTTTTGCGTGAAAGAGTAACAAACACACATACATCCATACAATCTTTCGCGTTTATAATATTAGTAAGATAAGATATAATTTTTAAACTAACTGTGCAGGATGCCCCGAGGTTTTCTTCAGAATAGTGTTAGTTTGGAGATGCTGTGTCCTGTGTGGAGCGTCTTTTTAAGGAAAGAATGATTTAATTCAGGTCTTGAAAGGACTTATTATTAGAGATGCCACGAATAGTGATTTTGCCGAATACCGAATATTGGGCTAGGCCACAGATAATATTGGGCTAGGCTCTCGGCCGAATACGAATATTCGGCGGCCGAATATTCGGCGACAATTAGGACATTTCGCGGGTGACAGGTTCCGATCTGCATCATTCAAGAGCATGCGGTAAATACGAGGTAGGCGTATTTGTATCATTTGCGAGTATGTCGTGTCACAACACGCATTATTTGTTGATTGTTACATCAAATTGTGTTACTTATAGTGTGTATATCAAAAATATCACTGTTTGTTCGCGAAAAGTTTTACGAAATGGCACCATTTAATGAAAAAATCACCAATTTGGGAATATTATGAAATTTATAGTGAAGACAATAAACTGGCAGTTTGTTTTTCTTTCATTATTTGGTATTCGGTATTCGGCCGAATGGTTCGCAATATTCGGCCGAATACCGAATAGTAACAAAAGTGGCCGAATAGGCCGAATACCGAATAGTAGCCGAATATTCGTGGCATCTCTACTTATTATGTCGTTGGAGAAATAAAATACAAAATCAATAGTTTTTATATAGGATTTTTGAATAATTAATTATTAATCCTTTTTTAACGGACGAACGGTATCATTTTCGTAACAACTTTCTGTACACGAATCAATAAAAAAATAAAATCAATCAAAAAAAGAAGAATTTAAAAACAAATCATCGTTTTACGGGCGCTTTGTAACACTTGGGATCAGTCATAATAATGTAAAATAATCAGTAATGTGCTATCCCAGAAGGAATCCTACGGGTAGGTAGTACCTACTACGCAAAACCTTCAATAAATGATGCCAAAGCAAAGAAGAATAGGTTTAAAAAAAAAGGAAATGTTGAATGATTGAATTTATGTTGGGTATTTGATTGTCTCCAGAAGTCCATCACGGGGAAATCCACCCAAGGAGCCATGAAATATTTTCCCACTGCGAACAATTAAACTTAGGTACTACCATGTCTAGCTATTTGCGTATCTACTTATAATGCCCGTTTATTGTACATAACGTACTCCAATGTTGAACAAGTCGATTCGAAGAAAAAAAACCCGAGGCTTTGATTCGCCCGCAGTCGGTCGTGGCGTTCTTAACGAGATCAATTACGTCTTTAATCATCGAATATGTTAAAGAGAAGCCGGACGGTGACCAATGATTCTTCTAGCATATTGGGACATTTAAAATAAAATGTTTCTTAAATACTATACAGGGCACGCCGAGATAGATCTGAAAGTTGCTTGGGATTGGCTCGGCCTGTTTTGGTTTAGTTACCAGTGGTCGCTGCCAAATATGAATGTCCTGAAATTCCTGATCCTTCTCCTTTTCTAACGTTTCCTAAATCTCTTCTTCTCACCGCTTCACTTTTTAAATATGTTTTTCTCCCGCGCCCCTTTAAAAAAGAATAATGATTCTGGCTACGAATTCTGGCAAGGAAATGTGCTACTTTATTTATTTGTATTTTAAGTGTTTAAAGTACAGAAAAAAAATTTTTTTTCGTTATTTTTAAGGCAATTGTAAAATTTAAAAAAATCAATTTTTATTGATTTTAGAGGCAATTGAGGAATTTAAAAAAATCTATTTTTCGTGATTTTAGAGGCAATTGTGGAATTTTTTGTGAGTTAATTATAATTATTAAAAAATGATCAAGGTCAATATATTTACATTATATCCTTGATTATTCTAATGTAAAATAAATAAAACAATAAAACACTGTAAAATAAGCAACTAGTAATTTTTTAATTTTTATGTCCAACAAAAATGTTAGCAACGTAAATCGGTCGTTTGTATTTACACCCATCAAAATGTTTTTTTAATCTTATATTTTTATCATATATTTACAGTAAATGAAGAAAAAATATTTTTTAAATAATTATCAATTAACTCACAAATAATTTAAAACACAAATGAATAAATCAGCCCACATCGTTACTAATTATTTGCTATATGTTTTGAATAAAAATAAAATTCAGTTTGGTTGAGTATTTTGACCTCAAATCCAAGTTTTGTATGAAAATGGGCTTTGAAGTCGTTCCCCAGTAACGCTTAGATGGTTTTAAACATGCAAAGCTGATGGACTGAATAAAAGCATGCCAGGAGAATAATATATCTATAACAACTTAAAATTAAAAATAAAAAATAAGTAAATATTTGAACATTCTGAAACTGTCAAACTGGTGATAATAATATTTGTGCAATACAACTGAATTTAAAAGTGTAAAGTGGAGTAAGTGTGCGAAAAAATAAATATGGCCAATCTTCACAAATTTATGGAAGAAGCAAAGGAGGCAGTTAATGAACTACTTTTCGCAGTGCAAGATCCCAACAAAAAATTCAGTAAAGACCAACAAATTATTGTGACGAATAAAGCAACAAATATACTATCGTTATTAGGTCACCTGGCAATTGAAATGTCAGAAGAAAAAAATAAAACAGAAATCGCTAATAGAGATAAAACATATGCTTACCCTCAAAATAAACAAAAAAATATAAAAAATAAATATTGTCTAATGATTAGTCCTAAAACAAACAGTGACACTTCTGACTCAATTCTAAAAAAAATACAAAAACATATTAAAATTAGTAAACTGGGAATATGTGTTGAAGGCATCAAAAAAATATCCCGAAACAGAATCATCATTGAGTGTTTAAAAAAAGAGGACGCGAATAAATTACAAATGGAGATCTCAAAAGTAATAAATGATATCGATACTAAAACATTATCAAAAAAAAAACCTACTTTAATTTTCAAGGGAATATTTAATGATTACGATAAAGAAGACTTCACTTGTGACATCATTGAACAAAATGAAGAATTTAAAATTATGTCGCAAAACAAAGAACAGAAACCTGTCTTCAACATCAAGAAAATAATTAAAAATAAATTTAATGACACATCTAACTATGTAGTCGAAGTAGATAGCGAAACCCGGAGAATAATCATTAACAAAGATAAAATTAAGATCGGATACCAAAGAATCTTTTTTGAAGACGCAAATCCGGTCATGCAATGTTACCACTGTTTACGCTTCGGACATGGTACTACAAGATGTCTGCAGAGAGAGAAGGACGAAAAGCCTGTTTGCAGTTACTGCGGTCTCGATCACTCATACAGTGATTGCGGGAACAAGGATAAACAACCAAATTGCAAAAACTGTTGCATTCAAAATGAAAAATATAAAATGTCATTTCCAGTTAATCATAGAGCAAATGACAAAAACAACTGTAAGGTATATAAAAAAATGCTCGCAATTGCTGAACAAAATATTGAATATTAATTTTATCATATCAAAAAATATGCAACAATATATTTTAAATAAGAATCTTTTGTTATATTTTAGTATTTTGATAATTAACATTAATGAAGATAATCAATTTAATTTACATGTGTATGTGATATGTATACTCTCACTATACTGTTGTTGGCAGCAAATGAATGTAAGGCTTTTAATGTATATATCAAACTGTATAACTAAAACAAATTCACTCTATATTGATAACAGTGTTACATGTTACTCTCTTATAAAAATAATTGTTTATTTTTATTTTTCACGCCTATTACACTCTAAACATACTGATGGTAGGATTTCAGGTGAATATTTTCAAATCAAAAATGTCTTTTAGTTATATTGATGATGAAAGAGATGTAAATTATTGTAAAGTTAATAATTTGCATGAATGGATTCAAATGCAGACTACAAGAAAATGTGAAACAAATAATCTAACTTGTGTAGAACTAAACATTAGGTCAGTTTGCAAGTATTGGGATCTCTTTCATGCTTATTTTAAAAACTGTATAAATCACATTGACATACTTATGCTTTGTGAAACAGCAATACGTTCAGAACATGTTGGTTTATATGAAATTCCCGGATTTAATTCATATCACTATTGCAGAAGTTACAAATCCGGTGGAGGTATCTTGTTATATGTAAGAAATAATCTCACCTTCTCGCAAATATTTATAGACACAATATATTTTGAAAACGTTTTTGGAAAATTGACATTTAAAAATAACAAAAATTTAAATCTTTTAGCTATATACCGACCTCCGAATCTCAATAAACAAGCATTTTTGTCTGAAATATCTTCTGTGTTTAAAAATAATATTGACCCAAATGAAAGTGTCATATATTTTGGTGACATCAATTTAAACTTATTAAATAGAAATGATTCAGTCATAATAACTTATGAAAATATCCTTGCAAATAATTATTTAATAAAATGTATAGATGATGTAACAAGAGAAGTGATAGTTCAACAGAAAATAAACAGCTCGTGTATCGATCATTTTTTTGTAAGGATTAGCGGAAGACAATCCGCTGGAGCTTTCACAGGTGTGAGTTCAATTTCCTCATGCGTATTTGATTATAGTATTGCTGATCACCACACCACGGCTATTAATGTTCAGTTAGATTCTATAGAACAAGTAAACTTGAACAAAACTGAAAATATAACGATTCTTTCGCAGAGACATATCGACAATAATATCCAAAATTATGATTGGAATTCACTTTTAGAAGAAAATGACTGTTCTATTATTTACTCAAAATTTCAGAATTATTTTGATGACTTGTATAAAAATAGCACAATTGTGATAAGTAAAAAATCCAAAACCCGTCCTTATGCTAAAAACGATTGGATATCTTCCGATGTTTTATGTAAAATTAAAAAAAGAGATAATTTATATAAACGCTGGAAAAATTCTCCAACAAACAAATATTACGAGAAAGAATATAAATGTTTTAGAAATGTGTTAAATAAATTATTAGTTAAATTAAAAACTTCTTACTATAATGATAAATTCAAAAACTATTTTCAAGACTCAAAAAAAACATGGGAGGAGTGTAATAAAATTTTAGGAACTAAATGTAAAAATGACTGTGATGAAAATGCTTCTAAATATCTGATGAAAGGTCGAACAAAAGAAGGTTTAATTAATGATTTTGTTGATTATTTCTCTGAAAGTGTTTACAATATGTTACATAAGTGCAACCATAAGACAACTAAATTTGAACCAGAGGCGATGCCTCAAAGCATGTACCTACCGAGGGCAACAGCGGCGGATATAGAAAGCATTGTTAGACAAATGAAGAGTTCTTCTCCAGGAATTGATAGTATCAGAATGAGCGATATTAAAAAACATATTTTAATCCTAGGTCCAATTATAACCCATTTTATAAACAGAATCTTATTTCAAGCAAAAATCCCCGATGACTTAAAATGTAGTATCATAAGACCTGTATATAAGGGAGGTGACCACACTGTATTGGGTAACTACAGACCAATTAGTATCTTGCCATCTCTAGAAAAAATTCTTGAAAAATATATTCAAATAAAATTAATAAAATATTTAGAAGATTTTTCTATAATAGATACTAATCAATACGGTTTCCAAAAAAAAAAGAGTACAGAATTGCTGCTTCAAAAATTTGCCAACATGATAAATAATGAATTAAACTGTAAAAAACATACATTAGTCTTATTTATAGATTATTCGAAAGCTTTTGATACTATTGATCATGGTAAATTACTTAAAATACTAGAAATTATAGGAATACGAGGAAAACTACTAAAACTTTTTGAAAATTACTTAAACAACCGATGCATGAAATTAAAACTCTTAAACTCTTTAAGTAAAAAAAAGAAGTTTTTTGCCGGCGTTCCTCAAGGTTCCATATTAGGTCCAATTCTGTATATTATATATGTATCTTTTATTAAATTAATTTTTAGACATGTAAAGTACTTTGTATACGCGGATGATACTGCTTTAGTGATTTCTAGCAGTGATTTGCAAACTTGTATAGATCTTTTACAAAAAGACTACATTGAACTCTTAAAGTGGTCTCATGACTCTGGCTTAATCATAAATGCCAAAAAAACTAAATTGTTACATATAAGATCCCCTAATGTTAAGGTATATATTACACCTGAAATAAAGACACATACATCAAATTGCTTACACAATGGTATTCCTGCAACGTGTACATGTGAAAATATGGAACTAGTTAAAGAATATGTTTATTTAGGTGTTATTATTGATTGCTTTTTCAAGTGGGATATACAAATAAACAAAGTTTGTGCACGACTAAGATCAATTGTTAGCAGATTGTATAAACTAAAATTTTTTGTTCCTATCTGCACACTTCGAATAATTTATTTATCTCTAGCTGAATCTGTTATAAGGTATGGAATAACAGCTTGGGGATTTTCCTGTAAAACAAATATAGACCATGTACAATCAGTGCAAAATTCATTGGTTAAATTATTAGCTGAAAAAAATTTATACAAAGAAAGGCATAATATTCCATACTTTTATCAGAGTCTCAAAGTTCTTTCAGTCAGAGCAATTCTGTGGTACAAAATTATATTTCAGCACATAAATAATCCTTTATATATTAACAGGCTGGAACACAACCATAATACTCGTTTTAACTTTAATGAAGGGCTAATTGTACCTAAGCATACAAATAAATATGGACAAAGAACGTTAAATTACATGATTCCCAGTTGTTTAAATATGTTACCTGCTGAAATTAAAAACTGTGCCCAAAACAAACAATTGATGAATTTACTGAAGACTTGGCTTACGGAAAGAATTAATTTGTATTAGCTCACAATGACATATTATTCTAAAAACTTTAAAAATGTTATTTATGTTTTCAAAATTTTATTTTTATCTATATTTCTGTAAAAAATTAAATTTTATTTTATATAATTGTAAAAATGTAACTATTAAATCACTATAATACGATCTTTAACGTAAAGAACCCGTTAGACAAACTGCTAAAAAGTAGTTTATCGGGACTTTTTGTCTTGTATTTGTAAAGTGTATAAAATAAATAAATAAAAAAAAAAAAACATGAACCAATGACACTGCAATCGGAACTAAACAACTAACCCATAGGAGTATTTAAAAAAATTGCCCATCTAATTAAGTAATGTTTTCTCACTTCTGGTCACCACAAAGATACCGGCCCTGTCAATTCAGATTCGAGCTACTGTCGTCATATCTTCTCAATCTGTTCTGAGATGACTTATCTCCCTTGTACCCTGAACCTACAACTGGTAAATATTAAATATATATCCTTAATTATTATATTCCAGTCTGCAATCTGTATGGTGGATATTATCGCGATCGCTCGTATATTATTCTTTTTCGAAGGCGAGGCTTTTCGACATCGGTTTCGTATGATAATCTGACACTGTAACACGCCGAGGTATGTATTCTGGAATTATGTGAGGTCTGCTGGTCTACTAAGACATAATATCGTCATTTGTATTTTTTCATCTACTATTGGACGAATGCTTCTGTAAACTTTTCTATTACCTTCGATCTTTTGCAATTCCAACATTTTGTTTCCAAAAATATTTGATTATTTTATTTATTACTTCAGAATTTCGGCTTATTGTTTTCTCTTATGACATGGAAACGTCGACTCCAAAAAACTATCGAAATTTCAATATTTAAGTCAGGGTGGCTAGGAGCGCCTGCTTTTATAATATAAACAATCTCTTCTGTAACATTTCTTAAAACTAAATACAAGAATCACAATGGTTTTTTGGTATGTATTCTCTATTTTTCTGAATGACACAAATACCTGGACACTAAACATTAACAAGAAAGATTGACGCCTCTGATCACATCCTGGAATACCCTTCGCAAATAGTGTGACAAAAATGTAGAGGTTCTAATGGTGAACTGATGATCCGAGGAAAGTTTGATGATGATCTTGTAAATGAATTAATTAACCGCACCTCGCGGCTTCAAAATTTACGCGATGCGTGAGTGCAGTTCTGAGCTACATCCTTCAGTCTGCAGGATGAATATTGCTCTGGTGGTAGCCAACCGACGGTCATTTTGAAAGGACACCAGAAGAGGACAGAAGAAGTTGCATCATAATTTCGAACGTGTACATAATTTTGCTCATTGTTTGTTCGTTCTTCGATATGTCTTCTTTTCGGTTGTCAGTTTTTTGGCTTTCTTATCAACCTCTTTCATACTCTACTTCCTATACAGGATGTATTCTTCGGATTTCTTTTGTATTGGTGTTAACGGTTCTAGGCGTATCATAAATTATCTAAAATAGAGCTAACTACAATCTGGTTTAATTTTTACGGGTTTGGGCGTCAATTAGTCCATATCGAATTCGGATAGTGTAGAATTTTAATTTATTGTTAGAACTCGTTCTGGTCCATAGTGCTCTGATTGCTAACAACGGTAGTGGCTAACTGCCTAGGACTCAAAAGTCTCAAATTCCGGGGTTCTCAAACTTCTTGCCACCATGACCCACATAAGTTTTAAGTTTGGCATACAACCCGCAAATGTGACAATTTTTCCAAAAGTTTCGCCATTCGTTTTTTAATCTTTTTCGCCGATAATGTTCATCAAAAGAATTTCGAATATTTGTTAAAATCCTTGTTTTTTGGACAATTTGGACAATACCAACAATATAATGTTCACGTCACATTCACGGTATCGAACGAAGGAGGTTCCTAGTTTTCCTTGCGGAGATTCATTGTCCAGGGTCTCTTTTAGGAATAGAGGGAGTAAACATGAGTTTTGTAGATACCCAATTAACGATACCTAAGTCTCACTTGTGATTGCAATCCGTCTGCCAAAAAAGGATAATTTATCAAACGGAATGCTTATCTTTTGCACAACCAACTATGCAAAAAATTAATGGTCCCCTAGCAAATAAATTTTATTCCAACTGACTTTTCTTATTTCGGAAATAATTTTGCACAGGATTTTGCAATGCTTGCGAATATTTCCTGCTCAGTTAGCCACTACAATATAATAGAAGTGAGTTTAAACATGGAGATTAATAACAAAAATAAATAATTTAACCAAAGTTTGTTTCGCACTTTCAAGTTTTCTCTAACTTAGGTAATGGATTAAGTTCTCGAAAAGACAACCAGAACAGCGTTATATAGTTGGAATTCATTTTTGGCTAGACCAAGAAATAGGACGATTCTTCATCAGTCTTTTTCGATATTCCAACCATTTTTTTTTATCTTGTGAGCGCACCTTCGAGAAAAATCGATATAAGACAAAAGCTCTGTTTGTTTCATGACGCCAGGAGAATTTTGAGAATTGCGCTTGTGAATTTTTACTGGCAAAAAAAACTTCATTATACATTTTTAGATTTCTTTCTCAAAATTAGGTAGTAATGGAGTGCTTGTATCAACTCTGATGTATGGCAGTGATGCTTGGAACTGTCAGAAAAAGGATGAAAGCAGTCTGAATGCTAAAGAAATAAGATTCTCGAGCTTATTTTTTGGTAAAACCATGTATAACTGATGTACAAATGTGAAGGCTTTCAATATATATTTTTTAAATACTCATGAAAATTGATCGATTAGATCTCAGTTCGCGGCCCACATATTGGCAACCTTTGCTCCGTGTGATTAGGAGGATTATTTTCTGTTTATTTGACGCAGAACTTTTCTGTTTACGGATCAACGTCAGTCAGAATCATCATAGACCAATTATTTTAAAGATTGTATCAGAAAATACTGTGGGGATACGCTTATTGAAAAACTTAAACATTTTCAGTACAACTACATCGAAACTATAAATCTGAAAATATGTATGCTAAAGCTACAAGGTACAGTAAAATAAATCAATAAATTATTCGAGAAAGTTACCTTTCGGAATGTTAATTTTAGTTCCAATAAAATCATAAAAAAGTATCCGCACCCTTGTTTTGTGACGAAAATAAAATACTTCATTTTGTCTATTTACGGACTTACAAACTTATTTAAAAAATATTACATTCTTATTTTGCTTAGACATTATTGAAAAATTAAAAATACTTATGATCAAAAAATAATTACAAAAAAGTATATAATTTTAATAATTTTATCAACACGAGTATAAACATTTTTGAATGTAGATCAAAGCAAATTTTAGATGAAATAAAATCGATATTGAGTTATTATGTTAAAATGCTGGTGTGGAGTATAATTAATCTTTCTCATCGGAACCGCCCTGTACAGTTGCAAGGGTACGATCGCTAGATCATCGTTCGACGAAATTTAAATTCTCGGCCGCTGGTTATTGGCTCTTAAGACATTAATCTATGTTATTTCACAATTAATTAATTAAAAATAATATATATATATATATATATATATTTGTGTAACGCATACTTTGAGCCTAATTATATACACTTTTATACACTTTTTTTTTTTCGCCATTTTGTTGCAGCCGCCCTTAAAAACCACCCCCACACAGCTATATACGTCTATGATGTTCCGTTTTAAATATATATCGAAACATATATCTAACGCATAGTTTGAAGACATTTCGATTTTCGATATACACGATAGTTTGGGGACTGTCCTCAAACTATGCCTTATGTATAAACTGACTCGTGGTCTCAAAGAATGCATTACACAAAGAGGTGTTTCGTGTATGTAAAGCATACTTTGAGACCTACGGTAAGTAGGAAACTACTATTGCAATAATGAAAAGTCATTATAATCTTGTCGCTAGATGACTCTAATAATTATGATGATAAAAAATGTCTATTTCGTCCTCAAGTCAAATCTTTCAATTAATATATACCTACACAATTTGAAATTAATCATAGGCTTGCAAATTTAGAAACCCTTTTTTTCCTTTCTTAGATAGCTACAATGTTTTAACCATAGACATATGGCATGGAAGAGTGTCGACTGTCGCCAAGCATAGACCGTACTTGTAATTCTTGGCCATTTTTTTTTGTTTCTGATATAGGTATATTTTTGCTTTTTTATAAGTCTACTTAACTAGTCGATTTAACCAATAGACCTAATATATTAATAAATTAACATGGTATATTAAGAACAAACTTTAAAATGTTAAATAAAAATAATATTTTGCTTTGAAATAATTCAATAAAAATAATATTTTATATTTTGCTTTGTGCAAATAATTATCTCTAATGCACAGACGCAATATGGGCTAGCTGTGTCTGTTCTACAGATATTTCAATGGAGCCTGCTCTAAGGAGCTTGCAGCATTGATCCCCGGTGCACCGGTACACGTGCGTGCAACTCAACGGACGCCAGCAGAACACCCTTTCACAGTTGATGTTGGCTTTATGAGAATGGGTCGTTTCTTCGACTCGTTTTTGTGTAAGTCGGCTCGTATGTGGAACGAGCTACCGGTATCTGTTTTTCCTCCCTCATATAATCCGGGCCTCTTCAAGTCCCGCATTAACAAATCCCTTCCTACAGCCCCTATCTTAACCCGCCTCACAACGCTGCCCAACCGGGTGGTGACATAGTTCCCCTGTCTATACAATGTAAGGACGGGGGCTCTCTTGTGAGGTGTCACATAAAAATAAAAGTTTTGTATGATTTTTTTTATACATAGGTAACATTAATAAATGACTTTTTTTAACATTAACTCCCCGGCCCGGAGGAAATAATTTCTCTCAGGGCCTATATCATCTTTGGGGATGCTGTGTGGAGGGTCATTTTGAGGAGAGGCAGGAGGGAACATTGGCCTTGAAGAGACCCATTTTGTAGGAGGGAGGAACCACAGAGGTCGGCAAATCATTCCGCAGCCGAGCTGATGAACCCGGAACGAGTCGTAGAAGCGACCCGTTCTCGCGTGACAAATTTCAACCGTGTACATATGTTGGGCGCGCGTTTCCCGACTATTTGCCGGTGCAGGTCAAGGGTTTTTTGGAGCTCCACACCAGAGGTGGCTGCCAAATTCATTTATCTGCGGGCCCTGTACAGTAGGCCTTGTAGGCCCGGCTACTGAGAAGCTGATATATATTTTGTTATTAATTTGTTTAAATGTATATGTAAATGAGGGTACCCGGTACACCACACAACTGACACAACCCAGAACTTCGTCCCAATTGAATATTGATACAAAATTATGAGTAGGGAGTGGGGCAAGGGGCAAGGGGCAAGCCCCCCGAAAATCCCGTCAGTCGTCACATTCCAAAAATCAGTTTGATATACCGGTCCCGCATTGCGCGAACTATCAGATATTGAGCTGATAAGAATTATAAAAACAGTAAAACAGATACTTCACTAGTTCACTTTGATCATCCAACAGGCCGAAGAAGCTAGAAAATTTTGGGTTTAAACTTACCTGCTGAAAGCGTTCGTGTGCGAGATGCGAACGGAAGTGGCGCCATCTTTGAACGGCAATATATATTATAATTTGTATCGAGATTTTTTGTCGAGTTGTTTTAACTATAATATACAAATATATGTAAGTAGGTATAGGTGCTCTTTAGGGAACCCGCTTGCACAGCGCGGGTGTAAACTGTGCAACCTAAAGTTTAAGTTTAGACTTACGGATTTAAATACCTACTTCGTTTGTGTGAAAGCACTATGAAATAATAAATGATTTTACTTCAATGGCAAGCCAGAGATTCATTTATTTATTTGACTGTGTATGTTTGACTGTTTGAAACCCGGCGTGCGAAAATAAATTTAATTTGTGTTATTTTACAAATTCTTCATTTAAAAATAGTATAAAGTATATTTGCGGCACGTTCCAGAGTGGAAGATACTCACAGTATCGCCCTGGTGTAAGGTCACCATTCAGAATTGAAACGTTGCTTGAAATGGCTTTGCCCGTGTTTGGTGACCAGATCTGAATAGCCAGGTACTTCCACACCTTCCTCTTCCCCATCTCCTTCCACTCCCTAATAACTTCAGCCTCACAACATACCCCAATTGGGGATGCTATAGTTTCACTGGCTCCAGACGGTTGGGACTTTTGTGCGGTTTCACACATAAAGACGACGGCCTCCATAGTCCAGTGGTAGGATTCAGGACAATGAAACGGGAGGCCGCGGGTTCGAATCCCGGCGTGCGCAAAATTTTATTTGATTAATTTGTGTTTTTTCTCAATAAGTCATTTAAAATAATTTATTAAGTATATTTGCGCACGTTCCAGAGTGGAAGATACTCTCAGTATCGCCCTGGTGAAAGACCACCATTCAGAATTGAAACGTTGCTTGAAATGGCTTAAGCCGTGTTTAGTGACCAGATCTGAATAGCCAGGTAATTCCCCACCTTCCTCTTCCCCATCTCCTTCCCCTCCCCTATCATCAGCCTCACAACATACCCCAATTGGGGATGCCATAGTCGCACTGGCTCCAGAGGGGAGCAGTTGGGACTCTTGTGCGGTATTACATATAAAAAAAATAAAAAAAAACAGTACAGTATGATACAGTTAAAGGTATGTTAAGGCGATCCACTAGTACAGGAAAAAATCGAAATCGGAATTCACGCCCTTTTATGGGAGGAGTTTAAAAATACTTGAGAAAAAGCTTTTGGAAAGGTTGGAAAAGATATTTGAGATTTTTTTTTTACATGTTTATTTCGTAAAGGCCTGTAAAAAACATTAATTCCTTTTTTATGCATTGTTTATAGCAATAAAACGGAATTTTTAAATTGATTTCACGAAAATAAGCGGCGCGGAGCATAACACGACCGCTCTCCGCTCCGTTCGGAGGAGTAATGACGGAAGACAGGGGGACGGCTGCCAGTCGTTCTTCGGTGGACGGTATAAGGTTCACTTTGATATAGCAAATTCGTCGACTGCCGTATTGTCGTCGTGATGTCAAAAATACCAACGCGAAAATGCATATTATATTTTATTTTGTGAGGTTCGGGCGTAAATATCATTTTTTTTCGCGATAATTATATAAGAAACTGAATTTGCCACATTATGCAATAAAACCATATCCGAAAAAGTGTTTATAAGCAGGAGAGTTTTCAGTTAAAAATGTTTTTTATAGACCTAATACTTTATTTTTTTCTAAGCTTATTAAAAGACTTATTAAAAAAAATGACCGATATTTTTAAGGGCCAAAGTATGTTCTACACGCAGTATTTAATTGAAGCATCTATAATACTTCTAAGCGGTCAAATTTTCAAAACTAAAACATACGATTTTGTATGATTTTGCATTATTTAGTATGGCTTCATCTTAAAATATGACATTGCTATTGTAACTATTATGGTCCATAGAATATCATTAGGTAATTTCGCCTGAGATTGTTCTTAAAACTTAACTAGATTATACTAATAAAATGTAAGAAAGTGTAGGTACTTAGCGTGACTACACACTTTCGCCAGTCGTTTCCAGTTTCTTTAGTCACGCTAGGTACACTTTCTTCCCTTATATTAGGATAATGTAGTTAAGTTTTAAGAACAATCTCAGGCGAAATTACCTAATGATATTCTATGGACATACATAATAGTTACAATAGCAAGGTCATATTTTAACATACCTTTAACTGTATCATACTGTAGATACTGTGTACGTCTTTATGTGTGAAACCGCACAAAAGTCCCAACCGTCTGGAGCCAGTGAGACTATAGCATCCCCAATTGGGGTATGTTGTGAAGCTGAAGGTATTAGGGAGTGGAAGGAGATGGGGAAGAGGAAGGTGTGGAAGTACCTGGCTATTCAGATCTGGTCACCAAACACGGGCAAAGCCATTTCAAGCAACGTTTCAATTCAATTCAATAAACAAATAACTTAATTAATAAGCGAACATTTTTTTTTAAATCGCGTCTAAATATTTTTCGTTTTATCCTGATGAAGAAATCATTGATTGCGAAACACGTAGTTAATATGGTGACCGGCTAACTCAGACGCGCGGCATTTCAGAAGCCCTTTGAAAAGTCATTGAAAGTGATGTAAATAAATAAAATAAAACCTTGGTTAAATAGGATAGATTTCGCACCGAACGCAGAACGTTTAGGTATTTCATAATATCTGCTTTGTCCCGCTCGAACCAAGTTCACACACACTTACGAAAATCAAAACAATAAGCGCACACACACTTGGTGACACACTGCCGGCCGGAAACCCCACCCGCCCTCGACCAATCCCTACACCTCACCCGCACAGCTGTGATACATTGTGCGTGATTCTGTTAAAGAATATAAATAATTATAAGAATATCGGTGAAGATATATAAATTACAACACATTTTATATAATAACTAATAACATAATATACATACATGGATAACGCGGTTGGTGTCACCCCCCCCCCCCCCCCCCCCCCCCCCCCCCACCCCCCCCCCCCCCTATTAAAGTTGACAAACACTAATTTCAACCCATGAAAAGTTATTATATTGGTTTAATTTTTTTTCTTATTTTTATTTATTTATTTATTTTTTATTTTATTCAGTTTAAATTTTCAGTTTAATTTTTAAGCTGAGTTTTAATTTTTTTTTTATATTACTATTTACGTTTCTAATTTTTCAAGTAGTGAATTAAAAAAATTAACTCCGAGATTTTTATTTTTTTTATTTAGGAAACAAACAGTCATACAAAATGATAATATAACAAAGAAAATTCATATGTTGTAGACCAATTAAGTTAAAATTTTGATATAGTTATTTTACCTATTCAACTTATGTGGCAAAATAATAAACATAATAAGGAAAAACATAAAACGTAATAAAGAAAAAAAGTAAAGTTATTAACAAACATAGTTATACTATTTACTACGGATAATAATATTATAAATTTTCACAAAAAAGAAAAATAAAAGTATTTTAAGTTATTAATATCTATATTAAGCTGCATTTTATATGATTTCAAGTCATGGTTGAAAATGTCTACATCTCGTAAGGCATTGTAAGTTTCACAGATACGTATTATTACAGAGTTTTGCGCGTATTTTGATTTACTGTGTGGTATTCTAAATAAATCGTTCGATCTGGTATTTTGTTTGGGGCAACGAAATGCAATATTTAATGCAATGTATGCAATGTATGCAAATGCAATGTATAATATTATGTGCATCCTTTTTTATAATTTTTTTTTAGTATGTAATACCACACAAGAGTCCCAACTGCTCTCGTCTGGAGCCAGTGCGACTATGGCATCCCCAATTGGGGTATGTTGTGAGGCTCAATGTAGCGGGGAGGGGAAAGAGATGGGAAAGAGGAAGGTTGGGAAGTACCTGGCTATTCAGATCTGGTCACTAAACACGGCTTAAGCCATTTCAAGCAACGTTTCAATTCTGAATGGTGGTCTTACACCAGGGCGATACTGAGAGTATCTTCCACTCTGGAACGTGCCGCAAATATACTTTATATTATTTTTAAATGAGGAATTTGTGAAATAACACAAATTAATCAAATAAAATGTATTTGCGCACGCCGGGTTTCGAACCACTTACCATTACCGTTTACCACTCGGCTATAGAGGCCGTCAAACTACTAAACCTGTACTAAACTGTAAAATGAGGAATTTGATTCAGGTGATCGTGCCATGACTTCCTCTATCTTCCCTGACTTGTATCGCAAATCAATCTTCCGTATTATATAATCTCCTGAAATAGGGTAGACTGGGGACGATTGAAACAGGTTATGATTGAAACATCTCAATTTACTCGAAAACTATAATACCTAAGAGTGTGACACAACACTCGAAACTCCATCAGGTGTGTTGGGATGTTTCTACAAAAGCTCACTAGTCAGCGAGTGACTCAATCGTGCATAGGAGACATTATTGGATTTCGCACTAAAAAGTAAATAGGTATTTAAGACATTTTTGTTTTTCTTATAACTCATTTTACTCTCGCAGCTTGACGAATGTTTCATTACACTATCTTCTTTATCTATTTATGAGTATTTATAATGCATTTGCGTGGCGTTAATGTCTATTTGAAAGGCTTATTTTTGATTTTAAAGTAGAAAATGCAGCGTGGGGATGTTTGAAACAATTTGTGTGGGGATGATTGCAACGTTTCAATCATAACCATGTTTCAATCGTCCACACTGAGAGAAAATTTAAAAGTTATAATGAAAAGAGGTCAGAAATTCAAATCATTATGTATTATTCAAAAAAGTCATAAAATCATTATGTATTTAAGTCTAGATGTACTTCTGTGATCTTGAATAGTGAACTTCTGTGATTTTGGATGATGAAGTCGATCTCATTCGACCACATTCAACGTCACACACCCTCACGTGACAATTTCGTAATAACATATCTTTATTGATTTTTTTTTGAATTTATAACTTTTAAAAAATCAACGTTAATAGTATACATTGTTTTATCAATTATGTAAGCACAAAAAGTTAACAACAGAGAAAAAAAATATGAAGAAAGTATGTTTCCCTTCTCAAGAAACTGAGATTGCAAACTACGCTACAAAAACAGCCGACATTTACCTATTTCGGGCTATCTTCAAAAGATTTAAGACAACTGGCATTTGATTTGACCACACGGTACAACCTGGCAAGGCCAGATTCACGGCACAAAAATGGGACGGCCGGAATAGAATGAAAAGGTGCACTGCAATCGGAGGACAAAAATATTAAAACAATCACCCTTCACATTGATAAAAAAAAGTGCTTCGTAGTCCCCACTCTTGTCAACTTTAGTTTTTTGTATGTTTCTCTTCTACCGCGTGGGAATTACACATATTTTTTCGACTTCTTAATTCTTGAATTTTACACAGAAAAAATGCTCTCTATTCAGAGGTAAATTCTACATTGTTATGATTGAAACAGTTTGATGGTTGAAACAAGCACTTTTGTATGAAAGCAAAAAACTTATTTTTAATACCGTTCTATTCTGCTCCAGGATAATATCGCAGTAAAACTATGTTGATTATGCCAAATACTCATAGTTAGTATAACTAAGAGCACTTAAATACAAATAATAAAAAATATATTTCAAGACAATTTATGTTTATAGTTTTTAAAATACTTGTGATTTGTTTAATCACTATTCGTGATCTCATTGAGTACTGTTTCAATAATGAAAATGTTTAACATTGATTAAAATTACTCCAATTATTCCAAAGATTTTTAGAGTGTTTCAATTATCACCACATACTGTTTCAATCGTCCACACTATGGGGATAATTGACAGATTTCCCCATCGTCTTTAAGTGGTTATTGTAGCTTACCTGTTCGAGTTGTGGCCATCCAATAAATTTAATTTGATAACTAGATAGATCATAGAACATCTAGTGTAAACATCTTATCCATAAATACAAAAGAAATATTACTACACCTAGTTAAAGTAAAAGTGTTTCAACCATCCCCAGTCTACCCTACCTTTCTCCGCTCTACATGTCCAAATTATCGCGTTAAAAAGGTAGGTTAAAAAATGTGTAGATATTATTCTGTTTTATTTAAACAATACGCAAAATTAAGTGATTTAAAATTTTGCATATCCCTGTACAAATATAACAATTTAAGGGTTACGGGAATAAGTTTGGGAAACGCTGTATTAAATAATATGTCTCCAAATCATTCGGACTACGCGTGATCGACTCACGGTGGGGTCTTTATATTGTTACTCTGAGGGTGGGGTCTGTTTTTTGCTATCGCACTATGATTTATTTATGCAAGTTCCTGGCCAAACTTGATTGATTTTCGTATTCCACAAATTAGTTATCCTGAATTAATATGCAAAAATGCTTTAATTAGTGGCTACCGATCTCGGATTGGTAACATTTCAAAGTAGACATGTTCACTCTGTCCTCTTCTAAAAAAAAACCTTTCCATGGCAAATTCACCCAAAGACGACGTAGGCCCTGAGGGAAATTATTCAGTTACTGTGAAAAATAAAAAATATGCTCTAACAAGAAACAAATGGACAAATGTGTTGTACTTACTAATGTACCTAAAGTAAATGTTTTTTTTAGATTTTTCATGATTTAAAATTTAAAGTATCGAATGTCTTCATAGTATTTTTTTAATTGTGGTTAAATATATTTTTTTAACTGTGCTGTTTATTAAAATGCGCTCAATATAAATATTAAAAACAACTATTTGAAATGTTTTTTATTTGTTTTAAATGTTTATAAAAATGAGTTCTCTCTCCGTCAAATCATTTTTATTTTATTGCATTGAACAGTCTTTATACAATAATATTTGAGAATGTAAGAAATTTGACCAATAAAATAACGACTTTCAAAATCATATGAAAATATTGGCCAAGAAATTTAAAAATATAATCACTGTGCGCCACGCCGGTCTTATTTTAGCATTTATTAGCATTCGTTTTTGGCGTGATAATGTCGTGGAATCACGTGATAATGTCGTGGAACGTTTGGATGTTTCACGGCTGCTCGGGTCGACTCAATACCCACATATTTTCTATGGAAGAACCTAGATGCTTCAGGAACACACTTGTCACACGTAGCGTCGCGTGTATCAAGTGTGATTTTTTTACTGTTATACCTACCTGTACAAATTTATTTTCACCAACCAGAGAAAACCAGAAATATGTCATTTTTAAATCAGATTTTAGACGTATGACAAAAAATTATAAGTAAACTGATTTCGAAAGATTGTTCTTTTTTCTAGCATAGTTATGTTTTAAATTTTGAGAAAAAATGTTCATTTTTAGTATAATAAGGTTATACCATAGGTCGTTGGCAGATTTGTTAAATATTCAAAAAATATTTTGCATTATACAACACCCATTTCAAATCATATAATTATGCAGTAAAATAAATCAATACATTATCTAGCATACTTATGTTTCAAATTGTTAATTTTATTTTAAATAAAATTATTAAAAAATATATACGTACATGTGTTTCTTGGCGAAAATTGATCAGTTTGTTTATTTATTTGCGCACTTACAAACGAATATATTTCAGATTTTTTTACATACTTATTTTGCTAAGACATTATTGACAAATCATAAGTAATTTTGATCGAAAAATAATTTTAGAAAGTATTTAATATTAATTAATTTACAACTTCGCATTTCACCATTTTTCTCATAGCGCGAAGAACAAAAATGAAAGCTGTCATTAGCCATTCATTAGTCATTAGACTCATTAGTCATAAACATAATCATAGAGTTATACCTACTATAGAGGCGCTAAGCCATACAAATGTTTTCGAAATCAAAGATGTTCGAAATTAGTCATGTGTGTTACAGATAATAATATATATGATTTAACAAACAGATTGGGATGGACTCATCAAGTGGGATAGGAAGACGGCATAACTGTAGAAGGAGAATTGGGAAGGGAACGAGCGTGTTCTTTGTCAATAGGGAACAATCTTAGTATAGGACTTTTATGGAATTTTTATACATGTAACTATTTTTAGTAAAGTATTATACTGCCCTGAAGAAGCTACGGTTGTAGCGAAACCCGGTCGGCATAAAGTATAAAAATAAAAGTGGTGTTTACAAAGTTTTGTTTTATTTTAAATTATAATGTCACATCACTGCTTCATAATCTTCATATGAACAAAAATCTTTTTCGTTCCCAGAACTACTCCTTCTTTTCCCTAAAAAGACCCATCACACAGCATCCCAAAAGATGACAAAGGCATTTAGGGATTTTTTCTCAGGTGTGGAGCTAATGTAAGAAAAAATAAAAATTAACCAATAATTACACAGATCAACAAAATTAATATGTTTTTGATACGAGTATCTCTGCGGATTTTTATATTTTCAAGTACCCAGTTTACGGATATCTTCATGAAAGTACTGAATTGGCTCTGGTTTTTATGATTTTGGCGTATCTTATAACTTTATTACATAGTATCATTGACGTATAATAGTATAAATCAAAGTCGCTACCGCTGTCTGTACGCTTATATCTTTTAAACTACGCAACAGATTTTCACACGGTTTTCACCAATAGATAAAGTGATTTATGAGAAAGGTTTAGGTATATAATTTGTCAAGGTTTTGTGTAAATTGGTGAACACAGCGAGCAGCGGGCTGGCAAGCGGGTAGTGTGGATTTGACATTTATGCAAATTAACAGATGGCATTGGTAATAAAGGTTAGGCAATGGCGTTATTAAAGTAGATGGCGTTGTGTTGACTTAACATGGTCCAGGTTCATGGGGTGAGGTCCGTTGGGGTCTTGGCTGCAGATGCTTTTTTGCAACTTCAGTATTTCAAACATAAATGTACCTATCTGGTTTAAAAATCGTTTTGGTTACATTAAAAAAAAGAAACACGACAACAAGTATTTAAAAATGATATAATTAAACAGGCGGTTAATAAGATATCAATGAATAACTTCATAATTATGATGTACAGTTCATGCGGATGCGGGATGCAGCGAGAGCCGAATTGCGGCTCTTCGTTTTATTACTGCATCGGCCATATATCACGTGCCGTCCGAGTGTGCCACGCGCCACGCCACCTCGTAGAAAAGCGCGGCCCGGGGACAGTCCGTTTGAACAATGCTTTTACAGCGTGTCAATTTACAAAATATATTTCTACAATGAAAGGGGTGTTTTCGCATTTAATTATTTATTAAAATATATTTTTTATTAATAATTACATTTATTGCGTAACATATTATAAGTTAATAATATTAGTAAAAAATAATTGTTACGCAACAAATATAATTATTTTTTATCAATATGTAATTATATTTATTGCGTAACATAGGTAATACACGTTTATTCTCAGGTAAATTAATTTTTAAATTTTGGTTTATCGGTTTAATTATTCTGTAAACTGTCATTCCTATTTGTTTTATTTTAGGGAAATCAACACAGGTTAGGTACATAAATCAGTTAAGTATAAAATTGAAGGTAATCACAAAAAGCAATTACATATAGATTTCCCCGTGGGTAATTATTTTATTACACATGTTTAATAAGAAGCAAATACCGACTTTGTTATGTGACATTAGTAGATGCGGGAATGGGTACCGCCGCGCGCCGCCCCGGGAACCTTTATTGGATAATGAACACCTCTGCCATAGGTCACCCCGAGTGGTTCGCTACGTTTGGTGATTTAGCAGGGGTGCCCGGGTTCATGGGGTGAGGTTTGTCTAGGTCTTGGAGGCGGATGACCAGGACGCACTGAACCCCAGATTCCTACCCACCCCGGTAACCCTTTTTCTTCCCAGAACTCTCCTCACCTTCCTTTCCTTAAAAAACCCTCCACACAGCATCCCAAAAGATGACATAGGCCCTGAGGGAAAGTACGTGGATTTTATTACAAAGCTATTGCCGGGTTGTCCGCCCCCCGCAGAGCCTAGCAGCAAAAACTGCTAGTTAGGTACTAACTAACTAACTAACCATCACGCCGTTTTGCGGCAGGGGTAGGCAGAGAGGACGGACCGCCAAACGACTCGCTCTTGGCACACATTCATTGCCTCGTTCACATTCATACATCGTCTCATACATGCTCTTCTATTATTCTGACTCTTGACATGGCCCGACTCAAGTATCTGATTCACTTGGTCGTGCCATGTCTTTGAGCGTCCTCGACTTCTTCTGCCTCTTCTTCACATTTGCATAATTTATTCTCTATACATTTCTTTCCTCGTTCATTCGCTTCACATGCCCAAACCACCGGACCGTCCCTTTCTTAATCTTACACATCACGCTTACATCGGTCTTGCATTCTTTGCGGATCTCCACATTTCTCACACGATCGCACATGGTTTTACCACACATTGGCCTCAGGGATCTCATTTCTACCGCATGCAGTCTTCTTTCATCCTTCCTCTGCCAGTTCCATGCCTCACTGCCACACATCAGGGTAGGTACAAGCACTCCGTTATGGACGGCTAGTTTAGCTTCTTTTGACAGTTTTTTGTTGGTGTCAACGGCGTTCAGTCCTCCATTTATAGAGTTACCTGCATTCACCCTTCTTTCAATATTTTTATCAACCTTCTCATCTCTCGTAACTGCTAGTTACTGCTTCTAAAAATGCAGTGGGAGGGATAGATTCATACACCCGTCACTCTTAAACACTGACCCTCAAACTCCTACCCACCCCTTATAAATTTCACTTTCCCATATCTTTTTCTTCCTCCTTTCATAAAAAGACCCTCAACATAGCATCCTCAAAGATAACATAGGTCCCAAAGGGAATTATTTTCCCCAGGTCCTCCTGTGTTAAAAAAATCATTTCTAAATAATAAAAAAATGTATTTTACGCTTATATTTTTTCTGAAGTACACAAAAAACACAATTATTTTTCTACTCAAAAAACGATAGGAAACGTTCTAATTTAACAAATAATGCATTTTTTGGGAATACTTAATGAAAAATAATTTGTTCTTTTCCCCATCTCCTTCCCCCTCCCGACTTGCTTCAGCTTCACAACATACTCGTACGTATCCCAATTGGCTCCAGGCGGTTGGGAGCAGTTGTGACTCTTATGTTTGTAGGTATTTACAAAAAAACATCAGAGTGTTCGATTCACACGCGATAGAAGAGAAACCTTCTAAAAACTTATGTAAGTAAACAAGAGTGGGGAGGCTACCGAAGTACCGCACAAAGAGGAGACCGATTATACTTTCTCATTTTCTCGCTATAAATGGATGTGTCTGTCTCTTTTTAATGTCGCTATTTTTTATAAAATATCCTATATTATAATGTTGTCATACGAAAAGCTTCGGTTTCGTTGTTCGGTAATAACATGATGCTCGTAGTACATAGAGTTATACTATATGTATATCTTTGTCGTAGTATAATATTGCTTCATGTTCCATAGTTTTTTTTAATGTGAATACCGCACAAGAGTCCCACGTGCTCCCGCCTGGAGCCAGTGAGACTATGGCATCCCCAATTGGGTTATGTTGTGAGGCTCGAGGTAAGTGGGGAGGGGAAGGAGATAGGTAGAGGAAGGTGGGGAAGTACCTGGCTATTCTGATCTAGTAACAAAACGACTAAAGTCATTTCAAATTAGCTTGGGGGTTTGGGTACCGCCGTCCCGGGAACCATTTATTGGATAACAAAGACCCATACAAAGGCCACTCTAAGTGTTTCGCTATGTTTGGTGACTTACTCGTAGCAGAGGACCAAGGGCCGCCAAGGGGGTGAGGTTTGTCCGGATCTTGGCGGCTGATGCTTTTGCCCACCAACTCCGTGGCATGCCGGATCAGGACAGACTGGTGGAGACAGACCTTTTGACCTCTCCAGCAAACTCTCTCGGTACATCGCCTTGTATCGCAGTGGGAGGGACAGATTCATACATACGCAGCTGGTGAGCAGACACATCCGCCACCAAGACCCGGACAAACCCCATCCTATGAACTCGGACACCCTGCTACGTAAGCTGACTTTACGTAGTGAATCACTTGGGGTAACCCATTGTAGAGGTGTTGGTTATCCAATAATTGGTTCACGGGGCGGCGGTACCCATACCCGCCAAAAGTATGAGGGGTTGGGAGGATTTTGGGGGTCAGTGGGTCCAGTAGTGACGGACTTGTGAATCCATTCCTCTCAATGCGGTGCAAGTCGATGGGTCAAGAGCAAGAGAGTTCGGCTGGAGAGGTCAAAATTCCCTCCCTCCCTCCCCACAAATAATGTCGGCTAACACATCCACCGCATCAAGAAACAGACAAACATCACCCCATGAACCCGGGCATCTCTGCTAAGTCACCAAACGTAGCGAATCATTTGGGGTGGACTATGGCAGGGGTGTAGATAATCCAATAAATGGTTCCCGGGGCGGTGGTGGCGGTGCCCATGCTGGTCTACCAAATTGAAAATACGTACCTATTATATTTATAATATTTCCAAATATATTTATTACTTGTTAGGTAAGTAGGTAGGTACCTGTTAATTCTACTCATTGTTTTTTTTTCGAAATTATCTTTTATGTTAGAAGAAGTACAATACAATATGTTACAATAATATATTATTAATTCTTATTATTAATAATAATTATACTACCGTAAGAATTCTTCTTCTGCAACGGAGCACGGAGTCCTTACGCAGAATATCACGTGTTATTTGAATGTGCCCCGTCTAGCTTCTGAAGGCACCGCGTAATAAAGGTCGCCTATCTACAGTTGAAATGGTACGTTTGAAACAAACTTTCTGCTCGCCTTGGACCGGATGCGTGAACAACAACAATATATTATACAGATAATAATAATAATATGACATTTGTGCGCAGTTTTGTATTATTTCACTTCAAGTGCGCTCTACTGTGATTAACTTAAAAATATTTTTTTGTTTTTATTTTTAACTTTGTGAATAAAAATAAAAATATTCATCCTAGACTTGCAGAAAAGGTCAATAGATTTTTTTTTCTTTATATGAGTTCCGCACAGGAGGCCATGAGGAAAATAATTTCCCTCAGGGCCTATGTCATCTTTGGGGATGCTGTGTGGAGTTTTTTTTAAGGAAAGGAAGGAGAGGAGAGTTCTTGGAAGGAAAAGTTTTTAAGGGGTGGGTGGGAATCTGGGGTTCGGTGTGTCCTGATCATCCGCCTGTAAGACCTAGACAAACCTCACGCTATGAACCCGGGAACCCCTGCTAAATCACCAAACGTAGCGAACCACTTGGAGTGACCTATGGCAGAGGTGTTGGCTATCCAATAAAGGTTCCTAGGTCGGTGGTACCTGGTACCCTAATTACGCCTCTCAAATTGTATGTATTAAATGTCGATGTCGCATATTAAAAATCTAGATAGCATTTAGTTCGGGTTGAATCTTGCAATCATTTTTTTTTCATGAGCTCCACACAGGAGGCCCTGAGGAAAATAATTTCAATCAGGGCCTATGTCATCTTTGGGGATTTTGTGTGGAGGGTTTTTTAACTCTTCCGCAGCCAAGTGGGGCCGAAGGTAGTACCCAAAATTACTATCCTCCTTATATCAACTAAAATACGTGAAATATTTTGATAAGATTTTACGTATTCCTGCGCAAAGGATTAATACATAAGATGGCATTTAAAAAAAAAAATGTAAAAAAATCGTAGATCGCAAGAAAAATATTTTGTCAAAAAATAGGTAATATTCCTTGCCTAAACAAAAATTACTTGCGTGGCGGAAACAGAAACCGTATGCATAAGTCAGTAGGTATAATAAACCTAGCCCTAGCGCGCCGTAACTGGCACCGACTTACCTACAAAATATTTTATTACACCTCTTTCAAGGAAGCGGATGATAAATTATACGATAGGTATGTACCTATGTATAATTATGCTTTAATACATATATGTTATTATTATACATGTATTCCGGAAATATGTCAACGGATTTAAAAATACATAGGTATATCCAATTTTTAGCGCGCTTCATTATATTATATTGATAATGATATTTCGCCAGTTCCGAAAAATCCGATGAAAGATATAGTTATATTTTTCGTCCATATCAGACAATAATTCTATCAAAGTTGATATCAAAATAACTCGTTGCTCTTCAAAAACAAAACTTCAAAGTAATATTCGTAATAAATAATATGTGCGCAACGTGACACCTCACCCATAATCTGTCGAAAATTTCGACAGATTCGACGATTTCGACTCGAAATACAATCAATCGTAGACGGTGTCTGTGCCCATCTGAGGTACAGTTAGCAGAATGAGCCCCAGTGGAACCAATATCTTTGTCTGATTTTTCTGTCTCCAGATTTTTGATTGAGTTTCGCTAATATTGTCTCCATAATTAAATATTAAAAATAATCTTTTTCATCCATTATCAATAAACTCACGTATTCATGAATAAATACCGCGATGAAAACGACAAATAAATATTAACATATCTTGCTCTGGATTCTAGCGTTTTTAGTCTATGTATTATCTATGTCAATTTTTTTTTTTTCATTATCATTATTAAGATCGCTAAATGTATTTTTAAATGTATTTTGAAGCCATAAGTATTTGAAATATAAATTACAAAATACCTCAGCATCAGGTAATTGAAATATCAATTACAAAATACATTTTTAGGAAGTAATTGAAATACAAATACAAAATACGTAAGTATTTGAAATTTACAAATAATTTTACAAAATTAAGGGAACATAATCGGAGACGGGACATTTTCAAGTAGTGACGTCACAAGCTCAAATATAGGATTTATTTATTTAAAAATAAAATAAAACTATACATATCTAAAAAAAGTTACTAACATTTTCGTAATCTTAGTAAAAAAATCTATCCACACAATTTTTTCCAAGTCGTTATGAGATCAATGCAAGTGGCCTATTATTAGTGACTAGAAATGAAACGGATTTTAAATATGTAAGCTCCGCACAGGAGGCCCTGAGGAAAATAATTTCTGTCAGGACCTATGTCATCTTAGGGGATGCTGTGAGGAGGGTCAAGGGGAGGATAGGAAGTTCTGGGAAGGAAAAAGGTATGAGGGGTGGGTGGGAATCTGGGGGTCAGTGTGTCCGGGAGCGACGGACGTATGAATCGATCCTTCCAACTGCGGTGCAAGGCAAAGGGGCGAGAGAGTCCGACTGGAAAGGTCAAAAGATCAGCAGGTGGGCAGACGCATCCGCCGCCAAGACCCAGACAAAAGTCACCCCGTGAGCCCGGGCACCCCTGTTAATCACCAAACGTAGCTAGCCACTTGGGGTGACCTATGGCAGAGGTGTTGATTATCCAATAAAAGATTCCCGGGGCGGCGGCACCCGTACCCGCCTCCCAAATTCCCGTAAGTTGAAAAGGTAAGAAAATCACAAAAAATATAAATCCATCCACAACGCCATCTCTGATACTGACAAAAATACGGATAGATGCGCGTCGATAATTGCTTAATTGTGTAATTATGAAATTTTATTAATAAAAAAAATGAATATAATTCAACAGTTATTGATTCTGAGGCGGTACGAAGTTCGTCGGGTCAGCTAGTTTATAATATAATAAGGCTGTCCAGTGTCCAATCATTCAAGCAAATAAAATTATAATATATATTGCCGTTCAAAGATGGCGCCACTTCCGTTCGCATCTCGCCACGAACGCTTTCAGAATGTACATTTAAACCCGGCTTTCCAATTTTGCCGTCAAGCATCGCTTCTCTTCTCGGCCTGTTGGCTAAGATCGAAGTGTAGTATCTGGTTCTGGACCAGTAATACAAACTGATTTTTGGGATGTTTTTGTTTGGGGATTCCTCCACCCTCCACGACCTCCACTCCTGTCGCGGGTTGTAGGTTCAGGTTGGATTATGACGAATGACAAATTTCTAGGTTGTGTATTGGTGTGTGTGCCCTCATTTATATATATACTTTGAAACAAATTGATTATTTATATTATATAATAATAAAATATGTCAGCCTCTTGGGGTGGAGCCCCAAAATTCCTGAAGAAACTCAAAAAACCCTTGACCGGCACCGGCAAATAGTCAGGAAACGCGCGCCCAACATATTTACACGGTTGAAATTTGTCACGCGAGAACGGGTCGCTTCTACGACTCGTTCCTGAGTTCAACAGCTCGGATGTGGAATGATTTGCCGGCCTCTGTGGTTCCTCCCTCCTACAACATGGGTCTCTTCAAGGCCCATGTTCACTCCTGCCTCTCCTCAAAACGACCCTCCACGCAGCATCCCCAAAGATGATATTATAGGCCCTGAGAGAAATTATTTCCTCCGAGCCGTGTGGAGTTAATGTTAAAAAAAGTCATTTATTAATGTTACCTATGTATAAAAAAAATCATACAAAACTTTTATTTTTTATGTGACACCTCACAAGAGAGCCCCCGTCCTTACATTGTATAGACAGGGGAACTATGTCACCACCCGGTTGGGCAGCGTTGTGAGGCGGGTTAAGGTAGGGGCTGTAGGAAGGGATTTGTTAATGCGGGTCTTGAAGAGGCCCGGATTATATGAGGGAGGAAAAACAGATACCGTTAGCTCGTTCCGCATACGAGCCGACTTACACAAAAACGAATAGAAGAAACGAGCCGTTCTCATAAAGCCAACATCAACTGTGCAAGGGTGTTTTGCCCGCGTCGTCGAGTTTCACGCACGTGCACCGGTGCACCGGGGATCAATGCTGCAAGCTCCTTAGAGCGGGCTCCATTGAAATATCTGTAGAACAGACACAGCAAGCCCATATTGCGTCTGTGCTTTCGAGATTATTATTTGCACAAAGCAAAATATAAAATATTTTTATTGGATTATTTAATTTTTTTTTATATACCATGTTAATTTATTCATATAAATATCTAATGAGAAAAAATGATTTAACTAAATAAAAAAATAAAATTGTTCTGAAAATGCAAAGTTCTCCGACATAAATAAACTAAAAAAGAATATAAACGTAAAGTAGGTATGTATCTAGGTTCTTAGCAAAGTTCATTTCCAATCGAAAATTCCAAAATCAAAGAACGATACGCTAGTGACATCTATTACATATTTTACAACTTATGGCCCAAAGAATGCGTTGTGTATAATTTTGAAGATGGCTTCAAACTATGCATTACATATATAATGCAAAACGATACTTCGGGGTCAGATACTTTGGGCCTGTCCTCAAAGTATACAAATGTCCCTGAAGTATCGGCAAGGTAGAATAAATGACCTCAAACCATGCGCTTCACATATATATATATATATGTATATATATCTAGTATATTTGCAGCACGTTCCAGCATCCGTGTTTGGTGAACAGGTCTGAATAGCCAGGTACTTCCTCACCTTCCCATCTCCTTACCCTCCTCACCACCTTCAGCCTGGGATCATACCCCAATCGGGGAAGCCATAGTATCACTAGCTCCAGACGGGAGCAGTTGGGTCTCGGTACGGTATTCACATAACAAAATTTGAATACCGCACATAACTACCGCACAATAATGACCGGTCAGTGACGGAGTTGATATCGCGTTTGGGACCCACCCAGGCGTCCCGTGTTCGATCACTCGGCTGGCATCCATCACGACCCAAGCAACATTTTCTGCTTACTGTGGTGGTAGTAGGAGATTTTCAAATATTTTTGGGTTATTCGTAAACAAAAAAAAGTTTAAAAAATTGATGTTGGAATTTATATTTGGTAAATTTTCAAACGGTTTTGATTATGTTTAATTATGTTAGTGTTTATTCTATGTCGCTAAAAGCTATATATATATATACACCATAGTCCGTGCCACACGATTACTATCTCTCTGTAAAAGGGCGTGAGAAGTTGAACGATTGGATTAGTATACACACCATAATTAATTTAGAAACGAATCACGACTGGCGCTGTATTACTTTAATCAAACATCATGCATACAACAGTTAATGGCCCATTTACAGCAATAATAAATACAATAATTTAGCTGCATTATATCAAATCTGTTCGTTAATAGTCCAGGTTGGACAAATTACGAAGCTATAAAATTAATCAAATCAAATTTATATAGCGCAATTATGTGCTGTTTTACCTCAATTACGCTTGTCAAATTACTATTCCATAGTTCGATACAGCCCGGCTTCACCTGAGTTCTATCTTGACTTTTAAAAACCTAATATTTCAGATTATAATAAAACAAATAAAAAACGTTACTCCACATAATTTTATTTGACCTTAACCGGTTTCAGCTCGTCAGAGCCATCTTCAGACTGGTACAAATAATTCTTAGCCTACGGTTTATATATATAACATATGGGGGAGGGGTAGTCTACAAGGATTTTAATGAATTATTTTTGTTACTAAGTCGTTTTAGACTGTCGAATTTCTAAGTATTTTGGTAATTCCAGTGGGCTAATTACTTTGGGTTTGTAGCTCACTTCAATATCTATTGATTAGGGAAAAACCTTACAAGTAATGTGAATTATTAATGGACTAATTTTATTGTCAAATCGTTATTATACATATCTATGATCAATGGGATTTTTTAATTGCTTTTTGAAGGGATGCATGTTTACATTGGAGTGGGAATGATCAAAACTAAATACATATTATTTTAATTTCAAAATTATTATGAAAATTAGTTTTGACCATTCCCACTCCAATGTAAACATGCATACCCTTTTCCTTTCCAGAACTTCCTATCCTTTCTTTCCTAAAAACACCCTCCACACAGCATCACCAACGGTGACAAAGGCCCTGAGGGGAATTATTTTCCTCAGGGCCTCCTGTGTGGAGTTAATGTAAAAAAAATACTTACCACCACTGGAATTGTTTGTAATTTTTAAAATTTAGGCTCCTAACTAAATATAATTTAATTTAATTTAGTAACTTGCCATTTGTTTCGAAAAGCCAGTCACGCAGAAAAAGTCAGGCTTTTGACAGCTAGACACAATTATCTTTAGAATAATTTTTCTCAAGACCACTTGCTCAATTTTGGTTTTCACACTTAAAACTTCACCTTCAAGGTCGAAAATAATAATATCGACCCTCTTAAATTTACTCGCGCTGTTTACTCATTAATCTTAAAAGTGTTGATCAATTTGTCAAAAGTGTAAAACCTTCGCATAAATATCGCCCAGCGTAATGAAATTGCGAATTATTCATACGCGTAAGTTTGCTGCCGCTCGTGTGTTGAAGGTACTGTGTATCCACTCGGCATGTCGGGCAGGTAACGCGATCGACGTCTCGAACTGGTTATTACCGATCATCTTACATTGGTTATAATACATTTTCAACCAGTGCTGGCGAACACGAAATCAATGGAAATTAATGAAACGTAATGTGTGAAATAACACACGTTGGATTTTAACGATTCCTTGGCAGGCTTTCCGCAGGGCATTAATTTGGTGCCAATGGCTATACGCATTCGTTTCAATCAAATAATACCCAAGGTACGAAAGATTTCAAGTATCCACAGACTACCGTCTTCATTGGAGTTTTAAAATATTAATTTGATTTAAACGTTTATTTATTATTATCAACCTGAGTTGAACTATTATTTGACCGGCGTTCCGCAGGGTACTAATGTGGGGCCTGTAGTATATTTGAACTAAATAACCCAGGGTACCAACTACGAACGGGCTTGTTTTTAGAACTTCGCCACTTAGAAATAAGTTAACATCAGGGTTTTAAATGGCTTTCTAAGATAGAAGCCATATATTGTTTGATCTATTTACCTGGCAAACCAAAGGGCTTACTGCAATGCGGAGTACGTTTTGATTGAAAAACAATATGCTCCGTATTTGGTCACATTTCATGTCAGTCAGTGAGTAAGGTGTTTAACAAGGAAATACTTCTGAATCTGGATTGAATCTCCCAAAATATGACCTTTACCGGTGTACGTTTGACTTTATAGTTTTGTTTTTTTTTCTCTGGCGTCATGAATATTTTGAGTGTTGGGTTTTTAAATTTTTTATTGATACAATAATATTAAGTATTTTCAAACATTTTATGATAATGTGGGACTCACTGGATACTTGCCGTGGTTCTGGGATCCTTATTGTACAATTTTGTTAGTGATGCGTTCAAATTGTATATTAAAAAACGTATTGTAGGTATTACTATTAAAACCATTGATACACTCCATGTTTAGAATGCTCACACGCCCCTACAACAGGAAAAAATAAAACCAAATCTAATAATCTGTTTACTAACAATTATTCATTCAAGTCCTTGGAATTTGAAGTCTGTCCCCAAAGCCCTATCTCTGATAGGATTAAATTAATGAATTTAATTTATCACTTGTCATTTTGGTAAATGCCAAAATGTCAATTGCTCTTTCCTCTAATACGATCAACGTCGATACCAAAACACTGAAGTTAACAAACAAACGATTAATCTTATGTAAATTTGAGTGGAAGAGTTTTATAATTTGTTTGTTACCACTGTTGAAGGCTTGGTCTGCTTTGTATGGCACGCTGAATGGAGAGTTGATATTCGTACGACTAATGCACTATATATGGCGCAATTATCGATTTTATATTCATAGAGAGGAATTCTACAAAATATCATACTTCAGGTGTTTTACACTTATATTAACAAAATAAAGAGTTTCAGTCAGGAGTCAGTGGGTTTATGACACCCTCATTTGAGGAATGCAAAGGTGGAAGATTTGTGATATTTCTGGTGTTTTTCATCTTTTTACTAAGCAAAGCTAAAACAATACCTAACCTCTGATATAGGTTACCCCAAGTAGTTCGCCACGTTTGGTGACTTATCAAGAGTGTCCGGGTTAATGGACTTCATGGAGTGAGTTTTGTCTAGGTCTTGGCGACGGTTGCGTTTGCTCTAGCAGGTCGGATTTGCAGACTTTGCACTGCGCAGCAGGCCGGATCAGGAGAAACTGGTTGAGGGAGACCTTTTAACCTCTCCTGCCGGACTCTCTCGACTCATCACCTTACACCGCAGTGGGAGGGATGGATTCGTACGTCTGTCATTCCTGAACATATTGAACCCCAGATTCCTACCCACCAGGAGCCTCTAAAGAAAATAATTCCACCCAGGGCCTATGTCATCTTTGGGTATGCTGTGTGGAGGGTCATTTTAGGGAAAGGAAGCAGAGGAAGTTCTGGAAGGAAAAATGTACGAGGGTTGGGTAGGAATCTGGGGGTCAGTCTGTCCAGGAGTGACGGACGAATGAATCCATCTTTTCCATTGCGTTGCAAGGCAACGTTCCGAGAGAGTCCTGCTGAAGAGGTCAAGAGATCTCCCTCAACCAGTCCCTCCCGATCCGGCCTGCCACGCTGTTGGTAGGCAGACGCATCCATCCAAGATCCGGACAAACCTGACCCCATGAACTCGGGCACCCCTGCTAAGTCACCAACTACATTCTGAATCTTAAAGTCAAGTCACCGAAGTCCATTCCGAATCTTATGGCAAAAACATATTTATCTTTAAATAATAAAATCATTAAATATTCAAATAATGATTAAAGACACAATATTTGTGTATACCTGAGATATAATAAGATCAAAAAGTGATAAGCGAGTGTAAAAGATTATTCGATGCTCTGTGGCGGCCTTACGAGAGATAACCTTCTATTAGCGGCTCGTCGTATAGCCGAAAAATTACATCGATATAGAAATTCCAGGCAGAAAAGCTGACCAAATTTCGTGATTATGGAGAAAACATTTTTATTAGCAGATATTGCTGCTTCAGAAAAACGCAGCTTTCTGTTCTGTAGTAACACAGTAACACATGAGTTTATACATAAAAAATAACAACGGTTTATTTTCTCATAGACTTTCAAAATATTTTAACATTAAAAATCTTTCATTAGTCTTTAGTTCGAAGTCAAGCCGAATATAACTCTCATATTTGGTCCCCTCACTTCAAAATCCATTCCGATTCCATTGAAAAAAATCAGCATAAATTCCAAAACGTATTATATACTCGGTCTACCTATAGAAACAATAAATTACAACCATTGATGAAAGAATTAAAATTATCAAACTCTCAGATAAAAGACTTATTTTTGGCTCGACTTTATTTTTAACACTGTTAAATAATAGAAGAGCACGTATGAGACGGTGTATGAATGTGAACGAGGCAAGGAGTGTGTGCCAAGACCGAGTTGTTTGGCGGTCGGTCCTCTCTGCCTACCCCTGCGGGGAAACGGCGTGATGGTTAGTTAGTTAGTTAGTTTTAGTAATGGTATTTATAAGCTTAATTAGAAACTCGCTTGTACCTAGATCGCATGCAGTTGGCAATACTTTCTCAGAATTAGCAGTTGTGTTAAACTGCACGAAATGCAGTTACAAGCAGGCTATAATAACATATCTCAATAGTAGTAATCAACTTTACAATAATACCCACTATTCTTCTGCATGGGTTCTATATGATTTAATTAGCATATTTTATATCATGATTACTGTTCCACAATATTATTATGTATATCATCACATGTTTGTAAAAGCCCGTATGGGCGTACATTAATAAAATTAGATCTGCGTTGAAAATCGGGGGCTATGTGTGTGATAATCCACGCCTTGACAACCAGTCCGAGTAAGTGTGCTTATTTCACAAATTATTCTTATACAATAATTTCGGGTGTCTCGACACTCTGCGCAATTTAATTTGGGAACCGACGAAGATACGAATGACAGCCGCGTGGGCTGAGAAATGTCTGGAAAAATGACTGGACATCGCTCTCAGAGCTTCGGGATCGTAACTCTATTATGCTTTTGGGATCTTTTGCCACAACAAACACCACTTATTCTTCATTATAAACAGGAGTAAGTCGCATCATCATTATTCGTACTGCGATGTGGGAGTAATCATTAGATAAATTAAGATTAAACTCTTCAGAGGAGACCCAGGAGTTAAAAGGACACTGCTGGAATTATTTGTGGCATTCACGGAAAGATTTGCTACAATAGTTATAAAAATGTCTATTTAATAGCTCATTTGGGATTTCACCCACGTCTATCAAATTCTGCTACACTTGCTTCATTAGAGTTTCATATTTTCTGCTGTATATTCAGTGGCGTACCGTGGGTATCAGCCGCCCGGGGCGGAGGAAAATTTTGCCGCCCCCCCCCCCCTATATAGTTACTTCTTCTGGGAGGAAGGGGGAGGGGGGGGGGGGGGGGGTAGTGATCCTTTTTTTAAATTTTTTTTTTTAATATTTATTAATTAAATCTGTATGCGGTGAATTAAAACTACACTCAGAACGTGAAAACGGTTTTTCTTTGGTTCTGGCAGCACATAAATTGTCTGCAACTAGAATTTTATATTTGCACTTAGAAAAAAGTTATGTTTTCCTTCGAAATATGTCAGCAGATGAATACACAATTGGAATTTTACATTCTGAACAATAAAACTGGCTTAAATTTTATCTGTAGGCGGTGAATTAAAACTACACTCAGAACATGAAAAAGGTTTTTATTTGACTCTGGCGGCACATAACTTGTCTGGAAGAATTTTATTAAGCACTTCAAATAAGTTTTTTCTTCGAAATGTGTCGTCGGATGAATTCACAACTAGAATTTTACATTCTGAACACAAAAGGGGTTTTAATTAAATCTCTAAGCGGTGAATTAAGATCACACTCGGAACATGAAAATGTTTTTTCTTTGATTCTGGCGGCACATAAATTGTCTGCAAGAATTTTATAAAGCGCTTTAAATAATATAATGTTTTCCTTCGAAATGTGTCGTCAGATGAATCCACAACTGGAATTATACATTTTGAACACAAAACTGCTTTTAATTAAATATGTATGCGGTGAATTAAAACTTCACTCAGAACATAAAAATGGTTTTTCTTTGATTCTGGCAGCACATATATAGTGTGCATCTAGAATTTTATAACTGCAATTCGAATAAGTATGCACACACCTGTCAGCTATTTAACTTTTCTGTGATAATAAATTTAAAATATATCACCGTGATATATACGTGGAAGAAAACCGTATAAGTGTAATTTTTTGTGCGCTTTCAGCAGGGCGCACAAAGCTTCACGAATATAAAACACAAATCGACTATCAATTAGAGCTAAAATGATACTGTTGCCATTTACATTTTTATTTAAAAATAATGTATGTGTTAGAAATAAAAACAAAACGTCTGTCATTAATATTTTGATTTTAACAGTATATAAAACTTAAGAAAGATGTTAAGGCGATCCACTAGTACAGGAAAAAATCGAAATCGGAATTCACGCCCTTTTATGGGAGGAGTTTAAAAATACTTGAGAAAAAGCTTTTGGAAAGGTTGGAAAAGATATTTGAGATTTTTTTTTTACATGTTTATTTCGTAAAGGCCTGTAAAAAACATTAATTCCTTTTTTATGCATTGTTTATAGCAATAAAACGGAATTTTTAAATTGATTTCACGAAAATAAGCGGCGCGGAGCATAACACGACCGCTCTCCGCTCCGTTCGGAGGAGTAATGACGGAAGACAGGGGGACGGCTGCCAGTCGTTCTTCGGTGGACGGTATAAGGTTCACTTTGATATAGCAAATTCGTCGACTGCCGTATTGTCGTCGTGATGTCAAAAATACCAACGCGAAAATGCATATTATATTTTATTTTGTGAGGTTCGGGCGTAAATATCATTTTTTTTCGCGATAATTATATAAGAAACTGAATTTGCCACATTATGCAATAAAACCATATCCGAAAAAGTGTTTATAAGCAGGAGAGTTTTCAGTTAAAAATGTTTTTTATAGACCTAATACTTTATTTTTTTCTAAGCTTATTAAAAGACTTATTAAAAAAAATGACCGATATTTTTAAGGGCCAAAGTATGTTCTACACGCAGTATTTAATTGAAGCATCTATAATACTTCTAAGCGGTCAAATTTTCAAAACTAAAACATACGATTTTGTATGATTTTGCATTATTTAGTATGGCTTCATCTTAAGAAACTATAAACTAGAAAAAACTTTTAAGTCCTGACGCAAGAATAGAACCCGCGACTTCCCCAATCCAAATTTTTACAAGATGATTATTGATTGTGAAATTTTGCCGCCCCCCCCAAAAGTGCCGCCCGGGGCGGGCCGCCCCCCCCGCCCCCCCCACGGTACGCCACTGTGTATATTCTCCTGATCTTTCTTCATTATAGTTTCATATTTTGTGCTGTCTATCCAAGAGACAAGAAGAGCCAAGAACAGTCAAGGAGAGGCACGAAGAGCCAAGAAGAGTCAAGGAGATACAAGAAGAGGCAAGAACATCCAAGACGAATCAAAAGGAGATAAAAAGAGAGACAAAGTAGCGGAAGGGTCAAGAAGAGCTGAGAAGAGAAAAGGAGAATCAAGAAGAGGCCAAACGAGAAGAGAAGAGCCAAGGAGAGGCGAGAAGAGACAAGAAAGTCCACGAAGAGATATGAAGAGCCAAGAAGAGTCGAGAAGAGTCGAGAAGAGTCGAGAAGATCCAAGAAGAGGCAAGAAGAGCCAAAAAGAGCCAAGAAGAGGCGGGAAGATCCAAGAAGAAGCCAGAAGAGCCAAGGACAGTCAAGTGACAAGAAGAGTCGAGAAGAGACTAGAAGATACAAGAAGAACCGTGAAGAGGCAAGAAGAAAGAAGGCGTAAAGAAAGAAAAAAAAATTAACGCCTAATCCATTGGCAAATTCCAATATTGGTTTATTAGGTTGCCAAGTATACCGGTCGATTAAACTCAAACCTCCTCCCTATTATTCTCAGAGTACTTGTTCCAAGTCCTAACAAAACAGTGCCTCATGGTCTCACCGGGACAGGAGTGCTCCTGGCTGGGGTAGTACAATCGTATCGTATCGTCGATCCAATAATCCAACCCTTTTATGTATGGTATTTTGGCTGAAGTCGTAGGATGGTATTTTTAAGGTTTGAACAAACGTCTTGAAGAGGTCCATGAGAATTTGAATAGTAAGACTAGACATTTGTTACACAGCCGAGATGTTGATTAAAAAAATGACAATTTTTTTCGACAAATAATCTCAACCGTAATATGTGCCAATGTTAGACATGCGTTTGGCGTGTCTCCTGATTATTCACAATGTTCACTTGTGCCAAAGGGATCAATGATGCTAGGTCTTCGTTTCAAAATAAAAGCTCTTCTTTGAACTTTATAACGCGGAAGTCAACGGTAGAATAAGTCGGGGACGCCCCAAGAAGGCATGTTCGAGTGAATAAAAAAATACGTTAGTCGGGTAATGTCAAGAGTCGGAATAACAGAAAAGTATGTAATATACAATGTATGAATGTGAATGAGACAAGAAATGTGCGCCAAGACAGAGTTGTGTGGCGGTTAGCTAGTTTTATTGTACTTTATTCGATTCATATTTCTCAAAATTAAGTAATTAAAGTGCACGAAACCACACAAATAGTAGAAAAACAAACCCGACGGCGTGTTTTAAACAAGGTACATAAAAAATAATAAAAGGCGGGCCGGATCGGGAGAGACTGGTTGAGGGAGACTTTTGACCTCTCCAGCCGGATTCTTTCGAACCATCGGTTTGCACCACAGTGTGATGGATGGATTCATACGTCCGTCACTCCTGGATACATTTGCCCCAGATTCCTTACAGAACTTCCTCTCCCTTTCCCTAAAAAGACCATCCACACAGCATCCCCAAAGATGTCACAGGCACTGAGGGAACTTTTTTCTCAGACCTTCATGTGTGGAACTAATGTAAAATGAACATTTGATAATTTTAATTATGTGATATATACATAAGATTTCTAAGGGGGGCATACCTACATAAATTACGTGAGCAGTTTTTCTTCCAATCTAGACCCCCCCCCCTGTCGTGAGTTACATTTGGACCACTTCGTATATTCTTTTCAAGTAGACGTGAGATTTTGCTGGACCGCCTTCCCCTTTTTTTAACTCACGTAATTAATGTATGCTCCCTAAGGTGTATTCTAATTTGGTAATGCGCGTTTTCATCCCGCGACAAAATATCCCAGACAAAATAACCTACGGACAAAACCCATCTACTAAAATATCTACTTAATACCTTACTACTAATTACCATACCTTCAAAAATATTTACTAAAACCTAACCTAACCTTATTTTACATTTGACTATTTTTGAACAATAATTTATTGTCTTTGCAAGATGTCTGTATTATTTTGTCCCATTTTTTGTTAGGTTTTAGTAGATATTTTGTTGGGGGATGTTTTGTCTGTAGGATATTTAGTCGGAGGATATTTTGTCGGGGATATTTTGTCGCGGGATGAAAAGTCGCGGAACCTTGTAATTTGTTTGTCAAGTGATTTTTTGCCTTGCCTATTCGTAATCATTTTTCATCTTGATTTATAATTTCAAAACACATTGCAATGACATCAAATCTTATTCCTGGTCAGTATTTCCGCAGTCTGTGCGAATTGGGCGGAATGTTTGGTTTTTGAGTTAATTACAGATTTTTATGTGGTCATGTGATGCGAGGAATTTATTGTCGTCGTTACGCGTGTTGGACCAAGGTGTAAAAACACTGTTGTTTATTATTGAGCTGTGTCTGTGTACAGAATGAGAGCATATGATTACCTTCTATCTTATTACGTTTTCCTATGAATAAAAAGAAAAACAGATTAGGTACTTCAGGGTGAGATTGCAAGCGTGAAAAATATAATTTAAATAAATTAAACAAATACCTTGTTTTGAACTACTGTATTTAAACGGTTTTATGATTCTTTTGTTAGGGCAAAAGTTAAACAAACAGATAATAGACAAAATTTGTTTTGAGAGAAAATATAATACCCAAATATTATGTGGCGTGTGGTCCATAGAAAAATATACCTACCTATTTATCAAAACTATTATTTACCTTAAACATAAACTAGATGTTATGAAAAACTCTATATATATATAGATCCTAACTGCAACTAATCTTTAATTTATGTATTCGATACTGCCGCGCCGCCATGGGTCGACCCACAGTGTCCTTGACAATATCAAGGAGGATACGGTGTTTCTACTTATTATTATATTATTATATTTCTACTTATGTCGACAGAATAGCATTTATTCCCAAACTCAGCACAGGTTCGCCTAGTGAGGTGTTCACAAAATACTACTAGGTACTTACCTATATACATACAGTTACGGATCGATCATTAACATTTTTTTTCTTATTACTAAACTTAAAATCTATGTAAACCAATATAATAATCTGTAATGTGTATGTTCAAGAATAGAAATAAAATAAATACAGAAAAAAACTTGTTTTTCTACAAATTGGATTCTTATGTGTAATACTCGGGAGACTTTGGTAATTATTTAAGCCAAATGGCACTTTATTGTAATTATTTAAAATATATTATCTTATATTTCACGGTAAAATAATACCGAGAATACAACCGTCATTGTGCTTACAAGAAAATAAAAAAAAAAACAAACATTTTATTTTTGTCTTATTGCAAAATACGTCACAAACAATATGGCATTATTATTGACGCTATCTTCTTACAGTTTTTTATTGACGCTATCTTCTTTGCTTTATACACCTTAAGCTTGAATTTCGATAAATCAGTTCCAATTTTTCTATTAAAAATATTGATTATTATATTTAGGTTCTTTATAGATTCTTAAAGTTCCCATAATAAAAAAGTACTGTAGATATATTTAACAAATTCCATGTATTAGATATTCGACAAATTTACACAAAAACAATCTTAACTCATCTGTTTAAAAATAAAACACATACATTTTATGAAAATACCCAAAATATTGTAAACACGCGGCACAAAACCAAATAACTCATACAAAAACCTAAAACAAACACAACATTTGGTCAAAGAAATTTCAAATACATTGCGTCCAAAATATACTATAACCTACCTGACAAAACAAGACAATTGAATAATATTAACAAATACAAAATTCTGATCAAACAATGGATCATCGAAAAAGGTTGTGTAATAATTAGTAAACTCACACAAATATAATCCTCTTATCTCATTATTGTTACCACTACCTACCAACCTGAAATTTTTTGTCAAATATTTTTACTTTATTGAAAATTTTTGTCAAATATTTTTACTTTATTGAAAAATATTCTTTATTTAATATTTATAAAATATTTGTAAACTAGTCTGACTCGACACAGGATTTCCTAGTGAGACAGGCAAGGCCGAAAAAAATGTTAATCTTTTTATATAGATGTACAAATAAATAAAATTGCTTTATTATATCAGTTCCAATTTAATAAATGAAAAATTAAAAATCTGAGTTTTAAAGTTCATTTAACCAGAGTTATAGATAAACGCACATCCGAAATTAGTATTTTTGAGGATTCGTAAATATTGGACGGGTTGTTCCACAGTACTTGAACAATCAAATTTCAAAGTTAAAATTCAAATTCTGTAAAAGTTTCTCAATATTTGGATAATAGCAGAACTTGAACAGGACTTTCACAAAACATAAAAATGAACTTTGAACTTAGATGCATTGTTCAAATTGTTATTGGAAAAAGTACAGGGAAATGGTACAAAAGCACATAAATTTTGAATATATCGTCATTTATAAGAATAAAGTCTTCACTCACTTTATTTTTTCTGCGCTCCTATACTTAAAATTGTATTTTATTGGTCCAGAAGGATGTTGCAATGTAATGCATTTACTTTACAATATAATAATGTCATCTCCCCCATCCATACTTGTTATTAGGTCACGACTTCTTAAGAGGATCAACAACTAGGGCTGGGCAAACACTTCGGTCAATTTTAAAATCGATGATTGTTTTTGTAATGTAAATCTTGATATTTTATATTTTCAATTTTTAACAAAGATTATTTATCAAAATTTTTATGTACGTGGATCTTTCTTCTCTCTTAAGGTAAAATTTAATGCTAAATTATCTGTGACAGTTTCCGTTGATTAACTTTTTTTCTTATAAAATATATTTAGAAAATAAATAAAAACCACTTTTGCTTGAAATCGTGACCTGTAGACCTGTAGACTGCCTATTACATCACACAATAAGATTACAGACATTTTTAACCTGTAACATCCTCTTAACCTTAGTTTTTCTGTTCTTCAAGAATTCGTTTTTTAAACAAAAATATGTTTAAAGTATACCTACTTAGTATCAGTGGCGGCTGGTGTTCATAAAAATAGGTGGTGCGCTAAAATAATAATAATAATGGTCTTTATTTCAAGATGTGGGAAGGTGAGTGCAATCCCACACATACCATAGAGATATCCCATAAATCTTGGACCTACCTACTCTAATTAAAATAAATTCAATTGTGAAAAAAATCATACCTATTTGTAAATTAGGTCGATCCTCCATTATCTCTGGGTGCATGCAACACATTGAGTCTAAATTAATTATATTTATTAAGATAGATTAAATTCTTTTAAAGTTTAACAACATCGTTCAATCTAAACAGATGTCATAAGGATTGTGAGGAACAACTCACTGAAAAAGCATTCCATATTCCATTATTTTAAAAGAGTTCTAGTAAAATAAATATATATTTTTTTTTTTTTTTAATATATATTTATTTTTAAAATATTACATGGTTAATACATTATATAAAGTTTTTATTTCAAGAATACATGGTTTAATAAGTTTACACCTTTTTTTAGGAGCAAAGCTCGTGACAAAAAAGGCGGAGAAAACGAATGTAGTTAAAAAATAAAAAATAAAAAATTTACTAATGGTGAAGTAACACATATTTTTTTATATATACGAGTATAAAACTAAGAATAGGTAATATACTTAACAGTAAGCTAGAAAAATAGTTTATATTATATAATATGTCTATATATTTTTATATAGTATATGTATGAAACATATAAAAGAAGTAATGTAATACAACGAAGAGGAGGAGATAAAAAAAGAAAGGATGAAGATAAAGAAAGAAAAAGGATATCTGATATTACAAGTTGTGTTGAGAAATATAGTATTTAAAAAGATGAAGTGATTGTAATAAGCTATATAAAAAGAGCTTTTATTGATTTTTTGAATTTTTTATAATTTTTTTCCAATCTTAAGTTAGCTGGTAATTGGTTAAACCATTTAACTCCAATATATTTATAGTATTTTTGGGCTGTGGTGGTGTTACAGCGTGGGAGAGTCATAGTGCCGAGAATATGTGTTCTAATGCTGTTAGAAAAAGGAGTAAAGCTCTCATTATTAAAGCAATCTTTGTGTATTTGTAAGATTGTGATTTTTTTGTAGATAACATGAAGTGAATGTACTTTAAAATCTTGAAATAGTTTGACGGTGGGGTAATCGTATGGCCTTTTTAAAATTATTTTTATGATTATTCTTTGAATGATTTCCAATGGTAAAAGAGAAGTTTTGAAGGCACCCCCCCAACCTACAATTCCATATTGTAGCACTGATTGGATTAAGGAAAAGTAAATAGTTCTTAATATCGTAATGTTTAAAATGTTTCGAATTTTAATGAAAATGTATATTAATTTTCTTAGTCTCTCGACTGTTGTACAAATTTGCATCTTCCACTTTATGTTACTATCTATAGTTACACCGAGGTATTTAACATTGGTTTTAACAGTGAGTACAGAGCAATCAGGTTTACATAAGGATGAATTTGAATTACAATTATATGAGTGGATACATATGTTAAGGTTCTCAGGGGTTGCATTTTTAGTCAGAGTGAATGGTATTGCAAAAGTTTTATCGGTATTTAGAGATAGTAAATTTTTATCAAACCATTTTTTTATTAAATTTATATCTGATTCCGCCGTTCTCTGAGTTTCATTCCAAGTTAATCCCTCAGTTAAAATTGCTGTGTCATCAGCGTATGATATTAGTTTGGACTTTATATTGAGTTTAAAAATATCATTCACATAAATGATAAAGAGAAATTGATCCATCACCATTTGTAAAGTCGCCGCGATTGTAAATTCAAATTCAATAACAGTTGACTCCTATCCAGAAAATTGTATTGAGATACTTATTGGCACGAAAATCGAGTTAAAAAAATGTTCAGTTTATCACACATCCGAAAGTCTTCCTTACGCTCCGTAACTCCAATGAAATATATACTGTCATAACTCATAACAAATAATGTCCGCAATGTTTGTTGTTATGCTGTCGTTGGTCGATGCTGAGTGAAACATAGCATGAAAAAGAGTAGATATTAAAATAAAGACACGATATGGATAATAATATGACACAAACGTGTCCCCGTTTAACATGCTACATAACGAACCATTCCTTTTGATGTGGTGGAAATTTTTGGATCGTCACCTGCGATTTCGTAAAATTTGCAAAGCATTCAACCTACCTACGATTTTGGCTCATTATAGAATTATAGAAGAACTCCTGTGATCGCTTTGCAAAATGAACCACCACTCTGAATATAGGCACACAACGATCTGCTTTGTTACGCGGGCAGTCCAGTAGGCACCTATATTACGCATGCATTATAACCGAGTGTATATTGTGAACTGTGATGAGGCGTGTCGGAAATAAATATGTTTTTTGGCGCTCGGAAATTTTTAGATTTAAATTAATTAATTAGATTAGATTTAAATTAATAGATTTATTTTGGGAGTGCGGCGCTCCTCCGCACCTTAGAGCTGGCCGCCACTGCTTAGTATGCACGCACACATAGAAACAGTTATACTGAAGAAATTCGATACTAGCAGGAAAATTATAATATGAAAACTTCAATAGTTCTATTTGTATATTATAGATGGCAGCATTTCCATTTGTATATATTACGTGAAGCGAGTGTGTACGACAGACGCTAGCGTATTAATAAAACAGAAGATTAATAGTGCGTTTTACTCATTTTGGTTCACATGTGGATAATGGATTTCACATATAAATTAGATCCACCCTTTCGGGATCAACGTTTCTTAGGCGAACCATAAAACTCACTTACGAAATCAGCAATTTTGTTTGTCAGTTGGTCAGTGCTAATAAAAATAAACGGTATTTATTTATTGTTTATTTATTTAGAGCGGTCAATTCACTGGCCCGTTTGGTCACCCATGTAAATAAATAAATGAGGTGTGACTCGCTACATGAGGCTAAATTGTTTAAATTATCGAATTGCCTCCATGTTCTGTTGTCCGAGTTGTCACTGACCGAATATTAACAACGGTAGGTAACGAAACGTCCACTGCAAAAGAAATCGTTTTCTTTGAACGAAAAAACGCTGCGTGAATATTATTTGAATAAATACAAAATTTTTATGGATATTATTTTCTCTTTCTCTGTCTCCAGTGGCGGTCCTTTTAAGCGAATATTCCTGATAAATCATTTTACCTCTTCCTCTTTCTCAACACATGTTGTGAAAATATTGGTTACAATTATTGCGCCTTTATTGGTAGCACCATTAAGTAATAATTTCCCAAAGTTTTTTTAGTAAAACTAGCCAAGGCATTCCTTGAAAAATCATTAATTATTATAATTATTGGATTTGTGAAGCTGAACCGATCTGACTAAACTGACCAAATTGATCTGACAGTCTCCATGGTTTAATGCTCTCGACTAGCAATCCGGAGGTCGCAGGTTCATATGTGTATGTAGGACCAGGTATTATTTGAAATGCAAACACAAGATATCATAATGTTTTAATAATTTACTTTTAAGTATGTATATATTACTTTTATGATAATTAAAATAACTATGATAAGCAAAGCACGGTTATCTTTTCTGTATCAATTGGTTATTACTATTTTTACGGTGCTCCAGATTTTATGTCCGGGTTGAATCTTTCCCAAATGAAAGACTAAACCCTTCCACACACTTTTCCACAAATGAATATCTAGTAAATTAACGCAATGTAAGTGCACTATATAAGAATAAAACAATACAAGAACAATACGTCAATCCACCAGAAACATAATGGGAAAATATTTCACCGACTCCAGATATTTTCATATCAGAGGGTTCGGCTCTGATGAAATCCTAACTGGTCCGATAAATCCTACTGATCCGTCAATATAAATATTTAAAAAATCTTTCGTAATCCTACATGTATTTAAAATTACCGACTTTTGCATTTTTATGTACAAATTTTTTGACAAATCTAATACGCCTAAATTTTGAATGAGAGAGCTAGGTATAATGCCAGTAGCCGAAATAACAAATGGTAATATTTTTATAGTCTGAATTTTATTATTATTACGGTGCTCCAGATTTTATGTCCGGGTTGAATCTTTCCCAAATGAAAGACTAAACCCTTCCACACACTTTTCCACAAATGAATATCTAGTAAATTAACGCAATGTAAGTGCACTATATAAGAATAAAACAATACAAGAACAATACGTCAATCCACCAGAAACATAATGGGAAAATATTTCACCGACTCCAGATATTTTCATATCAGAGGGTTCGGCTCTGATGAAATCCTAACTGATCCGATAAATCCTACTGATCCCTCAATATAAATATTTAAAAAATCTTTCGTAATCCTACATGTATTTAAAATGACCGACTTTTGCATTTTTATGTACAAATTTTTTGACAAATCTAGTACGCCTAAATTTTGAATGAGAGAACTAGGTATAATGCCAGTAGCCGAAATAACAAATGGTAATATTTTTATAGTCTGAGAATGCCAAATTCTTTTAATTTCATTTCCTAAATCTGTATATTTTCTTATTTTTTTAGAAACAGTTTTCTGAATATTACAAGAATTTGGAATAGCGACATCAATGATATAAGTTATTTTCTTAATTTTGTCATGTAAAACTATATCGGGTCTATTATGACTAATTGTTCTGTCTGTCAGAATAGTTTTATCATAATAAATTTTATAAAATTCATTTTCTAAAAATGAATTTGGTTCATATTCATAATATGGTACATTACGGCAGTCAATCAAGTTATGTTTAATTACCAAACTTTGGTGAATTATTTTTAAAACTTAATTGTGCCTAAATGTATACTCGGACGGCGCTAATACAGAACATCCCGATATAATATGTTCTATAGTTTCCGGAAAAGCCAAACATTTTCTACATAAATCATCAATTTGATTTGCATCTTTGATGATATGCTTCCTATAATTTTTAGTATTAATGACTCTATCTTGTATGGCAAGCATAAAGCCTTCTATTTCTGCGCTCAACTCTCCAATACTCAACCATTTGTTTGACGAAAATTTGTCAACATATGTTTGGTTGAGATAATTGAAGTGTTTTGCGTGAAGAATTTTATTTGACCAGGAATCTAATAATTCCTGGTTGGTATTTTTAAGAATGCTGGCATTCTCGTCGTATAAATTTAATGGTGAAATATTTCTATCTGCCTTGCAAATTATTTTATGCATTTCTGAACTATCAGCTTTCCTATGGAAAAAATTTCTTAGCATTTCTACCTGATTATGTTTTAAAGATGTTATTTTGAGTATACCTCTACCTCCTAAATTTCTGGGTAAATTAATACGTTCTATTGCTGAATTTGGATGATGGGAATGAAATTTTGTTAATGTAGTTCTAATTATTAGTTAGTTATTATTTTTATTATTATTATTTATTTATTTATTTTTTAATTCTTATTATTTTTATTATTATTATTTATTTATTTATTTTTTAATTCTTTCTCTTCTCTTTTTTATCTTATTTTATACAACCCATCTGTGTAGGACTATGATATGCAATGCTTACACGTTTGTTCTATATCTATATGTTTTAATCCTCTGTAATTAAGAACCTACCTAAGTAATTAATATTATTTAAAAAAAAAACTTTGCTAAACAAAGAACAGTCACTTTGTTTTAACCTTTTATTTTTGTTTTGTTTTTTTTTTTAATATTATTTACAGACCATGTTCCGTATGTTAATATTCATCCTAATTTGACTGTCCTAAAACGGGAATCCTCCTAGTTGGGCAGTCAAAAAATTTCTTAAATAATACATATAAATGTATAATCTTTTACTAAATAAAATAAATAAATAAAATAAAAAATATTCAGCAAATTTTATTTGATGCACAATTTATTCATTCAAAATAATATGTACTAGATTTGTAGGTGATTTTTCACAAAAACGGCGCTCTACAAATTGTCCAATTATTATTATTATTAATATTTGCGGCATGTTCCAGAGTGGATTACGGCCGTTGTTCCCAATCCTATCGATTAACTGTAGAGGCGAAATTTTGGATCAACACTGCACAAATGCACAAATATGCTCTTCCCAACGCAACTCTCCAACCAACAGGCAAATCGAGCGTTACTAAAGAAATCAGGCACAGATTGATATATCTAAAGTTGGAAACAGCTAATGATAGTTGGAATAGAGCTAATGTTATAAAAAAATGTATAGAATAAAATAAAATCGCTCCCGATGTCTGTGCGCTTAGATCTTTTAACCTACTCAACGGATTTTGATCCGGTTTTTATCAATAGGTATATAGAGTGATTCATGAGGAAGGTTTATAGGTATATAATTTGTCAAGGTTTTGTGTAAATTAGTTGAAATATATAATTTATTTAGACAAGCGGCAACGGGCGGTGTGGATTTGATTTAACAGATGGCGTTGGTTATAAGGGTTGGGTAATGACGTGGCGTTGTGTTTCGTTAGCAACAGCAACGTGTGTCCGGGTCTGTTAGTATTTAACAAATTAGCTTTAAATTACGTATTGTGTTTAAAACACATTATTTTATTCTAAAGCACCAGGAAGCCAAAACATTTCAATTCATTTTAACGCAATATGGTAATAAAAATAAAATTGTTTGTTTATATTAAAAAATCTGGGTCATCATTGATTTCACGAAGTAGTTCATACCCATCCATAACCAAGATCGGTTTCTATTAAAAAATATGTAAACAACAGCGATCTTCAAATTTAATAAAACCTCATAGTGGAAAAATTTAAAAAGATTATAAAAATATCAAGGTTATTGCTTTGATTGATATTAACGCGGTAACTTAAATAACTATTTCTCTTTGAATCAATCAAATTTGTTTGATCCAGATTAGTAACCACCGAACATAAAATCCATAGAAAAACATACTCAACATTTTATGAACGCAAGATTTCTACGAGATCTTGTAATAAAGAGTAAAGACAAATGATATGGTCTCGCCAGTATCACGGAAGGAATACACTTGTCTAATACAATCGTCAATTTGGGAAGTATGTTTACGAGAGGTGGGAAGGCTGAGGGATACTGAAAGAAGGGTAAAGACAGTTAACTCCATTAATGGAGGACTGAACACGGTTGGCGCTAACAAAAATTCGTCCAAAGAAGCGAAGTTAGCAGTCTACGATGGAGTTACCTAAATGAGGCAGAGACGCCTTGGAACTGGCATAGGAAGGATGAAAGCAGAATTAATGTTGCAGAAATGAGATCCCTGCGTTTTATGTGTGGTGAATCATGTACGATCGTGTGAGAAATGTGGAGATCCGCAAAGAAATGAGTAAGAATAAGAAAGGGACGCTCAGATGAATTTGGCATGTAGAGCGAATGAAGTAAGAAAGGAATTGAAGGAGAATGAATATAGGACGCAAATGTGAATGATAGAAGAAGTCGGGGACGCCCGAGGAAGACATGGCCCGATCAAGAGAGTTAGATTCTTGAGTGGGGTCATGTCAAGAGTCAGAACAATAGAAGTGTATTTATTTATTTCAATGTATATACGGCACAACATGTGCCATTAACATAATTAAATTAACATATAATAGTACAACGTATGCGATGATGTATGAATATGAAGGAGGCAATGAATGTGTGCCAAGACCGAATTGTTAGGCGGTCCGTTCTCTATGCCCACCCCTGCGGGTAAAAGGCATGATGATTAGATAGTTCATCAATCGTAATTGGTTGAAATCAACGGACAGAAAAACTCCCGAAGTGTAATCTATACCGATTTTAAATAAAATGTCGCCAATCTGCGTAAAACCTTTTGGCACCGAGGCTGGAGATAGGTCAGGCAGCACTGGGAATCGAACTGGCAACCTCCCGAGAAAGATTCAAAACCACATCACTACTGAGGCCAACACTCTTTGTGTATCTTTCCAATCACAAATTATTTTTAGTCGTGTTTGCTTATTTCGAGATCGGTCCACGTGCTCTTCCCAAATTGTCTGCGTGTTGAAACATGGGATTGGCCGGATTGGCACACCAATCTTTGATGCGAGATACAACTCAAACCGCTTATCTAGTTCGCGGGAACTAGATCGGATAGGCAGTTGGGACTACCGATCAATCGACGACACTCTAAATAAACTCTAAAACACTTGTGTGTTTTACTGCGGCTTCCTCTCGAACGGAGCTAATGCTTAAATCAGTCCTTGCCAAACATAAATCGGTGAAAAATATGCTGGAAGCAAACAGATTGAAGACAGTCTTGGCTGAGGTAACTCTTAGGGTGGTTCTGCTACATAAAGTGAGGACGAATACTACACTCGACCACCACAACACGGGAATGTGCCTAGTATGGTGGTCGAAAAATCCCCAATTTTATGTAATAAAAAAATATCAACGAAAAAACAAACTTAAAAAAAAATTCTAAAATATCTGCAGCTCAAACTGCTGACTAATATCTATGGAACAGGCGATGTCGACGAATATCTACAGCACTGGCAGAGGTTGGATTTGCAATTGTGTATAGCATATTGGCATAACGTAATATTGCGTTATATATAACCTAACCTAATTTAACCTAACATAACCTAACTTAACATAAATTAAGTTTTTTAAACTGCATACGCAATATTACGTTATGCCATACATAATTGCAAATACAACCTCTGCCAGTGCTGTAGATATTCGTCGACATCACCTGTTCCATAGATATTAGTCAGCAGTTTGAGCTGTAGATATTCGTCCTCACTTTGGTTCTCATGGATATTAGTCAGCAGTTTGAACTGTAGATATATATATATTTTTTTAAAAGAAAGACAAACATTCCCGGGTTACGAATAACCCAACAATGTTTGAAAATCTCTTACTACCACCACAGAAAGCCGAAAATGTTGCTTGTGTTGTGATGGAGGATTTAGCCAGCCGAAGAATTGAACACGCGACGCTCGGGTGGGACCCAAGCGTATGCCCACTCAACCACTGACCTTGTATATTCGTCCTCACTTTGGTTGTCATAGATATTAGTCCGATTTGTTCAGTTTTTGGAATTCCTGTAGATATTAGTAGACGCCTCCTACCAGGACGACCCAACAATGTGACATTTCAGTAACCCTCTGAAATATAATTTAGCCAAATTTCTTCATTTTGAAAAGTCATTTAGCAAAAAAAATCAAAAATATATTTAGTCAAATAGCTTAAACCTAACAAATTTAACACAGCTTTTTTACCAACACTTTTAATGACATAAGTGATGAAGTGCCACTTTGTTGATTGTCCGGTCACCCTTGAAAAATTCCCGTCTCCTGGCTTGGCGCAAGCTAGAGTGATTTACACGATGCTTGGAAATTTAAAGACAGTATCATTGCAGTGATTAAAGTAACAATACGTCTGGAGGTATAAATACTCTGCACTAGTCGATAGTTTGCTATCTTCGCCGGCAACACGAAGCAAAACCCAAAGCCAGGGGAGTAATTTCGGTGGTGGGGGTGCTACCAGCTCAAATTATAGAACCCTGTCCTATTAAACTTTCCTGGCTTACTTAGCCTACTGGCTTAACCTACTTCCCCACTGGCTTACTGGTTTAAAAACAAAGCTAGTTCTGCTTAGATTTAGCTAGAGTTACTAGCTTGCTGATTACTAGCAACAGCTTCCTACCCTGGCTTGAAATACTAGTCTCGCGTGGCTCGGGCATTAGAAACATTATTTATAATCGACAACAAATGTGTATGTTAGTCTGTTATCAATCGAATGCACTGCTGTCATAATTGTAAAAAATAAAATGCAATACGCTCCCGTCATTACTCCTCACAAGGGATACCTAATTCACAATAATTACTAGTTTTATTTTATGCAACACTTGTACAATGTTTAAAATACACTGAATTTCTTTACATTTTGCAAAATACTTCATCCCTTATAAGTTTATATCATACGAAAAATAACAGATCGCTTCCACTAACGAAATGTGTATCAATTGAAACCAATGATTAAAGAAAGACAAAATACAGGAATATGTGAAACCGAAAAAAAGGATCATGTCCATTTACACCACAGTGGAATTTCGAGCAATGTCCCACCGGATCAAATAAGAAAATCGACAATCCGAGACGATCTAAACCAGTGTTTCAACCCCCCCAGAACGAAATTTAAAAATTTCGTTCATTTACGTAGCATTTCCTACTACACATGAAAAATGATAATGATAAATAAATAAAACACAATTAATTGAAACAATTATTATTGAATTTTTGTGCATGAAAGTGTAGTTCATTTAACAGAAATTGTCAAATTGTTGCACCTTAAGAAAGTATGTCAATGTGTCAGTGTGCATAGCTCGTGAATGAGCTTATTTTCTATTTTGACACAATGCCCACTCGAACTTCTGCAGCGCCCCCTAAATGCTAAAAATTTAAAAACGCCCCCCCCCCCCCCCCAGACCTCCAAAACGCCCACAGGGGGGTGCTGGCGCCCCCGTTGAGAATCACTGATCTAAACATTGAACCACTGTTACTCTTAGAAAAATAGCAACTGAGGTAGCTTGGGCACGTACTAAGAATGTCTTATGATCGAATTCCTATGAAATACTGAGTGCAATTCTAGAGGATAGACGTCCAGTGGGCCGCCCTAGACACAGTTGGGCAAGACAACTCCAGAAACTGTGAGGAGAGGATGGGACTGCCTTGGACGGAGGCCGAACAATCAGCGCAAAACAGGAATAAATTGTCGATGCAGTGGGTCCTCGAACCGAATAGGACAAGGGGAAGAAGATGATGATGATTGATGATGTCCCACTATGAGACATGATTCATGGTCCCTCGAGAATCACTGTCCAGAGAAACGCTTGCCACATTTGGGAAACTCTGTTCTTATAAATCGGCCAGTAGTCACTAGTTGTGATCAGTGGCGGCTGGTGTTCATAAAAATAGGTGGTGCGCTAAAATAATAATAATAATGGTCTTTATTTCAAGATGTGGGAAGGTGAGTGCAATCCCACACATACCATAGAGATATCCCATAAATCTTGGACCTACCTACTCTAATTAAAATAAATTCAATTGTGAAAAAAATCATACCTATTTGTAAATTAGGTCGATCCTCCATTATCTCTGGGTGCATGCAACACATTGAGTCTAAATTAATTATATTTATTAAGATAGATTAAATTCTTTTAAAGTTTAACAACATCGTTCAATCTAAACAGATGTCATAAGGATTGTGAGGAACAACTCACTGAAAAAGCATTCCATATTCCATTATTTTAAAAGAGTTCTAGTAAAATAAATATTTTTTTTTTTTTTTTTTTTAATATATATTTATTTTTAAAATATTACATGGTTAATACATTATATAAAGTTTTTATTTCAAGAATACATGGTTTAATAAGTTTACACCTTTTTTTAGGAGCAAAGCTCGTGACAAAAAAGGCGGAGAAAACGAATGTAGTTAAAAAATAAAAAATAAAAAATTTACTAATGGTGAAGTAACACATATTTTTTTATATATACGAGTATAAAACTAAGAATAGGTAATATACTTAACAGTAAGCTAGAAAAATAGTTTATATTATATAATATGTCTATATATTTTTATATAGTATATGTATGAAACATATAAAAGAAGTAATGTAATACAACGAAGAGGAGGAGATAAAAAAAGAAAGGATGAAGATAAAGAAAGAAAAAGGATATCTGATATTACAAGTTGTGTTGAGAAATATAGTATTTAAAAAGATGAAGTGATTGTAATAAGCTATATAAAAAGAGCTTTTATTGATTTTTTGAATTTTTTATAATTTTTTTCCAATCTTAAGTTAGCTGGTAATTGGTTAAACCATTTAACTCCAATATATTTATAGTATTTTTGGGCTGTGGTGGTGTTACAGCGTGGGAGAGTCATAGTGCCGAGAATATGTGTTCTAATGCTGTTAGAAAAAGGAGTAAAGCTCTCATTATTAAAGCAATCTTTGTGTATTTGTAAGATTGTGATTTTTTTGTAGATAACATGAAGTGAATGTACTTTAAAATCTTGAAATAGTTTGACGGTGGGGTAATCGTATGGCCTTTTTAAAATTATTTTTATGATTATTCTTTGAATGATTTCCAATGGTAAAAGAGAAGTTTTGAAGGCACCCCCCCAACCTACAATTCCATATTGTAGCACTGATTGGATTAAGGAAAAGTAAATAGTTCTTAATATCGTAATGTTTAAAATGTTTCGAATTTTAATGAAAATGTATATTAATTTTCTTAGTCTCTCGACTGTTGTACAAATTTGCATCTTCCACTTTATGTTACTATCTATAGTTACACCGAGGTATTTAACATTGGTTTTAACAGTGAGTACAGAGCAATCAGGTTTACATAAGGATGAATTTGAATTACAATTATATGAGTGGATACATATGTTAAGGTTCTCAGGGGTTGCATTTTTAGTCAGAGTGAATGGTATTGCAAAAGTTTTATCGGTATTTAGAGATAGTAAATTTTTATCAAACCATTTTTTTATTAAATTTATATCTGATTCCGCCGTTCTCTGAGTTTCATTCCAAGTTAATCCCTCAGTTAAAATTGCTGTGTCATCAGCGTATGATATTAGTTTGGACTTTATATTGAGTTTAAAAATATCATTCACATAAATGATAAAGAGAAATTGATCCATCACCATTTGTAAAGTCGCCGCGATTGTAAATTCAAATTCAATAACAGTTGACTCCTATCCAGAAAATTGTATTGAGATACTTATTGGCACGAAAATCGAGTTAAAAAAATGTTCAGTTTATCACACATCCGAAAGTCTTCCTTACGCTCCGTAACTCCAATGAAATATATACTGTCATAACTCATAACAAATAATGTCCGCAATGTTTGTTGTTATGCTGTCGTTGGTCGATGCTGAGTGAAACATAGCATGAAAAAGAGTAGATATTAAAATAAAGACACGATATGGATAATAATATGACACAAACGTGTCCCCGTTTAACATGCTACATAACGAACCATTCCTTTTGATGTGGTGGAAATTTTTGGATCGTCACCTGCGATTTCGTAAAATTTGCAAAGCATTCAACCTACCTACGATTTTGGCTCATTATAGAATTATAGAAGAACTCCTGTGATCGCTTTGCAAAATGAACCACCACTCTGAATATAGGCACACAACGATCTGCTTTGTTACGCGGGCAGTCCAGTAGGCACCTATATTACGCATGCATTATAACCGAGTGTATATTGTGAACTGTGATGAGGCGTGTCGGAAATAAATATGTTTTTTGGCGCTCGGAAATTTTTAGATTTAAATTAATTAATTAGATTAGATTTAAATTAATAGATTTATTTTGGGAGTGCGGCGCTCCTCCGCACCTTAGAGCTGGCCGCCACTGGTTGCGAGAGATAATTTACATCTCGGAGGGGTCAATGAGGACTGAAGCAGAGGAAGTAATAAATTATTTCTGAGGGAATCCTTGATGTTCCGTTTTTCGTGTAGCGGTATTCCTGGCTATAAATTATTATGTTAAGTAAAGACGACACCAAAGATAAAGCTTTACAACACAATAGGTAAAAGTAGAACTGATTACTGACCTAGCTTTATTATAACGTTCATGAACAACAATAAATCATTATTATTAAATATCACAGGTGAAAATATGTTTTTTCATACCGCAGTAAAAAAAACTAAGCGCAAGCGTGTTTAACATCTGCACTATTTTTTTGCGTGTGTCTGTCAACCTTCTAAAATTGTTACATCAAACGCCGCACGCTGTCCAAAATTCCAGGTAATAATGGAAAACGATGACAGGTTATTTTCAAAGAATTCATCATTATAATGTGTCAATCCTCTTGACTAACTTTATCAAGTTTTATTTGTCGAACTACATAGGTACATATTCATCTTAAGATTTTAATTGGCATATATATTTATAAAATAAAATCCCTCCCGCTGTCTGTGCGCTTAGATCTTTTAAACTACACAACGGATTTTCACCGATAGATAGGAATAGAGATAACACCAATAGAGATTCATGGAGGAAGGTTTTTAAAGGCATTTTTAACTCGACGTTAAGTCACATAAAACGAAAGAAAACTCACTAAGCAACATGACTCAAACTAGAAAGTTCAATCTACCCCCCCCAATATATATTCCCGTCCTTTGTCTTTTAAACATAATCAAATGTTCCTTCTCCTCAACTCCTCATCCCCCCTCACATATTTTAGCTAAAAATAAACTAATTAAGAAAACACTCTTACAATGTCACACTTTATCATTCAGTAAGTACTATCACTGAAAAGTTCATTATTGGCATAATTCACTATTTTATTATTGTGTAATCTAAGATTTGTAAAATTTTCCTAAAATAAAAATCTTCTGATCGGATGTGTGGGGCCGGCCTTAGAACCCGGTGGTTACATTCCTATTTGCTCGACTTTTTTGCGGAAGGTCCAAATCTAAATTAACACTAAACAGTTTGACTGTTGTTTTTCAAATTGCTGTCGGAAATAGAAATTGTTGAATTTTCTACATAGTTTTGGCATTTTGTTTATGGCCTGTTAATTAAAAAATAATCGGTCTTAAATGGATTGAGCTTCAGCTTGTTTGAAGACATTTAAAGAGTTGTATACCTACACATATTACTAAGGTATTTATTTCCGTGTGAATCGTGGCTTGTTTTGATTAACTGTTCACAGTGTTTATTCTTGTACACTATGGTTGGGTATAATACATAATAACTGGTTCGTTTGCTACAGCGACAACAATGAACAATATCTGGACGCAATAAGTTCGGTTTAGCAAATGAGCTTGGGACTTTCTCTCGCCCTGCTGGTCGTTGGGAAAAAGCGAAAGTTGTGTTGTTTGTTGTTATTTGTTGTTTGTTGCGATGTTTATCATTTGGTTAACTAACTAGTTGACAAATAATAATATCTTGGTTAATTCAAGCCACACTGACTCTTTGGTATTGCGCATAACGCTTTTGTTGAGGAGCATATTGGCCTGGGAACGAGCCTAGCCCTTTAAATTGTTGATACAAATATGCTTTTTTAGCCTGATCGCTGTGATAAAAATACAATTAACATAGGTGATAGAATGTTTTGAAATCCGCCGCAGGAAGGTTTGCTTTGCGCTTTTGTAGGCAAACAAAATTATTTGGCTTGGGATCAAAATCTTGTATGTAAATTTTGCAAATATAATAACAAATTATAATTTGAAAATTTAAAAAATTAATATGTTTGTTACCTGCTCGCCGTGATATGTCAACAATAATACCTGTTCGCTGTGATACAGGAACAATAATATTTGCACAATATACATAGGCGGTTTTAGGATATTATCATGTATGAATTTGCTGAAATTGCGCAGGTAAATTATTTACGCTTTTAACTAAAAGCAAATTGGTTTGGGAACCAATTTTTTTTTGCTTATAACCTGATCGCGGTAATACCCGTACAGTAATGTATGATAAATGTACACTATTTTAAATTTTTGTAGGTTATTGAAGACACGTTAGCGCTGTATTCTTAGCCGAATTCTTAAATTTGAACCGTACAATCGCTACGCTATTAATTATTCAAAATTGTACCGCCTTAAATACTATAGTACCCGGTACATTGTACGCAGGGCTGATATGATGAGTTGGCTAACGAAAAAAAGGTTGTTGGAAAAACCCACATAAAGCATTGCATAGTCGTGTAAGAAAATCACAATCCCTTATGATTGATATGATATCGGATAAAATTGCAGATTCATGCTATCCCCATGTTCCAATACATCAGCAGACGGCCAACCGAGATGGTGGTTTATAAAATGTTTTATCACTTGTTAGTATTAATAGCTCTCCTGTACAGTGTATTCAAATTCTAGTACTGATTTGGATCGCTAATCTCAAAGAACATAATATCGACGAGCAGTGGCTGAAATGGAAACAAATCAAACACATTTTTACGTTTGTTGTTTTGTGTGATGATCGTCTTTTTAGACACCCACATAATGTCATATGTAATTTTTTTTCAGTAAGCACTTACATAATAAATATATTAATAATTCATAAAAAAATATAGCTTTTCTTTCTTACTAAGCTTTTAATATTTACCGGTGCATACAAAGTGCGTTTGAATATTATTTTAATTAATTCGTATAATTGTCACAGCCATATTATCTACTTATAACAAAAATTACAACATTTAATTTGTGCTTGTAAATGGAATTTTCAATAACGACATACTAGATCATAAAACAAAGCACCCTTATCATCTCTGCATTCTAAATACGGAATCAACGCTCTTACGCCGAACGACCGGAACTACAAAATCCGGTACGTATGTCCGCATGGATAAATGGTTTTAAGAGTGGACGCAAAAGCGCCTCTAATTGTATAGCTCAATGACCAAGTGCCTGGTGCCTGTATGATGCATTCGTATCGCATCGTAATTTTTTACAAATTACACAATCTTGAGCGTTCCTGCTTTAATCGGTATCCAAATCAGGCACTGGAACTGAAAATTCCTTTATTCCTCGAGTACAAAAGATTCTTAATTCCAAGTTATTACTTTAATTTGCTGTTATTTGTTTTATTATTTCTGCCAGGAACGCTGATTATATTTATATGTTCTTCTTTTTACTGCTTTGTGGTCGAATATTTTTTTTTACGCAAGAATTTATTTTACAACCGGGGCTTATTGTATCATGAAATGATTCACTGCGAAGTGCTTGCATATGAGATGTATCGGTGGTATGAAGGAATTTGAAAGGTCAATAAAAGCATGGTTCCACGTATTTTATTTTTGCATTAATATTTTGTTTGATGTACTTGGGTACTGGATTTTTGCGGAGGCTTTTGGAGCATGTTTTGTTTGATATCTGAGATTATTGACTTTAGCATTTTTTCCATGAAATAACAGCGACTAATATAAATAATTTTGTGTAATGAAGGAATTGCATTGCTGTGAATATTAGTCATTATGTATTTTCTTTGCAGTTGTATTTGTATTCCAAATTCTTGCATATTTTTATTTCATTTGTTCGGTTGATCAGGTCATCAGGTATGTAGTTACTGTGTGTGTTTATTTACTCGAGTGATCAGTTTCATGAAATTCCTTCTTTGCTATTTTGGTACCTTGACACCTATTTCAAGTTTTAATTCTCCTGTGAAACCTGACATGACCCAATTGCAGAAATATGTAAAAAAATGTATTTGACTCATATCTTTTGATATTAAAAAAACTCTCAGTATTCCTTGATGTTTAATTTTAAGGTTATTATACTATGTCCTCTCTTCTTCTATGTTCCTACTTCTTTAGTCAGTGTTTCGGACAGACTTGCATTACACTGTCCTGCCATCTGCCCTGATGACGGACACTGCAATGCAATCCGAAATTGGCTGTAGAAGGAGGAAGCGCAGCAAGGCATAATAACCCAAAAAATCATCACGGTAATCACGGCTATGGAAATCTCAAATCGTATCATTCTGTTATCCATTTGATAGATACCGTTGCCAAAACGAGAGGATAAATTATATGTATTTTTTTGTGAATACCGAACAAGAGTCATCTGCTCCCAACTGTCTGAAGCCACGGATATTATGGCATTTCCTATAGGGGTATGTATGTTGAGGATGTTAGTGGGGATGGGAAGGTTTTGGGGAAGAGGAAGGGGGGGAAGTAACTGATGGATTTGGTGACCGGACAACTCGTAATGAAACCAACTCAGAACTATCTCAGATAAGTAATTTCTTGTGATTAAAAATATATAAAAATTGGTTAAATAGTTACGTTAGGTTAGGGTTATCAGCTAATTTAAAATGATTTTTTATAGCTTTTAATGACTTTTCAAGCAGGTGTTGAGTTGACTTAATTCTCAGTTGGCATAGAACCGATGGACTTACTAAAGATGGTCACATACGAAATGTAAATAAATTTCTGATCGTCTATCTAACTTGTCACAAAAAAAATTAGGTATATTATAAAGAAGCTTAGGCAAATATTTTATTATATTAATTTTATTCTTATATGAATACCTCACAAGAGTCCCGGCTGTTCCCGTCATGAGTTAGTGAGACAATGGCATCCCCATTTGGGGTATGTTGTGAGGCTGAATGTAGTAAGGAGGGGAAGGAGACCGGGAAGAGGAGGGTGGGGTAGTACCTGGATATTCAGATCTGGTCACCAAACACGGCTAATGCCATTTAAAGCAACGTTTCTATTCTGAATGGTGGTCTTACACCAGGGCGATACTGAGAGTATCTTCCACTCTAGAACGTGCCGCAAATACACCATACATAATTTTTGAAAATGAATTAATTATGAAATAACACAAATTTTTAAAATAAAATTTATTTGCCCACGCCGGGATTCGATCCCGCGACCTTCGGATTGCGAGTCAAGAACCTTAACCCTAGACCACATCGGCCGTCTAGGGGTAAGTCTCTTAATTTAATTTACTTTCTGCTTCCCAAATCTTACACTTGTATATAATTTCCCGTGATTTTTTACGAGTCTGCGCTCGGTATTTATAAAATAAATAGTTTAAATTATTATAGTCCTTTTCAGAATAAAAATTTCCCCTCGCCTGGGATGCAAATTACCCCGTGCTGTGGTTAGTTATACTCTTATTTCGTGTGCGACACAAAAAGTACATTCCCGACGCAAACTTACGCAGACAGGGGCGCCGCAATTAAACGTGCCATGCGAGCGGTGCACACGGGCGGTCGATCTCAAGGGCGTGCCAGTGATTTGCCTCTCTAAAAAGTATAAAAAAACACTCTTCCGTACTAATATCGGCTGTCTGCGTAACTCCTGCATAACTCTGGTTCAATGAACACAAATTTGCTTTGAAGTTGAAAATTCAAACTGATTGTGCGAGGAATTAGAAAAGCGATAAATTACTTGCCTATCGATTATATTTAAAACATTTTTGACAGAAAATTATTTTAATTGTTATTTTAAAAACATATCTGCTTTTTTTAAGAATGCATGACCATCCCGTTATTTTTCATGGAACTGTGATAGTTTAAAAATAAAATCATTATAAATAATATGAAAGTAAAAACAATTTTTGGTGGGGAAGTGAAAATCAGGGTAAAGAAGGATTTTAAGCGGGTGGAAACATTGAAATGATTAATTATGCAAGTGGAAATGAAAAAAAAATTACAAGTGTGCAATTCGCACGCGGTAGAAGTGAAACCTTCAGAAAACTAAAGTAGACAAGAGTGGGGAGACTACGAAGCACCGCTGGAGACCGATAGGCTACGAAGCACCGCAAAAAGAGAAGACCGATTTTTCTATCTCATTCTCTTGCAGGCTGAATCCTATTGATCCCACTTTGAGAATATTTTTATTTCCAGCGCCCCCTCATGAATCCGAACGGAGGGGGCGTAATAGGATACCTCGACGGGTTACATTTTCCACAACAGAGGGGGCGTGACGGGATACTACGACTAGGAGGGGGCATAATAGGATACCTTCATTAGGTTACATTTGCCATAACGGAGGGGGCGTAATGGTATAGGGGAAATATATTAAGCTGTGACGTAATTTATGGATGGCCCTTAATGGAATGCGAAGGGGCAAGATAGGATCGGGTGGGATGGGTTTCCTACCGCCTCCCTAAAATCTGAAAGGCCCCCCAATTTTTTCTTAGCCTTCTACCGCCCCCCTGAAGGTCTGAAACGACCCCAAGGGAGGGGGGGGGGGAGGTTATCACCCACGTTTAGAACCTATGCTGTAGATGTATGTGTTTGTCTCTTTTTAGTGTTGCTATTTTCCGTTTCATCGAGTTTCAAATCACAACGGTGCTAAAGAAGTTTTCACTTCAAAAATACTTTTAAATCTGAAAATATGTTTTGCGGGAGTACGTACGGCTGAGGGCATCTCGTTCGACTGTGAAATAATGTGTGAATAGTGTAGAGACGTGGGTAGGGGTTTCAAGGGTTCTCTCAAACTTGATCTTATGTTCGGTAAAATCGTAATTTCTTCGTCCTTGTAGTTTCTCGCAAATTTCTATTAATAGGATCGGCAATTTTACCTCTCGCAGCGGCCCTGCACGCGGTGCAATATGCCAAGTAAAAATAATAATGCCTTATATATATCTGCATCCACTTCTCTGTTTATTTAGTGCCAATGTTGTCTTTGCATTGCATTATCAAGCTTCAAGACGTCTCCCGGCTTTATTCCAATATTTGCTGACTGCAAATTGAGCTGAATTCTTGGCATTCCTCAACTTCAAATAAACAAAATAAAAACATATCATTCTCTACGGAATATTAATTTATTGGTAGTGTGGTTTTAGTTTGTCTTGGACATTCTTAAGATAAGGTTTACATGTTAAACGTCATATTTATTAGCTTTATAAGTGAAGTAAATTGCTAAATTAATTACGTAATACTCGTACATTAGCTATCTAAATCGTACATTACTAGTACTCGTAAGTAAATTACCCATAAGAGTTGTGAAAAGAGTATCTAAGCAATTCGCGATTCCCATAAAATTAAGGAATGGTTGGTTGCACAAAATAAGATAGATACCTGATCAAAAAGACAAACAAAGGGTGACACACATAGCTATATAAGCGCGAGCAGATATCTGTTGAACCGCGAGCGCTTATGTGTTGTACCGTCATACGACGCTATCAAATATTTCTTTCTATGTTAGGAGAGGGGGTCAGATGAATTAGAGAGCTGCCACGAAACGCCGTTTCTTTGTACTGAATCTATCAAATTGACAGCTGCCTTCCGCCCGTTTAGGCAGCTCCGTAATTAAAAGGACCCCCTCTCCTGTTTACGGCAGAGAGGGTCCGCATAACTTTTCGCATATCGCCTCGGCAGCGGTTACAACAGATTACGGCGTATTAACTTTGAGTTTCGAGCACATCATCTGCTCTGTGTGGCGGGTCTATATGGGATTGTATGGAGAACGATATTGGGCGTGCGATGATCTTTTATCTTTTACAGCTGTGTGTGGCACCCGTCGTAGATCTGGAGAATTCTTTTTATTTTCGTACGGTTTATTTTGTCAACAATATGTTATGCATTATTGCAACTGAGTTTCGTGTTTCTAACATGCCAACTAAAACTAAGAGTTCTGAGGACACTAAATCTCGCGTACAAAAAAGTATAAAATTTGTAAGTAGGTACTTAAATACCTACCTACTCAGTACACATAAACCATATAAAATTATCTGTAATTTTTTTTTATTACCAATTAGGAATTTTACAATTTGTTCAATGAAACGTCACTATCTCTAGACAATTATTTTTTTTCCTATTTTTTTTCAGGCAGGTAGGGTAGTTGTATCAGTCTTGAACAGTTTAAGGACCGTCCATTAGACAATGGAACTATTTAGTGATACAATGATTGTATATAAATCGAAAATAAAGTGTGAAAAGTATATAGTAGTGTATTTCTTAATAAAAAGTTGATTTGATTTATATTTTATCCAATGCCCAAACGTAAAGAGAGATCTTGCAAGCTCCCTGAGCGAAGCGGGGTAGGTACTCCAGCTAGTTGATCAATAAAATGTAAAACAAATACTCTTGTGTATGTAAACATAGAGTGCGAATTGCTCCTCATTCTTGACATTCTTGAGGTTTAAATGAAAATAGGTTTATTAATAGAGCTGCCTCATTTATGATCAATCGTAAAACATTCTAAAAACAAGATAAGGTGGGATGCAATGTTAACTAGACCAGTATTATGATGGCACCTAGTATACGTGCACAATGGCTAGCAAATCCCGCACCTTTTTTAAATCCTGCGAGATTTAAATCCCGGGATATAATTTAGAAATCTCGAGGGATTTTTATTAAAGGGTATTAAATTGACATAATGTCATCAGGTAATTTTTTTAAATTCTTTGGTGACGTACAAGACAGTTGAAAAACACTTTTGCGTTTTTTTTCATTTCAATACGAAAAATCCAATTTTGTGGCATTGTCCTCTTTGAGTTCCTTTATTGCTGACCAAGTCCGGTGAGTGTTATTTTATTTTTATTTTATTTACTTTTGCCCCAATGGCATTTGACATGGGGAGAAGCCACTTGATCCCGCCCCCCCCTGACCCTTTAAATTTTGAAATTGATATTGGTAGTAAGACTAGTAAGGTAGAGATTTCAGACTCTCAAATTCCATCCCGTACTCCAAAAAAGAGGAAAATTTGCGACATTCCGAAAACCAATTCTTCACAGGTCTCAGTTCCTGGTAGCTCCTCCACTTTCCTTATACCTGACTTCAGCAAAAGCTCCCTTCAACGTTTATGTGCAAAATAACACCCCTGGCCACTCATCCCCTTGAATTTGGTAAATTCATTGGAAAAAAACCACTCGGCATTTCCACAAATTTCGCATTTGTGTTGAGTTCACATCCGCATTTAATGCCAATAAATTCATGAATTCCATCGACTCCCTCTCTGCGAAAAAAAATAAAGCTTATATCACTTCCTTCAATATCTCTCTCTTGGGTCTCGTTAGAGGTATTCCCATAGACTTTTCCGAAGAAGAGCTTATCTCAGAACTGATTATTCCAGAATCCTCGGGAAAGTTATTAAGACTAGGCGTCTTAATTTCAAAGATAGATCTTCAGAGTCTGTAGTTTGAAAACCATCACAAAGTGTAGTTCTCACATTTAAAGGACAGTCCCTGCCCTCTCAGGTCTACTTATTCCACAACTCTTATATGTTCATGCCTGAGCTTCGCAAAATAAAACACGTTTTTGGCGATGTGTTAAACGGGAATTTAAACCTTATCGCAATCTACATAAGGGGTGTTATTGTTAGCGGTCTGATCGTGAAATTTTACACGGCGTGGTGTATCGCCTTGAGGATTTTTAGTATCAATTATAATTGGTATTTAGTATATTTATTTACTTAATACATAAATTATCGAAAGTACATATAGTTTTTTTATGATATTTCACCCTCCATGCTAGGGATGACCCTGTGTTATGGCGGGTGAAGTTTACAGTTTGCGGATATACATTCATTAGTATTGGATGAAAATATTCACTAATTTATACTATGCACACAGATTCTTCTACAATAAGAGAGTTTATGTTGTTATTTTGGATTATAAGAATAAGGTGAAGAAGTTAAAGAATTATTGGAAAAGAGAAGTTATCTACTACACTATATAAAGAGTTCACTATATAAATGTTTGTTTGTTTGTTTGTTTGCACTGAATAGGCTCCGAAACTACTGAACCGATTTGCAAAAATTCTTTCGCTGTTGGGAAGCTACACTATCCCCGGGTGACATAGGCTATATTATATTTTCAAAAAAATTAGGGATCCTTACTAAAACTCCAATAATGCAACCCAAGGTGTAAAAAAATTACCCATATATTCTTTACATCGCGTGCGCTGCGAAAACTATTGATGATAGAATAAAATAATGTACTACGACTTTGTAGAACACATCATTATTTACAAAAAGGTGGCGACAGCATATGTCTAACTATTATGGTTATGCCACAATAAGTATTCTTTTATTTTAAAATTTTTAATTTATATGTCTCCGCTTGAAAAGACTCTTTATTTGTGTCTTGGTGTTAATCCGTATCAAAATAAATTACTTCATATTCAAGACAGCTTCAATACCTTTTTTTAACTTTTTGAAGTTTTCAATTCGGATTTTTAATTAGAAAGATATCACGAGTTTAATAATGTTAGTATTAGAAAAAAGTTTCGGCTACAGGCCGGGCGGGAGAGGAGTCAAGAAATGAAGTGCAAGGGGTGTTGGCGGGACGGGGGAGCGGGAGAGCGGTGGCGGGGAAGGTGGAAGTGGAACGCTGGAGGGAACGCACGGGAAAGGACATGCAAGGAGTAACATTTTATTTATTTGAATATGGCATTGCAACGCATGCCGGGAAACAGCTAGTTATTAATATATTAAGAAATTATTGGTATATAAATCACAGTAAACAGTCTTGTACATACATACAATGCTGCTTAGATAGTAAATAAAAATATATCATGTTTTGACTGCTCTTAATACTATGCACACAGATCTTCTATAATAAGAAAATGATATATAGTTAGATTAGGTTACAAGATGAAGATGAATAAGTTAGAGAATTCGTAGAAAATGAAAAATGAAAAATTTGAGTAGGTAGTTGTTAGATATAGATCACACTAATAAATCTTCTACATATGATGCCGCTAATTTAGACAATAGAGATATATTATTATATTATCTTCAACTATTTTTTTCCATATCATAGGCAACTACCCTTTTATTGGAAACAATCATTCTAAGAATTGGTTTTTAACCTAGATAGCGTCACGGATAAATTTATCCGATTTTATTTATATGAAATTATTGACTTTATAAAAGTCTAAATTAATATTCAATTTTTTTATAAGAAAAACTCTTTTTTTATAACTTTTGAAGGTTATTCCCATCAATGTAATATCTACGTAGGAGGGGAACATTAACATAATTCAAAATTGCTTACTTTTCAGGAGAAAGTTTTAAGTGTCTCATGAAAAAAATAAAAAGGAACAAAAATTAAAAAAAAAGTATTTATTGTTGTGATTTAAGAACTTTCTTGGGTATTTGTATGTTTTAAATTATAATGAACAACAATTCAAGAGATACATAAGACTAAAATTATTAAATTTTTTATAATAAAAAGTATCTTTTAATAACTTTTGAAGGTTATTCCCATCAATTTAATATATCATTGAAGAAGAGGATAACAATAATAATCTAAATAAAAATATGAAAGAAAACAAGACATAGAAAAACAGAAAAATATATTGGTCGCAACTGGGACCATCATCTTTTTCTATTTTTCTTTGTCTTGTTCTCTTTCATATTTTCGTTTAGATTACTATTGTTACCTTCTTCTTCAATGATATAAAAAATGTCTTTAAAATCAGTCACACATATTACAACTCTCCAAAGATTAAGATATAAATGAGATTGCGAGCTTAAAATTTTTGCGTTATGTAGACAATTCGGAGAGAAAAAGCTGGGTCAATGTCATGACACCAAAGCTCACCGTTCGAGAGCTTTTACTACTTCACACAATCTGATAGTTGAGATTAAATGATTGTACCAAGTAGTTGTAGAAAGCACAAGTCAGAAGGGCAGGTTTTTGCAACAAAGATTTCATCTATATGTTTAAGGTTGTGTTAATTGTGGCTTTATACCTTTCGACGTACATAGTTAATAGGCCTTTTGTGCTTTTATATGCGGCATAATATTTTCATGTTGAAATATTTACATTGTATGGCGCACTGCGTATCTTCTTAAAGACAGAATCAGTGCCGTAACAAATCTGATTTCGAGTTTGGAGGTTGCGGGCTCAATTCCGCCAAAAATGCAATTTTCTTTTTCGACATGTTATTTAATATGTCAGAATGGTGGTTGTTTATTTATTTATTTTAATATACCTACGGCTACAGATGCATTTGAAAAACATGTGATATACATTATAACTATGTAGAACAGTAATCATGAGATAAATTATTCTGATTTAATCATAGAACCCATGCAGAAGAATTGTAGGCATTATGCTAACATTGATTTATTGAAGTATGTTATTGTTGCCTGTTTATAACTATATTCTGTGCAGTTGAACACATCTACTACTTCGGAGAAAGCATTTCTAACTGCATGCAATTAGGTACAAGTGAGTATCTAAATGACTCATTCCTGATATTGTTGTTGCAATTAAAAAATATTTTTGATCCAGTAGTTCTTGTTGTTATATGGAAGGTAATTAACAATTAATCAGGGCTATATACAATACCATTACCAATTAACAATTTTTAAATTAAAAGTCAAGTCGGAAATAAATCTTCTATCTGTCTTAATTTTAATTCTTTTAAATGGTTGTAGTTTATAGTTACCATATCTTAGGAATTTATGCTGATTTTTTTCAATGGAATCAGAGTGGATTTTAAATGAGGGGACCCAATATGAGAGTTATATTCGTCTTGACTTCGAACAAGATAAGAGTATAAGATTTTTAATGTTGAAATATTTTGATAGTCTCTGCCATAAACTTTCACACAAAAAATTACAGTTTTTGCATGGAAAGCTGATCTATATATAAATTTATATACAGACTATTACGATCTAATATGGAAAATATCAGACCTAAATATCTGCCCAATGTGATAGAGTAGGTGCGAATATCTATACTTGACGTGTAAAACTAACAAAATTAGCAAACCATCATGCCGTCTCCGTGCAGGGGTAGGTAGAGATGACGGACCGCCAAACGGTCTTGGCACACACTCCTTGACTCGTTTACATTCATACATCGTCTCATACGTGCTATTCTATTATTCTGACTTTTGACATGGCCCGACTAATGTATGTGATTCACTTGGTCGTGCCATGTCTTCCTCGTGCGTCCCCAACTTCTTCATTCACATGTGCGTCATATATTCTCCTTACACTCCTTTCCTCGTTCATTCGCTCTACATTCCCAAATCATCTGAGCGGTATTTCTTAATCTTATTCATGACGCTTACATCAGCCTTGCATTCTTTGCGGATCTTCACGTTTCTCACAGTGTACTTGGTTTTACACCACATATGCCTCAGGGATCCCATTTCTACAGCATTCAGTCTTCTTTAATCCTTCCTCTGCCAGTTCCATGCCTCACTTCCAAACTTAGGGTAGGTACTAGCACTCTATTATGGAGGGCTGGATTCGCTTATTTGGACAGTTTTTTGTTAGCGCCAATGGCATTCGGTCGTCCATTAATGGAGTTAACTGCATTTATACATGATGTGTATTATAATAATAATTAAGTAATTTATAGAGCGCCGTTTTTGTGAAAAAATAATATATATTAGTTTGTTATGAAATTTCGCTTGAAAAGGGTTACTTATCTTTGTTTGAGATCATTTATATGAATACTTATATACCTGTACAAAAATAGCTTGACAACGCACATTATCTCACAATTTAATGTTTTATTTATTTATTGTTTATTATGAACATTTAACAGAGTGATAACAAATAATACACAGGTATTTATAGAAGCAAAATAAAAGTAAGATGGTGACATACATTTACAAAATGTTTATTAGCGACTCTCAAACGTAAAATTTGAAACACAAAAATCAGAAAAAGATTTGGTCGCATCCAGCTATTGAAACCAGGACCTTAGTCTTTCTGGCTTGCAGGCTATGGTTCAATACTGATTTTTCTGTTTCATATTTTCATTTAAAAGAAAAATAACAGTTAAAAGTGCAAAGTCAAGGATAATAACAATTTATTCAAAAAAAAGTAAATATGACAAAGGCATGATTTGACATTTTCACTGCCAAAAGTATTATTTTTTTGGTAATTTTTGTAGTAAAATAAAAATCAAATTCAGACTTATGTTGATTTTCTTAATGAAATTCGGGGTGTGTCCAATGAAGCTTGGACACGTAAGTTTGCACAAGTTTTTACGCTGACGCCCGTTAAGGGTTAAGTGCTCTCAAGAAAAAAAAAATTATATGCAATGCCTAATGTACAAGAGTTACCATAATAAAAATAAATCCCGTTGGCGAGGTTAAAGGTTTAATACATGATAATCTTTATCAAAATAAACGTTGCAACATTATTTTTTTCTTTGTTTCAGACACAGCCTCGGCGGAGCAAGGACGTTAACGTCATAACACCCAGACAAAACAGCCAAGAGGTTAATAAACACGATATTACTACCTTAATTGAGGCAGTTTATCCGTCAACGAAGCAACTTGTTTACGAACCGAGATGAACGTACTGCTTAGCTTACTGAACAATAAATCATCCCGCAAAATATTAATATTGATATAAACAAGAAAATACGTTGTCGGGTCGTGTTAGTTCTACGCTGGAAAGCATTGAAAACACAATATTTAAATATGCGAGGGAACTGTCAGATCGGATAAGGCGCGAAAGCGTTGACATGTTCGACGTTTTCGACGTTTTGGAACGATGGGAGGGGGGATAACTTGATCGGCGGAGCGGAAGAAGCAAGATGGCGTCTCGTTCGCGCTCCCCGTCGCTGCCAACAGATGGCGCCAGTCCGAGGGAGAGCTTGCTGCGGCCGCCGAGAGATGCCAGCGACTACCCGCGTGTGTCTCAACGAGTCAACGATTGGAACAGGTACTGAAACTTCTGGCGGCATTTTCAAAATGCTATTACTTTCACACATATGTTTATTATTAAAATAATTAGTTTACTAGCAGTAAGCGCGTTGTTTTCAATGGGACGTATTGGAATACATATAAATCAACATAAATACATCTTTCATGGGATAATAACGTACGGGTAAATCATTTTAAAGATACCCTAGCTTGTGCAGTGGTGTACTGGTTGCATATTTTTTTTTATTAGGAAGCTGAAGAAATTAAATAATAAAAACGTAAAAGAACACTGTTAGATTGAATCGCGAGTCTAAGGCCCAGTTGTTTCGCAGAAATTTACAGTGCCATTTTGTTGAAAGTTGACAGTTGAAAGGTTCCCGTTAAATGCCGTTTCAGCTTCTCAATAAATTGTGATCAGCAGAAGAGGACATTTTTTTTACATTAGCTCCACACACAGGAGGCCTCGAGAAAAATAATTTCCCTTAGGGCCTATGTCATCTTAGGGGATGCTGTGTGGAGAGTCTTTTTAAGGAAGGGAAGGAGAGGAAGTTCTGGGAAGAAAAAGGTATGTGGGGTGAGTAGGAACATGGGGGGTCAGTGTCCAGAAGTGACAGGCGTATGACTTTATCCCTTCAGTGGCTATATTGGCTATGGTTGGGCTAGAGAAGTCAAAAGGCTTCCCTCATCCAGCCTCTATCGACCAGGCCCGCCACGCAACAGGTGTGCAGACGCATCTGCAGCCAAGACCCGGTCAAACCTCACCCCTTGAACCCAGGCACCCTTAATTAGTCCTGCTAAGTCACCAAACGTAGCGAACCGTAATGTTGTTAAGCTTGCCAGTTTATTAGAATTTGATAGAATTGAAACGCACCGGAGAATCGGCATTTAACGGGGAACTTTCAAATGTCATTAAACAAAATGGCGCTGAATGGCCATTTGATGACAATATCACATTTGTATTTCTGTGAAACAACTGGGCCTTAATCTAAACAAAATTGAAAAACGTCGGTACTCATCATGCACCCATTTAGGACTGGCGCTGGTGTTTCAAAGAAGTTTTCTATATTGTCGATATGTGCAAATTCATTGAAACGTCATTAAAATGACTTGCATGTACCTACCTAAGGAACAGTTGCATCGAAAGTAGTTAAAGTTAAATAAAAGTAACTTTTTTGTCATTTCTTGCTTAAATGGGTTGTTTCAACACCATTTATATAAAAGTTAACTAAATTGTTACAAAATAGTTACTTTAATAAGTTAGATTTTGGTCAATTTTGGAGCTATCATCCCTCACCAAGGAACGAAATATTGTTCGAAGAGAAAATATACCTATTATATATATTTCGGTGGAAACACTGGTAACTTTAATCTTACTATTTTAATTTTGGTGCAACTAAATTTTGTTGAATTTTAGCTTAACTTTAGTTAGGGCTTAAACTCAGTTTAAATATTTAACTTTAAACCTTACTTTAACTATTTTCGATGCAACTGGTCGTATGTAATTCATATTTAATAGTTTAAAGATTGGTGCATTCAAAATAATTTATTTTTAAATGTAGAAAAGTGTAAAACCTTGACATTCTTCAGAAATAAAAATCCTGTTTTATTCGAATATTCCATCAATAACACAGCTTTAGAAAGAGTCCCGGAAATGAGGGATCTTGGAATCATTTTGGATGAAAAACTAAGTTTCGCCAATCATATCCACCAAATTATGAACAAAGGTATGAAATCACTAGGCTTCGTTTTAAGAACAACTAAAAACTTTAATTCCATAGAAGCCATTAAACTATTATATGTATCTCTAGTTAGAAGCCAAATTGAGTATAACTCGGTAGTTTGGTCTCCATCTTACAAAATTCACGTTAATAATATTGAGCGAATACAAAAAAAATTTCTGCGTTTTATAAATTTTAAATTGAATATCCCACTAGAAGACTTAAAATATAATCTATTACTAAATATTCTAAAAATACACACACTAGAAGACAGACGTAAAATAAACGACTTGACATTTTTATTCAAAATACTTAACTCTAAATTCGACTGTTGCGAACTCCTACAACTCATAAACTTACGAATACCGACAGTAACCACACGACAAAATACCCTATTCTACTGCAGCATTCATAAGCGGAATTACATTGCCCACTCTCCGATACAAAGATTTCACACTATGGGAAATCAGTACTTAAGTGATGTTGACATATTCAACATCAACTTGGCGAATTTTGTGGATTTTGTAAAAAACTTATTCCATAACTATTCCTAAACATATATGTATTTTTGTAAACTTATCAAATCACTGTATTTTTGTATTTTTGTGACTTGTGTGCATTTTTATTTAATTTTATTCTTATCATTTCTCTATCTGTTTAAAAATCATCTGTCATCTGTCTATGTGTTTAAAAATCATCTGTCATAAACAAATTGTACTACTGTAAAAGCCCTCTGGGCGTTGAATAAATAAATAAATAAATAAATAAATAAATAAATATTGTACATTATAAAATCTCCCATAATATGCTGACATGTACATGGTTTGTAAAACTTTTTTGCCTAGAAAATTCATTACTTTCCGCAAATAATATTCTATAAGTAATGCAAAAGAAATGTTAGTTTTTAGGGCAGTGAAAGGAGCATAAAAACTATGTCCGAGTATCTCTGTGGTTTTGGCAGTTTTGCTTTCCTGTGACGTACATCATATTTTATCACTATATTTATATTTTATAACGACCGATGAGGTAATAATAATATGTATCCCTATCTAGTCGATTGTACTCTCGGTTAGGTTCATAAATTTATGGTTAGGTCGTAATAAACTAGTTAGGTAGACGTTATATAATACGTAGTATTTTTTATCTATAGGTATCTAAAAACAACTAACCCCAATTTGAATTACATAATGGTTAATAAAACATCCCATTTCCCATAGATTATAATCCCGGTTAGGTACCATGCAGTTCGGCAGTAAACCCATCAGATAGGCGCGATATAACACATAATTATATCAATATACCTGAAAACAACTAACCCCACTATGAATTACATAATGGTTAATAAAATATCCCATTTCCCATCGATCGTTGTCCCGGTTAGGTACCGTGCAGTTCTGCACGGTTGATGGAGACGTTAACACGTAATTATATCTATACCTATATCTGAAAACAACTAATCCCACTATGAATTACATTATGGTTAATAAAATATCCCATTTCCCATCGATCGTTGTCCCGGTTAGGTACCTACCGTGCAGTTCTGCAGTAAACCCGTCAGGTAGGCGCGATATAATAATATTATATCTCGAAATCTGAAAAAAACTAACCCCCTATGAAGTATACAGTTGTTGATAAAATATCCCATTTCCCATCGATTGTGGTCCCAGTTAGTTACCATGCAGTTCTATATTACCCCAGTTTAGTCAGTTAGGCACTAGGTGCAAGCACGCCTGTAATACTAACACTATAGCAATAAAACAATATTAGATTCATTCATGCATGGGCCGGCGGGAATATTTCATGCCGACGGGCGGGGAATTCGGAGTTGGATTCTAAATTTAATATTGGGACAGTTTATTTTTAAAAAAAGTTAACGGGCGGCGCGAACGCCTGTCACCGGACAGCGAGATGCCAATTTGTGGACGATGCCATATTTGAGTCAATTGCTGGGATTCGTTTGATAAGTCGTAGGACTATCGTCATATTTTGATACATTTTAGAGATCTACAATTTTTTTTTGGTAATGGTTGTTACCATACAATTGTAGGTACTTCGGATTTACACCTGTAATTATTGCTGACGATATAAATATATCAAATAAAAATTATTGCTCAATTCCTTCTTTTACCACTCAACTTAATTCGTTATACGAAAAGGATCGGAAGGCTGGCGGTTGTTAATAACCGGAACGCTGTTCCGGTTGAGTAAAAAAAACTTGATAAAGGCGTGCAGCTGAAATAAATTGATGGGATTCTACTGAATATTGTATTTGTCTTGCTAGATCTTTTTAGGTGTTTTAGGAAAATTGTAATATTTTCGTTCTTGATTTTATCCCATTATTCTTACTTTCTCCACCTTAGCATTTTCGTTATACGAAGAAGTTCGAAAGAGCTGATGATTTTCAATATCCGGAACTGCGTTCCAAATGAATTGAATATAGGCATCCGTTGAGAGCTCTAATTAGTGAACGGTACTATATTTTATACAATTCCCTGAATAATTTGACACGATGCAGAATTTACCTGAATTAATATTATTTTGCAAGCAATTTAGAATAATGCTACATTCATGTTACTTCTATTCAATCGTTTATTCTTGAATAACATGTTGAAAGGCTTGGTTCAACCGGAGGACGTGAAATTTTCAAAAAAGCCGCAACGTTATGTTACGAAAATCGATAACAAAAGATGGATTTCAACCGGAGCGTTATTCCGTTTCGTGAAACCGTCGACCCTACTGAAGCTGTTCGCGAAATAATAAACAATACCAACCGCGCTAGTAAGTAATATCACAACATCTTGTCTGCTCTATTTTTCACAAAAATATCGAATCAAAGATTTATCAAATAAAAGTGACATCAAGTCGCCCTTAGTCGTAAATTTTATTAAACAATGCATTGGCAAATTATGTAAAACACTAGTGGCATTATTACAGTCAAATTACCGGTGATGCATGTTTTGATGAAAGTTTCATGAAAGTTTCATCAAAACATTATCGAATAAAAACGACCTACATAAAATAAGACATTCCGGATGGTAATTTTTTTAAAAATCCGAGCACCGTCGATATTTGTTATGTAGCTTATTATTGTCTATTTGAATTTTCCGCAAGAATCTCAAATACCTTTACTTTATTAAGATAAAATAAATGCCCTTAACACATTTATTGGGATGAGATAGGGAAGGGATGTAACATTTTTACATTATTTTACGTATTCTCAGTAGTGATTGTAGGTATCGAAATCTCACTATAAACAATGTTTTTCAATTGTAAATACTCTAATCAGATGTCTGAACACAACATACCTAAGTTAAAATCTCTAAAGGTATATAGATATAGATATCCCCTAAATGCATCTTGAGATAGAACTGCAACATACCATATCGTCTGCGAATTTGTTCGGATTTAAAATGCAACCAGACTGTACATTGTTGTAGAAAAAGCTATGACAATTAATATATTTTTTAACATTTTTTTCATAACATGTTTTGGTATATTTAAAAAAAATATTTAACGCCCTTTTCCCACAGTTTGCTGAATGTCACAAATTATTTATTTTTCAAATTATTTTCCCTGAGATCTGGGAACACACAAATAATAAAATAAACATAATGTTTAAATCTAAAAAGTCGTGTATTTTAAGTATCTACCAATTTGGGCGTTAAGGTGTTGTACCAAGCAATGCAAAATCATGTTTTTTTTATATTAGCTCCCACACAAGAGACTCTGGAAAACAATTCCCCTCAGGGCCTATGTTATCTTTGGGGATGCTGTGAGGGGGATCTTTTAAAGGAAAGTAAAGAGAGAAAGTTCTGGGAAGTAAAAAGGTAAGAGGGGTGGGTAGGAATCTGGGGGTCAGTGTCGGAAGGAGAAGTCAAAAGGTCTCCCTTAATCAGTATCTCCCGATCCGGCCTGCCACGCAGTTGGTTGTTAGATGCATTCGCCGCAAAACCCTAGACAAGACTCACCCCATGAACCCGGACGCTAAACCATTAAACGTAGCGAACTACTTTAGGTGACTTGTGGCAGGGATATTGGTTATCCAATAATACCTGGGGCGACGGTACCCATACTCGCCTCCCAAACTATGTAGCACATTGTTGCAGAAAAAACTATGATTATAAGAATATTTTTTTACATTTTTTTGTATATTATGTTTTCATATATGTTTTAATGTATTTAATTGTCTTCTTTGAAAGATCATTAAAAGTGTTGAAAAAATATATAAAAAATTGGTTAAATAGGTTACGTTAGGTTAAGGTGATGGGCTATTTTAATTTTTTTTTTCATAGCTTTTAATGAATTTTCAAAGAGGTGTTGAGTTGACTAGATTCAGAGTTAGCATGGAACCTTTTTAGAATTTCAAATGTAAAAAGTCATACATTTTATATACCAATTTTGGCGTTACGCTCTTTAATAAACCAACATCGTGTCTGCATATCAAGGAGCTTTCCTTATATAACGCTTTATTAATAATTTGAAAAGTTGGAGGTCTGACAAAGTTTTGACCTCCGTAAATCTTTTTTGGGAATTCGCATATTAGTTTTATGATGGATCTGCTAGATGCATATGACAGATAGGAACACCTGTCCAACTTCTTTACATATAATATTATTAACTTTCCCTTTATACCATAATAAATCTGGGCAGGTGCCTGGTGACTGATTACCAACTGAAGTGTGAATATGTATCCATTATATCTGTGCTCAATTTATGATAACTTCAAAAATTATGAAAATGTTATATTCCAATGAGTTTCGAGCCTCCTTTCGTTTGATATTATGTAACTACGTATATTATATTTAAACCCCATGTCCAATAACCAGATCTGAAAACATAGAATAAATTAATCGTTATTTAATTTATTTCTATTGTGCTTTGACTATCTTCTTTATCTTTGAATTGCACGCGGTTACTGAATAGCCTAAGACTTTTCAACTTTCCTCTTTTCCTCATCCGTCTCCTCCCCGCTATCGTCTCATAACATGGCCGTACAGTTCACCTGGCAGTTGGGAATCTTCTGCGGTACTCGTGTAAATACAAAAAAAATATTTTTATGCTATTTGCAAGTACCATTGAAGGTTTTATTCTCTTGAGAAATATAATTTTTGAAATTGTCATATTTTGAGGTAAGACCGCAGATATATAATGAAATAGTACTCGTAGGTAGTGATAATTGTTTGTTGTTTGTTTGCACGTGGTTAGGGCGGCGGGCTTCGTGTCAGTGGGCGGCGTGCGGTACGGGGTGAGGCTGGCGGCGGCTAAATATAGCAGCCGACCGCGGCGCGCGCTCGCAGAGTGTTGCGGCCAGTCTCCCGCCTGCTGCGGGCCGCACTCCGTCAGCGCCAAGCCCGAGCTGCCCGCCTGCTTCCGGGCGCCGGTGTCCTCCGCCCCCTCCCCTTCCGCCCTGGACCGCCTGCAGCGCTTCCGCTTCGGCGGCCGCTCCGGGGGCGAGCGCAAGGCGCGCCCCGACAAGGCGGAGCGGCTGCGGGAGCTCACGGAGCGCCTCAAGGGGCGCGCGCCGCCCCCGCTGCCACCCCCGCGCCTTCACCGGGGCGCGCGCGTCTCCGCTCCCGAGGCCGTGCTCGAGCCCCCGCCCCCGCAACACCGCGCCACCCTCGCGCCGCGCGCCTTCAGCGAGTGCGACAGCCCCAAGGATGATGACAGGTTCGACGCCATCGATCTCAAACCGCGCCAAGTGGAGTCCAGAGCCATCGTCGGCTCTTACGCTCAACGTACCATCCCTTTCAGAAGCGCTTCCTTTTCCCAAGTGGACTTTAACGCGATCGACGGGAAATATCAGAGAAGCAACCCCAAGTTAGTGACAGTGTCGCGCAACGCGTACAAGCTGGGAGAGTTGCCGACCGTCGAGGACTCTCCGTGCGCCGGCTCCTCTGTGTGCGCCGCAGACTTGACTTTGCCGAGAAAGCGTGACGTCTCCTGTCGACCTTCCCCCAGCGCGGCAGATGTTTCGCTCGACGTCGGTTCAACGCCGTCTGTCGATTCCGCAGTTGGGTCGGACGAAGGATTAGCTATGGACGTTTCGCTTTCCAGAATTCCGACAGTCGTTCCAGATCTCTCACACAAGCACTCGGGTACCAGATCGCTGACCCACCCGCTGCCTGGCCGGAGTTCTAGTGTTGACAGTGACTTGTCATTTACGGGTATAGATTGTGGGGGTCGTAAAAGTTTGCAGTACATTCCCAAAAACCATACTTTGCGAGAAGTGTGCGAAGAAAGTGATACTTCCCTCGCCGATAGTGCTCGGGCTCACAGTGACACGATCTCTCCCACCGAAGGGCCCTCCGAGCGGTTCTGCCCTTTCGATTTTCCTCTGCCGGAGGGAAAACAAAATCCGACGGATTTATTGTTATCTTTACCTTATGAACAACAAACGGACGACGCTGTATCGATACAATCGTCTGAGAATATTCAGCTAATTGACTCGTTGTTGTCACCTGAGAATGCAATTTCTGAAAATAGTAACGATCAAAGACAAACACCTGTGATTGAAGTGACGCCTGAGTGTACTCGCGCGCAAATATTTATAGAAACCCCCGAGGGTAAAGTTCTAAAAACTGCTACGGCAAGTGTGATACCTGTGCCGGTGTATGAATGCATAGTTAAAGAGTGGTCCAACATTCCTTCGGAGAGATGGGTAGGGGAAGATTGCGATGATGAAACCAAATTATCAGACGCAAAAATGATCGATCGCCAGAGCACAAATGGAGACGATAAAGAATTTTCAAACCAACAGAATATTTTAGAAACGCCTGATGACGAAACTATTACAAGTGAACAAGTAGAAAATTTATTGGCCACTGTCCAGAATGCGAGTAAACTGCCTCCCCCAGTATCCGAAGAAAAGAGACGCGTCCTAGATAAATCTAAACGGAGGAAAGGTATATACATAACAAAGTGGCCCATTCAAGACGAACTTAGCGGATTAATTTTACCGGAATCGGTTATCAGCGCTCAGTTCGGGGAACATTTGATCAAGGATGTTCCAAACGGTGAAATTGTGAACCTTGAAACGGGTGATTCCGAATTATTTATTGGAGATAATGGCAGAAATAGGTCTCGAACGCTTTCTGACAACACACGACCGGTCGAGGTCAGGCAGCCGGGTGATTCAGCACGTTGGACTGGGCAAGACACGGCGTGTATCTGGACCTCTCCGCAAGATGAGCCCATGAGCCCCGAAGCTGACGATCAAGCTGCCCCGCTGTGGCCTAAGTCACTTACGGAGCCACGGTGGAATTCCAGACCGGCCTTGACTTATCAGAGTTCAGAGGAAAAGGAAGAATTCAATATTCCCAAATTGAACAACAAGAGGTGCACTCTGCTGGCCAGAGCTGACTCTTTATCCGAAGGTGAAAGTGAATCAGGAGGTCTGTCCACCCCTAACAGAGATAGAACATCCCCTTCGCCATTTAATCCTTCAGACGTGTCTGATAACGAAACTAGAGGTCAGCATACCAAAGAGAGGGGAGTGCATGTCCCTAGGCGATATTCTAAAAGACCCCTTAGAGGACCTTATGGTCAAATGTTAGAAGCAGAAATGAAGAAGCCTGAAGGAAAATTGTCAAAACACGACGAAGAGTTGAAATTCTTGGATGAACTAGTCGGATCACCCTCTGGAAGACCCATCAGTCCGAATGTTGGATCTAGCAGAACTTCCTTAGCTTCCAACACCAGCTCTCTGGGAATACCGGAGCCGCGAATCGTAGTGTCGAGGAGTAGAGGTGCCGGTAATCATTCCTTGGATGACACGCAGTTGAAAAATTCTTTCGGTTTATCGAGCTCCCCATGTCAGAAAACGGTGATACGTTCATCTCCGAAGCGTAAAGTGAGTGCAAATATTCCCTACTCCGCTCCTAACCCAGTGACTTCTCCCTCTGAAAGTGTGAGTCGTGGAATAGTGTTTCACCAGCGGACCACCTCCAGCCCTTCTAAGCTGGAAGGGTTCTCTCCCCGGAACAGTAATGCTGATGACAAGAAGAAGCTGGAACCGAGTCCAGAGCTGCTAGCAGAACTGTTAAGAGGAAGCTCAGAGAGACTCCTCACTGACACTTCTCTCGATGGCATTCCCTTCTGCGTCCAGCGACACAATGTAAGTGTTTCCTTTGTATATGTTAGTGTTAAGCTAAAGCCTGTTTCCACATGATATTATTCTGCAATATCCGCTCGTTAATTTTCATCAATTGATGTTTGTTTTGGTTTTCCGTGTTTATTTCCAGTAATTAATCTACAGATCAAAGGAGAACTTGTTGAATATAAAAACTCGTTTTACTTTTAAAAAATCGCGAAATACGGTAAACTTTCTTATTTATTATTATAATAATAATTAATACCTCAAATTCGTCTTATTTTTTATGAAGTTTCTGGAATTTTCCTCAATATAATTGATTGCCGTTCATTTTATAAACAATGCATTAAGTTATTCACATGTTTACAAGATAAATTCGGATGATGGAAGTCTCAATCAACGTTGCAACTTGCAATGATGCATAAATTGCATGACCATCGACGTTCACGAAATTCTAGAAATTGTTTCTGTTTTTCACCGAATAGATTAATTATAATGACGTTCGTCTTCTATAAAAATGTTTTAATAAAACAAAAATCACAAAAGTAATCATTTCTTCTTTTCATCAGATGTCAATTTCGCACATTATAACAATATTGTTTGCCTATTACGTTTCGCTATAAAGCGCACTACAATATTTTGGTTACGAGAAGAATTTCCTAAATATAAGCCCCTTGATGAGGTTTTTCACCCAATTTTTGATACAAATCATCAAAATAGTATAACATGGTGAGGATGATTTGGAATCAAGCTCATATTTATAGTATTTGAAATTGATAACTAATATTTTTTGTAGCGGTGAATTTTTGGAACAGGTGGATTGATTTGTGTGTTTGGCATTTAGAGTCAAATGCAGAAAAAGGACTGATTGCAGTTGTTGCTAATAAAAATATGTTATACGAAGCTAGGCTAGCAATCCACGGAGGAGTTCTGATACCATACTTGATCAATAGCAGTAAACCATGGAATTGGCAGAATAAAAAAGTTGAATGCAGTAGGAAAGATATGCATATAATGTAATGATATAACAGCGATGTTCAAAAGTTTTAGGGATCATGGGGGCATAGTTTTTTGATTATTTCGTATGCGATATGAAACAATTGTTAATAACTTTTTCTGAACTATTTCTGTGTTTGAATTAAACATAGAACAATCGGGGTTTCACACTGTTGTACCGTACTCTAGGTCTAAGTGACTGCGCGACCCATTTCATACAAATCGCAATTATGGAATTGAGGCCAAAATACCCAAACTGAAAAATTATCTATTTATTCAAAGTCTGTTGTAACAGACGTGACGCCTTTACAAGAACTGTAAAATAGGTCCGGGTCTAAGTGCACGCTGATGAGGATGTATGATGATTAAAATAATAAAAGCTGGCCTCCTGCACCCAGTGTCTGATGAGTAAGGGACACTGGATGTGCCTATTCTTCTGCCTGAGCCTGGCGCCTTGCGGTGTCCTGGAGTAGGGCCGGCTTGTCTGGAGGAGGTAGGCACCAGGACGGAAGACAGGCAGAAGTCGGCGGGAGGCAGCTGGTGTTGAAGAAAATACTTCTTAAGTAACAAGTAATAAAACAAGTTTTGAAGAGTCGAAGTGAACTGATTTATTTGAAAATTTGCATCGTATTTATACCAATCGGTAGGTGGCTCACGGAAAGTGGAGGGGGAAAACGGAACCCAGGCACTTTCCTTTATAAGGGGCAAGAAACTGCTTAGTATCTATTTTGCCGGTTTAATCCGTAAAAGTGCTCGCTTAAATTTGGCAACTTTTACGGATTTTGTAGCCTTAATTAACAATCAAAATATATAAAAAATAGAAAAAACATATAAATAAAGCCAAGATTTATAACAAGAATTTTAGTTTGGTGAATTTACCGTGTTTTTAAGAATTTTTGATTTTTATGAAAATGTTTTATGATTTATTAAGTTATAATTATTTTTCCTAGGTTCCCTGTGAGATAAGTTAACGAAATCTGTTTATTTCACCATCTCACAGGGTCCCTAGAATTTTGTAGAGGTAAAAATGTAAAAATGTCAAGACCGAAATTTTCTAAGTCCTTTTGACATGGCAAATTGAGCTCTATTTTTGGCTCTAAGTATTTTAAGAGCAAAGTCTCAGTTTGACTGGAGGCCTTGTAGGATCAAGAATGAAAACTGATTATTTCATTGTCCTACAAGGCCCGCAGGTTTTATTATTTGGAAAAACATGAAATTTACACCTTCGAATTTTTCTAAGTGTTTTTGAGGGTCATTTATTGCCCTAGTTTGAGTAATTTAAGGGCTAGAGACTCAGGCTCTCTTTCCCTCGATGCCTTGTAGGACTGCGGAATGAAATTTCTTAGTTTCATTATCCTACAAGGATCGTAACTAAAAATAATTAACAATATGTCAAAAAAAAGGAAACATAAAAAATACAAGTGAAATGATAAGTTGAAAAATGTCCCTGGTGGCAACCTGAGCATGATAGCGTTTATTTGTTGCACCGGGGGCATTGTACATATAAAAACGAAAGTATTTTATTAATACAATATTACAATTAGAATAACTTTTAAATTCTAATTGGAAAACAAACATAAAATATTTTCAACGAAAAAGATCGCCGGCGGTACGGTACTAACGAGTTTAGTGGCCAAGCGGGATTTCTGGTTTTCGAGCGAAATCCCAAAAAATGACCACTGAACTGTAGAGGATACCGCCAAGGATGTTTTTCGTTGAAAGAACATACGAGGATATGTAACACGTCCGTTACACTCCCCCCGTGCAGCTTGGCTGCACTAGTCTTCACGACGTGTTTGAGTAGAAGAAGCTGCATCGGTGGGCGGGGCCGGCAGGATTACAGCGAGCTTCACGGCAGGTCGTACGTATACTCCGGTGCTCGTCTGGATTCGGGCGGTCCTTACTTGGCCGTCTGCAGCAGGGGTGGTGTCGAGGACTCGGCCGCGAGGCCAGCTGTTGCGGGGCATCGCAGGGTCCATGATGACCACCAGGTCGTCTTTCTTTATGGGATTGACGGTCTGGTGCCATTTTTGTCGGGTAGCCAAGGTGGGGAGGTATTCGCGGAGCCACCGCCTCCAGAACATATCAGCTAGCTGCTGACTGATGCGCCACTGGCGGCGGAGACATACCTCCTCCTCTTGTTTGCCGTATAATGACAACTGGGGCCGGTTGCCTGCTGCTCCCAATAGAAAGTGGTTGGGAGTGAGGGGCTCCTCGTCTCTCGGGTCTGCGGAGACGTGTGTAAGAGGACGGTTGTTGACGGTCCACTCAGCCTCGGCCAGTGCTGTTCGTAGGGTCTCTTCTCTTGGGGCCCTCTCCTTCAGGATGGCTCGCAGGGCGTGCTTGACTGAGCGCACCAGGCGTTCCCATGCTCCCCCCATATGAGGAGACATTGGTGGAATAAATTTCCATTCTATTCCTTTTGAAGTTAGATGATCCCTCATCCGGGCGTCATCTTTGAGCGAGTTCAGGGCGTCCTTCAGTTCATTGTCTGCTCCGTGGAAGTTGGTCCCATTGTCTGAGTAAATTGTCTTTGGTTGACCTCGGCGCGCCGTCATGCGTTGTAGGGCCATGATGGCTGAGTCGGCAGACAGGGAAGTAGCCAGCTCGAGGTGGATAGCACGTGTGGACAGACAGGTGAAGAGGGCTCCGTACCGCTTCTCCCGACGTCTGCCGACGGTGATGTCCATGGGCCCGAAATAGTCCAACCCGCAGTTTGTAAAGGGGGGAACATGGTGGGCGAGCCGTGATGGTGGCAAGGGTCCCATCAGTGGTGGTGCCGGCTTGCTTCTGCGCATCTTGCAGGTGGGGCAGTTGTGGGCGAGTCTGCGGATGTTTGTGCGCAGTCGCAGCACAAAGTAGCTGCCCCGTACCTCTGCCATTGTCCTCTCTGTACTTGGGTGGTCAGCCTTCTGGTGATGATGGTTCACTAGGAGCCGTGTGTAGGCGTGGTCTCCATCCAAGATTATGGGTATCCGCACATCTCGGGAGACTCTGCTGGTGGTCCGTATTCTTGAGTCCATCCTCAGCAGACCATCGGGTCCTAGGAAGGGGTTCAGCGTTTTGAGCCGGCTGCCATTTGGTAAGGGAGCTCCTTGACGAAGAGCATTCAAATCGGTGCCAAATGCGTCTTCTTGGGCCGCTTTCACCCACCGGATCTCTGCTTCACGGGTCTCCTCGAGCTGCAGGTATCCGTCCAGGGGCTTGTGGGGTCCCACATGGCATCGATTTATGAAGCGGTGGACCCAGGCGGTGGCCCTGATGAGGCGGGGCCATGAGGAGAAGCGGTTGATCTCTGGTAGAGCGTCTGACATAGTTGAGGTGAGCCCGACATATTGGGCCTTCACTTCAAGGATGCTGTCATCCGGCCGGTGCAGTTTGGACCTTTCGCGCGGCCATTCTGCCTCGGCCAAGGTGAGGAAGGCTGGGCCGCTGAACCAATGTCCTGCAGGTGATAGATCGGGAGTCTCGATGTCTCGGGTGCCAATGTCGGCAGGGTTCAGCTTTGTGGGAACCCATCTCCAGTCTTCAATGCGGGAGAGCTCATCTATCTCGCCAAGCCGGTTAGCCACGAAGGTTGAGTAGGTACGTGGGTCTGTGCGTAGCCAGCACAACACCGTCGTAGAGTCTGTCCAGAACACTGTTCGCGCAATGTTGCTGCGACATTCTTTCTTCAGTGTTGCTGCTAGTCTGGCCGCCATTAGAGCTGATTGGAGCTCGAGCCGGGGTATGGAGAGTGGCTTTAGGGGGGCCACCTTACACTTGCTGGCCAAGAAGGTAGCTGTGACTTCACCATTGATGTCTTCTGTGTGATAGGCGACCGTGCAGCATGCCTGTTCGGAAGCGTCACAGAACAGATGGAGTGTGACGTTGCTTTGTTTACTTTTTAAACAACTTCTAGGTATGGCAACTCCACAGCTTTGGAGGAGTCCCAGCCAGTCCAGCCATCTTTCATTGTGATCGGGTTTGATGATCTCGTCCCATCCAGTGTTTGATCTCCAGACGTCTTGCAGCAGCATTTTTGATCTGACTGTGAGGCATGCAACGAACCCCACAGGATCAAAAATTTTCATAACAATGCTGAGCAGCTGACGTTTTGTAGGTCTGCTGATCAGTTCAGGTTCTGCGGCGTCTCTGAAGGCGTACAGAAAGCAGTCGGTCACTGGATCCCATAGCAGGCCGAGGATTCTTTCAGTCTCTGCTTCACCGCTGCTGATGCGTATGGCTGATCTGGCGCGGTCTTCAGGCGGGATGGTGGCCATGACCGCTGGATTATTAGAGGCCCAGTTGGTGAGATGGAAACCTCCTGATGATAGAACTGCGGCCACGTCTTTTACAAGGCCAGTGGCTTCACTGATGGAGTCCACCGCGTCCAGATAGTCATCCATATAAAATTTTGTTTGGATAGCGTCTGCAGCAGCCGGGAAGCTCTCAGCATTTTGTAGTGCCACTCGGTTTCGCACATATTGGGCGCTGCTAGGAGAACAGGTAGCGCCGAACATCATCGAGGTCATCATGTAGGTATGAGGCTCTTCTTGAAGTGTTGGTCGCCACAGGAACAGTTGTGACAGCTGGTCCTCTGCTTTGATTTTTACTTGTAAAAACATCTCTTTTATGTCGGCGGCGAGGGCTATTTTCCCTTCTCGAAACCGGAGAATGTTCCCAAGGAGTGACGTCAGTAGATCAGGTCCCGTCAGCAGTTGATCATTGAGGGAGGTCCCTCGGCAGCGGCTGGCGGCGTCAAATACGACACGGATCTTTCCTGGCTTGTTGGGGTTCACCACGGCGAAGTGGGGCAGATACCACTTGCGGGCGGAGTGCTTTGCCGCCTCTCGTGCTGTGAGCTCCCGTGCGTGGCCTTGCGTGATGAGCCGGTTGATTTTTTCTTTGTACGCCACTGCCAGGTCCTCTTCCTTCAATAATTTCCTTTCCAGGGACCACAATCTTTTGAGCGCACATTTTTTGTTGTCGGGCAGTGTGATATTTTCGTTTTTCCATAGCAGGCCAGTCTGCCATCTGCCGGACGTCATCTGACAGGTGGTGTCCTCCATCAGCTGGTTGGCACGTACCACATGTGCGGTCACCCGGGAGGCTGATGTGATCCCCAGGGAGTCGACTGCGAAGTTTGTTCGTATCAAGTCGCTCAGCAGGTCATCTTTGTGATTTTCAGCGTGCAGGGCCAGAGTGGTGACCGAGTCTTCACTGGTGGGAGTCCCTCCTCCATGGGTAATCCACCCCAGGGCAGTCCGTGACAATATTCGCGTAGAGTCACGGGCTTCATGCACTTCCCTCGAGACAATGAGGTGAGCATTGTCCTGCCCGATGAGAAGTGTGGGTGTGACGTACCCGCCAGGAACCCTTTGTTCTGGGAGGCTGAGGCCCTTCACGGTGCTCGCTTTGATGTGGTAGCTGGTGCCTATCCCGGCGCCGCGCAGTGTGACCTGCACGCGGCGTGATGCTTGATCTGAGGAGCACATGCCTTTTGCCCCGTGGAGCCGTAGTCCTTGGACGGGTCCGGTAGCGCCAATTTTTTCTGCTGTGGCGGCGTCAATCAGTGTGATCGTTGATCCCTCATCCAGCAGCGCGAATGCGGAAATCGGCTGCGTGGGGCCCGTCAGCACTACTGGCACCACTTTTAGCACGGCGCCGTCGGCCTGGCGTCACATGTGGTGGACATCAGCTGTTGTGGTGTTTTTTACGAACGATGGGTCGTGCAGTAACTTGTGGTGTGGAGCGCGACAGTCTCCAACACCGCACCAGTCCCGGGATTTGCATTGTTTGGGCCAGTGTTTGCCATCTAAACATATACGGCACAATCCAGAACTTTTAACTGTCTCAAAGCGAAGTTTTACGTCCTTCGCTGCGAACTCACGACATTCACGGAGGCAGTGGCCCCTTTCACCGCACTGTACGCACCCTTCACGGTTGTTAAAGTCACAGTGGGGTGTCACATTATCACTTCGATTTGTGTTTCGCGTACTTTCGTTTTTTCGCGAACGGTCATACTTTCGCGCACTTTCGTTTTGTACTTTTCGCGAACTTTCGTTTTGTATTTTCCGCGAACTGTCATTTTGTGGTGACTTACGACTCGTTTCACTATTTCGCGGCCCGAATTGTTCCGAGGTAGCAAAGGTTTGCTCGCGACGTGGTCTAGACCTCGCGGGGTCGACCATTCCCGATTTGGAGATGGCGTTCGCGACGGTTTTCAGGAAGGCGGCAAACTGGCAGATGGTGGCAGGCACTTCGTAATGCCGCACTTCCATCAGCCACGCCAACCGCATCGTGCATGGCATCTTCCCCGCGATGTCGCTGAGGAGCGCCGGGTTGGTGAGATATCCCTCATTGTTTAGGGAGCGGAGTGAAGCCACCAGGTTTTGCACAGTCCCCGAGAAGTCTGCTATGTCTTCTAGTGATGCCTCTGCCGTCATGTGTGGAAGCTTCTTGGCTTTGTCCAACATCAGGGCAGCCAGTGAATTCGTCCCTCCGTAGCGCTGCTCCAGCACGGCCAGTATCTCTGGCACTTGGGTAGGGTCCATCAGGAGGGGGCCCACAGCTTCGCGGGCCTTTCCCTTGAGGGCTCGCTGAAGTCGGATGAGGTTCTCGCTGCTGGTCATCCGGCAGGTTGAGGTTGACTGGGTGAACTGTGCCCTCCAGGTGGGCCACTCCAGCGGGTCACCAGAGAAGGTGGGCAGATCCTTGGCCATTGACTGCCTGGCGATGAGTGCTGCCATCCGGGGGTCATCCTCAATTGTGGGATGAGGGCTGTCCTGAGCCCTTGAAGCTCTTATGGCCTCCGTGAGCGCGCAGGTGAACTGAGCCATCGAGTTATCCGCTTGGTGGATCCAGGCGCTGGTGTGGCGGGCCGTCTCGTCCGCATTTGGTTGTGGAGGAAACATCGGCAGGCCGGAGCTCGGGCTGGAAGCGGGCAGATGCTGGTCATCAGGTTGTGCTGGCGCTCGGTACTCCTGTTCGCGCAGTGGTACCGGCGGCACATGTGTAGATGGCCCAGGATGTGTCCACTGCGAGTATGCGGCTGGATCCCCGTGATTGTAGTAAGGGGGTGGTGGCACAGGGGCTGCTGGCCCTGGCTGTGCTGATGATGCATAGGGTCCGACAGGTTTCTCCGGTACGGCTTCTCGTTGCCTCTGGTTGAGCAGAGGTACGGGCGGTACGGGGCCGGAAGGTCCAGGCTGCATCCATCCAAGGTTCCCATCATAGTGAGGGGGCTGCGGCGCGGGGCCTCCAGGCCCTGGCTGCGCCAGTGATGCGTACCTCTGGTCTACCAGAGGCACAGGTCCGACGGGCATCTCTCGTACGGCTTCTCGTTGCCTTGTATTGTGCAGAGGCAAGGGCGGTACGGGGCCGGAAGGTCCAGGTTGCAGCCATCCAAAGCCCCCATTGTAATGAAGGGGCTGCGGCGCGGGGCCTCCAGGCCCTGGCTGCGCCGGTGATGCGTACCTCTGGTTTACCAGAGGCACAGGTCCAGCGGGCATCTCTCGTACGGCTTCTTGTTGCCTTGCATTGTGCAGAGGCAAGGGTGGTACGGGGCCGGAAGGTCCATGCTGCATCCATCCGGGGCCCCCATCAGAGTGAGGGGGCTGCGGCGCGGGGCCTCCAGGCCCTGGCTGCGCCGGTGGGGGGTGCCTCTGGTCTACCAGAGACACAGGTCCAACGGGCATCTCTCGTACAGCTTCTCGTTGCCTTGTATTGTGCAGAGGCAAGGGCGGTACGGGGCCGGAAGGTCCAGGGTGCATCCATGATGCTTGTGGTTGCCAAGGTTCTCCTTGGTCCGGATGTCCATGGCTGGTTGGCTCCGAAGCAGTACTCGCTGCGATGAGTTGTGCCAGCCCTGCGGCACCGGGTTGTGCCAGCCCTGCAGCACTGGGTTGTGCCAGCCCTGCGGCGCCGGGTTGTGTGGGCCCTGTCGCATCTGGTGCAGGCCCTGCACGGGTTTGTGGTTGAAGGGCTGCCATCAGCCGTTCAATCTGCTTGTTTTGGTGGCGAAGCTGTCGTCGCAGTTGGCGCACCGTATCCTCGGTAGATGTAGAGGGCGGTGGCTCGTCATCGCTGTCTGCGGAGCCTGTCTCAGGAGTGGTGCTGGGCGAGGGCCGGGGCGTGGCATCAGATATGTCATCAGGCATGTCCAGGACTTCAGGGCCAGCGTCCGGGGCAGTAGGTAGCTCAGCAGCAGGGGGTGGAGGCGAGCCATCTTCTTGGGCCGTCTTCTTGGATCTCAGCGAGGGTGGAGACATCCTGGCGAGGACTGTAGATCCGGCTCGAAGGACCACTTGTAACAGACGTGACGCCTTTACAAGAACTGTAAAATAGGTCCGGGTCTAAGTGCACGCTGATGAGGATGTATGATGATTAAAATAATAAAAGCTGGCCTCCTGCACCCAGTGTCTGATGAGTAAGGGACACTGGATGTGCCTATTCTTCTGCCTGAGCCTGGCGCCTTGCGGTGTCCTGGAGTAGGGCCGGCTTGTCTGGAGGAGGTAGGCACCAGGACGGAAGACAGGCAGAAGTCGGCGGGAGGCAGCTGGTGTTGAAGAAAATACTTCTTAAGTAACAAGTAATAAAACAAGTTTTGAAGAGTCGAAGTGAACTGATTTATTTGAAAATTTGCATCGTATTTATACCAATCGGTAGGTGGCTCACGGAAAGTGGAGGGGGAAAACGGAACCCAGGCACTTTCCTTTATAAGGGGCAAGAAACTGCTTAGTATCTATTTTGCCGGTTTAATCCGTAAAAGTGCTCGCTTAAATTTGGCAACTTTTACGGATTTTGTAGCCTTAATTAACAATCAAAATATATAAAAAATAGAAAAAACATATAAATAAAGCCAAGATTTATAACAAGAATTTTAGTTTGGTGAATTTACCGTGTTTTTAAGAATTTTTGATTTTTATGAAAATGTTTTATGATTTATTAAGTTATAATTATTTTTCCTAGGTTCCCTGTGAGATAAGTTAACGAAATCTGTTTATTTCACCATCTCACAGGGTCCCTAGAATTTTGTAGAGGTAAAAATGTAAAAATGTCAAGACCGAAATTTTCTAAGTCCTTTTGACATGGCAAATTGAGCTCTATTTTTGGCTCTAAGTATTTTAAGAGCAAAGTCTCAGTTTGACTGGAGGCCTTGTAGGATCAAGAATGAAAACTGATTATTTCATTGTCCTACAAGGCCCGCAGGTTTTATTATTTGGAAAAACATGAAATTTACACCTTCGAATTTTTCTAAGTGTTTTTGAGGGTCATTTATTGCCCTAGTTTGAGTAATTTAAGGGCTAGAGACTCAGGCTCTCTTTCCCTCGATGCCTTGTAGGACTGCGGAATGAAATTTCTTAGTTTCATTATCCTACAAGGATCGTAACTAAAAATAATTAACAATATGTCAAAAAAAAGGAAACATAAAAAATACAAGTGAAATGATAAGTTGAAAAATGTCCCTGGTGGCAACCTGAGCATGATAGCGTTTATTTGTTGCACCGGGGGCATTGTACATATAAAAACGAAAGTATTTTATTAATACAATATTACAATTAGAATAACTTTTAAATTCTAATTGGAAAACAAACATAAAATATTTTCAACGAAAAAGATCGCCGGCGGTACGGTACTAACGAGTTTAGTGGCCAAGCGGGATTTCTGGTTTTCGAGCGAAATCCCAAAAAATGACCACTGAACTGTAGAGGATACCGCCAAGGATGTTTTTCGTTGAAAGAACATACGAGGATATGTAACACGTCCGTTACATCTGTATTATATCAAATATCTGGTACGAATATGTGTTACTTTATTTATTTTTGTTTTTAATTATAAAATACAGGCCATAAAAGAAGAAATTTTTCGTGATTTTAGAAGCCAGAAGGTGATAATGGCGGAATTGGTAAACGCGCACGTCCCGGTTAGACAAGAGGTTCTGGGTACGAGTCCCATTTTCTCTAGGGCTCCATCGAAGCCAGAGTTAAGGGCCTGCGGCCAAGAAGATTAATTATTCACCGTACTAGTTATTAATTTCATTCAAAATTTTCTCAAAGTGCTGAAAGGCGTGATGATAAAACTATTAAAATTATTTACTTTTGTAATTATTTTTTTTATCATAAGTATTTATAATTTTTCAATAATGTCTAAGCAAAGTAAGAAAGTTTTTTTTATATATTGATTTGTAAGACTGTAAATAAATAGACAAACTGAAGTATTTTCGTCACAAAACAAGGGCGCGGATCTTTTTTTTTTTGAGTTTAATTTAAACTAAAATTAAAATTCTGAAAATAGCTTTCCCAAATAATTTACTGATTTCTTTTACTGCATGATTATATGATTTGAAATGTATGTTGTATTATACAAAATTTTATTTGAAAATTTAACAAATCTTCCGACGACCTACGGTAAAACCTTATTGTACTAAAAATAAACATTTTTTCTCAAAATTTAAAATACAGCTTTACTAGATAAAATAACATTCTTTCGAAATAAATTAATATTTCTTTGTAGAAGGGAGTCAACACGTCCAAAATTTGATTTAAAAATGACGTATTTTCGTTTTTGTCTGGTTATTCCCTCTCAACGGAACGGTGTAGTTATATTTTAAGTCACGAAAGATGAAGAAATGATCCGTGGGTTTTAGATATAAAATTAGATAATTATAGTGAGGTGTTGTGAGTGTCTGAGTTATTAGATTATTATTATTTGTTAGTGTTTCTTATTAATACCGCCTGCTTTGCGTAATGTATTGCGCTGGTCGCTAAGCACTGGGAACCCAATCCTTGGATTGTGTAACTGACCGAGGATCACGAGAGCTGAAGAAGGTGTACACTGAAAATCGACGCGTTACGTTCGTTTTGCTACCCTCCCTACTTCGTCCAGAAATTATTTTTTTAAGTGAAACTTCTTTAGCCCCGTTGTGATTTGGTATTCGGATGCATAGAACAGTCTATGTTGTCGGTGGCGAAGATAAACATCGGGTACATAGAAATGAATGCTCTCCATGATAGCTGAGTTTTCAAACCATCCACGAATCAATCTGAAGAAAAGCGTAACAATATGTACATCCCTTCTGACCCGTAGATGGTTTATTCTGAGCATACCCAAAAGAAAGTCGGAAAGCCATCGTTCTCTCTAGTTCATATGTCTCTACTATAAACCAATATGCCACAAATTGCTACACCGTTGAAAGGCAAATGGGAAGGTCCAACTACCTACTGTTAGGACCGGGTAATAATAGCTCATGGCGCCTTTTTCTTTTTCCCTCAGAATATTGCGGTTGACAAACATTAAGCTCTCTATGCGTTATAAATTATACGAAACTGTCATATTTCTCGGTCGTAGAAGACAAAAGTGTTTCTATTTTAGAAAGATAAATCTTTAAATTTGTCTTTTAAATTTGAAGGATGGTTTTGTTTCATATTCCTTCATGAATTTTATAATTTTTAAGAATTTAAATAAAATACTAAAATAGAGACTATGGCATCCCCAATTGGAGTATGTTGTGAGGCTCAAGGTAAGTGGAGAGGAAAAGGAGATAGGGAAGAGGAATGTGGGGAAGTACCTATTAGTAAGTGGTGCTATAGTTAGTAGCTATTCAGATCTAGTCACCAACAAGACCAAAGCCATTTCAAGCAACATTTCAATTCTGAATGGTGGTCTTACACTAGGGCGATACTGGGTGCATCTTCCACTCTGGAACGTGCCGCAAAACTTATATTATTTTAATTGATTAATTTGTAAAACACAAATCAATCAAATACATTCTCGTTTAGGAACAAACATACATTTAAAAAAAAAAGAAATACAAATATTTCCGAGTTACGAATAACCCGACAATATTTGAAAATCTCCTACTACCACCACAGAAAGCGTAAAATGTTGCTTGTGTTGTGATGGAGGACTTAGCCAGTTGAGGAATCGAAAACGCGACGCCCGGGTGGGATCCAAACCCGATACCAACGTAGCCACTGACCGGTCTACATACATACATGCATGCATGCAAGCAAGCAAGAATTGAATTTTAGTATATAGATTTTATACGCGTAGTATATTACAATGCAGCTATTATATTCTTTAAATGCAGCAAACTTTTGCCGCTTTTCGATAAAGTTTTCCCCATGCACATTGGGAGTCACAAAGTTTCCGTTGTCTTTTTTAGCCAATAGATAGCATCAAAAGTTGCCGCCAATGGTGGCCACTGTTACCACAGTGGTTGTCAAAGAAAACGACACAGGGAGCTTTTTCACTCTCAACAGGAACAGGAGATTTCTTTAAACGCCCTACCTTCTTCTGGCTCCGTATTCACACCGTAAATCTATCATTCTACAAACGCCATGGACTGTGACATCAAAGTAGAAAGAACTCTTTTTTTTAAATAATGTCTTGATCAGTTATTAAAAATCACAGAAACAAGCTGTATGTAGGTATTCATTCTTTGAATGTTTCAGTATCAGAACTGTGACCGGTTTCCTCTAGAATTATAGGCTGGATTAGATATAAATTATAAAACACTTTTGATCTTACAAAACAGTTTGAGGCTTGTATTACCGTAATTGACCGAACACTCTTTGTATTGTTTTATTTGAATTCAACAATTAAAACAACTTAATTATGATGGAAATGTCATTTGATTGAACATGATTTTTCTTTTTTTACATTAATTCCACACAGGAGGCCCTGAGGAAAATAATTTTCCTCAGGGGAATGCTGTGTTGAGGATCGTTTGTGGGAGGGAAGTTGTGAACCTGGGTCTTGAATAGACCCATGTTGTAGGAGGAAGGAAACACGAAGAAAATGAGTCGTAGAAATGGCCCGTTCTCTTGTGACGAAACTCAACTGTGAACGAATGTTGGGCGCACGTTTGGCGTGTTTCACGACTGACTGTGCACCGGTGCCGAAGGAATCAATGACGCTAGTTTCTCTGAACATATTCCATTGTAATACAGGTAGAACAAGGACAGCATTCCCACCGTACGCTTTTATGTATTTATTTATTTATTTCAAAACATACGGCACAACATGTGCCATTGTAATAATTGTATTTATATACCTACATTATAATACAAATAACATAAAGAAAGTGACATATAAATGTTAAGTTAAATCTAAAAAAAAAAGGTGAATAAAAGATTTTTATTTTTATTTTCAAGAGTTATATGAACGAAAACGCTTAATTCAACTCTTTTAGCAACAATAAATTGTCAATAACTATTCTATCTACTTTGTTAAAAATGACTAAGAAATTGGCAAAATTATTATTTTGTCTACCTGGTTATAAAATTAAAACGACGCGAAATTCGGCCGTGACGAAAACGCGCTACAAGTTTTTCCCAGAAAATTGCAATGAGTTATTACCCTTTGGACAATACTACGAAAAGCGTGACAGTCGGTAAGTAGGCATCTACTAAGCGTTCACCATAAGGGGGACGTATGCGCGGCCCATTTCTACCCGTTTCTTACAAATCTTAGATTTGGATTTGAGATCAAAATATCCAACCAAAATGAATTAAATATCTAGTAAGAATATGAGCTACTTTATTTATTTTTGCTTTAAATTATAAGATATAGGCCATTAAATATTTTTGTGTTTCATGATTTTGGGGGCAACTTAGGCAATTATTTGTGAGTAAATGAAAAACATTAAAAAAATTATTTTAACATATTTATTTTAAAAATACAATGAAAAATAATATAAAAAATAAAAAAATATTAAAAATGCATTTTTTGGGTAGTAATTTTAATATATAAACGACAATTTTTTTTAATTCCGCCGTAAATAGGTAATTTGTATTTTTAATTTACACCCATCAAAATGATTTTTTTTATAAATTTGTATTTTTTATTTCATATTTCATCATATTTATATGACAAATATAGTAAAATAATTTTTTTATTGTTTTTCCTTTACGCACAAATAATTGCCAAAATCGCCTCTGAAATCCAGAAACATTAAAATCTTTAATGGCTTATATCTTCTAATTTAAAGCAAAAATAAATAAAGTAGCTCACATCCGTACTAGATAATTGATATACCTTTTGATTAGAAAAATAAATTTTCAGTTTGGTTGGGTATTTTGATATCAAATCCAAATCTACGATTCGTATTAAACGGGCAGAAATGGGCCGCGCATACTTTCCCCATAGGTAGAGGTAATTATTTAAAAAGAGAACTTCAATTTTCTCTGTTGCAACATCGTTGATCTTTCATTTAAAACAATGATCATATAAATATAAATATTTTAAAAAATAACTCGATTTGTCGTGTGGTTTCACCAAATAACCTATACCTAAAATTAGTAATACCTCCAACTTCTGACATTTTCCGTACATTCTGATGGCAGCTACACAAGCGCCTCCTGGCGGCGTGATTTGTGCTGGTTGATTTTCATTCGAGCATTTGAAATATATTCTTTATTTAACTTTAAAAAATTGTCGAAAAAGAATTGGTAAAATACATACAACGTTTTTTTTCGCCATGAACACAGAATGGTAGGTACATGGAACTTACATACACTGCTTTGCTGAATTAACCTTAAGATTTTATTAATTATATTTTTCAAGGTTTAATCTGATCTTTATGTATTCAAGAACATTGTATTTGTTAGGATTTAACGAACTCACGTTATATTTCACCAACTAACCTGTCAACGTTTCTTGGCGTCCGGAAAAATGACTTGGGAGTGTTTTTGTTATTTGTAATTATTACGTTCGTAAACTGCACTACTTTTTCTAATATTTAAAAAAATATATTTTACTTTTTTTTTGCATTAGCTCCACACGGGAGGCCCTGAGGAAATGTTATCATAATTGTGTAGTGTTTGGTTTAACCTATGGTCTTCTAATTGAATCAGTCAATATTCGTCTTATGTTGCCCTCTCTTATCGGAGGTTTGCTATCTTTAGTGAAATCTTTACCCTGCAGGCTGTAGCTTGGAACAACTCGAAAGAACTGCACTCGTACCACTCGTACCAGTGAATGAAGTTATGAAGTGCGACATTTTCCTCTAGTAAGATTTCTCCTACCAATTTTCGTTTTGATTTTCATTTGCCTAGTAGTAGATATTGGAATTTTCCTAAATTCATATCTCGTGTATGGATACAAATTTAATATATATCCGTGGCAACACCCATGATCTTCGATTTGACACTGTGATAATAAAATCATTTAAAAATTGAACTACAGATTTTCCCGCGGCATACCCATGATCCTCCATTTGACACAGTGATTATAAAATATTTTAAAAATGGAACTCCAGTTTTTCACCCATGATCTATTATCGAAATGATTTTGTAATCAGTGTGTCAAATCATTTAAAATGGAATTCGAGTTTTTCCCGTGGTAACAACCAAGATCTTCCATTTAACATAAAATCGTTTAAAAATGAAACTCGAGTTTTTCCGGTGACAACCGCCATTATCTTCCATTTGACACAGTGATGGCCGGCATAGTCCAGCGGTAAGGTTCTTGACTCGCAATCCGATGGTCGCGGGATCGAATCCCGGCGTGGCAAGAAAATAATATTTTATTAATTTGCGTTATTTCACAATTTATTTATTTAAAATAATATATGGTATATTTGCGGCACGTTCCAGAGTGGAAGATACTCTAAGTATCGCCCTGGTGTAAGACCACCATTCAGATTTGAAACGTTGCTTGAAATGGCTTTAGTCGTGTTTGATGACCAGATCTGAAAAAACCAGGTACTTTCCCTACCTGTAACTTACTCTTCCCTATCTCCTTCCCCTCCCCACTATCTTCAGCCTCACAACATAACCCAATAGGGGATGCCATATTCTCACTGTCTCCAGACGGGAGCAATTGGAGCGGTATTCATGAAAAAAAAAATGAAAAAAAGAGATGTGATAATAAAATCATTTAAAAATGGAACTCAATTTTTTCCCGCGGCAACATTCAGATCCTCCATTTGACACATTGATAATAAAATCATTTAAAAATGGAACTCGAGTTTTTCCCGTGGCAACCCCCATGATCTTCCATTTGACACATTGGTAATAAAATCATTTAAAAATGGAACTCTAGTTTTTCCCGCCGCAAAACCCATGATCTTCCATCATTTATAAATGTAACTCGAGTTTTTCCGGTGACAACCGCCATGATTCCATTTGACATAGTGAATAAATATTAAATCATTAACTCCAATTTTTCCCGCGGCAACATCCATGATCTTCCATTTGACACAGTGATTATAAAATAATTTTAAAATGAAACTTGAGTTTTTCCCGTGGCAACATCCATGATCTTCCATTTGACACATTGATAATAAAATCATTTAAAAATGGAACTCGAGTTATTCCTGCGGCAACACCCGTGATCTTCTATTTGACACATTGATTATAAAATCATTTAAAATAGAATTCGAGTTTTTACCGCAGCAAAACGGATGATCTACCATTTGACAGCGATTATAAAATAATTTTAAAATGGAACTCGAGTTTTTCCCGTGGCAACATCCATGATCTTCCATTTGACACATTGATAATAAAATCATTTAAAAAACTCGAGTTATTCCTGCGGCAACACCCGTGATCTTCTATTTGACACATTGATTATAAAATCATTTAAAATAGAATTCGAGTTTTTACCGCAGCAAAACCGATGACAGCGATTATAAAATCATTTAAAAATGGAACTCGAGTTTTTCCCGCCGCAGAACCCATGATCTGCCATTTTACACAATGATATAAAATCATTTAAAAATGGAACTTGAGTTTTCCCGTGGCAACACCCTTGGTTTTCCATTTGACAGTGTTTTAAATTTGGAACGCGAATGTTGTGACACATGAGCGATGCTGCGGGCCGCGCAGTCGGACGCCCCAAACCGCGGATCTGCGGCTATATCTCCTTTATATGCGCTTATTATTATGTATTACCGCCCGAAATACATGCCAGCGATACCCTGATGTGACTCAGCACAGCATCAGCGGTGTCTGTTGTGAAACGCCGCTCCTGTTGTTCCGCGCTCAACTCTCTCTGTTTCTGCAAGTTCAGGCGTTCGAGCCAACCAGCTGGAATGAAGTCAGCTGTGTGCAGTATCACCTTGGTTAACGAAGCTCCTGAGAACAAAAAGTTATTTAAGTTTATTAAGATTGTGTTTTTTCATGCTGCGCGTAGAACTTTGAACTGAACTTTAAAGTTCTGAGTAAAATCAAGAATTAATTCTTGTTTTTGTAAAAATATAATATTTGTTTTTTGTTTGTTCGTATTTTATGCACTGCCATACCGTTCATCCGATTGCGATGAAAATTTGGTGATTTGTTATGCGCACGCCCGCAAATGTTATAGGCTATATATAATGGTAAGCACTGGCGTTTTGAAATTTGTATAAATGAAAATTTGTGTATTTCATATATTTTAGCGGCAGGGAGGAAAACGGGGGAGGTGGGGTTCCCAACCTTATACAAATTCGAAAAATCATGAGTGCTCAGAAAAGAGCGCTTGATTTATTTCTGCGCCTGTATTCAGATATATTTGCCTTGAATTTTTGACATGTCTCACGATTTTGATTGTTTTTTTTCATAGTTACGTATTACAGAATATTGAAAAGATTTGTTTTTATTTATTAATTTATTTTATTAAATTTCCTTTTTTATTTTATTTATTTCTTTTCTTGAACATACACTTTACAAATTATTATATTAGTTTACATAGATAATAGGAAAAAAAAAGTAAATGATCCGTAACTGTATGTAAATAGGTTAGTAGTAGTATTTTGTGAACACCTCACTAGGCGAACCTGTGCTGAGGTGTTCCAGTGTTTGAAATTAAGTACTATTCTGTCAACATAAGTAGAAACACCGTATCCTCCTTGACATTTTCAAAAAGGGCACGTATACATTGTATCGTATACATAAATAAAAATTTAGTTGCAGTAGGATGTAGTTGCAGTTTGTACAGTTGTGTGTAAGATAAATAATTGTCTGTATTTTCTAGCTGATACTATTAAATGCCACTACATCGGGTGCCGAAGATAGAAAAATCAAAGGCCGGGACACCATTTCATGACGTTGCACTTTCGCATTTGAGATCCTGGGTTTCAGAGTGCACATTCTATCAACCAGCCTTCCATCCATTCGAGAAAAGTCAAAGATTCATCCCGTTCTTTACGACGCATCTTAAGAAGCAGGATTCACCGGACGCGACGTGCGATGCTCTACAAAATAAGCCTGTCGTCTTATTATTATCTTATAACTCACGTTTATCCAATTTTGGGATATTCTAAAAGCGTCATCGTTACACCAACGCGCGGCGGAATCCACCGGCTATTTCCTCTGTGGTCTGACGTCAAAGTTGCCCACGAAAATCTACGATAGTTATCCAAACAAAGAATAACGAGCACCTACCTCACTGTTTAGTGTTTACCAACGTCATTTGTAACTAAATAAACTAACTTGATTCGGAAATACGCGTCTGTGCAGTCGGGGGCGTCGTTAATGTAAATATTATTTATATATATACTAGCGAGTTCCCGGCATGCGTTACAATGTCAATGAAATAAAGATATTGTTTCTCTCTGCGTGTCCTTTCCCATTCGTCACCGTTACCCTTCCACCTCCTCTTTCCTTCCTCGTCTTTCCCCCCCCCCCTTTTCGTCTTCCACCCGTCCTGAGAAATCCCCCTCTCCTCGCATTTATTTTTCACTTTCCCCCCCTTCCCCTCCCCCCAACCCCTCCCGATTCATTCCCCTCCGTCCTTCCCGGATTCCCCTCCCCCTCCCGCCTACCCTCCCTAATGTACACCATTTTTCAAACAACTCGCGCGTCACCTATTTCAAAAATTTTATACAAATTTCATAATGACAGAGCTCTCCAGTGTATATAGAAACCTTCGCGGACGTGCATACAACAATTCACCAAAGTTTCATCGCAATCGGATGATATTATAGGAAATTATTTCATAACGCCAAAGCTCTCTATTATATACAGAAACCATGTACATCAAATCACCAAAGTTCCATCGCAATCGGATGATTGGTTTAGGAGCGCATAAGGCACAAAGAAAAAAACGTTCATTTTTATATACCTATTAAGATTTTGAAAACATCACGCTCCAGTACACGTATTGCTAGAAGCAGTCGATTTTTGAAATTCACGAACGGCAGTGCTTTCTGCCACTGCTTGAAGCTGTCGATGTCGACTGCTTGTAGAAGTCCCAAGTGTTTTTTAAGTTTGATAGTATACCTTGAAAGAACACCAAGAAACATCAAACGTCAATAGAATGAAGTATTTTAGACCAAAGTTTGTTGCTGATTGACTTCTGCAAAACTGCCACAGTATTTGCAACGATTTGACTTATGATACGACAGTCGAGAAGCCGGAGTGCGATGTATAGATAAAAATAATTAAAACTAATCTTTCCCCAATTGAAGTTGTACAGAGGTTAATAATTAAAATCTTATTAAATTTTTATAAGAAAACTTTCTTTTTATACTTTTTTGAAGGTTATTCCCATCAGTGAAATATATCATATTAGAATAAGTTAACAATAATAATCTAATCAAAAATATGAAAGAGAACAAGGCACAAAAAAACAGAAAAAGACAATGTTCGCAACTGGGACTCGAACCCAGACCTCTCCGTCTAACCGGGACGAGCACGTTAACCAATTTCGCCATTGCCACCTTCTGTCAAAGCCGTCATATTTGTCAATCTCATATTTTCAAATTTCAGAATTACATTATTATCAACTAATTATTTTTCTCCATATTACGGGTAACTTACCTTTTTATTGGAAACAATCATTCCAAGAATTGGTTTGTAACCTGGATAGCAGCGTCTCGGATAGATATATCCGAATTTATTTATATGGAACAATTGACTTTTACGAAAGTCTAAATGAATAATCAATTTTTATAAGAAAAACTTTCTTTTGATACTTTTTTGAAGGTTATTCCCATCAGTGAAATATATCATATTAGAAAAATCTTATTAAACTTCCGATGACCCAACGGATCAATTATTTAAAGAATTCCAAGTCCCCTCATTCAAAGATCCGTACAATAAAAATGCATTAATTCAAATTATGTATAAATGAAAAAGACAAGTATAATTTATAACTTAAAACCGTACAAGACATAAATATATTTTTCCATGCCCAAAATTAAACACTTCCTTTGCACAAAATTATTATAAAACTAATCTTTCCTAAATTGAAGTTGTACAGAGGTTAATAATTAAAATCCTATTTAAAAAACCTTCCGACTAATTAACGGGTTGATTATTTAAATAATTCCAAGTACCTACCTTCATACAATAATACGTCATTGTACAACAAAAATGCATTGATTCAAATTATAAAAGAAAAGACAAGTATCAATTTATGACTGAAATCCGCACTAGACATAAATATATTTTTCCATGCCCAAAATTAAACACTTCCTTTGCACAAAATTATTATCCAAGGAAGATTTTTTTTAATCGACTACCGGGAGAGATAAGAAACATTCACGATAAAATCTAATTAAAAAACACTGTAAAAGAATATTTTAAAGATCTAAAAACATAAAAGTATCCACATAATTTAATCTTAAGAATATCTTTTAACTCAGTTTCCATTGATACTCCATTTTTCAAATAAGTTAAATTTTGTTTTATTTTTAACAACTCATAACGGTATTTCTAGATACATTATTCTAATAGTAAAATAGTTTGATAGTAGTTAAATATGTACTTACAAAAATACTTTTAATTATTTTCCGTCATACCAAAATGTATTTGCTACAGCACGACACATACAGTCCCTGGCCAAATTATTAGACGCACTGCAAGATTTCATGTAAAATATTAATTACCCGGTGATATTGTACCGTTTTATTATTTTAGATTGATTTGTTTTTTTTTTTTTTTTAAATTTTTTATATTATCCAATCAATTACCGATTTATTTGACATAACTAAAACAACCTTAATTTAGAAAAGCATAAGTTTATTAAGTTTTAAAGAAAAGTGAAAATTGTGAATCGCCTTTTCTATCCAAAGATATTCAAATACAAGAGAATATGATGTCCGCGCGACTGTCGCCGAACTACGGCCTAATGCGCGTAGTTTGCATACAAAAAGAATTTGTTCATTTTCTTGAATTTTTGAAGTTGTGCATTACTATTGGTTAACAATATAGTTTGAATACGGAAAGAATGTTTTCATTTAGTTTAGCATTCGTTTAGTTTATTCGTTAATAATTCGTTCGTTTAGTTTTTTCGTTAATTGGTAAACAACACCGGCGACACCCGGAAGCGCAGTCTCACCTAGTAAAAACGGCGGATAGCACATCTCCTTATATTTCAATATCTTTGTTTCTACCCATAATGAAAATAGTCCAATCACTTTTTTAAAACACTGCATACAAAATAAACTAATAACTGAGTAGTATAAAACTGTTAAACAAACAACCACAGTCCATAGAGACACAGAAACACATCCTTACCTGATTCGATTCCGATCACGACTGATACAGGTTTGTACTTGTTTACGTTCATAATAATAATAATATTTGGATGACTTGTATAGCGCCGTTTTTGTGAAAAATCACCTCAAGGGCGCTGTGACGGGCATGTATCACTTTGTCAACACAGTGTTGCCATATGTTAAAAATAAATACAAATATGTAGTCTACAACAATTCTTTTAAATAAAAATCAATAATATTGTAGTTTAAATATACCATTATTACATAAAAACTCTTAAGAAACAAAAAATTACAAAAAAAATACAGTGCGTCTAATAATTTGGCCAGGGACTGTATATGCATTTACAATCAATTATTAAGTTCTAACTAATAACTGAACACGCAAATGCTTCAAACGGAAGAGAGGTAAATAATTCTAAGATGTGAATTTTTATTAATACCATAAATAAATGAATAAATAGTTCATTTTTTAGTTCATCTTTTGGCCGTCTGCACATACAAGTATATAGATTTGTACGTCCGTGTAATAAGTTATTTTGTACTTAAATTAGGTTCTTCCTTAAAATAAACTTGGTTGAGTAAATATAGGAAGCTTTCGCGGAGTGAACTGTTTTTAGCGATGACATCTGGCGAAGCGGGCTAGAAGCATCGAGCTTTTCCTGGAAAATCATAAATTTCAAGAGCTCCTTCACTATACCGTGTGCTTATTCTTGCATAAAAGACTTGAACATGTCATACTACTATGAACTGTATTTCTAGTATGCGTAGGAGTTGCATTTAAGAGTTTTGATAAACAACATTCTATATCATAGTTTCTTCTATTCACTTTCTTGCTAATTTCTTTAACCCCTAAATATTTCCGCAATTTCCTAAATATTTCTTTGTTATATTATTATTACTAAATATTATTTATTTGCAATAACATCCAAATAAATGCAATATTTCTGAACATATCCGAAAACAAAAAACAATTTTTGAAAGGTGATGAAATACGTATAATATTTCATCATATAAAAATATAAATTTTCAAATATTACAATTTTTATAAAAAAGTTTTAAAAAGGCTCACGTTACGTTTTTTCTATCTAAAATAATGATAACCAAAAAAAGACATACACTTACATGTTTTATTAGGCAAATGTATTGTAAACGTTATTATCATCACATGTTTTTGTCATATCATAAAAAAAATGCGAATAAAAAGTTCTCGAAAACTTGGGGGAATGAGATATGGAAGAGGAAGGTGGGGAAATACCTGGCTATTTAGATCTGGTCACCAAAGACGCCTTAAGCTATTTCAAGCAACGTTTCAATTCTGAATGGTGGTCTTCTACCAGGGCGAAACAGAGAGTATCTTGTGAAATAACACAAATTAAACAAATAAATTGTTTGGGCACGTCGGGATTTGAACCCGCGACCTTCGGATTGCTAATTGAGAGCCTCCACCACGGAGGCCGTCATTAAATAAAAGTAAACACATTTTTAATGCAGTTTGTGAATAACCTATTGGTAGCACACCCTGTTGGAATGAAAACATCGAAAACTCCCACGACACACATTTGATTATAACCTCAAACCTCAATCATTTCAGATTATTTTCGAGATTATTGTAAAAGGTTAACGATTTTGGCGCTAGGTGTCAGGCAAATCCTTAAATAGGGTGAATGTGTATGTTTACCGTAATGCAATTTCATTGTTTATTATTTTTTTATGAAATTATTAATACAATAAATAAAAATCTCTAAATGCCTAACTCCTCATTCGTTGACCATATTTTGTCCAAGCGTCAAAATATTTCCGCTGTGCAATACATCCAAATAAATTGAATTTTTCTTACCATATCCGAAAACTAAAAACTGTTTTTGAAAGGTGACAAATAAGCTTTCAAATTTTATAAATCGAAATAAAAATATAATTTTTGAAGTACAAAATTTTGCTTGCAACAATTAAAAAAGTTGTGAAAATGGTTCACCTTACGTTTTTTCTAACTAAAATTACAGTTATGATAGGATGCTTTTTTTCTTTAACTAAAATTACAGTTAAAGACAAAAAGCACGTACATTTTTAATAAACATATGTATTATAAACGTTAATGTCACTCACTTTTTTGTCGTTCATGTAAAAATAATTAATAAAAAATTCTCAAAGTTTCATAAATTGCGTACGGTAACTTTAGTTTCCTAAAGGTGTACGTTGTAATTATTTTACGGTTAACTCTTCGGTTTGAATATAAAGCATTGTATTTTCTCTTTCTGACACCGTTTAGTTCATATTTCTAACCATGATATTAAGGGAGACAACGATTTCTATGAAATCTGTGTCAGTTGTTCCGAAAACCGAACTTAGTCTGAGGTGTTAAATCGACCGTTTCTAGCCCCATTTTGCCATGCATTTTTTTTTGCCTATTACCAATATTCCTTATGATATAAGTAAGGAACACTAAGAATATTTTTTAATTTAACTTTATGAGTAAAACATCAAATTGTAATATGTATTTAATTAAATGAAGACAATATTAGCGAAACTCGATCATAAATCTGGAAACAGAAAAATCAGAAAAAGATATTTGCACTTCTGGGACTCGAACCCGGGAACTTTCGCTTTCCGGGAAATTGAGCTAACCACTGCGCAGTGGTTGGCGTAGTTTCTTTTAGATACTGGTAGCAGAGTGGAAAAAACTTTGGCTTAGGCAACAATGATCGCGAGTTCAATAGTGGCCAAAAATGCCCTAAAAATATGAGTATTATTGAAACCAGATGTTTTATCACAAATCTGTCTTTGCACTTCATTATTTCTTCTTCTTTTTCTGGTGCCCTATCAATTCAACGGACGTTGGCTTTTATGTTGGCTATCATGTTGGCTATGCGGGCTTTGTTCCCTGCGGCCCGGAACAGCTCTACAATAGACTGGCCAAACTACTGTCTCAGGATTTTTAGCCATAAGCCATACTGCTTACTAACAACGTATGCAGGGACTCTGGAGGTCTAGAATCGTCCAAAATAAATAATTGTAGATTCGTTTAACAAAAAAATTAGAATCTTGCGAGAGCCTTGAAGGAGTAACCATCTGTTACTTATACCAGGGCTGGTAAGTGGTGGATAACCTCCAAAAGCAATGAGCCATGATGTTATCCTTCTTCCAGGGCTCCGTCTTCCGGCAATCTTTACCTGCTTTAAAAGATGCAAGATCTCGTACTTCTCTAGATGTCTCATCACATGTCCTAGATATTGAAGTTTGCGGATTGTTATTGTTTTAATAACTTATTTTTCTTTATTCTAAAATATTTAAGAATTTGAAAAATGAACTATTTCTCTCCTCTTCGGGCAGTCTTTTTTCATAGATAAAGTTTTGTTGAGTTAATCTTATTCTTTTTATAATCGACGTACCGTTACATAGTATGAGTAAAATTAGCTCCAGTCCCGCCCCCGCCCATTGCCTCTTGGCAGGCAGCTTCCTAAACTATGTAAACCGAGGAAATTTTGGGACACACTCACGTATGAATGAAATTAGGTAATATACATGTTCACACGACTGATTGTCGGTATGACGTATTGCGTATTGGATTGGGACTGATGTTTTTTTGTTATATTTTCAAGCTACAACGGTTTTTTAGGAAGTGGAAATTCTTGCCAGAAAAGCTTTTTTATTCATACATATTTGCTTGGAAAGTTACACAAGACTTCCAGAGTTGTTCTTTGTTCGCCGAAAATAAACTATTTCATTCATTCTCCAGTCCAAAGACTACATGGGCTTGGAAATAAATGCAATTCCGTTGTTATTTCCGGTGACCGAACAACTCAGAATCATGCAACTTCAACCTCCTTTGATTTGGTAAAAAAAGTAGGAAAATGTTAGCTAGCCGAGGAATCAAACACGCGACGATCGGATGGCACCCAAACGCGATGCCAACTCAGCCACTGAATGGTCTAAATCGTTTACTAAGCACTAGGAAATGCATTAATTTATTTTTTTACATTACTCGTAGCTCGAGGGGAGGCCTGAGGAAAAAAATCCCTTAGGGCCTTTTTCACCTTTGGGATGCTGTGTGGACGGTATTTTTAGGAAAAGGAAGGAGAGGAAGTTCTGGGAAGGAAAAATATATGAAGGTAGGAATCTAAGGGTCAATTTTTTTCCATGTTTTTAATGTGGATACTGCACAAGAGTCCCAACTGCTCCCGTCTGGAGCCAGTGAGACTATGGCATCCCCATAGTGAGAATATGGTATGTTGTGAGGTTGAAGGTCGTGGGGAGGGGAAGGAGATAGGAAAGAGGAAGGTGGGGAATTACCTGGCTATTCAGATCTGGTCACCAAACACGGCTAATGCAATTTCAAGAATGGTGGTCTTGCACCAGGGCGATACTGAGAATATCTACCGCTCTAGAACGTGCCGCAAAAATACTATTTTTTTTATTTTAAATTTATAAATTGGGAAATAACATAAATTAATTAAATAAAATTTATTTACCACGCCGGGATTCGATCTCGTGATCTTCGGATCGCGAGTCAAGAGCCTTACCGCTGGACTATCCGGCCGTCAATGTGTGCACGAGTGACGGACGTATGAATCCATACCTCCCCTTGCGGTGCAAGGCGTAGTGTGATGGAACAAAAGACTCCGGCTGGAGAGGATCCAGGTTAGGTCTCCTTTCACCAGTCACTCCATCTCTTCATCTTACCCCCACGAACCTGGGCACCCCTTTTAAGTCACCAAACGTAGCGAACGACTTGGGGTGACCTATGGCAGGGGTGTTGGTTATCCAATAAATGGTTCCCGGTCCATACTCGCCATATACAAAAAAATGCTGAGCTACTTTTGTATAATCTTTACATAGTATAAAGCAAAGCCGCTCCCGATGTCTGTACGCTTCGATTTTTTAAACTAAGCAACGGATTTTCATGCGGTTATCACCAAAAGAGTGATTCACGAGGAAGGTTTAGGTATATAATTTGTCAAGGTTTTGTGTAAATTGGTTGAAATATATAATTTATAAAGGGAGCGGGCTGGCAAGAGGGCGGTATGGATTTGGGTTACCGGACAAGTCAGAAAGTAACCAACCCAGAACCACTTCGGAAAAATCTTTAGAAGTGATGAAAAAAATTGGTTAAATAGGTTACGTTAGGTTAGGGTTATGGGCTATTTTAAAATAATTTTTTTCATAGCTTTTAATGACTTTTGAGATGTGTTGAGTTGACATTATTCTCATTTGGCATGGAATCATGGATTTGTTATGTATGCAAATTAACAGATGGCGTTGGTAATAAAGGTTGGGTAATAGCTTTGTCAGTAGATGGCGTTGTTTTTCGTTAGCCACTTGTTTTCGGGTCTGCTAGTATATTATAATATGCACTTCACAGGCTCTTTCTGTTGTGAAACAGCGCTCGCCAAATGACTTTTCAATCTGTTGAATCCTTCACGATGTACAAATAAACAATAAGGTACAATTTATTTGCGCATTTTGTTCGTCACTAAGACTCCATCAGCGCTTATTAGGCGCATTTTATCTCGGAATTGAAATTGATACCATCAATTATTTAAAGTGCTCGAGGACCGCATCATAAACAGTAATAACATCTGACCCGCTCCTCAGTGGCATTCCTTGATTGTTTATGTTGTATTAATGCGTTTTGCAACTGCACTTGCAACACATGCACTCAAATTATTGAAGTAGCTTTAACCCAGATGCGAAACAAAACCAAGGAATTCCCAATTTCTGAGTCAGATTTGTTTATAAACAAATCATACGAAACTTTGTAACAATGAGTGCATTCTATTGTTTTATTTTTAAATTTTTATTTAAATTTAATTTACTCTGCGTGATTCACAATCGACTGCAGACTTCAGTGCTGCATGCCCGAAAACAAATAGATTCAGAGAAAGCTCAATATCCCTGCTCTATTTATTTATTTATAGGCTGGTGACAATTGGGTTCAGCAAACAATAGCGAGATTATTTAACATTCCCTTTTTGATATTATACACCATTGATATATTTGTAATTTTTTTTTCAATGATGTACGTGATTATTATAACAAATATATTTTCATATTTCATACAGTTTTTAAAACGCAAGCGTGGGAAATATCGGACTAACTTTTTTCATTGTATTCATTTTTTTTTGTTGTTGCGTTACTAATTCTTTGTATAACTACTTAATTTTAATTAAATGAAGACAATTTTAGCGAAATCAATCGAAAATTTAGAGATCGAAAAGTCAGAAAAAGATATTGGGTCCACTGGGACTCGAATAAAGGACCCTTTGCTAAATAGGTTATAATGTTGGTAGTTCTTAGTCGAAGTATGTTACAGTTAAAAGTGCCCGAATTGGATATAAGTTCTGTGGCTCAGTTGGTAGAGCACTTGCCATGTAATATTGTCTTCATTTAGTTAAATATTATTATTTGAGATTTTACTCATAAATTTAAAAATAAAAATAAATACTTAATCTTGCTTCAAAAGTACATTAATGTTTGTGGTAATTATTTTCAACGGAACTGCGCGTTTTCATCCTCCGGCAAAATACCCCCGACAAAATATCCTCCGACAAAAAATCCCTCGCATAATAACCCAAGGACAAAATTTATCTCCATAACGCTGAATTAATTTTTTTGTTAGGTTAGGTTAGGTTTTAGTAGATATTTTGTCGGGAGATGAAGACGCGCAGAACCATTTTCAACATTTTAGTTTGTAGGTTTTGTACAGTTACGTGATGAAATTTCAACAATATGACACTGCCCGAATTACACATTGACAAAATTACATATGTTTAAAATTACACATGGACGAACTTACACTTTGACGAATTTACTCATGGATGAAATTACACATGGATGAAATTACACATGGACGAAATTACACATGGACGAAATTATACATGGATGAAATTACACATGGACGAAATTACACACTGACTAAATTACACACTGTGGAAATTACTCATGGATGAAATTACACATGGATGAAATTACACATGGATGAAATTACACATGTACGAAATTACACATGGATGAAATTACATATGGACGAAATTACATACTGACGAAATTACACATTGTGGAAATTACTCATGGATGAAATTACACATGGAGGAAATTATACACGGATTAAATTACACGTGAACGAATTACATGGAAGAAATTACACACGGATGAAATTACACATGAATATAATTACACATCGACGAAATTATACAGAGACGCAATTACAAATGGATAGAATTACGCAGGCGCGAATTTCATGTTATTCACCTAACCAAAATTACACACGGACTGAATTACTGAAATAAATGCTCCCAAAGGTCTGGGAAAAAAAAATATATGAGGTGTGTGTAGGAATCTGGGGGTCTCTTTGTCCAGGAGTATCCCTCTGCGGTGCAAAGGTCTCCCTCCACCAGTCTCTCCAAATCCGGCTCACCACACAGACAAAATAAAACACAAAAAGTTTTTTGATAGGTGTAATTCCAGTGGGCGTAATCTAAGTGGGTGTAATTGTCTCCGTGTGTAATTTCGTCCGTGTGTAAATCTGTCCTTGTGTAATTATTGCACTGTAATACTGATAGATAGATAAATTCAAGCCGGTGTTATTTCTTATTATTTATTGAGTTAGTTTATACTACATGAATATAAACTAATAAGCACAATGTAACATTTTCATTTGATAAATTTAAATATTTTTACAGTAAGCATAACATTTTTTTTTTAAATAAATTCATTCTTTCTTCATTCTTCATACTTTCAGGCATTTCATCATACATCTTTAGTCCTCTATACATTAGGCAGTTTCTATACATTTCGACACCAGTTCGTATGCCCCACTACAGAATGCTTCCTTTTAATGTCGCCAGGTGGACCCTTGTGACCTTGCCCTATATTGTAATGTGTTTCACTGAATCAAGGAGTCAGTACATGTTGTGTACTTACTCGTTATATTCTCATTCTGAATAAACGGATTAAATAACAAAGTCTTTATTCTAAATCATATACAGGTTGACACAGGTAGATTGTAGTTTGTTACTTAGAGTAGTTTCACTTATAATATTCTTTTCTAATACTTTTACGGAGGTCGTGTTACTTTTATGCACGTGTGTGTGTCCATTCGAGGCACATAATTTGCTGGACGATGGCGGGCAGCATTGCCCGTGTTCAAATCTTGTCCAAACGGCCACATTTTGACCAAAACTATAGGAAGTTTAAATGAACCATCCTTTATTCGAAGATCTTATAATGGCGAAACTATTGTAGTAACAATATTAGTAGTTCTGTGAAGAGTAGAGGTCGCTTCCAAAAGAGCATCTTTCTAATTTTCTTTTATTTATATCGAAACCAAAATATCATCTGAATTCATGCGATTTGTAAGTAGATACAAAAATGCTACCTACTTAATTATAAATCATTTAATATATATATAAATATATATTTATTTTAAGTTTGGAATTATACTATTTTACAATTCTCAATGACAATTCTTTTTTCCAACTTTCTTCAGACAAGTAGGTTTATTTTTTTACATTAGCTCTACGAAAAAATTGCCTCAGGGCCTGTATCATCTTTGGGGATGCTGTGTGGAAAGTTTTTTTAGTGAAAGAAAGGAGAGGAAGTTCTGGGAAGGAAAATGTATGAGGGGTGAGTGGAATCTAAGGGTCAATGTGTCCAGGAGTAACGGACTTATCGGTGCAAGGTGATAGATCGAGAGAGTCCGGCTTGAGAAGTTATGATTAGGTCTCCCACTACCGGTCTCTCCCGATCCGGCCCGCCACGTAGTAGCTGGGCAATCGCAATCACCGCCAATACCAAGACAAACCTCACCCCATGAACCTGGTTCACTAAAGTCACCAAATGTAGCCAACCACTTGGGGGTGACCCGTGGCAGGGATGTTCGTTATCCAATAAATGGTTTCTGCCCTATATATCTGGTTGATACCCGCCTCCCAAATTGAAAAATTCGAATAGAGCGGTCCAAATAAACACGACGATTTCACTTTAAAAAAACTTTATTTGTTTTAATGTAAGCCGTCGACGGTTCCATTATAAACCACTATTTTTTTTACCGACCGATTTCGAAATAACCGTTACTCTCTCAGGGCAAATATATTAAATTAACATTACAAAACAATAAGACGAACATACTATGTTACTAAATGTTGAATTGGGGGTGGGGGCGTGACTAGATTCCTAGTTAAAACGGCCAACATATTGAAATGGAAACGGAATGTATAAAAAAACAAAGAGAGGCGTTATGATAAACGGTTAATAACTAACATGCTTCGGTCTTTTAAAATGTTCGATGACCAATTTACTTTAAAAAAAAGTTAACATACTATTTCTGGTTCGAGTTCAACCCTTCTCCCTTTTCAAATTTAATTTTCTTGACAATGGTAAGATTTGAGATTTTCTCGGCCAAATATAATGTTCCGCTTTGTGTTATGTACGACAGCGCAGATGATACTCGTAACACGTCTGTCCTGATGATGGACACTGTAATGCTGTCCGAAACGTTGGCTAAAGAAGGAGGTAGCGCAACACGGCATAATACCCCAAAATAAATCATGATAATTTTTTGACAATGTTTGAAATTTGAATTGTGTTTTTTCGTTTGATGTACGAACCCCACAAATTAATATTTCATTTCTTTTAAACTATTAGTTAGTTTGGTTTATACCCAGGGTGATACTGTATGCATTCCGCTTAATAATAATATTATAAGTTCGCTAATAATTCCGCCAACAAAAGTCAGTATTTTTGGCCGCGACCGCCCACTTGAAATTCCCTGCATACCTCTACGTAATGAAGTCACTACGTACACGATAACATGAATGCTATAATCCTGCCGACTGAATGTTGGTGTGACTGGTTCCGCTACTTTTCATCCCGCGACAAAATATCCCCCGAAAAAATATCCCCCACAAAATATCCTAACCTAACCTAACCTTACATAACATAACCCAACCTAACCTAACTAACTAACTAACCATCACGCCGTTTCCCCGCAGGGGTAGGCAGATAGGATGGACCGCCAAACAACTCGGTCTCAGTACACATTCCTTGCCTCGTTCACATTCATACATCGTCTCATACATGCTCTTCTATTATTCTGACTTTTGACATGGCCCGACTCCAGTAGTATCTGATTCACTTGGTCGTGCCATGTCTTTCTCGGGCCTCCCCGACTTCTTCTACCATTCACATTTGCGTCATATATTCTCCTCACACTCCATTCCTCGTTCATTCGCTCTACATGCCCAAACCATCGGGGCGTTCCTTTCTTGTTCTTACTCATTACGCTTACATCAGCCTTGCATTCTTTGCAGATGTCCACGTTTCTCACACGATCGTACATGGTTTTATCACACATATGCCTTAGAGATTCCATTTAACCTAACCTAACCCAACGAAACCTTTCAGCGCCAAATTTAAAATTTAAATCGAAAAGTTCCTTGCTCTGTCTCCCTCATTCTTGTCGGGGGATGTTTTGTCGGTAGGATATTTTGTCCATGGGATATTATGTCGAGTGATATTTTGTCTGAGGATATTTTGTCTGAGGATATTTTGTCTGAGGATATTTTGTCGCGAGATGAAAACGCGCAGTGCCGGTGTGACTCATGGCAATAATATTCAACAATGTGCTTTTACGATTTAAGATGTTTTGTGTGAAACTATAATCCTACAGTACCATTGGCTTTTCAGTGTAACTTGGCAATTCCAATATTGTGTATAAACCGTTGTAACATCACTATTGTTATATGTTGCACATCGCTAGCGATAAACTACTTTTTATAATAATTGTCGTCTATGGTCACTTTCGAAGTAATGCCAATGGTGTGAACACCTAGTCAATAAAAGTCTTAATTATAATAACAGTGTTTTCTATTACACATCCATATTAAATATATAACAAAACACCATGATAAAATAGGGAAGATCATAGAATAAAGAAGTGCCTTGTGTTTCGTCATCCAAATATTCTCCTAATCGAGGCTTATCTTTCCAATCCATAACTGTGCTTACAAAATTCAAACGGGATGGGATCTACGTTTTCAGGCGAGTGCAAGTGAGACGGAACGCTGGGCTGTTAGGCTAAATTATACATTGTATCAATTTAAATTTGTATGAAAGGCACTTTTAATTTTCTTCTTTATTCTGTGGGGAAGATGAAGGGAAATAGGAAGACGATTATGGAAAATTTGGTAAGTACCTGGTTATTGAGACCTTGGGGTCTAAAACAGTGAAATCAAAAACTTTATAACGTCGGATCGATAGGCGTAACTACCGATGATTTTATACCGATTTCCCGAGCCGTGCTGTCTACAGCCAGACCGATATTGATTACCCAATAAATAAGAAATCTATACACGCTGACAACACTGGCGGTCTCGATGGATTCACATTACTAAACGTCAAACCTCTATGTAAAAAATGAAAATACAAATAAATTGTCAATTTTGAATAGATGGGCGTTTACCAAAAAAAAAATGTCCGTTACGTAATGGAATTCCACAAAAAAAAAATTTTTTTTAGTAACAAACGATTTTTTATTGAGTTTATAATATATCTAACTTCGTAAAAATAGTAAATATAAATAAGAAAAGTCTACTATTTAGTAGAAAATCAATGTTTTAATGAAGTACATGTCATGAGAAGTTCCATTACGTCACAAACTTTAGGTAAGATTTAAGTAAAATTCTGTGGCAATTTTAATTAATTATTTATTAAACTATCATTTAAATTAAACTGTCTTCAAAAACACATAACTTAAGATAGGTAATTAAATGAAATAAAGTCATTTCTTAATAAAACTATTCCACAACACTACTAAATGGTAAATTCAATGGCACAATTTAGTCTTAACTTTGGCATTTTTGTTTTAAAGTAATATAATTTTAAATGTATACGGATAATAAAATTATCATGTTTTTTATAAATCTAATCTTTGAGCATTATTATAAACAAATGAATATAAATAAAGTTAAATCTTTTATCACAACACAATAGGACAAGTGACGTTAGTGGAAAATACGTCACGGTTAGGAACTATAAAGACAGGTTTACATCCTGCAACACAATTTTAAGAACAATTTGCATTATTCTTTTCTGGGTCTTGTTTCATTTTTTCTCTGTATCTTTTCGATCGTTCCGCAGCTGTCAACGCCATCGTAAGTTCTATAAACAAAATTACTATTTTTAATCATTTATTAAAATAGTACGTACTTTCCCGAAAAAAAAACTATCACAACATTTTGATGTAAGGTTCAATAGATTTAAAAAAAAAAATATGCCAAAACATAAAAACCAGCAGTAGTTACTATCTAGAATTAAATAAATGCAGATTACATCGATCATTTGGCACAATGTAAACCATGCTTAATAGTAGTTCCATCACGTCACATTTTGCGTTCCGATAGTACATCACGTTGCGTTTTGGATGTGACGTCTGATGCCGGTATTTATTTTTTTATTTTTATTATTTTTTTTTTTTACATACTACACTATATATTATTTTAAATGAATTAATTGTGAAATAACACAAATTAATCAAATAAATTTATTTGCGCACGCCGGGTTCGAACCCGCAACCTCCGGATTGTGAGTCAAGAGTCATAGAGTATAGAAACAAACTCAAAAAGCACTTATTTTTACGACCGATTTCACTAATTGGCATATTTAATCATATTCTACATGACTTAAGTAAATAACCTTCAAAAGCTGTAAGTAAAAATTTTATTACTTACCAACAAAAACCAAGTTCGTGGTGGAAAATATAAACAGCACAACGTGACGATCAACAACTCAGCGTGTCACAGGAGACGTACACTGCGGCTCAAAACTAAGATGGCGATTGTTTATTGTGCAAATGTTGCCATTTATCAAAATAAACCGATTCCAACAATGATTTCAAAATCGATTTATTGTCGTAGCGTTGCGGAATTTTCCACCTACATCATTTTTAGGCACAGAATAAAACTGTTTTTTTAATTATTATTTTGAACTCCACTCTGCTAAACGTAAGGTATATTAATAAATTTGGAATATATTGACCATTTAAATTAACACAAAATGTAGAACCGGGACTGGGCAAACATTAATATTCTGCGTTCGGAATGTTGCAAAAGTAGGGTAGGACACTCAAAAAATCGCCTCTCTTCTAACTTATTTGACAAATATTTATGCTAATTATATGTATTTTATGGGTTTTTGCTATGTAAATAATTAGTTTTATAAATTATTTAATAGGAATTAGTTTGTAAACCTGTTCTAAAATTATTAACCTATAGAATATCTTGTTGAAAGTCGTAGGACACGTCATTTTCGAGTAGACAAAATTTTGGTAAACGCTAAAAATCGCCTCTCTTCTAACTTATTTGACAAATATTTATGCTAATTATATGTATTTTATGGGTTTTTGCTATGTAAATATTTAGTTTTATAATTTATTTTATAGGACTTAGTTTGTAAACCTGTCCTAAAATTATTAACCTATAGAATATCTTGTTGAAAGTCGTAGGACACGTCATTTTCGAGTAGACATAATTTTGGTAAACGCCCTAATACTAAGCTTCACGTACATTCACATTTCGCACGTTCTTTTTGACACTAATCGGGAGTTTTTTTGTTTTTGTTTTAGTATTTATTTAGTTTTCTTTAATTACTTACTAAAGCTCGAATCCAAAATTAAGATTTATATGAAACGGGCCGCGTAAACGTTCCCCTTAAGTACATACAATTTTAGCATAAGAAATTATCGGAAAAAGGACTGACAACTGGTATTTTAAAAACATCATAGAAGTTACTGAAAAAACCCTACCAAAACTATAGAAGTCGCTGAAAACTATCTATCCAAAACAAAGTCCCCCCCCAGCACAGGATCTTCTAGTGAGGAGAACTTTTGTTTTCCGGTTTCTGTGTGGTTGAAGAACAATACCTTATAATTAATACGCAATATTTTTAAAGCAGTCAGTAGTAGTAGTTTGTAGTCCGTAGTCAGTTTCTCTGCACTTTTATTAATTACCCTACCTACCCCATAACTAAAAGATAAATATGGCTTCCAAGTACAGAAGGTAATATCTAATTTAATATATTTTTGGGTTTATTACTTCTAAAATTTCACCATCCCTGATTTAGACGATCTTTCACATCCGTCGGACAATGTTGAAAAAGTAGATAAATCAATGAATACTTTTGCCTCCTAAATATAGGCAAAATATATAGCACGTCTCAATATAGCGATTTTATTACACAGATCTGATTAATTTCGTCAAGCATTCTCTTGCCAGTGCTAATTATTTTAAACTAGCTGAAGTCCCCGGCGATGCCCGGGCTTTACACAGAGTTTTCGAAATCACATGTAGACAGTGACCTTTCTCTTGTTTTGAAGGTCACATATGCAAAAATCCACACCGCCCGCTTGCCAGCCCGCTCGTCCTTTTATATCTCTACATATTATGAATTAAAGCCCTCCGCCGCGTCTATCTGTTCACGATAAACTCAAAAATTACTAAACGGATTTTCATGCGGTTTTCACCGATAGGTATAGTGATTCTTAATGAAGGCTTAGTTATATAATTTGTCAAGGTTTTGTGTCAATTGGTAAACCTACCTCCCTCTATCTATTGGTCAAAACCGCATGAAAATCAGATCAGTAGTTTTTGAGTTTATCGCGAACAGACAGACACGGCGGAGGACAAACGGATGCAAATGTCAACATTTTGACTGCAAAAAATTCTAAAAATTCTGTTCTTAGCAACCTCCAATTGATATGATTGGAAAAACCATAAAATTTCGTCGTAGGAGACAACCGCATGAGGATTTCACCATTTAGACGAAAATATCATAAATTACATTACATTACCTAAACACAACATTCATTTTTCAGAAAGACGTACACAAAATACAGTAATATCTAATAATTACACAATAATAGAAAAAATAAAAACAAATTGTTGTATTAGAATAAGTTAACAATAATAATCTGAAAGAGAACAAGACACAGAAAAACAGAAAAAGACAATGGTCGCATCTGGGACTCGAACCCAGACCTCTCCGTCTAACCGGGACGAGCGCGTTAACCAATTTCGCTATTGCCACCTTCTGTCAAAGCCGTCATATTTGTCAATCTCATATTTTCAAATTTCAGAATTACATTATTATCAACTAATTATTTTATCTCCATATTAAAAAGGTTAGTTGCCCGTAATATGGAGAAAAAATAATTAGTTGATAATAATGTAATTCTGAAATTTGAAAATATGAGATTGACAAATATGACGGCTTTGACAGAAGGTGGCAATAGCGAAATTTCAATAGCGAGAGGTCTGGGTTCGAGTCTCGGTTGCGACCATTGTCTTTTTCTGTTTTTCTGTGTCTTGTTCTCTTTCATATTTTCGTTTAGATTATTATTGTTAACTTATTCTAATATGATATATTTCACTGATGGGAATAACCTTCAAAAAAGTATAAAAAAGAAAGTTTTTCTTATACAAATTGTTAATTAAGAACCTTCTACCCCTGCTGTGTTTATTTTCTCATTCTCATTATGTCGTTTTTTATTTTTTATCTGGTTTATCTTTGAACATCCATTATTTGTTTATCCTTTATTTATCTTTCAACACCAACTCCAACTTGGTGTAAATGAGGATTATTTTTATACATAGTACATAGTTGATTTTCGCATTATTTTTCCTATATACTGTTTTTTTTTTAAACTTTTTTTTGAGTTTTTCTTGTTCTAACAACTACACTTAATTTTTTCTTTTATCGTCTATGTTTTTCTGTATATTGTATGACTTTTATGCGGAAACTGCGCTAAAGGTAATTATTTTAATAACATATTTATAGCTGTTTGTTTCTAAAACTACGACGAAGGAATCAAATTCCGCGAAAATTCTCCTAAAATACATTACGTCAATTTACCCATCAATACACACAGTCTCTCCATCCGTTATTTTATTAAACTTTTCTTCAAATTTTATTTTAGTGCATGACGTGTATTTTAATTTAAATTTTAATCTATGTATACAATAATCAATTTATGTGCTTGTATGTATGTTTCTTATGCGTTGCTAAACCATTTGTCCGATTGCGATGAAACTTTGGGGATTTGATGTGCGCATGCCCGCGATGGTTTCTACATACAATAATGAGCTCTGGCGTCATAAAATTACGGTTAACCGTTCATCCGATTACGATGAAACTTTGGTGAGTTATTGTGAGCACGCCCGCAAAGGTTTCCATATATACTGGTGAGCTTTGGAATTATGAAATTTGAAAAAAAAAATTGCAATAGGTGGCACGTGAGCTGTTTGAAAACTGAATGTACAAGGACTGAATGTATGGAATGCGGGAGGGAGGAGGGGAACGCGGGACGGGGGAAGCGAGAAAAGGGAGTGGGGAGAAGGAAGGTGGACATGGGAGGGAAAGGGGCGGTGGAAAGGGAACGGGACAAATGAAAAAGGACATGCAGGGAGAAACAATTTCTTTATTCAGTAGCATTGCAACGCATGCCGGGAAATCGCTAGTGTATTATACAGGAGAACGACAAATAATTAAGGTAGGAAGGAGAGATTGCGCCGCGGGTGAAATTTTTTCGTATCGTAATTTTATTGATGTTGTTCGCACAGAAGCCCATATGCCCAGTTAAGGTTAAACGTCACGTACGTTATAATCTACACATTCACAGATGGCGCCAATCAAATTATTTTAGGTTTTTAATGCTTTTTGCACGTTACGCTTTAAAATATCAAAGTAAATTAATTGTTCGCGACCGTACATATTTAATTAAAATATAAATAAATAGTTTTGTCCATAAACAAACCCAAATCTTTCAAGAAAGGCTGAAAAATACAATATTGGATTGAGTCACCGATACAAAATTGAATTTTTCAGCCTTGTAAGATTTGGGTTTGTTTATGGACAAATCTATTTATTTATATTCTCATTAAATATGTACAGGCGTGAACAATTAATTTACCTCAATAATTTAAAGCGTAACATTGAAAACCTAAAATAATTTGATTGGCGCCATCTATGAATGCGTAGATTATAAAATACGTGACGTTTAACCTTAAGATCGTAGCGCCACGGATTACGCTACTGAAAATGAATTCGTTTCACGTTAAATCCAAACACCAGAGATTTCTTGAAATTCTGATTTAATGGACAATTGCGATAAAAATAAATCGTTCAACTTATTATTAAACTCTGTGACTCAGACTTTTAAATGCGCCCAAATAATATAATAATTTCTAACAACTCTCAGTGTATATCTAAACTACATAGCACACTCGAACGTAGCTTAAAGCTGCTATAACCGTCCTTTATTAGGTGTTAGAAATATCTCTGTCAGTTAGCGAATGTATGACAGACATTGGCTATTTCCTATATTATTATGTAAAAACGCTTTTCCGAAGCTCTTGGAAAGTGTCCAACCAAGCCTAGTTCAAAGTCAAACATAACCGATCTTCTACTCTCGGAACAGCGCGACAAATATTTTAATGTGTGGCACTGAAATGTTCAACTTGTACGAATTCCGTTTGATTTAAAAAATTACTTATGATTCATACGTATTCTTATATTATTTCTATTCTTGAACATACACTACACAAATTATTACATTGGTTTACATAGATAATAAGTTTGTTAGAAGAAAAAAGTTAATGATCCGTAACTGTATGTAAATATTTAATTAAATGAAGACAATATTAGCGAAACTCAATCGAAAATCTGGAAACAGAAAAATCAGAAAAAGATATTGAGTCCACTGGGACTCGAACCCAGGACCCTTTGCTTACATGGCAAGTTCTCTACCAACTGAGCTACGGAACCGATATCCAATTCGGTCACTTTCATCTGTATCTTACTTCGACTAAGAACTACCAACATTATCTTCACTTTGTATGTAAATAGGTTAGTAGTAGTATTTTGTGAACACCTCACTAGGCGAACCTGTGCTGAGGCGTTCCCATGTTTGGGATTAAGTGCTATTCTGTCAACATAAGTAGAAACACCGTATCCTCCTTGATATTGTCAAGAAGGGCACTGTGGGTCGACCCATGGCGGCAGTACCGTATACATAAATTAAAGATTAGTTGCAGTTAGGATCTATATACAGTTGTTCTTAGCATCTAGATTATGTGTAAAATATATATTTCTGTTGATAAACAGGTACTTATATTTTTCTATGAACCACACGCTACTGGTATAAATAATAATGTGGCAATATTTTCTCTCCCGAAACAAAGTTGTTTAAAATTATTTTTTGATTTTTTGGGTTGGGTTATGTTTGGTTAGGTGTTAAATGTTGTGAGTAAATTGAATACCTTGTTGTTTGGTCCAGTCTTTAATGTGTTTTTTGTGAAGAATAATCGTATTTGTAGTTAGTAGTTGCTTCAGTGTGGTGGACATGCAGTTATATACATAGTTTGGTTGCGTAGTACTTAAAGTTTCTTTTAATTATATATTCAATTTTCTTATATTTCGCTTATAATGGCGAATATCGGTAAGTTGTTTCCATTATCTTGAATTTTCTAATGGTTGAGTTCGATTTTTTAAAGTGAAACTTCTTTAGCACCGTGGTTATTAGAAACTCGATGAAACGAAAAATGGCAACACTAAAAACGGACAAATACATACATCTTTAATATTTAGCCTGCGAGAGATAGAGATATTTTAATCGGTTTCCTCTTTGTGCGGTTCTTCTCCCCACTCTTGCCTACTTTAATTTTCTGAAGGTTTCACTTCTACCGCATGTGAATTGCACACTCTGTTTTTTATATTAGCTCCACACAGGAGGCCATGAGGAAAATAATTTCCCTTAGGGGCTATGTCATCTTAGGGGATGCTGTATGGAGGGTTTTTTAAGGAAAGGAAAAAGAGGAAGTTCTGGTAAGGAAACAGGTATGAGGGGTGTGTAGGTGTCTGAGGGTCAGTGTGTTTAGGCGTGACGGATGTGTGAATCCATCCCTTCAACTGCGGTGCAAGGCGATGGGTCAAGGGATTCTCGTTGGAGACGTTCGTGAAAATATCAACTTGACAAAAAGCAAAAAAGCAGTGCAACGAAATACTGACAGAGTGCTTTCAGACATGCTGCGCATCATCAATCACTTCTTTCACCTCACTCCGCGTTCCACTGGTACATGAAAATCAAACGCCTACGTTGAATGGCATATGATCTACTAGTATACCGTGTACTAGCAAAGACATATTACATGTATATGCCGCTGACACGCTGAAGACGCTACTGGCATGCTTTTTAGAGAGTTACTAGACATTGACAGTATTATTATAAATGATAGAACATTTATAAATATTTCATCAAAATTATTGAAAACTAATTTAAGTACGTTAGTTATGGGCTGATACGGTCCTTGGTTGATTCCTCAACCCCAAGTGTGCCAAGAAATCCACCGTGGATTTGGTAATAGCACATTGCACTTGTCCAGATTTTTTTTGTGTTTTGAACCTTAAAATGCTCCTGGCATAATAACATATTTTTTATTCGCTTGTCAAGGAAATAACATGTGTTAATTTTATTTTAGTTTGTCGTTTCGTCACTTGTATATCTATAGGTCTGAAAAAGCACGTTGCAAAATTCCATGTCAAATATCCCAATTTCGATTTTTAAAAGTACTGTATTTATTTTACAAGAAATAGTCGTATAAATTACTTTTTTATTGAAAAGAAAGCTTATTCAACTGAAACATATTTTTATAAATTTTAATGTGTTCTTAATTGTTTAATAATGACACGGTTGCTATTAACTTATTTCAATGAGATATTTGTTTAGGTCTTGGTGAACATACTGAGAAGTGGGGAATAAATAATTGTCCTAACTTTATTAATTAGTATTATGTAAGCCGAAACAACTGTCAAAATAATAAAAAAACTAAAATACTTGCAAAACTTAATAATTACGTTATTAAATTTGTTTTAAATTAAATAAAAAAAATTGATTTCTACGAAATAAGTACAAAAATAATTAACTCTATTAAGCGTTTTCAAAAATTATCTGAAATGCTTTTTTGTAAGTCATTTCGATGCTATTCAAAATATCTGCTATTTCCGAATATCGATTACGTAAGCTATGTATGCTTTGTTATCATTATTATTTATTTATTTATTAATCGCCCTGAAGGGTTTTTACATTATAGTTTATAAGTTGAGTGTCAAACAATGAAGAAAATATAATACAATGAGAAAATAAAATAAATAATACAATGTAATAACAAAAGCATATAATAAAATAAAAATACATATGTAAAAATGATAAAAAGTCTCACATTCAATATAAACAAAAATTGCAGAAATTATGTAAATCTATTTGTGTCTAGAAGTAAATTATAGCATTCGTTTGTTTTCAAAATGTTAACATTAATAATACTTTTGTTGAACTAGATTACTGCTGATTAGCTTACTTAGCGGATATAAATTCCCACTGTGTGAAAATAATATCTGTTTAATGCAGCGCGCTTTCAAACGATGAACTTTCAACATATCAATACTAGTTCCATGACAGTTTATCTGGCGACAATTGATCCCCCGACAGTAGTGCCATAAATAATAACTGAAATTAAAACTTTTATGCGAGCTTTTGATGAATGAACTTAAAAGCAGTTGACATTTAATTTCTTATAAAGACATTCGCTCTTTTCCAAATTTCGAACACTTGATGATTGGAATTGAACTTTTCAGTTGAGCTTTCTTATTAATGTAGCGAGCTTTTGGTTTCACAATATTGACGTAGAGTTTCTCACTTAACATGCGTTTGTTTTCAAACTTTCCATAATAATAATACTCATATTTCTACCTTCTAAAACAGCGAGCTTTCAGCGTATCAATATTGACGTTCAGTTCCTTATCTAAACATGCGCCGGTTTTCAAATTTCGGACAATAATTGCAATAAAAGTGTCTGATATAGAATCCAGTCTGGGAGCTTGCGCAGTAGGCCCTATCCTAAGGCGCGTGCTCATGAAAGATCGTCCCGAAGTTGCCCAGCATGTGTTCAAGTCAGTACCAGACTGATCGCCCGCCCAGACGCGGCGGTTTGCGAACGGAGCTTTATATTTTGACAGGTCTTGAGATCAATCTAGTTTCGATTGACTCAAACTCTGCAAGCCAATTGAATTGCATATTAAATACCTTCAAGTGCGGCGCGAATTCGACAGTTTTCAATGTTCCCTATTCAGTCTAGTGGTATAAGTGAAAACATTTCTAAGTGAAAATGGACGCGGTTCGTTAAATTCGGTTTAGTGGGAGCGACGTATGAGGGGTGTGGTAACAATATAAAGTTATTAAATTAAAGGTATTTTATAGTGCTCCCTGTGGTGCGCTTTATATGGAAACTCCCATGTAATTAGCTCCTCTGAAGATTGTTTTTCATGTGCAAATTGATTTCCGATTTCTCCGAAAATAACCCACTTTGGCATCTCCCGATTTTTAAATGTTTACATGCAGAATCTCAATAATAAACACATCTGACTCATTAAGTAAACTGTATTGATTTAATCTTTTCGATTGCATCTGGCCATATTTCATTTTGAGCGCGAGGATTTTGCGGTTTTTTTGCAGTGAGATAAATCATACACTTAGATACATTCTGATAGATTTTAAAAGAGGAAAACTTGAATATAATAAAACTTATCTGATAATATTACTAATAGTTTTACTTGTTTGTTTTTTTTATGTTTTTTTTAGATTTTTATACACCCCAAAAATTACTCTTTTGGAAAACTATGCTTTTTTTAACAGCGCCTTTGAGATGTTTTCTTCGCTACGCACTGAAAATCTATAACATAAAAGTACCACTAACATTATTTAGTATGTTATTAAAAAGACAATATGAAAATCTAGGTGAAAATGTCTCTCGTACATTTTCTCCATATAAATATAATGTCATAATTTTTTTTAATATATCCTGTCAAAAATTTAGGTTAGGGTTATATGGGGGAAAGGAAAGTCGTCTGTCATTTTTAACCTACCCATTCTACATTGTCTAAGGTACATTATTTTTAAACCTAATATTTGCGGTTATCGTAATGCGTAAAGTTATTCAAGTTCAATGTACAATTTAATCAAAATTAGGACTGTTTAAATCAGACAAGCGACAAATTAGGTACAAAAATAAATAAATAAATTAATAAATAATAATGTTTTAAATGCGTATTTCTTTGTTTAAATGTTTTCAAGTTTACTAATATTCGAAAGGTAAACTTCTTCTATTGAAAGGCATTAACCCCAAGGCAAATATGTTTTTAATATGTGCATTCGGCTTTACGATTCCTAAAACAATACTATACCGTGATTTTTCACGATTCTGCGCTAGTATTTAACAAAATCTAATCACACTTAACCTTGTTTTTGTTCATCTCAAGTAATAAACAAAAACAGGTTCACTCCACAAAACGACTCTTTCCACAAAACGACCCTCCACACAGCATCCCCAAAGATGACGCAGGCCCTGAGTGAAATTATAGTCTTCAAGCTCCCCTGTGTAGAGTTCATGTAATTTTTTTAATCATTTATGACTATATTAACAACATTTAAATGAAAGGTGTGAAACAGAAAAGACAGGGGTAAAAAGTCGAGGGGTAAGGCTCTCAACCAGCAATCCCAAGGTCGCGGGTTCGTACCCGGCATGCGCAAGTAAATTTAGGTATTTTACGGCACGATCCAGAGTTATACCCTCAGTATTGCCTTGGTGTAAGACCATCATTCAGAATTGAAACGTTACTTGAAATGGCTTTAGCCGTGTTTGGTGACCAGATCCGAATAGCCAGGAACTTCCCCACCTCCATCTTCCCCATCTTCTTCCCCTCCCAAATACCTTTAGCCTCACAACATAACCCAATTGGGCATGTCGTATTCTCTCTGGCTCCAGGGGGTTGGGAGGAAGTGGAACTCTTCTATTCACATAAAAATGAAATGATTCAGTTGTATTTATAAATTGAACCCAGTACCTCTTCCTTGCCGGGGAAGTGCCCTGACCACTGAGCTAATTCGACCATATCAATTTAACTGTAATTTTTTATAATAATATCTACGAATGTATTACACGAAATATTACAATTTGAGGTTTCACTTATTAATTTATTCCACTGTAAAAAAACAACTTCTCTTTATAAGTTTGTACAACTATTTTTTAAATAGCAACGTTACTGATCGTTAGAAAATAAAATACATTTTTCATATCTAATTAAGGATACTATTTTTTAGAGATTTTGAATGAAAGTCTGTTTATAAAATCGATATGCTGGTTGACTTTTATAACGTTGGAGGGCAAAGATGAAATAGTACCTAATAAGTAGAAAATCAATGTTACTCACCAAACACCTGAAAAATAAGTCCAAAACTATTTTTTTTGTAGTTGTAAACTAACTAACTAAGTAACTAACCATCACGCCAATGGTAGGCAGAGAGGATGGACCGCCAAACATCTCGGTCTTGGCACACACTCCTTGCCTCGTTCACATTCGTACATGCTCTTCTATTATTCTGACTCTTGACATGGCCCGACTCAAGTATCTGATTCACTTGGTCGTTCCGTGTCTTTCTCGGGGGTCCCCGACATCTTCTACCATTCACATTTGTGTCATATATTCTCTTTACACTCCTTTCTTGTAGTTGCCTTGTAGTTGTATGTTTTAATATATAATCCTCTAGTACTGAAAAGTTACTCGCCGCTACTATTATTTATTAATCCAGTGTCATTTATCTAGCTCTATTTATACTACGATTTTTTCAATTTATTTTATACAATAACCGAAAAAAATACAAAAAAAATTGTCCAAAGGAGCAAAGCTGGCGGTCCACAATTGAATGCTGATACCTTCCCTGATGTATGACAGAAAGGCATGGAACTGGCAGATGAAGGATGAAAGTAGATTGAATGCTGTATAAATGAGATCCCGAGGTATAATGTAAAAATAAATGTAAAAAATGTATGCTAAAACCATCTATGATCGTGTGAGAAATGTGGAGATCCGCAAAGAATGCAAGGCTGAGGCAATTAATCATAATTAGTAATATTAAGAGAGGGATGCTCTGATGGTTTCCTTTGTAGGGCATGCAAAGCGAATGAACGAAGAAAGGAATGGAAGTGGAATATATTACGCAAATGTGAATGGTATAAGAAATCGGGGACGCCCGAGGAAGACACGGCACGTTCAAGTGAATCAGATACTCATGAGATGAGTCAGAATAATAGAAGATTATAAATGAGACGGTATACGAATGTGAATGAGGCTAGGAGCTTGTGCCAAGACCGAGTTGTTTGGCGGTCCGTCCGCGTATTTCCTTTTCCGTGTTCAACACGAGGCAACCATGCCTCGAACTCAACACGGTTTGTAATGCCATTATTTCTCCAAACCCGTGTCCAGTAGAAGGCAACCGGCATCCTACTGTGCACGTGTTTGTAACGCCAATTCCCCTCCCAAATCCGTGTTCAGTACTAGGCATGTTAAGTGAATGCATTAAGAAATGTATTAGAATATTTACACATACCCGCTAGACAAACCCTGCTTTGCCAAACAAACCATTCAAAACCAGGGATGTTTTTTAAAATTATGATGACATGCGAGTTTATTTTAGAGAATTTATTTTATAAGTACTATAAAGTGTTATAAGTACTATATTATAAAATGTTTTTATTTATTTTATTAGTAAGGCTGTTTGCGTTTTATTGCCCATCCAATTTATTGTGCGTGTATGCACACACTTCCTTTTTTATGTTATAATCACGTTTTGAGGATGCCTCGTACTGAACACGGGTTTAGGAAGGTAATTGACGTTACAAACCCGTGCACAATAGGATGCCGGTTGCCTTCTACTAGACACGGGTTTGGAGAAAAAATGGCATTACAAATCCGTGTTGAGTTCGAGGCATGGTTGCCTCGTATTGAACACGAAAAGGAAATACGCGGTCCGTTCCATCAACCTACCCCTGCGGGGAAACGGCTTGATAGTTGTTAGTTAGTTAGTTATAGTTACATCAATCAGTTAACCATTCTTTATCCAATATTTCTCAGCATAAGGCCATTGGAGGTTATCCACCACCTACCCACCCTGGTATAAGTAACAGATGGTTATTCATTCAAGGCTCCCACAAGATTCAATTTTTTTTCTGTAGCTAATTTTTTTAAATTTTGAACGTATCTAGAACTCCAGTGTCCCTGCATACGTTGTTAGTAAGCAGTATGCAATTATGAGCATAATAACCAAAGTCAAACCAGACTTTTTCAGGCGCCATTCTCTATCTAACCGCTTGACCAGACATCACTTACTGATTATTTATTGGCAGCCGTTTGACTCTTGTATCTCCTGCTACCCGGATACCATATTAACAAGTGAAGAGCCAGGAGCCCACGTGGTAAATACTCTGTTTGGTTTGGAATAGTAAATGCTCAGTCCCATTATTATTAATCACTTTTTCGTAATTTGGGATAAACTCGAGCACCACTCGGTCTAATATCAGGTCTTTAATCGCCATTTCTTGGATGCAACTTTGTTGTAAATAAATTACTTGCACTTCAAAGTTATCTACATATATAAAAATGAATCCCTGTTTCCCATGGTCACGACATAACTTCAGAACGACGTTTAAAAAGTTTTCTAATACTTTGTAGGAGGTTCTTACGGAAAGAAAAATGAAGAAAATTGAATAATTTCAGAAAACTCATAACGACTATTTTAACTTCGGACGTTTGACATTTCGCGCGTTTGATAAAATTGATTTTAAAAGACAGCTTTTTTTATTTTATTAAAAGAATTGTCTATGGATTTTAAAATTATAGATATTTTAAATAGGTACGTATGTTAGGTAGGTACTTAATTTGATTGATGGTTCTTATAATATACAAAAATGAATATTTGTAATATACGAAAAATGAAAATTTGAATAAAAAAATGTTGTAGGTGGCACGCGAGCTGTTTAAAAACTGAATGTACTAGGACTGAATATAAGGAGAGCGGGAGGGTAGGGGATGCGGGAAGGGAACGGGTACGCACGGGAAATTACATGCAGGGAGAAACTGGCTGTGGAACGATTTACCGGCTTCTGTGTTTCCTCCCTATTTTATTTTTATTTTCTCAGGACCCCTGTGTGTAGCTAAAGTAAAGAAAATAAAGGCTCACTACATACCCCGATTGGGGATGCCGTAGTCCCACTGTCACTAGACACTAGAGCAGTTGGGAGTGTTGTGCGGAAGTCACATTTTAAAATGATTTTTTTTCAATTTTTAAAATCTAATAACTTTTTTTTTTGTACAAAGTTTTGGAAAATCTCACTAACTTCACTCTACTGTGTTAAACTGCGGTTAGTTAATTGCGTCACAGAGTACAATACTGTGAGTAAAATCACCTAGCGGAACCACTCCACTTCTAGACAATAGCCACCGGTACGGTGCGGTCCCGGGTCTGAATAAACCCATTAAGCAGGGGCACTTGGGCAAATTGCCCGATTCCCGTCAGTGCACTTGCATTGATGCCCGTACCATCAACACGCCCCTTGTTACGACTTGGCGGTGATGGCTTTTCCGCGCACGCAGCGGATAATGGTTGTCGTAAAAATGAAACTGTTTGGACAAATGGGAATGCTTTTGTTTGCAAGGAAATGTTTGGAAAATTACAACGTTAACTTATTTTGGCTGGTTGTATTTAATTAATTTGTTTAAGTTTTTCGACGTAAATGTTGTTCTAAGAGTAAGATTGATAATAATACTCTTTTTTTGAGAAAAATAACCTCAGGGGCGCTGTACAATTTATTAAGAATTCTTTGGTTCTATCTAATTTTACTATTTAAAAATGGATACAGAAACATACTTACCTGGCAGGTCACTTTCGAAAAACAAACTTTAATTAAAAAGTTTATGCTTGGAGAGGGAGTTTATGCTTGGACGCAGAGGACATTATATTCAAAACACAGGACATTGCACGATTTAACATTTGCTACCCCTATCACTATTGGTATTAGTATTACATTTTTGAAAATATCAGTGGCAAAAGTGGAGTTAATGTTTATTTTGAAAGACTGGAGAATTTAAGACTCTTTAAGGCTGGAGAATGTTCATGAAATGACCTTTACAAACGGATTTCGATGACTTTCATAGCGTCATTTTTGTAAAAAATCTAATCTATGTCACCTGAGAAGAGGGTTTTATTTTAGGAGAAGAAGTTCAGGGAAGGAAATAGATATGAGGGGTTGGGTAGGAATCTGGGGGTCAGTGTGTCCAGGAGACCTCCTCAACCAGTCTCTCTAGATCCGACCCGCCACACAGAAAGTAGGCAGACACATCGGCCGCCAAGACCACAGCTAAACCAATTCAAGCAACGTTTCAATTCTGAATGGTGGTCTTGTACTAGGGTGATTCTGAAAGTATCTTCCATTCTGGAATATACTACATATTATTTTTAATTGAATTAATTATGAAATAACACAAGATAATCAAATCAAATTTATTTGCGCACGCCGGGATTCAATCCAGTGACTTTCGGATTGTGAGTCAAGACTGTCAAGAGCCTTATCCCTCGACCACGGCGGCCGTCGATAGTATATAATATCGCGAAAAAAATGGCCAGGATCATTGATATTATTTACATACGGTAACAGTAAATAACAATAAAATTTAATAAACATGGTTTAAGTTTTCATTGAAAAACCAAAACAAACGCATCTTTCCACGTTCATTTTTGTTTTAAAATGATGTCGCTTTTATTGACCGACGTTTGTTCATCATGCATTCAATTGTTTTCGCTCCCTTGTAAATTTAACTTTTTTGACTTACGACAGTTTTCTACGGAATGTGTGCGATGTATCTTACGCACTATTCGAAATCATATTTTATTTAAATCAGAAAGCATTCAATCTATAAGGCAAAGCTTGAATTAATAATTACTTTATATTAGAAACTCTTATTTTCTGGTATTCGAGAAGATGTTCAAGTTTTTAAAGTTAAATTATTTTATGTTTACTTTAAAATGAAAATAGCGTGTTTACAAGAATAGCTCGTATGCCCGATCAATGACATGTTTTAGGAATAACAAAAATTGCGTTGTTTTTTTATGTACGGGTATCCTTGGACGGCCGCCCATTTCATATCATAATTTTGAGATAACACCAACATGGAAGTGCGGAAAAGAGTTCCGTGGAAGTTTTTCCGTGTAAATTTACTGTCACCAGACAAATTTACACTACTGTTATGTGATTTAAATCGTCCACTGGCCTTCGTCTACGAATTACACTTTTGAAACTCACGAAATTCAGAAAAAAAACTGAATTGAATATAAATATTAGTAATATCATATATATTTTAAGAGTCCCAGCCAGTTTCTGGAGCCAGTGAGACTTCGGCATCCCCAATTGGTGTATGTTGTGAGGCTTAAGGTAGTGGGGAGAGGAAGGAGATGAGAAAGAGGAAAGTGGGGAAGTACCTGGCTATTCAGATCTGGTTACCAAACAAGTATAAAGCCATTCCAAGCAAAGTTTAGATTCTGAATGTTGGTCTTTCGTCTTTCAGGGTGATGCTGAAAGTAACTATCGCTCCGAAACGTGTTGCAAAATTTTAAATCAATAAATTGTGAAACGACACAAATAAATCAAATAAAGGTTACTTGCGCTCGCCGAGATTTGAACCCGCGACTTCCGGATTCATAATCAACGATCGGAACCACGAGTTGTAGACGTCATTGAATCAGAATTACACACGCATATAAAACTGAAATTATTATTATTTTTTTTTTATTTAGAATAAAAGTAGATATTCACAATTATAATATCATTTCATTATTTATACATCATTCGTCAGTTTTTTTATTACCCAATTAGTAGAGAAATATTCTCGGGTCTAACTGGGGAGCTAGTCTATGTACTTATGTTATATATTTAGTACTGCTTATAGATAATATGTATAGTTACAAAATGAAAATAAAATACTTTAAAAATACTGTAAGATATTACAAAATATTGTACAGTAAGAAAAATACATATATTTTAGAAATAGAATATCAATATTTTATGGGTAGGTCAATTCATCGCTTTATTAGTCAATCAGTTCCAATTTTTAAAATGACACTTAAATTCTAATCAAATTCGAATTCCAGAGTTCATTGAATCGGAGTTACAGACAAATATACAACCGAAGTTAGTATTTTTGATGGTTGATGATTTTCTTAGATCTTTTTAAAATCTTTTCATAATGTAGCGCGAGCAGTTATCATATTTATTTGTATAACGATTAAATTTGAGCAAAATATATCTTTCTTCTTGTTGTAATGCTAGTTTTGCGGTTATTTCTTTTCTATTTTCGTTTTTACTGGGATAACCATAATATTTCTAGGTTATTTGTTATCTTTGGCGCATATTTAAGTCGACGGTCTAATGTCTAATCTAAACGAACATTAATAATGTGAAGTATGTAGGTCAACGCAATCAATGATTATCAGAAAAAGAGATGTTGTTGTTGTTATTAATTTATATCCCTTGTTATATCCAGTTTTACTTAACATAATATAATATTACGATCTACATTCTACAGTTCATCTCACACTCTACATTCTACCTTACATACTATAATCTACGTCCTACCGTACATATCATACTCTACCTTGCATACCATAGTACTATTCATATTCTACCTTATATACTACACTCTATATTCTATCGTACTTACCACACTCTACGTTCTACTGTACATATTATACTCTACCTTACATACCACACTCTACGTTCTACCTTACACTCTACGTTCTACTTTGCATACCACACTCTATGTTTGACCATACATATCAAATCATATATATCGTACATAACATATCATGCTACCGCACAAGAGTCCCAGCTGCTCCTGTCTAGAGCCTATGAGACTATGGCATCCCCAATTGGGGTATGTTGTAAGGCTGAAGGTAGTGGGTAGGGGAAGGAGATGTGGAAGAGGAAGGTGGGGAAGTACCTGGCTATTCAGATCTGGTCACTAAATACGGCTAAAGAAATTTCAAGCAACGTTTCAATTCTGATTGGTGGTCTTACACCAGAGCGATTCAGAGGGTGTCTCCCACTCTGGAACGTGCCGCAAATATACTTACTGGGTATATATTATTTTAATTGATTAATTGTGAAACAACACAAATTAATCTAATTAAATTTATTTGTCCACGCCGGGATTAAGTTAAGAGTTAAGAGTCTTACCTCTCAACCACGCCGGCCACCTATGTTCTACGTTCTACCTTACTAACCACACTCTACGTTCGACCATATATATATATAGTTTACGTTCTACCGTGCATACCATACTCTACATTCTACCGTTCAAACACACTCTGTGTTCTATCGTACATATCATATTCTACGTTCTACCACACATACCACACTCTACGTCCTAAACGAGCATTGATAGTGTTAAGTATAAGACAAACAAACAATTAACCCAAAAACGTGCCACAATAAATCACATACATATCATAAACTAATTCCTATAACATAAACGCTCTGTAATAACAACATGAAGTTTAATGCTATTTTTACTGCATTTTAGTCGGCAAGGTTAACATTCTTGACTTACGAAAGACGCCCGCGCTGCGTTGCGGTGTTCGCATTCGACTTAGATTACTTTTTACATTTTATTGATTCTATGAGCACAGTGTTGATTGGGTTGATTGCCTTACAGTCTAAGTATAAGGCCCTGTTTTATCAGTTGCTTTTAAGCTTGCTTTGGTTGGGATATCAATTTTAGCGTGTAGCATTCCGTATATAGGTCGTAAGCATAATCTCTTTAATCTACCTCTTTGCAAGACCAAATCCAAACAGAACTAGTTTATCTACAGATCCACACACTCATTTAACTTAAATTATTACCATATTGACATTTTTAACTCGACTTTACGTGACATAAGCTCACTAAGCAACATGACGGAAACTAGAAAGTTCAATCCCTATATATTCCCGTCCTTTGTCTCTTAATCCTATTCCTACGTTCCTCCTCCCCCCTCCCCCCTTTTTTCATACATTGTAACAAAAAAATAAATTAAATAAGAAAACACCATTACAATGTCACACTTTATCATTCACTATCAACAGTGGAAAGAACATAATTGGCATAATTATCTATCTTATTATTGTATTATACAGGATGTCCGGGGGTAAAGTGCATTAACTTGGGGGGTGATTCTACATGATATAAGTAAAAAAGATCAATAATTTTTTTTTTAATTCCAACTTTTAAGGGTATTTTTGTGGTAAAAAGATAAAATTAAACCGGCGTATGCCGCCAGCTTTATTATTTTCCGCTGTTACGATACGGGCCAAGCACAACCGTGCAACGTTGCCACAATCGTGCCCGGCAGGCTCTCAACAAGTAATAAGATCGTACTTCCACACTAAGGATTTTAGTAGATACGTCTTTTTGTATGGGAAAAAAATGTTGGGATTTCGGAAAAAGTTGTTAATCTTTTTTACTTCTACCATCCTTTGGAATCACCTCCCGAACTTAATGCACTTTACTCCCTGACACCCTGTATAATCTCTGATTTGCTGTCAACTTTCTCTAAAATAAATCACCAATATTACCCATATTGTCCATAATTTTAATAGAGGAACATGTTTCCTTTTTTTGCAAAACCAGACTACACTGTTATCGCGATCTTTCAAAATCAACGACTTCAATCAACCTCTGCAGTTTATTTAATTTTTATTTGTTGATTTTTGGTAAAGTTCCCCATTTCAGTCAGCATGCTGCTATATGCGATGATACTAATTGTGCATAATATTTGTTTTGCTGGAGTCAGTACTGTGTTCATGAAATTATGGCGAACTAACCGCTGAAAAACTGTTCTCACAAACCTTTAAAATCCCTCATCAGACTATTTAGATTGATTAATTATCGATTAATATCATCGTCATTCCCTGTCATTCGATGAGTGTATTAGTCGCACTGATAAAATTAGGCGATTTCCGTAAATTTCGGTTAGATGAAAGTATGCAATTATTTTCGTAAATATCAAGTTTGACGTGTGTAACTGCTAACTCCTTGGCATCTACCAAAATAACTACTTTGCGGCTTATCAAGAATTAAGCGGCCGATTTAGCCCATTTAAATTTAATCGAGAAATTTGTAGCGAGGATCCGATTGATATATCGGGTCTAATAGAACTTGCTCTTTTTACTAAGAAGTTACTTATACCGGGGCGGTATGCGGTGGATAACCTCCTGGTTCTTAATTAAAGAAATAGGTACTTAATCTGTTTTAGAAAATTGTGACTTTTATTTCTTTAATTTCTTTTATTTTTTATCTTATTCTGTGAAACACCAACTCGAAGATGATTTACTAAAATACAGAGGCTAGCTTGTAATTGAATATATTAATAAAATTAAATTCATGTGTCGCATTTTAGTACACAATATATATCAGGGAAGTATTTTGTGATGTTTTTCTACCATTTTTCTTTTGTTGAAACATACCATTTATATAAAGAAATTAGAGAAATTAAAAAAAAAAAAAACTGCAGCCCTCTGGTCTGTCGATAAGGAGATAAAATCACGGATGAGATTTATGTATCCTAGAAGTGTTTATTGCTATTTTTATCATGTTTTAGCAATAGTGAAATGGCATACAGTGGAATAAAAATCTCTGTAATCTAGTCCAAACCACCGCTTTTTACACACAGAGATTTAAAAAATGTAAACGAAAAACGTATACATATAAAAACATATACGTAACGAAAATTAAAGTTAATGATAAAATATAGATTTCAAAGAAAATCGAAATAAAATACTCAAATATTACTCGTATTAAAAAAACACGCTAAAGTGAACTCCCTGTGAAAGACTGAATGACAACTCTTTACAACGTATAACAGTGAAGAAGCTCCCAAGAAATACCGACCAATGCAAAAGATGAGTAAATTGTATTAAATTTAAAAAAGTTCGAGTAGGCTGGTTTTTTATCGCGATAGATTTTCCATGATCCTTTTAAATATTACCACCGTACATAAGTTTTACCACTACCTCATTCGTCTTAAAACCACTCATTTTACGTACTGTAACAATACAACAATTAATAAAAATAGGTATATGTCTTCTGCTTTCATAGATCATAAAACAAGTGCAGTTTAAGATGATGTAAGATTAGAAGTGATAACGTTAAAAAGTGCCCCGAAGTAAAGTTCGTTTTGTGCCATGTGTTCGTTTTTGTGAGTTACGGCATTTTCTTGGAACACCCAAGGCATTTTTTTGTTAGTGCACCGTACTTTTAATTGCACCGTTTGTCTGAAGCTTGAGTGTCGTCTCTTCTGAAAAGGTCATGGCTAAATCTTTAAGCTGATCTGCTTGTTTTAAGTTATGCTACATTTCTGGGTACGCCCAAATAAGTCCATTTTCTTGTTGTCTTCATTCGGAGTAACTCCATTCATTCGTACTCCGTTTGTTGAATATTAGAGTCATCGAGTGACTAGTGCACAGGTATAAGAGTACTTTTTAACATAGTTATATCAGTTTTCAAGTCCGTTAACACCAGTGACATCTTCATGTAACCTCAGAACTCTTCAACTGTGCTGTATCATTCTTTATGTATGGAAACTTTAGTAGCATCTTCAAATGACCAATGTAGTTCGTCAGTGCTACGCCATTCTTTATGCCCTTAAACTTCTATAGGGCATTCGAGTGCTAAACCGTTCTTCATGTCGTGTGACTTGAATACAATAGTTCAGAGATACGCCATTCTTCAATTCCGAAATCTTCTGTAGCACCCTCAAGTGACTACAGTACTTTTCAACGAAGTTGTACCATTTTTCATGTATGGTAACGTGTATACCATCTTCGAGTGATTTACAGTACTTTACAGCTGCGCCATTCTTCATGTCTGGAAAAGTGTATTCCATCTTCGATTGACTAGAATATCTGGTTTAGAGCCATGTCGTTCTTCAGCAAGGTGGTTCACCGTCTCTCCGGCCTGTCTGTGGGCCGGGGCTGCGATCGCGAGTGATGCGGCCCCACGGTGCCCCACCGAAGAGCGAGTGAGCCCGGGATGCGGGCCGGGGGGGCGCGCGACGGGCTGCGCCTGCGACTCAGCTCGCCGTGCCCCGAGGGGCGCCACGAGGACCCGATGGACGCCGACGAGCAGCAGCGCCGGCAGGAAGAGAAGGACAAGACGGTGTCTGCAGGACTGCTCGCGGTAAGAATTGGTGTTAACAGTTATCACGCACGAACACTTCTCATTCTCGAGGCGGCACCTATGTACATACATATATGTCTAAGAACCATAATGTATTTATGTAGCAGTAGTGTACATAGATGTTTTAAGACTATCCATATGGGTGTCCGTGGGTAAAGTGCATTAATTTCGGGAGGTGATTCTACGTGATGGTAGAAGTAAAAAAGATAATTTTTTTTTCCGAAATTCCAACTTTTTTTTCCCCATACAAAAAGACGTACCTACTAAAAATCCTTAGTGTGAGGTACGATATTACTTGCTGAGAGCCCTCCGGCCACGATTGTGGCAGCGTTGCATGGTTGTGGTTTGCCCGTATCGTAACAGCGGATTATAATAAAGCTAGCGGCACACGCCGGTCTACTTTTATCTTTTTACCAAAAACTACCTTTAAAAGTTGGAATTTCGAAAAAAGTCATGTATTTTTTTTACTTATAATATCATGTAGAATCATATCCCGAAGTTAATAAACTTTACCCCCGGACACCCTGTATATTGCAGTATCGTGAAATCATCAGTGTCTTAGAGAAGTGTTTCTGTGAATAGTCAGTGTGACAAAGCAAGCTGTATGACAGAGTTGTTTGGCGGTCCATCCTCTCAGTCTACCCCTGTGGTTAAACTATCTGGTATTATAGACTGTTGGGATGACTGAATTAGTTGGTATGGACTTGTGTGTATGCATGAGATTAAAGCAAGCAGTGTGACAGTGTTGTTTGGCGGTCCATCCTCTCAGTTTATCCCTGAGATTAAACTACCTATGATGGTATTATAGAATATTTTGATGAGAAATATTTTTTGGGACATAAGTTTCCGAATGATAATCGAAAAATCTTTTTTTTATTAGTTTCATCTTGCACCGAGCAAAATATTTTGTGCTTACTTTTTTTTATTTTTATTTTAGTAAATAAAATAAGCATGTTGCCCAAAAATTTACATGCGTTGATGATTTACAATACAATAGTATTTAAATCATAATAAAAATAGCAACAAAAATAATTGGTTAAATATGCAAAAGTAAATGACAAACAAGAATGAATAAGAGGTAGTATACAAAAGTTTCACAAACAATTTATTTTTGGCACCTGAACTGATGGGACATTGATTTAGTAGATGCAATAATGACCGGTCAGTGGTTGAGTGGGCATAGCACTTGGGTCCCACCCGGGCGTCGCATGTTCGATTCCTCGGCTGGCTAAGTCCTCCATCACAACACAAGCAAAATTTTCGGCTTTCTGTGGTGGTAGTAGAAGATTTTCAAACATTGTTGGGTTATTCGTAACCCGGGAATGTTTGTCTTTCTTTTTAAATAAAAAAAATAAAAAATAATGTCTACTTCCATACCTTCCTGAAGATATATTGTTTATCCAATTACTACCCCATTTGGAGATGAGATAGTCCCACTCACTCTTAGAATTTAGGACTACCGTAAAAAGGAAATATTCACAAATAAATCTAACAAATTTCCTGCGATATTCATGGTCTGTCTTTCTTCCTCAATCATTTTGGAATTGGAACAAAAAAAAAATCCAATAAAATGTTTGGGATCGAACTAAGGCTCCGCCAATATTCAAGCAGCGTTTTAGGGTTGCTTGGCCGAAAAAGTTTGGTAACAGCAGAGCTGGTTTAAATAAAGTGTATTTTTTATGTGCAGAAATTGTGTTTTTTTTCAGAATTTGTTACTTATAAAATAATTAAGATTGAACATATATGCACGGCAAAGATAAGGTTGAGAAACACTATGTTGGGCCCCCCGTACCTCGGTCAAATTACCATAGAAGAATAATGGCCTCTTGCAATAATTTTTAATAAACTACTATTTATATCATTTATTCAACAATCAAATAATTTAAACCTGTGATGAAAGAGAAAGGGGCCTTTTTTGACCCGAGCTCTGTATGCCATTACACCAAAACAAAAAAATGTATACCTCAGAACAGGAATAATAATCAGTCAGGTCTATATAACAAAAATAAATAATTAGTCATTCTTTTTAAAGTAGGTACTTAATAAAAAAAATAGATCAGTGACAACAGGCTTTCTTTGTGATAGAAACCCAACGATGAATCTACTTCAACTTTTGTTCTGTAAAATAGATTACGTAGATGTAGGAAGCCATCGTAATATAATCCTACATGGTTAAACCACACATAAAATCCAACCCCAATTATTCAATCCAATATCAATATCTACAACAGCCCAGTCTCGTTAATTTATCCTTCTTTGCAACAATCTTCCCCTCTTCGACTAGCCACTTGTGGGGCGCGACCTGTTGCTGACCTTTTTCCGCCAGGCCTACAGCCCCCAGACAAGTGGCCTTTGACCTTTCCACGCCGCGCCCCTGCTCCCTGGCTGCCTTCCAATCTTTTCCCCGACCCCCCTTCGATGACAAACAGCCCCCCAGACTAAGAAAATAACACTCCCATCTGTGGAAAATTTCACCCCATTCTGTAATATCTTCGATGGGATGGAAACTGCCGTCTTATAATTACGATACACCGACATTATGTTTTGCACAGAAATTAATAACACTATTATTAATCTGAATGCAGTTTTTTTTAAATAATATTATTTCTATCGTGATTTATTATTGAGCTATTATCATGTGTTGCGCTACCACCTTCTTTAGCGAACATTTCGGACAGAGCTACGGTGTCTAATCGTTAGAGTGATGTGTCATCGAAGATTGTGGTGAAGTGTGTGTGCTTGTGTGTAAATGCGATGGTGACCGGCCAACTCAGAATGAAACCAACTCAGAACCACCTCAGAAAGGTCATTAAGAGTGATATAAAAAAATTGCTAAATGGATTACGTTAGGTTAGGGTTAGCGGCTATTTTAAAATGATTTTTTTCATAGCTTTTAATGCCTTTTCAAAGAAGTGTTGAGTTGACTCGATTTTGTGTTGGCATGGAACCAAATACGATACTCATAATTTAATTTTATTTTCTGCGTTTAGTTTTATCCTAACTGTCAATTACCGGATACCAAGAACTATTGAGCTTAGCCCCGATTTTTGAGAATTTCAATTGCCTCCGTAGTTAGTCGTGCTCTACGCGTTTTGGGTCTTCCCCGGATTTCAGGAACAAATTCAAACTATTGGAGGATTTCAATTAAATGCTCGGCAAATGCTGATTTGTCAGGATGGTCGAGTTTGCACGCTTGAAATATTAATTATTTTTCCTCCTTATTTTGCAATTTGAGAGGCGGGTATGGGTACCGCCGCCCTGAGAACCATTAATTGGATAACCACTTTGACATATGTCACCCCAAATGGTTCGCTCGACTTAGCAGGGGTGCCTGGGTTCATGGGGTGAGGTTTGTCCGGGTCTTAGCGGAGGATGCGTCTGCCCACTAGCTGCAGATCGGGAGAGAATGGTTGAGGTAGTCCCTTTGACTTCTCCAGCCGCACTCTCGGAACATCGTCTTGCACCGCAGTGGGAGGGAAGGATTCTCACGTCCGTCACTCCTGGACACACTGACCCCCAGATTCCTACCCACCCCTCGTATCCCTTTCTTCCCAGAACTTCCTCCCTTGCTTTCCTTAAAAGACCCTCTACACAGCATCCTCAAAGGTGACATAGGCCCTGTAATATTTTCACTTTTGGTAAATAATAAGACCTTTTATATTGCAAGCACATTGTCTTTATTCTGACACCTCCGTTCATCTGTTTTACTATAGCTTTTATTTCCATTTATGAATAGGTACCTACCTACTAAATAAGTACTTAAAATAATTAATACATTACACCCCCGAAGAAGGGTATCCTCTATGGAGCTTGCAAAATAAATCACTGATTTTTAGAAACCTCGGTCTATTGTAGAGTGTAATATACTGACGTTGTTCCTTTCCTAAAAAGACCCTCCACAATGCATCCCCAAAGATGACATAGGCCCGAAGAATGGCGTCCTGTGTGAGGCTTGTAAAAAAAACACCGATTTTAGAAACCTCGGTCTGTTATAGATTGTGACGTTGTTAATCAATTTTATTTTTGAATATTATTTGAACGCTATAAAAATATTTTCTTCAATGCAACTTCCCAGAAATTTTTAGAGCTGGTTAATTTGTTTGTTTTTTTGCTGCGATTTATTTGTAAATAACAAGTTTGTTTGCAATAAATAACTACGAAGGAACATATTGCGAGCACAATCAATATTCGAAATGGGTTTAGAATCTTCTCTTTGAACATCTTGTCGATAACCTGTGTTTTTGCAGCAACATCAATAAAACAAATATACACTAAATATTACTAAAAACGAATTTCACTCTAAAACACGTTTTAAATTTGGCAACACTGCAATTTTTCATAATTTTCATACAAAATTTTGTTTTCATTCATAGCCGCTAGATAGTGATGGCGTCGCGCCTGCACATTTGTACTATAGATAGATAGGGCAAGAGCCCGCGCAAAAAATAGCAGTTTGGTTTTTATGTGGCGGGAATATTTTTAGTAAATATTGAGATTTTACTGAATGATTTCTATTATAGTGACCAAATCACCCTTCTATTCATGTAATTAATATATTTGCCGTGTTATTTGTGTGGTTTTACATCAGTTTTATTAAGTTATTGCACAATAAAGCGTACTTTAAAAGTTGAACTGATTGAGCTATGGAACCCATTTTGTGTTCCATACGGTTCCATAGCTCAATCGGTAGAGCAGTTGGCCAGGAATGCTAAGGTATCTGGGTTCGAGTCCCAGTGGAACCAATATCTTTTTCTGATTTTTCTGTCTTCAGATTTTGATTGAGTTTCGCTAATACTGTCTTCATTTAATTAAATAGACATTTTATCAATATTCTTTTAACGAAATTTGGTTTTCAGGTACTATATATAACAACACAGAGGACGTTTGGTCAAAATTGACTATTTTTTTATGCGTACACCGCGCAAGAGTCCTAACTGCTCAAGTTTGAAGCCAATGGTACTATGACATCCACAATTTGGGTATGTGGTGAGGTGGAAGATTGTGGGGAGGAGAAGAGAAACTTGGGGAAGTACCTGGCTATTCAGATCTGATCCCTCTATGATCAACGTTTCAATTCTGAATGGTGATCTTACACCAGGCCGATACTGATAGTATCTTCCACTCTGGAATGTGCCGCAAATATACCGTATATTATTTTTAATTTATTAATTGTAATGTAACACAAATTAATAAAAAATTGCACTATTTTCTAAGATTTTTTCTCTCCAACCCTGTCTAAATACTTAATATTTAAATTTTAGAGCAACAAATTTCCATTCCTTGAAATTTAAGAGCAATTTATTCTATTTAAAAAAGTTTATTTTTTAAAACATGATTCCATTCCCAAACATTTATTTTATCAGAGATGACATATTTTGGATCAACATAGTCCATTACTGCGTTGTGCTTCTAGTTCATTCGCTTGACGCAGCGGGGTTCAATTTGTCAATTGCGTTAAACCTAGAAAATAAGTTAAAAATGACATTAATAAAAAACTGATAATGAAGAAGCTATTGTGATTGAATTAGGGCCTATGTTATCTTTGGGGATGCTGTGTGGAGGGTCTTTTTAGGAAAAGAAAGGAGAGAAAGTTCTGGGAAGGAAACGGGTATGAGGGGTGGGTAGGAATCTGGGGTCAATGTGTCCAGGAGTGACGGACGTATAAATCCATCCCTCCCACTGCGGTGCAAGACGACATGCCGAGAGAATACGACTGGAGAAGTCAAAGGGACTTCTTCAACCATTCTCTCATCCGGCCTGCCACGCAGCTGGTGGGCAGACGTATCCGTCGCCATGACCCGGACAAATCTCACCCCATGAATCCGATAGAACCCTGTTGCTCTGAGTTTAGCTGATTTTCAAAACAACAAGGTTCTATCTTTTTTCGTTATTTGTTTTTTGGGTGTTACGCCGTTTTGCGCTACCCACTTCTTTAGCCAACGTTTCGGACAGCTTTGCAGTGTTCATCATCAGGGCAGAACCGGCGGATCCGCACATCTGTCGGATCTGCCCTGATGATGGACACTGCAACGCTGTCCGAAACGTTGGCTAAAGAAGGAGGTAGCGTAACACGGCATAACACCCCTAAAACAAATAACGCAATTACTTTTGGCCGTGAAAATTTAAGAACCTACAAGGTTCTATCTGTCTTCTTTAGTTAGCTGTTTGGCTAAATATCACGTGTTTTTTGCATGGGATGTTCTTAAACATGCATAAAATTCAAGGACAATACATTTTTTTATAAATTTCATTTTATTCCTCAATCAAACTTTGAACATCAATTTCATGAACATTGCAAATAGGACCTTGTTGGTCTAAAGGCATGATTTTGAGGTCCGGTTTCCCGCATTTCTACCGATTTATTACATGTTTTGCTTAAGTTTTAAGGATCTTAGAAAAAATATGTTATTTTTGGAGATAATATACATTCCCCACGCGCCGCGCGCGCCACGCCGAAACGGCAATTATACGAAATTCTCTCGACAAAAAAAATCGTAAAGTACGCTCCGAAAATTATTACAAACACGTTTTTTTCAGTTATTCAAGTTATATGTATGAAAAAATTCACATTGTTTTTTAAATGCTATTTTAGACAAACCCCACGAGATTTTTGCTCTATTTTAAACGAGTCGTGTTTTCTTAAACATTTTCACAACTTTCGCTTAAATATTATCGTTTTTAATATTAGCGCTTTCTCTATAACATTCGTATTTACATATCTCTCCATCTTCTTCTTTTTGAGCGGGTTCATCTTCAGAGACATCTTCATTTTTGACTGATTATTTACCCAATTGAGTAATTAATTATCTTCATTGATTTGTTGGATTTTTCCATCTTGTCACGGTTCATAACTCTATTTTCCTAGGCGAAAACGTGCAAATTAATTCGATTTCCCAGCAAATTCGTCTCCGGTCTCGCAGAAACCATTTCGCCGACACGGTAATTAAATTGCTGTTGCCAAGTGAGTGCAAAAAGCCTTACGACACCCCCTGAAGCTTCTTACTACTTGGGACGGATTTCTTGATACAGAAGTAAGCGATGGGCATAAACGAGATAGGTATAGAATATATTGAAATCGAAATATACGATAATGCTCAAAAATCCTTAGTACTTAATTAAAAAAATCGCAGGTAACGCCGGGTTTAGTATTACATTAAAAAGCTTATAAAGGCTTTAACCGACGACAACCTGCTTGCTTGTTGCCATTAAACCTTTCTCAGGAGGTTGAAGAGGTTGTTTTTATTATTTGATTTTAACTAGCAACATTCTAAAAAGTCCTTATAGTTTACATTTTACTTTTTTTTTACGTGATACGGTACGGTTTTTTCAATATGTTTGAGAGTGGGAGGAAGGAATAATTAGATGTAGAGCTTGAAATGGCCTGGCTTTTTAAATCTAATCACAATTTTCGTGTGATTTCGCACAGTCTCGGCGGAACTAAAGCATCTACAATTTGTTTTTTATTTTTATTCACGCTTTAAAAGCTTTTACATGTAGATTCATTATTATTCATATTTATTATTATTGGTAAATTGTACTGTACATAGCAGTACAATAAATGTATGTACCTACATACATAACACATTTAACAAGAGTATTGTGATGATTGTGTTATTTACAATCAAACACATATTAGGGGTACTTCTTAGTAATAATAAGGTCCTTGATGCAAACTGGTTTTTAAATGAGTTTACGTTTTTACAATAATTATACGGGTCACACGACCTATTAAATAAAAACATGCCTAATCCTTATGAAAATATTAAAAAAAAGAAGAGTTTTCATTATATCCACTGAGAACAGTTCTTGTTACAACCCCTCTAGATTGACGATTAATGTTTGATACCGTTCATAAAAAAATAGTTGTCTGTGGCCGGCGAATTCTTGAGTATTCCAAAATCAAAATAATTTGAATATTTCTGATTCCAAAATCATTCAATTCCGCATTCCAAAATCAAAATAATTTGAATATTTCTGAACGTATACAAAAAACTAAAAACTGTCATTGAAAGTCGATTAAATACGCTTTCAAACACTTTCAAATTGTTTTATTAGAAGTAAGCATGTTATGTTTGAAATGTGAAAATTTTGAATGCAAACATTATAAAATTTCACCTTACATTCTGGTGGAAGTTTTACGTCATAAATCCGAATAATATTTTCTTTGCGGATATCTGTGGAACTCAAATCGTCGTGTAGTGTTTTCTCTTTCTAACACTGTATAGATCATATATATAGTCATTAGAGTAAGCGAGATAAAACGATTTTTATGAGACCATACGAGCTGACCACTAAACGTGTCAAATTTATTTTGTGTCAAATAGTTGTTTGACCAATATATGTGTCTAATTTTCCCAAGAGGTTAAACTAGTAAAGCATATTAATTCTATCATTGTTTGTCCATATCTGTCTTTTTATCATGAAACATTAACCCCATGGCATGACAGCTTAACTACTTGTAGACTCTTTCACCCCGAAGCTTCATTACCGGAGGAAATTGCACCCTTAAAACAATTAAGTGACAGTTCCTACTTCCTGCCACCCCGGGTAAACTCCGCCGAGTCTTTACGTTTACCTTCTGTTGGGAAGGGAAATTAGTAGTGCCATTACCTACATCAGTAATCAATGTTAGCTATCGGAAATTTTTATCTCTGTTTGCTATTAGAGTATATTTACTGTAAGCTAATCTGTGCCTGTTTGCTATTAAGAGTATATTTACTGTTAATCTATGTCTGTTTGCTATTAGATTATATTTACTGTTAGTGGTTACGCCAATACATATACCCACACATACACACACCTACATAGCACACATACATACTGTTACTGCTTGGGATTGGTATTAATATTGTTGCAAATCCTGTCCTACCTTGTTCCCAAAATCCGCACCTATAACTACCTTCACCACGTGAGTCTGCAATCAACAGCCCGCGCCGCAACATACCCTATAGCCCCCGTGCTCCCGCTATCTGTTAACCTAATTCCGCCGTGTTCGCCGTGTACACGAAACGCACGCCTATTGCTGTTTTCAGTGCCAATTGGACGGGGAGAAAGAAGACAAAATTGCCAGCATACAAGTTCTTTATCCTGTTTCGGTGAGTCCTTTCCTTTATATGCAGCATATGTTTTTCCTCGTTCCAAGCAGTAAACAGTAACACAAAATTCAAGGTCCTTCGTCAGTCAATCTTCGCAAATATCAAATCCACTCTACACACACACAATCTCATTCATCTTGATCCAAACGAGCCGGACATTTTTGAACCATAATATTAGTAGATAATAATCCAGCAGAGTGTGAATACGTTTTTACAATACCGCATATAAATAATTACCCGCATTCCCGCAGTTTGATATACCTACATGAGTAATTTTGTTTCTTTATACCTATCGTATTATGGTTGGAAATAACATATTTACCCGCTATTAGAATAAATAGATACAAGACACTGCTTGATATTTATTTCTGATAACTCATGTAGTTATATCTCGCTAATCAAATCGCATTACCTACCTTATAAATAATACGATTATTTCCTAATATTCGTATTGTTTATATTATTGGATTACATTACAAATGGAATAATACGATCGTAATATGTATAATTTGTTAATGATTTACCGACGTAGTATCTGTTAACCTTTCACAGCTCACCAGTCAATTTAACCCCGTGCGGTTATCACTGTGAAGTAATTAAATATTTATTAAATATTAATTAATTAATTCCGCATAAATAATACAGACACATTATTTTTAACCGCAGTTTTAGTTGTTTATCGTCTCATATTTTGTAAAATATAACCGGAATAAAAAAAAATGGCTACAAGCGCGTCATCCGGGTCGTCTCGGGACGAAAGACGTCTCAAACGTTTAAATGCTAAACTATCAGCTAGCTTTGCAAGCTTACAGTCGGTGTATGACAAGATAAGGAAAGCTTCGGAAAGCATTAGCAATCGCCAATCTTTTTTGTCAGGCGCAACTACTGTTGAAAAAATTCGTTCTGAATTTATAACAATTTTAGATGAAAAAGTGGATTGCGAACTGGAATTGAATCCGGAAGCAATTGCTGAATACTCTCAATTAAATGCATTTGAAGAACTCTTCGGGGTTATTAAATATACCGAAGCAAATATGCTGTCCAATCCAGTTGCGAAACCTCGCCGTCAAATTAAGTTACCGCCTTTGGAAATAGCGTGCTTTGACGGAAAATTAGATAATTGGCCTCTTTTCTATGAAACATATAATTCGGTTATACATTTGAATGATTCTCTGGATAATGCTGAAAAGATGCAGTATCTGATGTCTAAATTAACCGGAAAAGCATTAAATATTTGCAAAACTATTACGCCTACTGGTACAAATTATCAAGTTATTTGGGACGCATTGTGTACTAAGTATAATGATCAACGCGTTCTTGCTGAATCATACTTTGACCGATTGCTGAAATTGCCTCCAGTTAACTCGGCCACGCCCGCTTCTTTAGAGAATTTCGCAGATGCATACTCCGCTAACATCGCCGCGCTGAAGCAATTAAAAATAAAAGACCTCGCAGAATTCATATTGCTACAACTGGGTCTTAAACGGCTTGACATAGAGACTGTAAAGGCTTTCGAATCTTCTATTAAAAATAATGAAAATTTACCTTCCAGCGCGGAACTAATCGACTTTGTAAGACAACAGCAACGAATTCTCAACCGCGCGCAATTCACGCAACCGACCTCGAGCCGCGTTGGCTCAAACATTAATTATACCGCTAAACCGCAAAAAACTAATTCCGCAAAGGCATTTATTAATGTCGAAAAAATCGATAATCACTCCATCGAAATTTGTTTTTGTTGTCAAAAGGGATCGCACCCTTTATACCAATGTTCTAAATTCACAAGTCTAGAACCACGCGATCGATTTAACTTTATTAAGTCATCGAATATTCGAGTTTGTGTGAACTGCCTCAGTACTAGGCACATCACAAAAGCTTGTAAATCAAAGAGTACATGCAAAACATGCGCGCTCAACCATCATAGTTTATTGCATTTCAAACAAACTGATGGGCGAAAGTCACAAACAGACCCAATACCATCTCCCGCGTTACAAGCAGATGCCGATAATGATAACTTAAATTCGTTGAATCCGGTTTCGCTATGTGTAACAAATTCATGCCCTAGTGCAAATACTACTGCACTCTTAGGAACGGCTGTTTGCACTACCAGAGACGCTAAGGGCCAGGTACAGACGTTACGGGCTCTAATAGATAGCGGCTCCCAAAGGGACATAATTACGCGCAAATGCTGTTCACGCTTGAATCTTACGGTGCGGTCATCTCCAAGTACTTACGTCACGGGAATAGGTGACGTAAGAAATGTGACAAATGGCGTAACTTGCTTAAAGTTACATTCCCGCTATGACATCACTCAGTCGTATACGATTAAACCATATGTAGTAGAAACTATAACCAGTGAGTTGCCTACTGTTAACATTAACCGTTCCTCTTTGTCGTATCTTGACAATTTGCCCTTAGCAGACACAACATTCTGTACGCCCGGTGAGATTGATATTATCTTAGGATGTGACATATTTGCTCGCATTCTAAAGGCAAACAAAATATCAGGTTCTCTCGGCCAGCCATTTGCTATTGAAACCACTTTGGGATATCTCATCTTGGGTACTGCCCCAACGATGATTGAAAACCCAAGTATAAACGCCACGCAATCATTTTGTACGTTCACGCAAAATAATGATTTTTGCCTGTCGCGCTTCTTCGAATTGGAAGACATTCCAGATGAGAAGTTTTTAACGCCTGATGAACAAGAGTGTGAGGACATTTTTAAACTCACTACCTCTCGTGACACGGCAGGTCGTTATATCGTCGCGTTGCCGTTTCGAAACAGTCCCTCTGTTCTCGGTGAATCGTTACCCGCCGCCGAACGCAGGTTTCGATCTCTCGAACGCCGCTTGATATCTCAACCCGCAATAAAGTTAGAATATGACAAAATATTACGCGAATACCTACAGAAAGGGTACATTTCGCCGGTCGACAATTCTGACTTACCTCATTACGTTATACCGCATCATATTGTAGTTCGTGAAGATAAACTTACTACTAAAATTCGCATGGTGCTAGATGCGAGTATGAAATCCGATTCGGGTTATTCGCTTAATGACATCCTACATACCGGAAAGAATTTACAAGGTGATTTGTTTCGCATTATCCTCAATTTCCGATTGTTCGCAATAGCTATAACCGCTGACATAAAACAAATGTACCTACAAATCGTAGTGCAAGAAGAATGCCGTCGTTATCAGCGCATGCTGTATAGATTTAACAATAGTGACCCTTTACAATTGTTTGAATTTAATCGCGTCACTTTCGGCATGTCTTGTAGCCCATTTTTGGCCATGCGTTCACTGCGTCAACTCGCAACGCATGAAAAACCTCGTTTCCCACTCGCGGCAAACTTGGTGGAAAATGGCTCATTCTACATGGATGATTTCGTCACCAGTTGCTCATCAGTCGAGGAAGCTACCGAGTTGTCGACGGAATTAATTCAGTTATTCGCTGCCGGAGGATTCGACCTTGTAAAATTCTCTTCTAATTCTCCAAAGTTTTTATCCACGATTCCTACAGCTCGTCGTGTTAAGGAACATGTGGAATTTAATCCCGATGAAAACCTAAAAATACTAGGGCTTCATTGGATACCCGCTTCTGATCATTTTGTATTTGTCGTACACACCGACGAAAGAACGTGTACTAAACGAAACATTCTCTCGACGATTGCTCGTCTTTGGGATTTGATGGGTTTCGCCGCACCAGTTGTATTATTGGCTAAGCTGATAATTAAATCTCTATGGGAGTATAACCTGAATTGGGACGATACTCCTCCTGAAACAGTTGTCACACTTTGGCGACAGCTTAAAAAGGAATTGCCATTACTGCAATCTATTAAAATTCCTCGTTTTTTAGGAATCGAACCCCAATGTGTATTAACGCTTATCGGGTTTTCAGACGCAAGCGAACGCGCATATGGAGGTGTTATTTACTTACATGTTTACTGTCCGAATACCGATAAAACCACAATTAATTTATTATGCGCTAAATCCAAGGTCGCTCCGGCTAAGACGATTTCACTTGCGCGATTAGAACTATGTGGAGCGCTAGTACTTGCACGATTAATGCATACGGTCAGTAATACCTACACATCAAATTCAAACGCTCATACGACTTTAGCTTTTTGCGACAGCACGGTTGCACTAGCTTGGATAAATTCACCGCCTGCAAAATGGCAGACCTTCGTTGCCAACCGTGTCTCACAAATACAAAACCATCTTGGGGCTGAATGCTTCCATTATATAAGAGGTCAAGACAATCCCGCCGACTGCTTATCGCGGGGTCTTACTCCCGCTCAGCTAATAGACCATCCGTTATGGTTTAACGGTCCCGTATTTGCCCAATTACCTAAAAGTGATTGGCCTTTACAACGTTTTGATACGAAATCGATATCTGATCCACCCGAATTAAAAACAAAAATTTTGATGTCCGTTCAAGACAATAACCGCCCCAAAACAATTGCTCCACCGTTATTGTGTGCACTAGCTTCTCGTGTTAGTTCATGGCCGAAATTAATTCGAATAGTAATTTATGTTTTTCGTTTCATTAAGAAATTACCACGAGCATTCGAATTAAGCCATATCTTAGTTGCAGAAATCGCTGTTATAAATTCTATACAGCAAGAACATTTCTCCGAAGATATAAAGGCAGTCAAAGATGGGAAGAAGGTTCGGCGAGCGATTGCAAAATTGAATCCGTTTCTTCATGACGGAATTCTAAGGGTAGGAGGCAGATTGAGTAATGCTGAAACAGAATTTGACAGTCGTCATCCCATTCTAGTACCCGCTCGTGATAATGTAGTCAATTTAATAATAGACTACTATCATATTAAGAACCTACATACGGGTCCTACGTTACTGATGTCGCTGCTAAGACAAAGATTTTGGATACTTTCTTCGCGCAATTTGGTTCGGAAACGTGTGCATCAGTGCAATACGTGCTTCAAAGTCAATCCTAAACCACAATTCCCATTAATGGGAGATTTACCCGCATGCCGCGTCCGCGAAGCTAAGGCTTTTCTTCACACGGGGGTTGACTACGCTGGCCCGCTTCAAATAATCCCTTATAGACGTCGGGGGGTGCGAAGTCAAAAGGCATACATTTGCTTATTTATTTGCTTGGTGACCCGAGCAGTTCATATTGAACTCGCTTCGGATCTTTCCACCGAAGTCTTCCTCAACGCTTTCAAGCGTTTCCTTTCTCGTCGAGGTCCTGTGAGTATAATGTACTCCGACAATGGGACGAACTTTGTGGGAGCCAAATCCCATTTAAGGTCTTTATTTGCACTTATAGAGTCACCCAATTACAAAAAGGAATTCTCAGACAATCTGTTGGAGAATCGAATCGAATGGAAGATGAATCCACCGCAAGCTCCTCACTTTGGTGGGATCTGGGAAAGTAACATTAAATGCCTGAAAGGTTATTTAAATAAAATAGTAGGCACCTCTCTACTGACTTATGAAGAGATGCAAACAGTGCTTTCTCAGATTGAAGCAATTCTAAATTCACGCCCGCTATCTGTACTTAGCGTTAACGATGTTTCGGCTCCATTGCCGCTAACCCCCGCGCATTTTTTAACGCTCACTCCCTTAAAATCTTTACCCGCTGCTGATTTGTCAGACGAGCCAGTCAACTTGATACAACGCAAACATCTCGTGGATCGTCTTGTTCAGACGTTCTGGAACCGATGGCGAATTGAGTATTTAAATACTTTGCAAGCTCGCCAGAAATGGAATACAAATGCTAATTCGGTAAAGACAGGCACGGTAGTAATGATTAAGAGTGACAACATCGCGCCTCTTCAATGGCCTATTGGGGTAATAGTCAATGTCTACCCCGGGGCAGATGGGGTGATCCGGGTTGCGGAAGTTAAAACTAACTCCGGAACATACCGCAGGGCAGTCGTTAAACTCTGTCCCTTACCGTCACAATAGATTTAACGACATCTTAGAAGTTAGTTCATAATACTTTAATTTTTAAAAATCAATTAGATTAGTTTCATTGTTAAATAGGTACCAAACCCTACTAGTTTTATCTACCGCAGGTTCAGTATTATTTATTGAATCCTTTCAAGTCATATTTTTCGTTTCAATGTTTTTTATTCATTTTATTTCCTTGCTATATCAGTCATTTTGACCATTTGGTAAAGCATTTATATAACTTACATAATATTTTCGTAACTTTTACATAATTTATTACATTCTACCGCGTGTCATTATAATTTTGTTTGCGCATTGAAACGTATTGGCACTCTTTTGGTTTATGGAAGTGGATTCTTTCATCCCCTTCCAGGCGGGGGGCATGGTTACGCCAATACATATACCCACACATACACACACCTACATAGCACACATACATACTGTTACTGCTTGGGATTGGTATTAATATTGTTGCAAATCCTGTCCTACCTTGTTCCCAAAATCCGCACCTATAACTACCTTCACCACGTGAGTCTGCAATCAACAGCCCGCGCCGCAACATACCCTATAGCCCCCGTGCTCCCGCTATCTGTTAACCTAATTCCGCCGTGTTCGCCGTGTACACGAAACGCACGCCTATTGCTGTTTTCAGTGCCAATTGGACGGGGAGAAAGAAGACAAAATTGCCAGCATACAAGTTCTTTATCCTGTTTCGGTGAGTCCTTTCCTTTATATGCAGCATATGTTTTTCCTCGTTCCAAGCAGTAAACAGTAACACAAAATTCAAGGTCCTTCGTCAGTCAATCTTCGCAAATATCAAATCCACTCTACACACACACAATCTCATTCAGTTAGCTAATCTATGTCTGTTCGCTATCAGAGTATATTTACTGTTAGCTAATCCATGTCTGGTTGCTGTAAGAGTATATTTACCGTTAGATAATCCACGGTATTTATAACTGTTTGATATGTAGGACGGTTTTGGTCTGATTTGCTGTACGTTTGTAATTACAATGGTAAGTGCAATATGGAAGTGCGTATTGGAACTGCCGCCTCAGGAACTATTTATTGAATTATCCAACACCTCTGCCGTAGGTCAGCCCAAATTGATAGTATTATTACAAGCAATAATTATTAGCCTGAAACACTCATCTACATTGAAAAAATCTCCCGAGAAAAGATACATGCCGCAGACGGGACTCAAACCCGCGTCCTTCTGATATCCGGTCAAATGCTCTACCATTGAGCTACGTCGACTTATCTCCCACACGCCAAATAATTCAATATATACTAGTGTTTCATTCAACAATTATTGCTTATTACATTTTTCCACCTGCAAACAACCAACGTTATTTATATGAGAAAAGCATTGTAAGTGCTAAATCTCCCACTAGGTGTCGTTGAGACAAATTATGTCTAAATTTTTTGTGAAATATGTTAACTTGTCAAATATTAATTATTATTTTTTAATTGATAAACTAATGTTTAAGACAAGATTTTTCTCGGGAGATTTTTTCAATGAAGATGAGTGTTTCAGGCTAATAATTATTGCTTAAAATAATTGTTACCCTTTGTGATATGCTAAAAATCTTGTCTTAAACATTAGTTTATCAATTTAAAAAGTAATAAATAAGGAATTAGGTGACTTTGTGTTCTGGGAGTAAAAATATGGTTTAAACAATATGCTTTCTTATTATAAAACAAATATAAATATCCGACGGAAAAGCTGTGCATGACGCCGAAAATCACTTACAACGAGATTTTCAATCAAAAAAGCTTTTTTTTATTAATTTTTATTATAGATAATTAAAATAATTTAAATTAAATATTTGAAAATTAACTCATCAATTAATATTTGCTAACTACGCCAGAAATAGTCTCGCGTCTCCTCCCAACTTCCGGCAATTGACCTTTGAACTATCAGCCTGCATTTCCCGGGTCGTTCGATGCAACGAGTTACAGCCTCCGCCTCCCCCCCCCCCCTCGCTACTCCAACCACCCCTCCCCCTCTTCAACCCACCACCCCACACCCCCTGCAGAAGGCCTGCAGCACCGGATATCCGGGGAGGCTTGGAAAGTAGGGAAAGGGAATTACTGGAACAGGGTTGTTAAGAAATATTTATGAAGTATTAGTTATGTAATAAAATAGTTTTAAACATTTTTGTTTTTATCAGCTGTAACCAAGTTGTTTTTTCGTTTTTCTGGGATTTATTTTTATGTTACATTGGTGAAAGCAACTTACATTTAATAAGTATATTTAATGGTGGGTACCTATTATGTGTTTCATTATAGTGTCTTATTTATGGTATTTATATTAAGATGAAGCCATACTAAATAATGCAAAATCATACAAAATCGTATGTTTTTGTTTTGAAAATTTGACCGCTTAGAAGTATTATAGATGCTTCAATTAAATACTGCGTGTAGAACATACCTTGGCCCTTAAAAATATCGGTCATTTTTTTAATAAGTCTTTTAATAAGCTTAGAAAAAAATAAAGTATTAGGTCTATAAAAAACATTTTTAAGTGCAAACTCTCCTACTTATAAACACTTTTTCGGATATGGTTTTATTGCATAATGTGGCACATTCAGTTTCTTATATAATTATCGCAAAAATAATTGAAATTTACGCCGAAACCTCACAAAATAAAATATGATTTGCATTTTCGCGTTGGTATTTTTGACATCACGGCGACAATAGGCAGTCGACGAATTTGTTATATCAAAGTGAACCTTATACCGTCCACCGAAGAACGACTGGCAGCCGCCCCATTCTTCCGTCATTACTCCTCCGGACGGAGCGGAGAAACAACGTGTTAGGGTCCGCGCTGCTTGTTTTCGTGAAATCAATTTAAAAATTCCGTTTTATTACAATAAACAATTCATAAAAAAGGAATTAATGTTTTTTACAGGCCTTTACGAAATCAACATGTAAAAAAAAATCTCAAATATCTTTGACAACCTTTCCAAAAGCTTTTTCTCAAGTATTTTTAAACTCCTCCCATAAAAGGGCGTGAATTCCGATTTCGATTTTTTCCTGTACTAGTGGATCGCCTTAAGTAATTACCAGGTGATGTGTGTAGTGGGAAGGTGTGTGTGTGAGTATGTGTGTATGTATGAATGTATGTATGCGCATTGAACAATTTATATTATTGACATGATGCTCTTTTTAAATTTGGGCAGTGAATCGGAGAAAATGTAGATATAAGAATTTAGACCAATATTATTGAACATTTGAAGAACACAATTGATTGGCGAATTAGTTGCTACATTTGTCGTGTAATTAAGAGTGCGGAATAGTTCTGTATGGATGATAATGTTTAGATAAAAAAATCCTTTAAATAAATCAACTGTAAAAAATGCCGATATGATTTAAAACTTCAGGTTCAATGAACGCATTTTAAGCGTTTTTCCGAAAAAACCTTGATAAATCGTAGTTTCCTTTATTCCTCGAAAATTGGTTTTTCTTATCATTTTTTTATTGTGCCTGAATCCATCGTGATTTCAACATTCGATGAATAATTAAGCGCAGCCCAGTGAAAAATCACGGGATAGTCTGAATTCATCATACACCAATTAATTTTTTAAAATGTTATATTCTAGGTTGGTACTTGAATGCTTATTTGAATTTTCCTCACAATCAGTTACAATTTTGAAAATGAAAATCTAATTCAATTCAAATCCGTGTTCATTCAATTTTTCAAGAAAACAACATTATTGTGGTATAAAAACGTATTTCTTAAGAAATATTCTAGGCTTTGGTGGATTTACGGCCGTTGTCCCCAACTTTTCGATAGACCAATCTGAGTTTACCATCAGCTAAGCGATTTGTAAGTATTTTAAAGGTAATGCTCGATTCTCGTTGTTCCCAAATATTTTATCGTTGATTATCTTATGCGACCCCGCCCACTTTGGCCCCGCCTAAAATGGCATGAAAGTAAAAACTTTCGATTATTGTAGAAAGCAATCACTTTGTGGTTTGACATATTTAATAAAATAAAATACTGTTTTGTTTAAAACCACGAGTTTTTAACAAAGTTTTAAGTAAAACTCGTGGTTTTAAACAAAACAGTATTTTAAGTTATTAAAAACTTTCGATGTTAAATTAATATAAAGAGTTAAATATTGTATTTATGATTAACACACGTAATTTCTATTAAATACTGTTATCCATAAACTTGCATTTTATATTTTTTAAACAAATGTATAAAATATATTTAAAATAAAGTGCCAGCTTGACCTTTGCCGCCGGCGTGGCGCGTCGGTACCTCGTGGCGTTAGCGCCACTATGTTGACACTTTTATAACTTTGCTTTGCTCAGTCGAACCAAGGGTCCGTCTTCATTAGATTAAGCGATTCTGCGATGCTTGTGTGTTGGAAAGAGCGTGGATATGCATATGAGGAGTGTTGAGCCTTAGTTTCGGCTTAGCAGTCGATTAGTAGAATTGGGAACAGCGGCCGTTATATTTCTTCTTCATAAGAATTTTAGCATCTAGCCTACGTATGCCAAAGACAGGGTTCGCTCAAAAGCCTTCAGTTAAACAACAACAACATATTTGCACTTTGCTACGGGCCCAAAATTTTCCCACTTCAAATCCACTCACCTCTCTTTCCACCCTTTGGAAAACGTATCGAAAATTATTAAATTAAATTGTCAGGATAATGAGAAAAGAAAGCATCAAGACAGTCTTCGGAACCACGAAAAAAATTCAAGACCTACTGAGGCCTGCAAAAACCAAGTTTCCTCACCAAGTTACTCAACTGTTCCAGATGTGATAAGGTTTATGTAGGCCAGACAGAACGGACGATATCTAAACACTTTAGATCATGTAAACTCGGCCACCCCGACAAATCGGAAATTGCCCAGCATTTAATTGAAACCGGCCATTACTTTGGATTTTTTCCTAAAGTTCTGGGAAAACCCATAATGCATAGAGCGTGCCAATTGTGAAAGCAATTGAAATTCACAAAATCCCATTAATATTAATCAAAACGAGGGGGCTAAGATCATTAGTTCTTGGTATCCGGTAATTAACGGATACAACAAAACTAAACACAGAAAATCATTTTAAATCACCATGTACCTATGTAATACCAGCTTTTAGATGCTGGAAAAGCGGTATCGCATCCACATACATAAGCACACAATCGATTATACATCTGCAATGATGATGGACACTGTAACGCTGTCAAAAACGTTGCTGAAGAAGTAGGTAACGCTACACGGCATAATATCCTAAAAATAAATTAAGATAAATCGATAATTGTTTTCGAATCATCCGGTAGGGACACTATATGTCCGGTGCACTAATCACTACAGGAGAAATTATGATCTCAATTCGAATACGGCTTCCATGAGACAGGTCGTCCGTTGAGTTGCGCTCTCCCGACCCAACTCTTTGTCAAAATTACAGCCACAATGGACCGATACTTACAGCACAAAGTAGGTAGAAATAAATATCGATGTTTTGCATCCAATGTCAATGTTTTAATCAATGTTGGACGTTGAACCCTGTCATATGTCTTGCCAAGCTTTCTAACAATCCGCTGCCTTAGCGATCTGGATTAATTTTGAACATTGAACTTTGTTGTGTGCCCCGTAAGGTTTTGAATCTTGAACTTCGAATTTGAATGTTGAGCTTTGTTTTAATTTGTCCAATTTTCAATTTTCGTCGATCTTTGCATGTGGAACTTTGTAATTTGATCGATTTTCAGGTGTGGTCAACCTTTAAACGTATTGAATGGTGATTCAAAATTGTTTCGATTTTGAATGTTTAGCTTTTGTTACATGTGCGATTTTCAGTCGTGAACCTCTGAATGCTCGATTTTAGGTTCTCATCAACCTTTGAATGTACAAAATTTTATACTTCAAGATTTTTTTTTTTTTTATTATTTATTTTTATTTATTTATTTTTTTTTTTTTTTATTCCAGGATGTGGGGAGGATAGTGCAATCCCACATTTCCCATATAATTATACATATTTATACAACAGATTTTTTAAATAAATAATCAAGAACATAGAATAGGAATTAAAAAAAAAAATGAATAAATAAACAAAATAAGCAAATATTCAATTGTATGTAGGGCGTGGTCTTAAGATTTTTGTATATTAGTATGGATTGACGTCGTAACACACTTTAAATATACTTTACTTTTTGTCATTTGAAAAAAGTGTATCGCGGTTGTTCTATAAATCGATTCGTTATATTATTATACAATCAGACCCGGAAACAAGTTGCTGTGGCTAACGAAACACAACGCCATCTACAGACAATGCCATTACACAACCTTTATAACCAACACCATCAAAATCAAATCCACACCGCCCGTTTGCCAGCCCGCTGCCCGCTTTCCAGCCCGCTCCCTTTATATATTATATATTTCAATCAATTTACACAATACCTTGACAAAAAATTATATACCTAAACGTTCCTCATGAATCACTCTATCTATTGGTGAAAACCGCATGAAAATCCTTTGCATTGCTGAAACGATCTAAGCGTACAGACAGCGGGAGCGACTTGGTTTTATATTATATAAATATAAGTGCTTAATGTGCTATGTAATGTCTAACTATTTTCTCTAATTTTGACTCAACACTCCTCAAATGCACAAATACGCTCTTCCCAATGTTAACTCTCCGACCAACAGGCGAAACGAGCTTTACTAAACAGATCACTTGGCTGATCGGAGACTTAGATTGATCGATCGAAAAATTGGGAACAACGGCCGTAAGGGGTGTAGGAATTTCTACAGTGGTTCCATGACAGTTGGTCCGCCAACAATTGGTCCCCCGGCGTACTTATAATATACTAGCTGGTACCCGGCATGCATTGCAAAGCCATATTCAAACAAATACATTCTTCTCCCGGAATCACCTTCCCGTGCGTCCCCGTTCCCCTCCCGCGTCTAATACTTTCTTACGTTTCTAATGCTTACATTTTTAAACTCGTGATATCTTTCGAATGGAATGTCCGAATTGAATAATTCAAAAAGTTAAATAAAGGTATTGAAGCAGTCTTCAATAGGAAGTAATTTATTTAGATAAGGACAAAAACTAAGATACAAATAAAGAGCCTTTTCAAGCGGCGACATTTTATTTAAATTTTTTAAATAATAGAACACTTATTGTGGCATAAATATAATAGTTAGACATATGCTGTCGCGACACTTTTTGTAAATAATGATGTGTTCTGCAAAGTCGTAGTACAATATTTTATAGGTAATTTTTTTACACCTTGGGTTACATTATTGGAGTTTTAGTAAGGATCCCTATTTTTTTTTGAAAATATAATATAGCCTATGTCACCCAGGGATAGTGTAGCTTCCCAACAGTGGAAGAATTTTTCAAATCAGTTAAGTAGTTCCGGAGCCTATTCTATGCAAACAAACAAACAAATCTTTCCTCTTTTTATAGTGTCTAAGATCTAAGATAAGATAAAATGTGCAGCCGCTTTAGGGAAAATACGTTTTACCAAATTACACAAAATATAACTAAGTGACCTCGTAGGGATGTGCAGAGAGGATGTATCGCCGGATAACTAAAGAATAAAACATGTTTTCATTCAAATGCACCAAGGAAAAATCTGCTTCTATAATAACTGTTTGTACCAACGCATAAGTACAAAAAATCGACACTGTGTATAAATTCCTTTCATACCAATTTATTATTAAGTAAAGTAAATAATGCTCAAAAAACATTATTTTATATTAAACAGCAGACCTGGCCACACGTTGCTGTGGCTAACGAAACACAACGCCACGCCATTACCCAACCTTTATAACCAACGCCATCTGTCAAATCAAATCCACACCGCCCGCTTGCTAGCACGCTGCCCGCTGCCCGCTTGCCAGCCCGCTCCCATTATTTACATATTTCAACCAATTTACACAAAACCTTGATAAATCATATTCCTAAAAAAATTCCTTTTGCATCACTCTATCTATTGGTGAAAACCGCATGAAAATCCGTTGCGTAGTTTAAAAGATCTAAGCGCACATACAGCGGGAGCGACTTCATTTTATACTATGTACAGATATGATTTTGGAGGATCAATTGTCGTGGGATCCACTGTCGTCTACAGTACTAAATGAATACGATTGAAACCACAACTTCAGATCTTTGTTTCTCTTCAGATCTTTGTTTCTACTTCTCTTAGTGTTAGTTCTTGGAAGCTCATCATAGCCCGACGCCTCCGAAACAAATCGACACCACAAAGTTGCATGAATCCTATCCTTTGAATCATTGGAAAAATATGCAAATACTCTGGACTCTGGACCCTGCTTGTAAGAAAGTTATGCACGACTTCTATATTGTGATATTAACTAAGGAAACTCTCGACAACTACCTAAAGCTCTCCTCACAATTTACTAGCATTTTTTTAAAATTAAAAATCAATTTGAGACGATTGTGGACTTTTGCTTGGGTATGTTTATCAACTAACCTAAACATTTCTGGCTTTTTTTTTCTATGCTCGTTGTTTCAAATACTAACTTCGACGTAACGTGGTTAGGTTTTACTGCAAATAAATGGCGTAACGTAATAACCTAATTTCAAACAGAATTTTCCAGCTCTTTGTTCGATATTCCATCAGCCGCCGCACCCCGGCATGGTTTGGACGCTACAGTAAATTAATAACCGACGTAACTATTACAGTGAGGTTGGAACATTTCATAGGAATTTTGTATGGTTTTTGTTCCACCGGGCCTCGACGTAACAAGGTTACAATCGGAAATTAATTACAGACGTAACTAGTATCGCAACGTTGCATAGTGAGTTTCCATGCCCTTTGTTTTAAAACCCATTTGCTCTCGGGGTAACTGGATTTCGATCAGAAATTAATTATTGCTGACCTAACTATTCAAGCTTTTAAACTCGTAGAGAATAATGAACGCCACGCAACTCTATCCTAGTATGTACAATCTTGTTCAATATTCAATTCATTTTTCTTCAATCAGATCAATATTCTTTACTTCTTTCAGGTTCATGTGTATATCTTTTTACTTATTATCTTCTGTTATTTTAAGCATTATTTGATCGTGCCATGTGTTTCTGGCTTTTTTTAAACTTCTTTCTTCCTCTATTCACCCTTCGTTTCCAAGTCTAAGTCATTTCAACGAATCGTACCCTTCTTGGTCTTGGTAATTACGCTTAGATTGGCCTTCCATTCTTTTCGGACCTCCTCAATCGTTATTATTCCTTTTTACACACCTCGTCCTTCACCTTCCTTGTCAGTATCATACCTAACTGCTGATTTGGTAACCAGAACTCTAACGTGGTCTGCTATTTTCGCTTCCGTTGAAAACTTTTTATTGAATTTCCAGATACATTCACCGCCTGTCAATGTCCTTAGCCGATCTTCCAGTTGATCCTGTGAATGTCCTTAAGTTTATCGTCAAGTTGATCCTATCAATGTCCTTAAGTCGATCGTCCAGTTGATCCTGTCAATGTCCTTAAGTCAATCTTCCAGTCAGACATCTCCAAATACTAAGATTTTAGACAATGAAGAAAGCAATATTTGAATACTCACCGTAAATCAAATATTATTAATGCATGTCTTTGTTTTACATATTAAATGTACTACAAAATAACACCAGGAAGCATAACGGCCCGGTACATTAGTATGGCATTTTGAAATATCCTACTAGTAACCCAGAAAACATAATTAAAAAAAAATTATTTCACTACAAGTTTTTCTGCGTTATAATTGTAATCTAAGTATCGTACCAGATAGAGTGTACACTTTTACATATAACTCCAAACTCAACTCAAACTTCGATTTTTCGAAGATGTCTGACTAATCAACTGGACGATCGATATATTGGCTAGTTCAACTTAAGAGGAGAATGTCATTCAACAGCTAAAATGTTTTACGATCTAAAAACGTGAAAAAAATTATTATTAATAATTTTTTTACTGTGCTCCAGATTTTATGTCCGGGTTAAATCTTCCCCACAGGAAAAACTAAACCCTTTCACACACTTTTCCACAAATGTTTATCTAGTCAATCCACGCTATGTAAGTGCACTATACAAGTACAAAACAATACAGGAACAATGCGTCAATCTACCAGAGACCAAATGGGAAAAATATTCACCTACTCCAGATATTTTTATATCAGAGGGTTCGGCTCGATGGAACTCCTAACTGGACCGATAAATCCTACTGATCCCTCAATATAAATATTTAAAAAATCTTTCGTAATCCTACATGTATTTAAAATGACTGACTTTTGCAATTATAGTATTATTATTATTATGTCACTTTGTGTCACGTGGAATTATCAACTGAAGTACTCAAACTCGTCCCTTTGTTCACTATAGTATTATAGTTACTAATAGAATATCCTCAAAAAAGCATAGTATTTATTTTGGTCTTAAAAACGACCCGTTCTCATGTGACATATGGTCAACCGTATAAAAATATTTGGTGCGTGTTTGGCGTGTTTTCCGAATATGCACCGGTGCCGAGGGGATCAATGACGCTAGTTCCTCGGAGAATCTTCCATTGAAAAAGCGGTATACATATATTGAACTACTGTCTCCAGTTTCGGAATACCCACCGTGCACAGTTTCACTTTCCCATACGATAGAAGAAGATTCTTACCACGTCTGTCTGTTTTATCGTTTTATGCTCACCACTATCACTTCAGTTGAAAATCGATATTTTTATGAGTACTCAAACATACTTGTGAATAGTAACATAACACATAATATCATATATTAAATAGGTTCCCACATAGTTAAACACGGCAGACGTTGGCGCAAGAGGAAGCAGTTTATCTCACTTAGGCCATTTTTTATTAAAATATGTGCAAACTATAAAAGCACTTGTTCACTTTATGGATTGTTTTTCTGGATGAAATTTATCTGGCGCGTTTAAAAACAGGGCTGAAAAAGCATGTTTCATGTAATTAACATCGCTTTTTGATTTTAGATTGTACCTAATGTGCAAAATGATTAACCGGTGGCGAAAAAGTGGAAAAAATTATTGCGTCGAACATAGACGTACAATATCTTACAAGATAAAATGAATGTATTTTTGTTTGCTTACTTGCATGTATGGTATGTATGTTGTTATGTATTGCTATATTAAGCACAGCTGCATAGGAAATGTTTGAAACTTTCAAAATATCTTCTTTCCACCCTCGCGAAGGTTTCTGGATTATAACAACCACTTGACGATACATCTAGAAAGTTTTTTAATCGTTGAAAAAACTCTTACGAAACTGTCAAAAATGTCACAATTTGAGAATGACAATGGGGTTGGCGGGACGGGGGAGCCGGAGAGGGGAGTGGGAAGGCGGGGAAGGTGGTGGGATAACGCATGAGGGGAAGGGGACATGGGAGGGGAAGGGGAAAGCGACGAATGGGAAAGGACACGCAGGGGAGACAATTTTTTTATTAAGTGGCATTAATTTAATTATTAAGTGGTATAAAGCAGTTTTAATTATATTTATGATTTAGGTTAAGATAAAGATGTATTTTAATATGAACTTAAGGTGAAGATTAATGTTAAATCACTATTTTAGATTCATCTTTACTACGAATCGATTTACATTATAAATACAAAAAATACGTTGAAGCTTTTCCTACCGTTTTCATTGAGCAGAATTAAAATAAAATTGAAAATTATGTACTTAGTGTGGCGACCAGAACGGTCGCCCCCTTTAGCCACAATCATTGCGCCGCCACTGGAAGAAATTACCAGACATACAATTGTTGTGTTTCACGCCGCACACGGCTACACATTTCGGGAAGCACATCGAAAGGCCTCGCATAGTTACGGCCGCGGAAGGTTCGAGAGGCTTCTCCCTTTTGCGCGGGCACGCAACAATATTACTCGGCGCTACGGGAAATTACTCACACGGTCGGCTATATAAGCGCAGCGACACAACGCTAGTCAGTCAGTCAGTTCCAGTCTCTAGTTCAGTAACAGTTCACCAACACATAGACAGTGCATCATAACGTTCCAGTGCGGTAACCCGCCAGGTCCACGGCGACATGTCGGACCTGTGTCGGGCATCATCAACCTTCGAGGACGCAACATCTCGCAGCTTATATGCTCCATCGCACCATCAGCTCAAGAGACACAATTGCCCACGACAAGTCCCGTGGCGGGCCTTCTTGTCACGTGCGCAGCAACTCCAATCCTCCTCACAAGGTTCACCGCAGCCCATCTCCGCGACTCACCGCGTCGACCATCCATCCTGGACGACAAGGTTATCTCCACCAACACGGTGCGCAACTACATGCTGGCGACATGCAGACCCTTGGTCTGCTCCCCCACGCATCACCGACCTTCATCACTGCATCACCTACGTGCATCATCAATATCGCTACTGTCTGCACCCTGTTACTCCATACTAAATTTACCATCGCTACGTAGCAGCAATAAACGACTGACTCAATACATCGACTGACGCCTTTCATTAAATCGTCCCCCGTCTCTGCCGATCCGCGTCCGCTCCCTCAACTGGTGATCCCGACGTGATCACTTCGGCTCCCTCATTAGTTTATAAAAAATATAAGCATAAACTACCAAAAAATAGTTTTTTCGTTAGAAATGTATGAACGCATGTATGAAGCTTTTTTGAAAATATAATTTTTATTGCTTAGACTATCTGTGAGCGTTTTCAATGATTAAGTTTTCTTATAAAATTATTCACAAAATAAATTATCAAAAAAAAAATTTTGTGCGTGAAATCGTGACCTCTGAATAGCACTTACTAAGTGATTTTTACAAGAAGTTAAGATAGGTACATACATTTTTGGATTGTGGTTTCCTCTTAACTCAAGAGGTCCGTACGAATATAATTTCCCTTGGGGCCTATTTCATCTTTGGTGATGCTGAATGGAGTCTATATTATATGTGTATGTCGTAATCAAGAAATAACTGTAATTGCTTTTAGTGTCGATTATTATGAATGCAATAATTATTTGAAGGCTTAAATGAACGGCGAAGTAACGTAAATCCATCGAATCGTTGAAGAAACATTGGGAAACAGCCGTTAATCCAATTAATAATTCGATCTGTGTTACTTTTTTTTTTAAATTTATTTAATTCAACCATTTATTTTTACGCGGATGACACTACAGATAGCTTTTTTTGACAAGCCCCCAAAGGGCACACAAGCTCCAAGGGCTCGGAGGGATTTGAAGCAAAAAATGGACGGTTACCTCGAGAGTGTTTTCTCTTGGGGTAAGAATAATCTTGTCGAATTTAATGTTTCAAAGCCCCAATCGTGATGATTGAAACCAATGAAAATCTAGTCTCCTTCAACGGAATCAATCTTCCGAACAGGCCCTCCATTGATATAGCTCGGGTACGAAGGCTCTATCGAAGCCAGAGTTAAGTTAGCCTCTCAAAAACTGGGTGTAATATACAGGGTCCGCAGGTACTTGAATAGTACACAAATGCTAACCCTGCATAAATCGGAAGTGAGCCCGGTACGGTAGAATAAGGTAGAACCCGATGCGGTAGAATTTGGCAGTCATCTGGAGACTCAAAATACCTGAAAAAACCCTCACTCCTCCCTCTACTATAAAAGACCCTCCACACAGCATCTTCAAAGATGACGTATTCCCTGAGGGAAATTATTTTCCTTAGGGCCTCCTGTATAGAATTAATGTAAAAAAGGTATGTTTTAATGCAGCACTAATCAAGTATTGCAGCTATATAGAACCCATGAGTGATGCAGAAGAATAGTAATATGCTAAAATTAGTAATTATTTAAGTACAGCCTTCTTGTAACTATATTCCGTGCAGTTGAACACATCTACTATTTACAACGTAGTTAAAGCTTCTAAGCCAGTAGTTCACAAGCTTTAAATGCTTTAGCGCTTAATTTGATTCATGCCTGCATTGAACCGCAAAAGCTTAAGTTTACCTTAAGTGCGGGAAATCCCTCAGTATTTAGTGTAATAACTTCGTGTAGTTGATTAATATTGGTATATCCAAAAGGTTACATATTACAACTTAGGGTAAATTTCAAAATTATATTCTCTAAGTTTCTAGAAGATTTTCGATGAAGATCACCTGAAGACAATACATACATAAAAATGATATTGTAAACAACCTTTTTTATAACTTCGTGTTTTCTATCTTACCTACATTGCATTTTTGTTTGGTTTTTACTTCTGAAATAATTTTGAACCTTCAATTTATAACACAGACCTACATATTTACTGATCGAACATAGTAATTTCGAATAACAAATATAGATAATTTTGGAAACAAAAAGCATATTTGAAAACCTAATTTATAACTGACGATTGATAAATCCTATAAAGATAAATAATCTACGTCTTTTCGACGTAAGAAAGGCACAAGAATAGCTGTATTTTTTATTTTGCAACGTAGCGCGCTGTCTATCTCAGTTAGCTCAGTCACCACGGTATGTACAGTAATTGCGGAGAAATACATACACTATAAGTTCGAAAGACGTATAATTATCTTTAGTGTAACTTTCGGACTTGTTCTTATAAATGTGATTTAGGGAACAAACAAAAAATTAAAGTATTACGACTGATTAATATTTAAACTTTCATGGCATATTAAAAAAATACGATTTAGACATAAAATGAAACATTATTTTTCATTTAAAAAAATACTTAACGTATGGTAGTGATTTGTAAGAGGTTTACAGATATACACGTAAAATATACACTTTTAAACTTCAGTACGTCTTTAAGACGTATTATTTTCTTTAACCTAGGTAAAGATAAGATTATCATTCTAGGGTTAAATTGAGAACATAGTTGTTACTTCAAACTTTTAGCAAAACTTGTAACATAAAAAGCTAACAATAAAAAAGTCTAAATTTATTTGTTTATTTATAGTACAAACGTGTGATATACCTACAAAATAATTTTGTGGAACAGTAATCATGAAGTAAAATATGCTAATTAAATTTTATAGTACCCATGAAGAAGAATAGAAGGTATTATGCTAACATTGATCTATATAATTGATCATTTCATTGATGATCTAATTAAAATTTCTAGAAGCCTTTCCTGTATAAAAAAAGTTACAATCATTACCAATTAATTTATAGACCCCAAGATTGTTAAAAATATCACCCCTGTCCTTATAATTTTGTAATTTGTTGCTAGTATAAAAACTGCTTGGATATATTTGTCGTGTTTTCAATTATAAAATAATAATAATTGCAGAAGTAAATTTATTAATTTTTTATTATTTTTCTTTCCAGGACACAAGGACACACGTGGTCGTGGAACTATACGACACTGAGCGATCCTACGTAGAAGCTCTGCAAATCCTTGTCGTGGTGAGTACCTACTTCTAATTATTTATTTTTATAACACAAGGAGATAGCCCACCTCATATTGGAGATGTCACCCAAAGAAGTAAAATCGGCCCGGTTTTTCTTAGAGAAAACAATTTCTAGTTCATTTAGTAATTTTAGCGCTGTTAGTATTCGAGCTTCTCAGAATCCATCAATACGACTAATAATTATTATGAAAGCATCAACAGTGCGATATTTTAAGTTCAAAATAAAACTATTTATTTACATAGAAGAAAGCGAAGTCGCGAAAAACATTCCACTCGTAATTAAAACAGACAAATGAGACTCCCGGTTGTGTAAAAGATACCTATAGAAAATTGCTTTGGCTAAAGAATTTTTTTGTTTGGTTTCGTCGCTTAAAATACTTTTTAACCATCACTTTTTTCAGCTGCCAATTAGTTTCGGCAGACTTCTTCTGTGTTGAGAGTAGGAAGTTATTTTTTTAAATAGCTCCACACGGGAGGCATTGAGAAAATATTTTCCCTCAGGGTCTATGTCGTCGTTGGAAGGTCTGTGGAAGGTCTTTTTAGGCAAAGGAAGTTCTGGGGAAGGAAAATGTATGAGGGGTGTAGAGGAATCTGGGGGTAAATCCTCTCCAAATGAACCAGGGCACCCCTGCTAAACTGTCACCAAGCGAACCGCTTGGGATGACATATGGCACATGTGTTGGTCATCCAAAAATGGTTCTCGGCGGTACCCACGCCCGCCTCCGAAATTATAAAAATAAAAATGGAACCTGATTTACAAATAATAATACTTATTAACAAATAATATTAACTTTATTAATTAACTTTATTAACAAATAATAATAATACTTTATTACACATAAAATTGAACAATAAAACATAAGTGGAAACTTTGACTAGCCAACTAGGAATAGATCCTATTTTAGGCCAGTAAAATTTCCAATGGTTCTAAGTTGTCTGATACTGTGTCTTTACTATAACGATAATATCAACCCTTACACCATTGTCTAAACTGTGGTCCGTTAGCAATTGGCGATTGGCAAATTTTAATTTACAGTGTCGTAATTTATTTAGCTTAAAATTATGCAGGTATTTCCATATTCTCTGTTCTAATTCCATTAGCTCTCTCTCTCTCTAATTCAATCTCATCTATCAGAGTAGTTTGGTCCCTATCGTAAATTAATATCCGGCCGATCTAGATCGGAAAATTTCATCACAGCGACGGGCGCTCTAAATTCGAAGTGAATATTTTTTATCTGCGTTGATGCACAATTTTGCCGCCATATTTTATCTGAAATTCTACGACAAAGTACAATTAGCATTGCATCATGCGCTTTATTTTGAAATGAGAATATTCTTAGTTCCTACCGGGATGTCGTTTATTCAGTTCCTACCTACCTTGCTGGAAAAGTATTTGAAATTTGGAACAATGGCAAGAAAAATAATACAAATTCGAGTTCATTTGTTTTGAAAACAGAAGAAGTATTGGAACTACCCTGGAAGCAAGTTTTTTGTGTACATAATCTGGTTTTTAAGCACAAAGAAGGATTGAAAGTACATAATATCGGTTTATACTTATTCGTTTTGTAGTATTGTATGCTACTTTGCAGAGATACAGTTCCAGTGCGTGGTGTGATTGGTCATCCCTTCTTTGTTCATACCTTGTTTTTTCCTACACATACTATCACTCGTTTCGCCATTTCGTCTCGTTTCGTTTTTTAGTATTTGCAGTCCACTACAAGTGCATCTGAAGCTGTAATTCATTAGCATTTTTTGATGCTTACCATTTGGATTATGTTTGTGATTTGTTTGCCCGCCTATAAAATGAAACGGTCGCTTTTGAACCGATGTTATAAATCATCGAACTGGATTAGAGAGAGCGGAAGATACTGTTCGTATCGCTCTGGTGACTGGCCACTAATTATAATCGCTTGAAATGGCTTTTACTGTGTTTTGTCACTAGATCTGTATATTTGGGAAATACCCACCCTTCTACATTTCATCCACCCTCACAAAATTTCCCATAAATGTATTTGGACATAGTTGCACTGGCTCTCCCGGCAGTTACGACTACTAACACATAAAAATGCTCCACACCCGCCTCAGTTAGAATGTACTAGCTGAAGTCCCCGGCAATGCCTGGTTTTATTTTATTTTTTAAATACATAAACGGCTATACTGCCTTTTATAAATAAACATATAATAGAGTACAAAAGTAAGAAAAATAATATCATTACATAATAGTAGTTTTAAACTTAAAAATAACATACAATCATTTTGTGTATCACAACAAAAAATAACAAAAAAGAACAATGAGAAATATCAATATATAAATAGAAATATCGTATATAAAGTTACATTTTGGAAAAATAATTTATATTAATTAATTACACAGAGCTTTCGAAATAAAATGCAAACCGTCACCTTCCTCTTGTTTTGAAGGTCACATGTGCAAAATTTCATCAACCTCGGCATAAAATGGTAGATTTGCATACCAATCAAATCCACACCGCCCGCTTGCCAGCCCGGTCGTCCACCGCATACAGGAGAATTCCTTTATTATTATTTATTTCCACCAATTTACACAAAAAATTGACAAATTATGTACCTGAACCTTCCTCATGAATCACTCTATATATTGGTGAAAACCGCATGAAAATCCGTTCAGTAGTTTTTGAGTTTATCGCGAGCAGACAGACAGACAAACAGACGCGGCGGAGCACTTTATTTTATAATGTTTAGAGATACAACATACAACACAACATAAAAGTTTCATCGTCAGGAGCTAGTTGGGCTATTAATTACACCCTTAAGGGGAAATTGGGTGGCGTTTTACTCATACAAACATATTCCCCAATTTCCTCTCTGGATTTTGACACTAGTGGAATTTAAAAAAATGTTATATAGATATCGACCACTAGCATGTCAGCACTTTTTACTTTTTTTTATAAGTTACTTCTTGTAGGAGGAGCGACCGAGTCCCGCGCCACTTCAGGCCGCCGTGCAGAAAAGTCTCACGGTGAACAGCGCTGTAAACCTATCGATCTGTACTTTTCTGCGGGGCGGCCTGAAGTGGCGCGGGACTCGGTCGCGCCGAAGTGTGCGTGTGGGGGAGCCTATTGCCTGGTTTGATAGCTATCAATAAACGTTCAGTATACAAACGTACAAACATAAGAATATTTTCTTCTAATGCAGTTAGCAAAACATCTTAAAAAACACCCAGTTTTGAGGAGCAAATTGGTAAATGCAAACCTCGATTTTGAATATTTTATTTAGGGTTCCATGCCAACTCAGAATGAACTTAAGTCAACACCTTTGAAAAGTCATTAAACGTTATGAAAAAACCTACCTTTTTGAGCTCTCATTCGCTTAAATAAAAATTGCTTTTGTTTTCAAAATACGCTCATTACAGAACTTATTATTATATACTAGCTTTTGCCCGCGGCTTCGCTCGCATATCCCCCCCCCCCCCCCCGCCCAATCAATCAACAATCAAATACGCGCCGTTTCGCATTCATAATATTAGTATAGCTGTTGGCTTAGGTCAAAATGTAGATAAGTACCTATTTTATATTTTTGAATTTTTGCTATCAAAGAAATCTCCATAGTAACCTAAACAATCTGACAGCCCACGTCAAACATTTTCTTAGCAACACGCTTTGCCAATAAACGTATAATAAATTCATAACCCCAGAGTTTACCAATATATATAGCCTATGTTACTCGCAAATAATGTAGCTTTCGATTAGTGAAAGAATTTTTAAATTCCATTCGATATTTATTGCGTGAAAGAGTAAGGACCATCCAACCAACCATCCAACCAACCATCCGTACAAACTTTCGCATTTATAATATTAGATTATGTATAGTTCCCAATTATGTCCTCTGCGTGCGAACTGTACCTAAATTTCTCTAAATAAACAAAAATTAATCTCTAGTGACCTTCCAGGTAAGTATGGTCCTGTATATACTTCTGTCTGTACAGTGCATTTTTACAGCAGCATCACATTCATCGGTCAAATCATTGCACATATAGTTTCGAATTGGTGATCGATGAACCGGTGGATGCAATATTTTTAGCCATAAGTTGTTATAATGGTTTATCGGCGATCGCGTTTTCTTAACGCCAGAGCTTACCAATATATATAGCCTATGTTACTCGCAAATAATGTAGCTTTCGATTAGTGAAAGAATTTTTAAATTCCATTCGATATTTATTGCGTGAAAGAGTAAGGACCATCCAACCAACCATCCAACCAACCATCCGTACAAACTTTCGCATTTATAATATTAGATTATGTATAGTTCCCAATTATGTCCTCTGCGTGCGAACTGTACCTAAATTTCTCTAAATAAACAAAAATTAATCTCTAGTGACCTTCCAGGTAAGTATGGTCCTGTATATACTTCTGTCTGTACAGTGCATTTTTACAGCAGCATCACATTCATCGGTCAAATCATTGCACATATAGTTTCGAATTGGTGATCGATGAACCGGTGGATGCAATATTTTTAGCCATAAGTTGTTATAATGGTTTGTCTAGTTTGTAGTTAAAAGTAAGATTGTAGAAATGTATTATAATTTTGCACAGCGTCCTTGAGGTGATTCTTTTTACAAAAACGGCGCTATACAAGTCATCTAAATATTATTATTAATAACTAGCTTTTACCCCCGGCTTCGCTCGCATATTTGTCCCCCCCCCACTACCACCCCCCCACCCCTCTCCAGCACTACCATTCCCCCTCCCTAAATCAATCAACAATCAAATACGCTCCGTTTCGCATTCATAATATTAGAATAGCTGTTGGCTTAGGTCAAAATGTAGATAAGTACCTATTTTAAATTTGTATCTACCTACACTAAATATTCATATTGGAATACTAATATTTGAATTTTCGCTATCAAAGAAATAATATTGACAGCCAACGTCAAACATTTACTTAGTAACACGCTTTGCCAATAAATGTATAGTAGATAATTTCATAACGCCACAGCTTATTCATAACGCCAGAGCTTACCAATATATATATCCCCTGTTACTCGCAAATAAAGTAGCTTTCGATTAGTGAAAGAATTTTTAAATTCCATACGATATTTATTGCGTAAAAGAGGAAGGACCATCCAACCAACCATCCATACAAACTTTCGCATTTATAATATTAGATTATATAGTTCCCAATTATGTCCTCTGCGTGCGAACTGTACCTAAATTTTTCTAAATAAACAAACATTAATCTCTAGTGACCTTCCAGGTAAGTATGGTCCTGTATATACTTCTGTCGTACAGTGCATTTTTACAGCAGCATCACATTCATTGGTCAAATCATTGCACATATAGTTTCGAATTGGTGATCGATGAAACGGCGCTATACAAGTCATCTAAATATTATTATTAATAATAGTATGATAAAATACCTACGAGTATTACTCAAATTTATCGGCGATCGCGTTTTCTTAACGCCAGAGCTTACCAATATATATAGCCTATGTTACTCGCAAATAATGTAGCTTTCGATTAGTGAAAGAATTTTTAAATTCCCTTCGATATTTATTGCGTGAAAGAGTAAGGACCATCCAACCAACCATCCATACAAACTTTCGCATTTATAATATTAAGATTATATAGTTCCCAATTATGTCCTCTGCGTGCGAACTGTACCTAAATTTCTCTAAATAAACAAAAATTAATCTCTAGTGACCTTCCAGGTAAGTATGGTCCTGTATATACTTCTGTCTGTTCAGTGCATTTTTACAGCAGCATCACATTCATTGGTTAAATCATTTCACATATAGTTTCGTATTGGTGATCGATGAACCGGTGGATGCAATATTTTTAGCCATAAGTTGTTATAATGGTTTGTCTAGTTTGTAGTTAAAAGTAAGATTGCAGAAATGTATTATAATTTTGCACAGCGTCTTTGAGGTGATTTTTTTTACAAAAACGGCGCTATACAAGTCATCTAAATATTATTATTAATAATAGTATGATAAAATACCTACGAGTATTATTCAAATTTATCGGCGATGGTGTTTTCGCTTTATGTTGTGGTATACCTATTAAAATTTCGATGTGTAGAAAGAATTATAAAAATGTTAGTGTTTTCGTGCGGTCATTAATTAAACGTGTGGAAAAATACGTTTGCCTTAACTTTTTCTTTTTCCCTCCCCTGTTATGCATCGTTATCTCCATCATTAGTGTTTTAACACACCCTTACCAGCCCGTGAGCCGAGTTCACCCCATTCTGGTAGAGTGGTCGTTACTTGCAACTCTGGGAGTAGGTCAGAGCTCTCCTCGACAGTTTCCCTGTCTTAATATTCTCCTGTATGCAAAACAAGTTCTTAATATTTTCTTTTAATGGGAACGTATGCGCGACCCATTTCGGCGCATTTCATAAAAATCTTAGATTTGGATTTGAGATCAAAATACCCAACCAAACTAAAAAAATGTTTTTGTAATCAAAAGGTATATCAAATATGTAGTACGTATGTGAGCTACTTTATTTATTTTTGCTTTAAATTATACGATATAGGCCATTAAAGATTTAAATGTTTCTGGATTTTAGAGGCGATTTGGGCAATTATTTGTGAGTAAATGAAAAACAAAAACAAAAAATATTTTACTATATTTATCATATAAATATGATGAAATAATAAATAAAAAATAAAAATTTATAATTATTTTTATTTTGATGGGTGTAAATTAAAAATACAAATTACCTATTTACGGTGGAATAAAAAATAGTCGTTATGTATTAAAATTACTACCCAAAAAAAAGCATTTTTATTTTTAAAATTTATTTTTCATTGTATTTTTAAAATAAACACAATAAATTATTTTTTTTAATGTTTTTTATTTACCGACAAATAATAATTTCCTAAGTTGCCTCCAAAATCATGAAACACTAAGATCTTTAATAGCCTACATCTTATAATTTAAAACAAAAATAAATAAAGTAGCTAACATCCGTACTAGATATTTGATATATCTTTTGATTACAAAAAATATTTTTTAGTTTCGTTGGGTAATTTGATCTCAAATCCAAATCTAAGATTTGTATGAAAAGCGCGGAAATGGGCCGCGCATAGGTACGTTCCCCTTAATGCATTGCACAAAGAGGAGATTCTATCTCATTCTCTCGCAGGTTAAATCCTATATATGTATGTGTTTGTCTCTTTTTAGTGTCACTTTTTCGTTTCATCTAGTTTCAAATCACAACGGTGCTAAAGAATTTTTCACTTCAAAAAGACAACGGTCGCAATTGTGAATTTACATAAATAAAAGTCGGATAGGCGTATCCGATACACTATCTATTAGACTACAAATAAATTCGGGTAGAAATTTGTAATCATAGAAAAAGAACAGCCATAAAATATGTCAATTAGTTTTTTTTACACTAACTCCACACAGGAGCTATATGTATTCTATCTTTGAAGATGCTGTGTGTAGGGATTTTTTTAGGAGAGAAAGCCAATAATTATTATAAAAATAAATAAAACACTTTGTATTAACCACGAATTTATTTTGGTATATATCGACCGGTTTCGCTTACATCAAGCTTCTTCAGGATATAAATAATAATAACTAAATGTTAAGTGAGAATTATGGCTTATATATTAGTTGAGTGACAGAGGGAGAAAGAAAATGACCAAAGAATATAATTAGATAGAGACAAAGTATTTGACGGAGGTAAAGTGGATAATCTGGGAGACAATATTACAATAATCAAATATAATCATTATTTCAAAAGCCGCCATGTTTTCTAACATTGCGGCTGTTAGTAATTCCCCGCATCTAGACGTTTAAGCCACTTATTTAAAAATCGAGTGCAGCTTACACGCGGTAGAAGCGAAACTTTACCAAAACATTCCAAACCAATTCTTGAAATGTGAGGTCATAATCAAGTGACCAATGAGCGCAGACCTAAGGTCATTTCCGTTTAATATCTCAACCAAAAGGAGCGTTGCAAAGTTACATCATAATCAAAGCGGCCAATGAGCAGTTTGATGCTTCGCAGGTGCAGTAATGCGTCATTTCCGTTTCATCCTAATTCAAAATCACAGCGGGGCTAAAGAAGTTTCACTTCAAAAAGAGTTTCATAGTTTGACAAGTTACGTAGGTATATAGGTCGAAAATAGAAAAGTTCCAAAATTTTACGCCGAAGAATGAAAGGAAAACTCGTGTATCGTTTGCAGAAAAATAAAGAAAATAAACATTGTTTGCCTAGAAAAACTATCCCCTCGATGAATTCCAGTCATCCACGGTTGTAAGGCGTGAAACACATTTGTGATGAAACGTTCAAAACAACCATTAAACATGGCGTTCATTCGCGAAAACCATAACTGTCACATTTCACATTGATTGAAAATAATTATGAACCTAGTTTACCTTTTGGCCGTGAAAGCTCCAGCTAGTGGCGCTAGTGTCGCGTCTTGCGCCATCTCTGGTCGTGGCGCCAAAGCAAGGCCGGGAAATGGCGCCAAGAAGCAAGACGCCACCAGCCGATGACAACTTTGTCACCGCTGAACGTATTTATTCATAATAATAATGTAATATATTCTAATCTTTTGCACAAAACATTAAACCATCGCGACATTTACACATTCGATTTGTAGTGGATGTTAATGGAAAACTTCGACGTTTCGCATATAGTTATTGGCGTTATTACAAGAATTAAATAAGTTTACTATAGGATGTAGGTAGCTATTCAGATTTTTAAGTTTTTTTTTATGTAGGCGACCAAAGGAGGAACTAACGAATAAACGATTTTTTTGTGTTAATAATATTTACAGATACAGTCCGGACTGCACTAACAGGTGCGTATGGGTGCGTAGATCTGTACACAGAGGTGGGGGGTAGTTTCTTTGTTTAGTTTAGGAATCTATGGTATTTCAGCTTTTTACAAGATTAAAAAAGGGAAACTTAGACGATTTTATCATGTTGACTGAATAGATGAAAGAAGATTGTCAAGATTATGTTTGTTACCTAATCAAGGGAATGGAAGAAGAAATCGGGATGCTTCAGGAAGACACGGCATGATCAAGTAAATCATTAACTAGCCGTGCGATTCTGTATCTTTTGTGGATACGGAATCGATTCCATAAGTAATCGCCTGTCAAATTTGCTTGATTGTCTATGGCTTGTAATTGCTTTTTCTACGGGCTGATTGATGTCAGCTGTCAGCGCTGTCTGCGATTTCATCTAGTTTAAAACACAAAATGCTGTAGTACACATGATTATTTATTAATTTAATGCGCGTTTAAAGTTGTCTAGCATACATTTCACATTTGCGAAGTTTCAAACTAAATACGCATGAATTATTAGTTTGCCCAAATTAGGAACCTAATAACCTATTTTGTCCACGTAAATAGTTGTTACTCGTAGTAATTGTTGAAATGAAGTGTAATTCCCATTATCCATGCCTAAAAGTGCGGCATAATGTGACATAATGCGGCATATTTAGTGGAATAATTTATTTATTTCGTCCCCAAATGTTCAATTATTCTGTACGTGTATACTGCTTCAATAGTTTTGCCTTCAATAGGTTCTTCATTTATGCAAACTAAGTTATTCATGCGTATTTAGATTGAAACGAAACTTCGGAAATGTAAAATCCATAGTATACCACTTTAAACGTACATTAAATGAATAAATAATCTTGTATACTTACAGCATTTCGTGTTTTAATTAAACTAGTTAAAGTCGGCGACAGTGCTGACAGCTGTCCGCTGACATATCAGCCCGTAGAAAAAGCTATTGCAACCATGGACAAATTTGAGTGGCGATTACGTATGGAATCGATTCCGTATCTACAAAAAATACAGAATCGCTCTTCTGGTCTTGTCAAGAATCAGAAAAACAGAACTGTTTGTATTTGTGAAAACGAATGAAGCAAGGACTGTGTACCGAGACAGAATTATGTAGAGTTTCTTCTCCTCTGCATACTCGTACGGTGAACTGACGTAGTGTTTAGTTAGTTACGTTTTAAAGTACCTGCATGAAAATATGCAGGCACATACAAAGTACGAGCATACTAAAGTTCTTCGCGCGCTAACAATTCGGGTGAGATATTTGCCTTGATTCAATTAAAATACTCCTTTATTCCGCCAGATATTTGTATGCGGCCATGAAGGGGTGTTAAACTTTTGGATTTGATTAATGCGGATGACGTCACTTGGCAACCGGGACTGTAATCTCAGAAGCTGATCTACTACAACCTTCATAATATATATGATATTTTTTCTTTCATTGGGAAATACTTTCATGGGGAAGATTTTTAAGTCTTTTAAGCAAAATTTTTTTATACTCTTTTTAATTCTGGTGATGGAAGAATTCTTTTTAAATACAATAACAAGCAAGTATATAATGTTAGTTTTGAAGTTATGGTAGTATTGCAGGGTAAAGTGAAAAAATGATGGTTTACTGAGATTTTATAGGATAGTTTATTTTATCTTAGAGTAACAATACGGTGACCGGCCAACTCAGAATAAAACCAACTCAGAACCACCTCAAAAAGGTCATTAAGAGCGACAATAAAAAAATTGGTTAAATAGGTTAAATTGGGTTAGGGTTACCGGCTATTTTAAAATTATTTTTTCATAGTTTTAATGATCTTTCTGAGTTGGCATGGAACCTAACAATACTCTAAGGATTTTATAAATGATCCAGAAGGTCCGTACGAATATGGTTATTTTAGAGTATAATTTATTTTATTAGTATGTATATGTATTATAATTTTGACCTTTGGCGTGTCTCCACCCAATTCAATTATTTCCGCGAAAGTCTACAATTTCTATTTACTTTGATAAGGTCAACTCCTGGTGATGGTTGCAAAGCGGACGGAATAACAAAATCACCCCCGTTCGTGTATTTATAAAGCCCATAGAATAAAGAATATAACATAGAAATCAGTGACTTCCTTAAAAAAATTAATGGAAACAAATGTGCCAAATGTGTACATTTTGGTTCTAGACTATTTAGCACGCGGTCTGTCTCCTTACACTTGCCTGAAATTGTATATCACCATTCCAATTAATTTCGTAATCATGGGAAACACAGTTTTGTATGGATTTGCAGTCCCAAATTGGGCCTGTAAAATTGGATCACGAAAGACAAAACACGTTTTCTTTATTCATATTCAAAGCCTGTGGGTTCAAATTCAGTCGCAGTAAAATATATCAGGATTTGTTTGTGCAAAATCGTTTACAACGCATATACCAGTTCAGTCATGGTGAAGATTATCGTAGATTAGCTTTTATTTGTGCAAAACCTAACCTATAGACTGCATTCAACTAGACATTGCTATCAAAATTTATCTTCCAATCTCATTTAATGGTACAGGTTTGTAAATTATTTTGGAAAAACAAAACCTACTACGGTCGTCACCATGACTGAAAATTGTATAGGCTTTGTAAATGATTTTGCACAAACAAAAGCTACTGTACTACGGTCGTCACCATGACTGAAAAACTAGTATAGGCTTTGTAAATGATTATGCACAAACAAAAACTATTTTACTACGATCGTCACCATGACTGAGAAATGGTATAGGCTTGTAAACGATTTTGCAAAAATAAAAGCTACTTTACTACGGTCGTCACCATGACCGAAGAAATGGTATAGACTTTGTAAATGATTTTGCATACACAAAAGCTACTCCACTACGGTCGTCACCATGACTGAAAAAATGGTATAATCTTTGTTAATGATTTTGTACAAAGCTACTCCACTACGGTCGTCACCGTAACTGAAAAAATAATATAGACTTTTTAAATGATTTTACGCAAACAAAAGCTACTCTATTAAAGTGGTCACCGTGACTGAAATAATATAGATTTTTTAAATGATTTTACGCAAACAAAAGCTACTCTATTAAAGTGGTCACCGCGACTGAAATGATATACGCTTTGTTAAATATTTTATTCCGTTCAGTGTATTTGGTGTGTGGGCAAAACTCGTGCGCTCCCAAAAAACAAGAATATTTATATGTATGTATATATAGATAACAAATATATTCATGCAAATTCAATTTTACATTTAACCTTTCAGACAGTTGGTGCATAATGAACTTACAAAAATAAAACTTATTAAAAATAATTTTGAGTGTGCTACCTGCCGAGACTGATTTAGAGTTTTTATTAATATGACAGTAATTACAGTGTAATATAGTGACATTAAGACAACAATTTCATTTCCCCCACAATTTTAATTAATGTTTTTTTTTGACAAACAGCTATATCGCGTCTTGATAAAATGAAGAAATTATCTTTACTTCAATCTTTGCAAATTTACTTTGTGGAGTAATTTTTACAAATGAAAACAAATAAATTTGTAAAATACATACAAAAATTATCAACATGTTTCGAAACCAAAGGTTTCTTCGTCAGTTTAATAACATTAATACGACAAATAAGAACCATAGAAAAAAAAGTAACGATTGTAACTTTTTTTATAGGGAAGACTTCTAGAAATTTGAATACTAGAGTTAAGGATTAAGGAACATTAAGGATTAAGGATTAAGGAACACTAAGGTGATTCAATAATAATAATTATTCTGAAAATTTACACATTTTGGAAACAAACCATTCTTTAATATAAATAAAGGATTAAAAATTTTACACACGAACACAACGGGTTTACAATTAGATAATTTAGAAAATTTATAAATTAGAAAAAGTGTTAATAGTCAATTAAATATTATTAATAACCAAATATTAAAAAAAGCCATCTCATATTGCTTGTTTTAAAAGTTTTTATTTTATGAATGCATTTTCTACATATTCTAAACAATTATTGTATATCATTTTATATGATGTTTTTTACGATACTTTTAAGTAATTAATCACCTCTCCCTATAACATTTTTGTCTATGGTTCTTATCTGTCTATACTTGTTTATCTTTTGTTGTTTTCATTAATTTTATCATCCTGACGAAGAAACGTTGATAATTTTAATTAAATGGTGGTGTTTTTAGAGAGTTATTTGTTTTCATTTAATTAAGAAGTAATTATAATTTGTCATTTTTCTTATCACATATTTATAAAAATACAAATAATAATATAGAAGGTACATAACTACATCGTAATATAACGACAATAATTATTTTATTTTATTTATATTCTCTTTTATACGCTCATTGGGTAAGTATATGATATTCACATATTTTTACACATGAGTAAGAATGGTTTAAAATTTGATTAAATTTAAAGGAAAATAATATTATTAAAAATAAACTGAAATTTTCAGAAATTATATGTTGTCATAAAAAAACATGGTTAAGTATGTTTTACACATTGAAATTGTCACTTTAAAATGTTGGTATCTTTTGTATATTTGTTTTCTAAATTATGTAAGCCAGGAATTGGCATTATTGATGCGACACACCCTTTTCAGCAAAGGAGAACCTGTTTTATGTGAATACAACTTGTACACCGGCTAAGTCACCAAACGTAACGAACCACGTACATATGACAGGGGTGTTGGTTAACTAATAAATTGGCACACTGGAACTGGTCACTGAAGGTGCCCAGCTGTCTATCGGATATCATCGGATATTTCCGTAACCGTTCGGTATTAGACCCGAACGAGCGACAGTTGACTCTCATATAGTACAACTTTACTGACACTACTTTGAGACACTTCAAAACTACACAAAACTACCTGTACTAACAACATCTTTGACATTGCCACTACATACATGTTAATATATACTGCAAGAATCATGACAACTATATTTGGACTAAGTAGTTCAACTATAGAAGGAAATGTCTTTCAACAGTTATAATATTTTACGATCTAAAAACATGACACGAAAAATGTTAATTTATCATACTCCTTGCCACAGTGACGTGAAAATTACATCGTTGAAGAATTTTTTGATAATTTAATAGGATGTCACTTTGTGTCGCGTGCGTTAGAATTGCTTGGAATCTCAAATCTGACCACGAAACGTCTTCAATAACTCACAAGGAATTCCACAAACCACCGCTTAATATACAAACGGCTATATGAACTGTTATTTCGTAAGTCCTTCCACTCTTGGCATGGAGATAATGTCATAAACCTTTCTTATGAGCCACCGAAACCATGTTGTGAAATTTAAAGTTTTTAAAGAATGAAATAGAGAATTTAAAAATGAGTATAATATTTACTCTATTGGAATACTTTTTGAAGGGGAAGATACTATTAATAAATTTAAACGAAACGTGAAACAGAACAAGTCACAGAATATAAAAAAGTAACGGTCGTAACTGGGAATCGAACCGCTTACCGTCTTGCCGGGACGATGCGTCTAACCATTCGGCCATTGAGACCTGATTATTTTACGACATTTTTGTCGATCTCTTATCGCAATCTTAGTATTACCAATATTATCCTCAGCTAATGCTCCTTTTTTGTCAGCTATCTTTACTTTCTTCCCTAGTAGAACTTTGTAATTATGCAAATATAGCAGCCAAAAAAAAATGAAAATACAGGTACCTTGTATTTTCATATTTTAATAGTTAGTTTACAGTATAATGTTATTTTTGCCATCAATGAGCATACTGCCCAGCTGTAATAATTATATATATATTATATATATAGTATTGTTTGGTTTTTCAAAAAACTCACTTTTCGCTTGACGGGAAAATCGACCGCACCGCCCCTCGCGTTTCACCAACCTCAAGGTTCACTTTGGCTCGAAGTCTAGAATTGTCCCTTCGGCTGACACGCGAGAATGGACATTAGCGCTCGCTATTTTGGAACGCTTCAAAGTTCACAATCCTTCGAAGAGTCGATTATTTTCCAGCCACTAGCTTTTGTTTCTTTTTTGTTAGGGGAAACATTTTTCATCGTTATCAATATGTTTGCCAAAACTTTACGGGAGACTTCTAGCGGTGCGGAATACAAGATGGATTATTCACATTAGAAAAAATCAAATGTCTATCGAATACTGTTGTAGTTCTATTTTCATCCGTTCGAAATGGCAGCTTCGTCTGAATTTAAATAAATACGCTAGCTTCACGATTTTCACAAAAAAAATAGACTAGACAGGAAACTCACATAAAATTGAACTGATACATTTTAAGAGCGAAAAATAATATAAATTTGCGGCGAAAACTGGAACTACTCATAAAATCACTCAATTCGGCTAGGTTATATTTTCCGCCGACAGGTTCGCCCCTTTAAAAACGTCGGATCGAGAAGGGAAGTAAAAAAAAGTTAGTTTCCCATACAAAACTGATTTTGCTAGGAATTTATTCTAATTAATTAAACGGCTTCGAGAAAGTTCTTGGGAAAAATTGACATTTTATAGGGGCAATACGGAATTAAAGATTGCGTTAAAAGTACACCTTCCGGCGGAGATGTTTTTTAATAAACATAAACAATACAAGTTTTAGAAACTTTTAAAACCAAAACATGTTTTGCTCCCCCTTGAAAATGTTTCACAATATTGCATTCAAATTCGACATTTTTCTGACATTTGCGAAAAATTCACTTTCATCGATAAATGCAAATCGTTTGCAGCCTGTAAAATCGGCTGCTATATTAAAATTTTATAATTTTTCTCGAACTTCGCAACACTGAAGATGGAGTCGTGATGGCGTTAAAATCCACTACCACCTTAAAAAAAAGCAGACCCAGCCCTAATAGGTTTTGTATGAAGAATTTTTTTTTTTAATGGCGGATTTCAATTTGTGTGATTCGGCAGGGCCTTAATTTAAGCAGGAATTGTGCAAATTTGTGCATCGGTCTTGCCTGTTTAAAAAATATAATTATGGAATATTATCTGTCTGTGTATGATATATTAGGTAAGTACCTAATACAAAAGCGCTAGATTTACCCGCGCTTCAACAGCAAATTGAAATGTCAAAAGAAAACGGATCTCTCAGCGGTTTGGGTTGTTGTTTTTCGGGAAACGGCATTGCGGCCGGAAAAACGATTCCGGCTTGAATGTTTTTGAAAAATTCGGTACCCGAAAACATTTCGCGTCTTTTGATACCAATATGAGGTGTCTGTCCCATGTAAAAAAGTTCAGGGTCGCCGAAAAACCTATAAAATTTTCCAAAAAAAACAAGAAAATTGGTGTCCATAGATTCACTTCAGTAGGGTGGATATTTACCGGCCAGTACATTGAAATGTTATTAATTCAGGGTAGGTACCTACTTATCTCGGTAGTATTGAAAATATGATGAGAAAAGCAAAAACATTGCCGGAATTTTGTAAGGAAATGCGCCGGTACCTGCCGGAATGGGTAGTTGGACAATTATTTAGGTTTTTGATGCAATTTAATTTACTAAGGTAATGTTGTTTCACCGATACTGAATAATTTAACAATTTTTTAAAGTTTATTTTCACTTTCTGTGTAAGTTCTGTTTTTTTATCAGTAAATGCCAGTTGCATCATTAAACTGAAATAATTACAGAACTTGAATAGAATTCGAACCGAACTTTTACAGAACGTTAAAATTGACTTGAAAAATTGAAGAATTTTTAATTTCGTTAAACAACCCAGCCTAAATATGAGTTCTTTTTTACGTATGTATGCAAGTACCTATACTCAGAATATAAGTAGGTTCCTACCTGCACACAAACACTCGATATCATCCGACGATATTGCATAAGTATTAGTTTTCTAATTTTACAATGAAATTACTCAAAGTTGAACGGGATATTTTTTAAGTATTAAATTAATATAGCGCTTATTTTTAAGCAGTAAAACTACTGGTGAGTTCTGTAATTATAAAATTTGTATGAAAATGTACGTACGCTCATAACTTCTGAAGGACTGCAACAAATTGAAAAATTCTTTTTTTGTTGTGTTCGTTATTGTTAGTTCAAGGTTTGTATAAAACTACTGGTGAGTTCTGGCTTGACGAAATTTGTAAAAAAAAGTTGAATAGGTGGCGCGCGAGCTGTTTGAAAACTTAATGTACCGAGAATTAGTGAATGTAATGAGGCAGGGGGGTGGAAACAGGAAGGGGGAACCTGGGAGGGGGGAGGGGAACTCGGGAGGGGGTTTACGAGACGGAGAAGCGTAGGAGTGAAGTGGGGGAAAGGGGAAGCGGACGCTGGTGAGGAAAATGGGGGGGGGGAAGGGGATTGGAACAAATGAGAAAAGACACGCAGGTAGAAACATTTTCTTTATTAAATGGTATAGCAACGCATGCCGGATACCAGCTATCTTCTATATGTATAAAAATCAAAAAAATATTTGCAAGTAAGTATGTATGTATGTCCGCTATGCGTTGCTAAACCATTTATCCGATTGCGATGAAACTTTGGGGATTTGATGTGCGCATGCTCGCGATGGTTTCTGCATACAATGGTGAGCTCTGGCATAATGAAATTACGCATTGCTGAACCGTTCATCCGATTGCGATGAAAATTTGGGGATTTGATGTGTGCATGCCTAAAATGATGTCTATATACTAACGTATGACATGTTTTTGCTGCTAGGCCCTGCGGCCGGCTTTATATGTATTTGTATGTTTAACCGCTAAGCGTTGCTAAACCTTTCATCCGATTGCGATGAAAATTTGAAGATTTGATGTGTGCATACCCACGACGGTTTTTGTATACAAAAGTGAGCTCTGGCATCATGAAATTACGCATTGCTAAACCATTCATACGATTGCGATGAAACTTTGGGGATTTGATGTATGCATGTCTACAATGGTGTTTATTTACTAACGTATGGCAGGTTTTTGCTGCTAGGTCCTGCGGGCGGCTTTATACATAGTTTTGTGTTTAACCGCTAAGCGTTGCTAAACCATTCATCCGATTGCGATGAAAATTTGTAGATTTAATGTGTGCATGCCCACGACGGTTTCTGTATACAAAAGTGAGCTCTGGCATTTTGAAATTACGCATTGCCAAACCGTTCATCCGATTGCGATGAAACTTTGGGGATTTGATGTGTGCATGCCTACAATGGTGTCTATATACTAACGTATGGCAGGTTTTTGCTGCTAGGCCCTGTGGGCGGCTTTATATATATTTGTATGTTTAACCGTAGGTACCTACCCGCTTACTATGAAATATATTTTTTTTCTGTTAGTAAGTAAGTCAAATTAGTTTTAACCCGTTAGTTGCATTTGCAATGGGCATAAGCTAGTTATATATACTATATAGTATTGTTTGGTTTTTTGAAAAACTCACTTTTGCCTTGATGCGAAAAACGACTGCACCGCCCCTCGCGTTTCACCAACCTCAAGGTTCAAATCGGCTTGGCGACGCAAAAATGCCGCTGGCACGCCAAAAAGACCTCTAGCCTGTTTTAATTTCGCACACTTAAAGGTTCACTCTCCCTCAAAGGCCCGCGGCCCACCCTTTGTATGGGAAAAATTCAGCCAAAAAATGTGTCGATCATCTCAAGCCAGAATGGACCTCGGCGGTCGGTATTTCGGAACAATTTAAAGTTCACAATCCTTTGAATTTGTTTGACACTAGCTTTTGTTTCTGAGAGACCGTTTACTGAGGAGGTGAAATTCAATCGCGGAAATAGAGTTTTTTTGTAGACAAAATTAACGTCGCTAGCGATTTATTTTCTCATACGAATTAACGGCGAAAACTGGAACTTCTCATTAAATCAACCAATTCGGCTCAGTTATAGTTCCCGCCGACAGGTTCGCATTAAAAAAAAGAACCACAAATTAGGCCTTAGTTTCAATGCAATGGTAAATAATAGAGAGAATGTTGAGACAGGTCAGTTATCAGTTATCCGAGATGTCAAAACAAAACGGATCTCTCAGCGGTTTGGGTTGTTGTTTTTTGGAAAATGGCATTGCAGCCGAAAAAAACGATCCCCGGTTAGATGTTTTTGAAAAATTCGGTACCCGGCAATATAAGGCAACTTTTGATAACGATATAAAGTGTCCGTCCCATGTAAAAAAGTTCAGGGTCGCCGAAAAACCTATAAAATTTTCCAAAAAAAACAAGAAAATTGGTGTCCATAGATTCACTTCAGTAGGGTGGATATTTACCGGCCAGTACATTGAAATGTTATTAATTCAGGGTAGGTACCTACTTATCTCGGTAGTATTGCAAATATGATGAGAAAAGCAAAAACATTGCCGGAATTATGTAAGGAAATGCGCCGGTACCTGCCGGAATGGGTAGTTGGACAATTATTTAGGTTTTTGATGCAATTTAATTTACTAAGGTAATGTTGTTTCCACGATACTGAATAATTTAACAATTTTTTAACGTTCATTTTCACTTTCTGTGTAAGTTCTGTTTTTTTATCAGTAAATGCCAGTTGCATCATTAAACTGAAATAATTACAGAACTTGAATAGAATTCGAACCGAACTTTTACAGAACGTTAAAATTGACTTGAAAAATTGAAGAATTTTTAATTTCGTTAAACAACCCAGCCTAAATATGAGTTCTTTTTTACGTATGTATGCAAGTACCTATACTCAGAATATAAGTAGGTTCCTACCTGCACATAAACACTCGATATCATCCGACGATATTGCATATGTATTAGTTTTCTAATTTTACAATGAAATTACTCGAAGTTGAACGGGATATTTTTTAAGTATTAAATTAATATAGCGCTTATTTTTAAGCAGTAAAACTACTGGTGAGTTCTGGAATTATAAAATTTGTATGAAAATGTACGTACGCTCATAACTTCTGAAGGACTGCAACAAATTGAAAAATTCTTTTTTTGTTGTGTTCGTTATTGTTAGTTCAAGGTTTGTATAAAACTACTGGTGAGTTCTGGCTTGACGAAATTTGTAAAAAAAAATTGAATAGGTGGCGCGCGAGCTGTTTGAAAACTTAATGTACCGGGAATTAGTGAATGTAATGAGGCAGGGGGGGGTGGAAACAGGAAGGGGGAACCTGGGAGGGGGGAGGGGAACTCGGGAGGGGGTTTACGAGACGCAGAAGCGTAGGAGTGAAGTGGGGGAAAGGGGAAGCGGACGCTGGTGAGGAAAAGGGGGGGGGGAAGGGGATTGGAACAAATGAGAAAAGACACGCAGGTAGAAACATTTTCTTTATTAAATGGTATAGCAACGCATGCCGGATACCAGCTATCTTCTATATATATAAAAATCAAAAAAATATTTGCAAGTAAGTATGTATGTATGTCCGCTATGCGTTGCTAAACCATTTATCCGATTGCGATGAAACTTTGGGGATTTGATGTGCGCATGCCCGCGATGGTTTCTGCATACAATGGTGAGCTCTGGCAAAATGAAATTACGCATTGCTGAACCGTTCATCCGATTGCGATGAAAATTTGGGGATTTGATGTGTGCATGCCTAAAATGATGTCTATATACTAACGTATGACATGTTTTTGCTGCTAGGCCCTGCGGCCGGCTTTATATGTATTTGTATGTTTAACCGCTAAGCGTTGCTAAACCTTTCATCCGATTGCGATGAAAATTTGAAGATTTGATGTGTGCATGCCCACGACGGTTTTTGTATACAAAAGTGAGCTCTGGCATCATGAAATTACGCATTGCTAAACCATTCATACGATTGCGATGAAACTTTGGGGATTTGATGTGTGCATGTCTACAGTGGTGTTTATTTACTAACGTATGGCAGGTTTTTGCTGCTAGGTCCTGCGGGTGGCTTTATACATAGTTTTGTGTTTAACCGCTAAGCGTTGCTAAACCATTCATCCGATTGCGATGAAAATTTGTAGATTTAATGTGTGCATGCCCACGACGGTTTCTGTATACAAAAGTGAGCTCTGGCATTTTGAAATTACACATTGCTAAACCGTTCATCCGATTGTGATGAAACTTTGGGGATTTGATGTGTGCATGCCTACAATGGTGTCTATATACTAACGTATGGCAGGTTTTTGCTGCTAGGCCCTGTGGGCGGCTTAAGGTATATTTGTATGTTTAACCGTAGTTTCCTACCCGCTTACTATGAACTTTTTTTTCTGTTAGTAAGTCAAGTTAGTTTTAACCCGTTAGTTGCATTTGCAACGGGCATAAGCTAGTTATATAGTATTGTTTGGTTTTTCAAAAAACTCACTTTTCGCTTGATGGGAAAATCGACCTCACCGCCCCTCGCGTTTCACCAACCTCAAGGTTTAATTTGGCTTGGCGACGCAAAAATGCCGCTGGCACGCCAAAACGACCTCTCCGATCCTCGAGTTTCGCACACCTCAAGGTTTAATTTTGTTCGAAGGAAATTGTCCCGACGGCTGACACGCGAGAATGGACATTAGCGCTCGCTATTTTGGAACGCTTCAAAGTTCACAATCCTTCGAAGAGTCGATTATTTTCCAGCCACTAGCAGTTGTTTTTTTTTTGATAGGGGAAACATTTTTCATCGTTATCAATATGTTTGCCAAAACTTTACGGGAGACTTCTAGCGGTGCGGAATACAAGTATGGATTATTCACATTAGAAAAAATCAAATGTCTATCGGATACTGTTGTAGTTCTATTTTCATCCGTTCGAAATGGCAGCTTCGTCTGAATTTAAATAAATACGCTAGCTTCACGATTTTCACAAAAAAAAAAGACTAGACAGGAAACTCACATAAAATTGAACTGACACATTTTAAGAGCGAAAATTATATAAATTTGCGGCGAAAACTGGAACTACTCATTAAATCAACAAATTCGGCTCAGTTATAGTTCCCGCCGACAGGTTCGCATTAAAAAAAAAACCACAAATTAGGCCTTAGTTTCAATGCAATGGAAAATACTAGAGAGAATGTTGAGACAGGTCAGTTATCAGTTATCCCGAGATGTCAAAACAAAACGGATCTCTCAGCGGTTTGGGTTGTTGTTTTTTGGAAAATGGCATTGCAGCCGAAAAAACGATCCCCGGTTAGATGTTTTTGAAAAATTCGGTACCCGGCAATATAAGGCAACTTTTAATAACGATATAAAGTGTCCGTCCCATGTAAAAAAGTTCAGGGTCGCCGAAAAACCTATAAAATTTTCCAAAAAAAACAAGAAAATTGGTGTCCATAGATTCACTTCAGTAGGGTGGATATTTACCGGCCAGTACATTGAAATGTTATTAATTCAGGGTAGGTACCTACTTATCTCGGTAGTATTGCAAATATGATGAAAAAAGCAAAACCATTGCCGGAATTTTGTAAGGAGATGCGCCGGTACCTACCGGAATGGGTAGTTTAACAATTATTTAGGTTTTTGATGCAATTTAATTTACTAAGGTAATGTTGTTTCCACGATACTGAATAATTTAACAATTTTTTAAAGTTCATTTTCACTTTCTGTGTAAGTTCTGTTTTTTTATCAGTAAATGCCAGTTGCATCATAAAACTGAAATAATTACAGAACTTGAATAGAATTCGAACCGAACTTTTACGGAACGTTAAAATTGACTTGAAAAATTGAAGAATTTTTAATTTTGTTAAACAACCCAGCCTAAATATGTGTTTTCTTACTCACTCTTTTTGCACTCAGAATTTAGGTAGGTACCCATCTGCACATAAAAACTCGATATCATCCAACTATATTGCATACCTATTAGTTTTCTAATTTTACAATTAAATTACTCGAAGTTGAACGGAATATTTTTTTAAAAGTATTAAATTCATATAGCGCTTTATTTTAAGCAGTAAAACTACAGGTGAGTTCTGGCATTATAAAATTTGTATGAAAATGTACGTACGCTCATAACTTCCGAAGGACTCCAACAATTTGAAAAATTCTTTTTTTGTTGTGTTCGTTATTGTTAGTACAAGGTTTGTATAAAATTACTGGTGAGTTCTGGCATTACGAAATTTGTAAAAAAAAAATTATAGGTGGCGCGCGAGCTGTTTGAAAACTAAATGTACCGGGAATTAGTATATGTAATGCGGCAGGTGGGGGGGGGGTGGAAACAGGAAGGGGGAGGGGAGCCTAAGAGGGGGGAGGGGAACTCGGGAGGGGGTTTACGATACGGAGAAGCCTAGGAGTGAAGTGGGGTGAGGGAAGGTGAGGGAGGTGGAGTGGAAAGGGGAAGAGGACGCTGGTGAGGAAGGGGGGGGGGGATTCCTGGTTCCTGTATACAATAGTGAGCTCTGGCAACACGAAATTACGCATTGCTAAGCCGTTCATCCGATTGTGATGAAACTTTGGGGATTTGATGTGTGCATTTCTACAATGGTGTTTATATACTAACGTATAGCAGATTTTTGCTGCTAGGCCCTGTGGGCGGCTTTATATATATTTGTATGTTTAACCGTAGGTACCTACCCGCTTACTTTGATTTTTTTTTCTGTTAGTTAGTAAGTCAAGTTAGTTTTAACCCGTTAGTTGCATTTGCAACGGGCATAAGCTAGTATTATATAGTATTGCTTGGTTTTTCAAAAAACTCACTTTTTCCTTGATGCGAAAATCGACCTCACCGCCCCTCGCGTTTCACCAACCTCAAGGTTCACTTTGGCTCGAAGTCTAGAATTGTCCCTTCGGCTGACACGCGAGAATGGACATTAGCGCTCGCTATTTTGGAACGCTTCAAAGTTCACAATCCTTCGAAGAGTCGATTATTTTCCAGCCACTAGCTTTTGTTTCTTTTTTGTTAGGGGAAACATTTTTCATCGTTATCAATATGTTTGCAAAAACTTTACGGGAGACTTCTAGCGGTGCGGAATACAAGTATGAATTATTCACATTAGAAAAAATCAAATGTCTATCGAATACTGTTGTAGTTCTATTTTCATCCGTTCGAAATGGCAGCTTCGTCTGAATTTAAATAAATACGCTAGCTTCACGATTTTCACAAAAAAAATAGACTAGAGAGGAAACTCACATAAAATTGAACTGACACATTTTAAGAGCGAAAATTATATAAATTTGCGGCGAAAACTGGAAATACTCATTAAATCAACAAATTCGGCTCAGTTATAGTTCCCGCCGACAGGTTCGCCCCTTTAAAAACGTCGGATCGAGAAGGGAAGTAAAAAAAAGTTAGTTTCCCATACAAAACTGATTTTGCTAGGAATTTATTCTAATTAATTAAACGGCTTCGAGAAGGTTCTTGAGAAAAATTGACATTTTATAGGGGCATTACGGAATAAAAGATTGCGTTAAAAGTACACCTTCCGGCGGAGATGTTTTTTAATAAACATAAACAATACAAGTTTTAGAAACTTTTAAAACCAAAACATGTTTAGCTCCCCCTTGAAAATGTTTCACAATATTGCATTCAAATTCGACATTTTTCTGACATTTGCGAAAAATTCACTTTCATAGATAATGTTAATTGTTTGCAGCCTGTAAAATCGCTTATAAAATTCGGCAGATATTTAAATTTTCCCCAACTGTGCAACACTGAAAATGGAATGATATTCCAATTCTCAACATACCACCTCAAGCCCTCGGCAAGGTCAGGACAGCTTATTTGTATGGAATTTTTTTTAAAAACGATGCCTTTATTCGATTTTCAGGCCTGGTTTGAGGTGCTTTTTGACAATGTTTTCCGTTGGTCTTGCCAGCATTGAAAAAATAATTTTAGAATATTGAGATGAACTAGGTAGGGACCCGATAAATTATATCTACGAGTATTTATTTATATTATTATTACATATGAATTGTCGAAATATGTCCGCACATAACTTCCAAACGATTGAACCAAATTGAATAATTCTTTTTACGTTGTGATCCTTATTGTTTGGACAAGGTTTTTATAAATTTACCGGTGAGCTCTAGCATTATTAAATTTGAATAAAATGAATTACCGAAATTTATGTACGCTCATAACTTCGGAAATAATGTAACAAATTGGAAAATTCTTTTTTTGTTGTGTTCGTTATTGTTAGGGCAAAGTTTGTATTAAACTAATGGTGAGCTCTGGCATCATGAAATTTGTATTAAAATGAATCCCCGAAATGCATGTACGCTTATAACTTCTGAACGACTGCACCAAATTGGATAATTCTTTTTATGTAGTTATTGTTATTGTTAGGACAAGGTTTTTATATAACTAATTGCGAGAACTGGCATTATGAAATTTGTATAAAAATTAATCGCCGAAAAGTATGTACACGCATAACTTTCTAACGACTGCACTAAATTGGATAATTCTTTTTATGTTGTGTTGGTTATTGGCTGGTGAGCACTGTCATTAAGAAATTTGTACAAAAAATTTCAATAGGTGGCACGCGAGATGTTTGAAAACTAAATGTACCGGGAATGAATGTATGAAACGCGGGAGTTGTGGGAAGGGGAAACAGGGAGGGGGGAGGGGATTTCGGGAGGGGGTTTACGGGACGGAGATGGGGGGGGTGATGTGAAGGGGGGGGAAGGGGGGGGGGGTGGAGTGGAAATGCGAGAAGGGAAGAGGACGCGGGAGAGGAAGGGGGGGGGGGGATGGGGAACGGGACGAATGGGAAAGGACACGCAGGAAGATTTTTTTATTAAATGGCATAGTTACGCATGCCGGGTAACAGGTATCTTTTATATATGTAAAAATCAAAAAATGTTTGCATGTATGTATGTATGTCCGCTTAGCGTTGCTAAACCATTCATCCGATTGCGATAAAACTTTTGGGATTTGATGTGCGCATGCTTGCGATGGTTTCTGTATACAAAAGTGAGCTCTGGCATCATGAAATTACGCATTGCTAAACCGTTCATCCGATTGCGATGAAACCTTGGGGATTTGATGTGTACATGCCTACAATGGTGTCTATATACTAACGTATGGCAGGTTTTTGCTGCTAGGCCCTGCGGGCGGCTTTATGTTTATTTGTATGTTTAACCGCTAACCGTTGCTACACCATTCATCCGATTGCGATGAAAATTTGAGGATTTGATGTGTGCATGTCCCCGACGGTTTCTGTATGCAAAAGTGAGCTCTGGAATCATGAAATTACCCATTGCTTAACCGTTCATCCGATTGCGATGAAACTTTGGGGATTTGGTGTGTGCATGCCTACAATGGTGTCTATATACTAACGTATAGCAGGTTTTTGCTGCTAGCCCCTGCGGGCGGCTTTATATATATTTGCATGTCTAACCGCTAAGCGTTGCTAAAACATTCATCCGATTGCGATGAAACTTTGAGTTTTGAATTTTTCGCCTTATCCACATTCAAACGTCGTTTTTTTCTTCATAGATTTAATTAAACACCCGCTCTTTGCTTTATCCACGTTCACACATCAAATCGCATAGTGTTTTAACCCGTTAGTTGCATTTGCAATGGGCATAAGCTAGTTATATAGTATTGTTTGGTTTTTCAAAAAACTCACTTTTTCCTTGATGCGAAAATCGACCTCACCGCCCCTCGCGTTTCACCAACCTCAAGGTTCTCTTTGGCTTGAAGTCTAAAATTGTCCCTTCGGCTGACACGCGAGAATGGACATTAGCGCTCGCTATTTTGGAACGCTTCAAAGTTCACAATCCTTCGAAGAGTCGATTATTTTCCAGCCACTAGCTTTTGTTTCTTTTTTGTTAGGGGAAACATTTTTCATCGTTATCAATATGTTTGCCAAAACTTTACGGGAGACTTCTAGCGGTGCGGAATACAAGTATGGATTATTCACATTAGAAAAAATCAAATGTCTATCGAATACTGTTGTAGTTCTATTTTCATCCGTTCGAAATGGCAGCTTCGTCTGAATTTAAATAAATACGCTAGCTTCACGATTTAAAAGTATCTTGAATTGAATCCCGCAATTTCACATTGTTGGGGTTCGAATCTCGTCAACCGTGAAAAATAATATTATATTAATTTGATTTATGGCAATGAAATGACTGAAACAAGGAAAGTGTGCCAAGGCCGAATTGTTGCCCCTCTACCCTCTCTGCCTACCCCTGCGGAGAAACGGCGTATACATGGTGTTAAGGGTTCTACTTGACTGACTTTAACCAATGATTCCTGACATTATTAGGAATAAAAAAAAAATTTTGGTCTCCGGTGATATATTTTTTTTTCAACTTAAAACTTCAAAAATCAAGTATTGGACAGGTAGGGTTGGGGTGAAGAGTTGGGCGGTTACCCGGCTGAGTGACCAGTGAAAGTTTTATTTTGTGTTGGTTTTGAAGAAAAAAAAATTTAAAAAAAAACATTAAAAAAATCACCTAAAAAAAAATAGACTAGAGAGGAAACTCACATAAAATTGAACTGACACATTTTAAGAGCGAAAATTATATAAATTTGCGGCGAAAACTGGAAATACTCATTAAATCAACAAATTCGGCTCAGTTATAGTTCCCGCCGACAGGTTCGCCCCTTTAAAAACGTCGGATCGAGAAGGGAAGTAAAAAAAAGTTAGTTTCCCATACAAAACTGATTTTGCTAGGAATTTATTCTAATTAATTAAACGGCTTCGAAAAGGTTCTTGAGAAAAATTGACATTTTATAGGGGCATTACGGAATAAAAGATTGCGTTAAAAGTACACCTTCCGGCGGAGATGTTTTTTAATAAACATAAACAATACAAGTTTTAGAAACTTTTAAAACCAAAACATGTTTAGCTCCCCCTTGAAAATGTTTCACAATATTGCATTCAAATTCGACATTTTTCTGACATTTGCGAAAAATTCACTTTCATAGATAATGTTAATTGTTTGCAGCCTGTAAAATCGCTTATAAAATTCGGCAGATATTTAAATTTTCCCCAACTGTGCAACACTGAAAATGGAATGATATTCCAATTCTCAACATACCACCTCAAGCCCTCGGCAAGGTCAGGACAGCTTATTTGTATGGAATTTTTTTTAAAAACGATGCCTTTATTCGATTTTCAGGCCTGGTTTGAGGTGCTTTTTGACAATGTTTTCCGTTGGTCTTGCCAGCATTGAAAAAATAATTTTAGAATATTGAGATGAACTAGGTAGGGACCCGATAAATTATATCTACGAGTATTTATTTATATTATTATTACATATGAATTGTCGAAATATGTCCGCACATAACTTCCAAACGATTGAACCAAATTGAATAATTCTTTTTACGTTGTGATCCTTATTGTTTGGACAAGGTTTTTATAAATTTACCGGTGAGCTCTAGCATTATTAAATTTGAATAAAATGAATTACCGAAATTTATGTACGCTCATAACTTCGGAAATAATGTAACAAATTGGAAAATTCTTTTTTTGTTGTGTTCGTTATTGTTAGGGCAAAGTTTGTATTAAACTAATGGTGAGCTCTGGCATCATGAAATTTGTATTAAAATGAATCCCCGAAATGCATGTACGCTTATAACTTCTGAACGACTGCACCAAATTGGATAATTCTTTTTATGTAGTTATTGTTATTGTTAGGACAAGGTTTTTATATAACTAATTGCGAGAACTGGCATTATGAAATTTGTATAAAAATTAATCGCCGAAAAGTATGTACACGCATAACTTTCTAACGACTGCACTAAATTGGATAATTCTTTTTATGTTGTGTTGGTTATTGGCTGGTGAGCACTGTCATTAAGAAATTTGTACAAAAAATTTCAATAGGTGGCACGCGAGATGTTTGAAAACTAAATGTACCGGGAATGAATGTATGAAACGCGGGAGTTGTGGGAAGGGGAAACAGGGAGGGGGGAGGGGATTTCGGGAGGGGGTTTACGGGACGGAGATGGGGGGGGGTGATGTGAAGGGGGGGGAAGGGGGGGGGGGGGTGGAGTGGAAATGCGAGAAGGGAAGAGGACGCGGGAGAGGAAGGGGGGGGGGGGGATGGGGAACGGGACGAAGGGGAAAGGACACGCAGGAAGATTTTTTTATTAAATGGCATAGTTACGCATGCCGGGTAACAGGTATCTTTTATATATGTAAAAATCAAAAAATGTTTGCATGTATGTATGTATGTCCGCTTAGCGTTGCTAAACCATTCATCCGATTGCGATAAAACTTTTGGGATTTGATGTGCGCATGCTTGCGATGGTTTCTGTATACAAAAGTGAGCTCTGGCATCATGAAATTACGCATTGCTAAACCGTTCATCCGATTGCGATGAAACCTTGGGGATTTGATGTGTACATGCCTACAATGGTGTCTATATACTAACGTATGGCAGGTTTTTGCTGCTAGGCCCTGCGGGCGGCTTTATGTTTATTTGTATGTTTAACCGCTAACCGTTGCTACACCATTCATCCGATTGCGATGAAAATTTGAGGATTTGATGTGTGCATGTCCCCGACGGTTTCTGTATGCAAAAGTGAGCTCTGGAATCATGAAATTACCCATTGCTTAACCGTTCATCCGATTGCGATGAAACTTTGGGGATTTGGTGTGTGCATGCCTACAATGGTGTCTATATACTAACGTATAGCAGGTTTTTGCTGCTAGCCCCTGCGGGCGGCTTTATATATATTTGCATGTCTAACCGCTAAGCGTTGCTAAAACATTCATCCGATTGCGATGAAACTTTGAGTTTTGAATTTTTCGCCTTATCCACATTCAAACGTCGTTTTTTTCTTCATAGATTTAATTAAACACCCGCTCTTTGCTTTATCCACGTTCACACATCAAATCGCATAGTGTTTTAACCCGTTAGTTGCATTTGCAATGGGCATAAGCTAGTTATATAGTATTGTTTGGTTTTTCAAAAAACTCACTTTTTCCTTGATGCGAAAATCGACCTCACCGCCCCTCGCGTTTCACCAACCTCAAGGTTCTCTTTGGCTTGAAGTCTAAAATTGTCCCTTCGGCTGACACGCGAGAATGGACATTAGCGCTCGCTATTTTGGAACGCTTCAAAGTTCACAATCCTTCGAAGAGTCGATTATTTTCCAGCCACTAGCTTTTGTTTCTTTTTTGTTAGGGGAAACATTTTTCATCGTTATCAATATGTTTGCCAAAACTTTACGGGAGACTTCTAGCGGTGCGGATTACAAGTATGGATTATTCACATTAGAAAAAATCAAATGTCTATCGAATACTGTTGTAGTTCTATTTTCATCCGTTCGAAATGGCAGCTTCGTCTGAATTTAAATAAATACGCTAGCTTCACGATTTTCACAAAAAAAATAGACTAGAGAGGAAACTCACATAAAATTGAACTGACACATTTTAAGAGCGAAAATTATATAAATTTGCGGCGAAAACTGGAAATACTCATTAAATCAACAAATTCGGCTCAGTTATAGTTCCCGCCGACAGGTTCGCCCCTTTAAAAACGTCGGATCGAGAAGGGAAGTAAAAAAAAGTTAGTTTCCCATACAAAACTGATTTTGCTAGGAATTTATTCTAATTAATTAAACGGCTTCGAGAAGGTTCTTGAGAAAAATTGACATTTTATAGGGGCATTACGGAATAAAAGATTGCGTTAAAAGTACACCTTCCGGCGGAGATGTTTTTTAATAAACATAAACAATACAAGTTTTAGAAACTTTTAAAACCAAAACATGTTTAGCTCCCCCTTGAAAATGTTTCACAATATTGCATTCAAATTCGACATTTTTCTGACATTTGCGAAAAATTCACTTTCATAGATAATGTTAATTGTTTGCAGCCTGTAAAATCGCTTATAAAATTCGGCAGATATTTAAATTTTCCCCAACTGTGCAACACTGAAAATGGAATGATATTCCAATTCTCAACATACCACCTCAAGCCCTCGGCAAGGTCAGGACAGCTTATTTGTATGGAATTTTTTTTAAAAACGATGCCTTTATTCGATTTTCAGGCCTGGTTTGAGGTGCTTTTTGACAATGTTTTCCGTTGGTCTTGCCAGCATTGAAAAAATAATTTTAGAATATTGAGATGAACTAGGTAGGGACCCGATAAATTATATCTACGAGTATTTATTTATATTATTATTACATATGAATTGTCGATATATGTCCGCACATAACTTCCAAACGATTGAACCAAATTGAATAATTCTTTTTACGTTGTGATCCTTATTGTTTGGACAAGGTTTTTATAAATTTACCGGTGAGCTCTAGCATTATTAAATTTGAATAAAATGAATTACCGAAATTTATGTACGCTCATAACTTCGGAAATAATGTAACAAATTGGAAAATTCTTTTTTTGTTGTGTTCGTTATTGTTAGGGCAAAGTTTGTATTAAACTAATGGTGAGCTCTGGCATCATGAAATTTGTATTAAAATGAATCCCCGAAATGCATGTACGCTTATAACTTCTGAACGACTGCACCAAATTGGATAATTCTTTTTATGTAGTTATTGTTATTGTTAGGACAAGGTTTTTATATAACTAATTGCGAGAACTGGCATTATGAAATTTGTATAAAAATTAATCGCCGAAAAGTATGTACACGCATAACTTTCTAACGACTGCACTAAATTGGATAATTCTTTTTATGTTGTGTTGGTTATTGGCTGGTGAGCACTGTCATTAAGAAATTTGTACAAAAAATTTCAATAGGTGGCACGCGAGATGTTTGAAAACTAAATGTACCGGGAATGAATGTATGAAACGCGGGAGTTGTGGGAAGGGGAAACAGGGAGGGGGGAGGGGATTTCGGGAGGGGGTTTACGGGACGGAGATGGGGGGGGTGATGTGAAGGGGGGGAAGGGGGGGGGGGGTGGAGTGGAAATGCGAGAAGGGAAGAGGACGCGGGAGAGGAAGGGGGGGGGGGGATGGGGAACGGGACGAATGGGAAAGGACACGCAGGAAGATTTTTTTATTAAATGGCATAGTTACGCATGCCGGGTAACAGGTATCTTTTATATATGTAAAAATCAAAAAATGTTTGCATGTATGTATGTATGTCCGCTTAGCGTTGCTAAACCATTCATCCGATTGCGATAAAACTTTTGGGATTTGATGTGCGCATGCTTGCGATGGTTTCTGTATACAAAAGTGAGCTCTGGCATCATGAAATTACGCATTGCTAAACCGTTCATCCGATTGCGATGAAACCTTGGGGATTTGATGTGTACATGCCTACAATGGTGTCTATATACTAACGTATGGCAGGTTTTTGCTGCTAGGCCCTGCGGGCGGCTTTATGTTTATTTGTATGTTTAACCGCTAACCGTTGCTACACCATTCATCCGATTGCGATGAAAATTTGAGGATTTGATGTGTGCATGTCCCCGACGGTTTCTGTATGCAAAAGTGAGCTCTGGAATCATGAAATTACCCATTGCTTAACCGTTCATCCGATTGCGATGAAACTTTGGGGATTTGGTGTGTGCATGCCTACAATGGTGTCTATATACTAACGTATAGCAGGTTTTTGCTGCTAGCCCCTGCGGGCGGCTTTATATATATTTGCATGTCTAACCGCTAAGCGTTGCTAAAACATTCATCCGATTGCGATGAAACTTTGAGTTTTGAATTTTTCGCCTTATCCACATTCAAACGTCGTTTTTTTCTTCATAGATTTAATTAAACACCCGCTCTTTGCTTTATCCACGTTCACACATCAAATCGCATAGTGTTTTAACCCGTTAGTTGCATTTGCAATGGGCATAAGCTAGTTAATTAGTACTGTTTGAATAACTGTACTCAGTGCTTCTTTTGTAGGTTTATTATTGTATTTCTTTTTAGTTTGGGTATATGTATGTTTCTTTTTTTTTTTAATTACGTTATTGTAAAACTGCATATCTCGATACAGGAATGCCCTAGTGAGATGTGCAGCTTATGTTTTCATGTATTTCTTATTTTTTTTCAATAAATAAATAAACGATTCCTGACATTATTTAGAGTAAAGATTGTAAATAAAATTTTGGTGTCCGGTGATTTTTTTAATGTTTTTTTTTAAATTTTTTTTTCTTCAAAACCAACACAAAATAAAACTTTCACTGGTCACTCAGCCGGGTAACCGCCCAACTCTTCACCCCAACCCTACCTGTCCAATACTTGATTTTTGAAGTTTTAAGTTGAAAAAAAAATATATCACCGGAGACCAAAATTTTTTTTTTATTCCTAATAATGTCAGGAATCATTGGTTAAAGTCAGTCAAGTAGAACCCTTAACACCATGTATACGCCGTTTCTCCGCAGGGGTAGGCAGAGAGGGTAGAGGGGCAACAATTCGGCCTTGGCACACTTTCCTTGTTTCAGTCATTTCATTGCCATAAATCAAATTAATATAATATTATTTTTCACGGTTGACGAGATTCGAACCCCAACAATGTGAAATTGCGGGATTCAATTCAAGATACTTTTAAGTTTGAGGGACTTTGAAGTCGACGTAAAATACGCCGCGGAGATCGCCACGTGCGCTTTCATCCATAATAATATAATATGAAACTTTTCATGTGAACTTAATTTTCTCTGACGTGGCAACACAAAAACACGTACACGTTTTCGGGAAAACAATAATTCGTCATTTGCCAGTGTTGTATGCAGAGAAAACTCTTCAATGTAACACGTGGCATACAGTGTTGCCACTCTGTAAAACAATAGAATAATATTTAACTGGCAGGCAGCAGTTGTTGGCTTGCTGCCAGCGATAATGCCGCCAAAATTTGAACATAATGGAACTCGAACAATGGCGATTGTCAAAGTTTTTACTTTGAAGGTTTTGTGTTGAGTTTCTGTCAAAATATTTTAGAGTTGGATCTCGACTTCGGGCGGTAATAACATGCTCTAAACTTTGAAGTTCATAAATCTGTTACGTTATTATTTTTAATTATCGCTAATTATTTTGATTTTCCGTTTCGAAGCATAATTTTATGTAGTTCCTCTTGTTAGAAAGCTTTACCGACTACTTGTTGAGTTTTTAATTGGACAATGTTTTTTTTTTGTGTTTCCCGGCTGACCTCTCATTTTAGTCACAAATCCCATTTTAAACACTTTTCAACACACCAAGAGTTTTCCAAATTTTTTGCACCGTTTGTTACAGCAAATTACTGCACAGACGTTGTTGTAGGTACTATATTTCCGTATACTATTTTCACGCAAAATAATTAACAACTTGCAAACAACCAAATTTTTTTTAAATTTTCAAATTCGTTCAGTATATTTTTAGTAATCTTAATATACTCCGGACACCTTGTATAATAAATAATGTTTCTTTCTTTATCCCTTTGCGGTCCCTAAACCATTCGTCCGGCTGCGATAAACTTTGGTTTTTTGTTGTGCACGCGCCCGCGATGGTTTCTGTATATAATGGTAAGCTCTGGAGTTATGAAATTATTTCTTATATTATTCATCAGATTGTGATGAAATTTTGGTGATTTGTCGTGTGCACGCCCGCGAAGGTTTCTTTATATAATGGTGAGCTCTGGCATTTTAAAATTTGTATGCAAAATTTATTATAGGTGGCGCGCGAGTTGTTTGAAAAATGTGTGTATTTCATATAGTTTAGCGGTAGGGAGGGGTGGCGAGAGGGGGAGAGAAATCCAAGAGGGGGAGGGGAATGAAAAAGAGGCGGGGGGGAAGAAGAGGGGGGGACGAGGGAGGGCGAAACGTGGAATGGGAACGCGAAATCGGGAGAAGAACGCGGGAGCCGAGGGGGGTGGTTCACAGGAGGGGGGGAAGGCAGGGAAGGTAGAAGGGGAACGCGGGAGGGGAAGGGGAGACGGGAGGGAAACGGGGCGGTAACGGGGTTGCAACGAAAAGGACACGCAGGGGAAGGGTGAAGGAGGGGTGGGAGACGAGGGAGGAACAAAGGGTGACAAATACATAGTAGCATAGCATAGCGGGGATAGCATTGGGTAAATTTGGAATATCTACACTCTCACATGAACAGTTGTGAGTAGTGTGTGTATTTCATACAGTTTAGCGGCAAGAAGGGAAGGAGTGTTGGGAGGGAAATCTAGGAGGGAGGGGAGGAGAAAAAAGAGGGAGGGGGGGGGTACGTGGGAGGAGTGTATATGATATAAACAAAAATATTTGCAGAATGTTGAAAATTCACCCTCTTCCATCATTTTAAGTAGGAAATATGGCTTCTGGAATGATGTAGGACTAACGGCCGTTGTGACCAAACTAATGATCAACGGCTGAGCCGAAATCTCAACTCAATCCAGCTAAAATGCCCAAATACGCTGTGCCCAAAGCACGATGATCCCCGCTCCACCTCAAATGTAATCCACCCAGCCGGAGGATTAACTTGCCTGAGGAAGACCTACTTATAAAAACTGTCAACAGAGTTCCGCGAAAACAATCGAAGTGTCATCTGTCATCTCGCATCTGTTATCAGTTCACGCTCTTGTCTGTTTTTTATTTGGTTTTTTCAAATTGAATTATGTACATATTGAATATAGTAGATATAGTTGAATGGGCAGATATTCTTGATGATAATAAGGGGCCACATAGGCAGCGACAAGATGCAGAATTTTATAACCGTTTTAGGATGACTAAAACGTGTTTTTTAATCTGTTTTGGGCCAAATACACGATAAATTAACTTACGCAAGCGAAAGGTAAAGTTCTAACTTATTCGAGTGTCATTTTTGCAATAATATGTGGAATATATTTAGAACTTCAGGTCTGAAAACCTTTTATCTAATGTTTATTACCTATGCTTTGTTTATTTCTTTTTTAGAAACTCCCCAATTTTGCCAGGCAATCAATTGCTTGTTGCATTACGTTTCTATGCTACTTGAAGTTTTCATATAACAAATGGAGACTTTTTTTAAAAAACCAGCAAAATCGTAAAAAATGTTTCTCGTGCCTTCGCAAGTTTAAGACCTGTTAATCCGTGGGTAAGGCCAGACAAGCGCTCTGTGTTGTTGCCTGCAATGTTCTGTATAGTACCAATTCAGTATTGTGTTAACCATCTGCTTTCTCCCAAAGGTGGACCAGAAGCTGAAACATTCTGAAATAGGGAGGGCTGCTTTTCTATTAACGTGCAGGCTATTTCGGATGCTAGAATGAGGATAAGGGGCATCATAGCGAGTTGGCCAGAAGCTACACATGACTCCCTTATATTTCAAGGCTGCCGAGCCAAAGCAATGTTTGAGACAGGGCAGTACCCAAATGGAGCTTTACTTGGAGATAGTGGATATCCCAAATGTTTAAATATTCAAATACCTTTTTGTATATCATAACTTTAAAAGGAATGTGTATGATTAATAGGTACTTATAATTAATAGGCAAATGAAAGTGTATTTGGGAAGTATGTTTATGAGAATTGAGAAGGTTGTAGAGATATTGAAAGAAGTGTAAATGCAGGTAACTCGATTAATTGTGGACTGAACGTGCTTTGCGCTAACGTTCCAAACTCTTCTCCCGATAGCTCATTCGGAGTCATTTTGTCATGTTTACAGTTGGTTGTTGGTCATTAATGATCCATAAGGGTTAGGAAATGGAAGGATAGGTACATTTATAAATTAAACAATCTCTTGCTATACAAATGTCTTGTATATTGCCGTAAATGAATCCACGCTACTAGAAAAAGCTTTACTCTGTTTGTGGATGGATTTGCCAGTTAATTAAAGGCAGAAAGTTACAAGTTTTACATAAATAATAGAATATTTTACAGTTTATTGGAACATAATATAATTAATCATGACAGTAAGTAGTAACACCAATACACCGGAGTGACCAATCACAGGCATCCAGAACGTTGGTGTTGGCAGCTCTCTATGCTGTGAAGGAGCGCACATAGTTGTTGTTTCTTGTTCATCATGGATTTGGAGTTGGGGTCGTGGCCCTCGGCAACAGAGACTCAAGACAACATGAAAGCAAAACAAAGAAAGATTAAAAAGTACACATAAAAGGCAGGCATTCATATTGATATTGATCTGCGAAGCTAATGAATATGACCAATAAACAAGAATCATCATATGAAAGAAAAGAGTAATATTATTTATCGTGACATACATATATATGCAAGTTTTATATAAATATCAAGTTTTATAACCAGCAACAATCAATTTAAAAACAAATAATGTGTAAACCTTTCAAAAAATCATGTAATAAAATAACATTTTACACAATAAGTTTGAAAATAAAGAAATTAAAATATTTTGCAGATTAGTTATTTCAAGTTATTAGTTATTGACGGCCTCTATGGTCGAGCGGTAAGCCTCACGACTAGCAATCCGGAAGTCGCGTGTTCAAATCCCAGCATGCGCAAGTAAATTTTATTTATATTTGTGTTTTTCCACAAACTATTCATTAAAAATAATAAATAGTATATTTACAGCACACTACAGAGTGGAAGATACTGTCAGTATCACCCTGTTGTAACACCACCATTCAGAATTGAAAGATTGAATGAAATGGTTTTAGCCATGCTTGGTGACCAGATCTGAATAGCCACGTACTTCCCCTTCCCCTCCCTAGTACCTTCAGTCTCACATGAGATGTCGCAGTCTCACCGCACTGACTCCGGACGGTTGGGAGCAGTTGAGACACCAATGTGAGTAATAAGATTATTGAGAATTGTATAAATTAAATAAAAATTACAAATGTCCATTCTTCAGTCTCCGCTGATTCCTGTGTCAGCTGCACTACTTCCTCCCGGCTGCGGCTGGTGGATGCCTCTTGACCATCATCTTGGGCGGCAGGACCATTTGAATCAAACCTTAAAAAACCAATAGAAATATATGTATATGAACAAGACATAAGTAACATGCACTTTATTGTTGTTGAACTATAACGACAATGCATTTACAAGCTTTTGGATTCCACTACGTAGGTAATGGTAATACTACAAGTGAGGGTTTATTTGAGTCTTTGAGTGCACCAATTCTGGGACTACTGCAATATACCGTATACATAATGTATTCCTCATTGCTCCACATACCCCGGGTACTAATGCTAACTCAGTGGACATGTTCAGTCATCACCAAATACTAAATTTGTTGCTGAGGCAGTTCACTTAAGTATAATACTGTATCATTTTTTTATATTCTTAAAGGCCATTAATAATAACATTCATAATTTAATTAAATACAAGATATTTTAACTTACGGATTTACCAGCCCGGAAGAACTTAATCCAAGTGCTGCTCCAATCTTTAGCAGCACTGGATAGCACATATCTTGGCTGGGCACTGGGCCCTCCACCAATTCCAAACAACTGGCACTGACTGTGTTCGGGCATCTCATGCCAGATTGTCCCATGCCTTTTTTAGAGCAGCTAGGGACCTGCAATCATATATAAAATATTACGACAAATCAATTTGGACGAATAGAAATTCTAATTAACTAAACATCGCAACCTTCCCAGAAAGGTTATGATAGGACAGTCTGTCAAACCACTTGCCTCACTCACAATCATATCTCATCGCACACATTCTCTTCTGTTATTCGGACTATTAACATGGCCCAACTCAATTATCAGGTTTTCTTGATCCTGTCATGTCTTCCTCCGTCGTCCACATTCGCGAAATACACACCACCTTTCTTAAATCGAGCTTGTTTGGCATTTGAATTTAAAGAACACATTATTATACGAGATAATCAGTAGACAACTTACCGGTTAGTCTAGCTACTGCAGTTGAAGCCGAGGAGTGAGGAGAGGAACATTCACAAATATACCAAACCACCCATGGACCACTTTATTCCATAAATAAACCAATACAAATACAGCTTCTTTCCAATGACGTTAATATTTCTTTCGAGAACTTTCAACTAATGAACTGCAAGTGCAAACCGATAACCGATCCCGTCAAACGTCAAACTTCACGTAAACAAAAAAGTAAGTCAAGTGATACTTTATTTATAATATATTAAATACGTTTGTTCTAAAAATATAAAATGTCGGTTTATGTATTACACTATTTAAAATACATTATCTGTATAAATAATAAATACAATTAATTAACGCTTCGGTATTAATTTAACATGTAAAGTTCCTAGTTTGACGTCATTTTTTAGTGTATGAAAATAAACGGTGCTACACACGCGACGCTCCGATCAAAAAGTTGGGCACAAGCAAAATGGAGGGTTTCGCTAAGATCACTTAACTGAGGGGCGCCTAGCGCTTTGCTCAGATTTCACTCGGATTATCATTTTTTATGTTGGCCACAACGGCCGTAACTAGTAGAGTTAAGTAGAGGATTGAACCAGCAATGCCCGAGTGGGAACTAATAACTATTTACTACATTCTACTCTACCAAATGGTCGTTTGTGATATTTCAAACATAATTTTTTTTTTCGCCTTCCTTTTTTCTGTCTTACTTTTTTTAAGCAGAGAGGAGTTGAAGAAAAGTGTACTTCAGATAAGGTTGGGAACATTAACGCTATACGATGATGCTATCTGCTAGGCACCACACGATGCACGAGATTGAGCGGGCTCGCATGCGCACGAATGATGTCGACTCTCAAAAAAATTTACATATTCAAATGGCCCGCCACGAAAACTAATTGCCGACCGCTGTCATAGAGTATAGAGAACCCGAAAACATAATTATTATTCTAATTATTTGTATTTATTAATTTTTGTAAAAAAAATTTTCGATAATTAAAGGGGTAAAAGAAACTTTTGGAGTGGTGACGAATAGACGCATTTAAAAGACATTATATAACTGTTAGTAAACACCTAGCTACTGATTTTTTCAAATTGATCTAAAACAATTCAACTTTAGAGTCGATTTACTCAAAAACTAAAGCTCTAATCAAAAAAGATTATACCACAAAATCAAAGTAGATTCACCAGCTTCTCGCTTGTACTATTAGTTTCCGGATGCCATGTATAATCCGTTTTTTAATGATGAGTAACATATTTTTATCTGAATATTCCCACTTTCTTCCAGAAATACCTGCATCCGCTGAAGAGTCCGGAGAACGTGGGTCTGGTGGACGCGGCACTGGTGGATGAGATCTTCTTCCAGGTGCCCTCAATCCTCGCGCTGCACGAGGTCTTCCTTGAAGAGCTGAGCCGCCGCCTAGAGACCTGGGACGTCAAGCAGAAAGTGGGCGATGTATTTATCAATGTGGTAAATATTATACAAAAATTATTCAATTTTTTATAAGAAAACCTCTCTTTTTATAACTTTTAAGGTTATTCCCATCAATGTAATATATCATTGAAGAAGATAACAATAATAATCTAAACAAGAGAACAACACACAGAAAAATAGAAAAAGACAATGGTCGTAACTGGGACCCGAACCCAGACTTCTCGTCTAACTGGGATTTGCGCATTAACCAATTTCGCTATTGCCACCTTCTGTCAAACCGTCATGTTTGTCAATCTCATATTTAAAATTTTAGAAAAAATATATATAATACTTTTAATTCTAAAATTTGAAATATGAGATTGACAAATATGACGGTTTGACAGAAGGTGGCAATAGCGAAATTGGTTAACGCGCCCGTCCCGGTTGTACGAGAAGTCGGGGTCAACCAGGTTGAAAAACGTAGTTTCGAGAAAAACGCATTAAAAGTTTTGCTGGAGGATAATTCAACATACAAACTGTTTCAAACGGTTTCACTTATAATGCTGTATCTCTGACAATTTTTTGAATTTCTTTAAAACATTTGGTGAGAGTATTTTTAACTAATACATCTTTCAGAAAATGAAATTTTAAAAAAATGAGTAAATTTTGCTTTTACAGTATCCTGGTGCCTTAAAGCCTTCTTTAGGATTTGATCAAGGGAACATGGAGGCATATGGAGGCCCATTAGTTTTCTGCACTGTCTTCAACTATATTATATTCGTTAGTCTTGTGCTAATTTAGTGTATCTATTTTCAGTTCTCCAAGCCCTCCGTCACTGAGACTTACACCTCCTTTATCAACAACTGGAAGAAGGCCAAGGAGACCATCAAGGCCACCTCGGCGGCGCGTCCGGCCTTCGCCAGATTCCTGGAGGCCATGGCCCGCGAGCATAAGGGGAAACTGTCCCTGGACAATCTGCTCATCAAACCCGTTCAGAAGTTTCCCAGATATGAACTCCTGATTCAAAGACTGATTAAGCATACGGGTAAGTTTTTTATTTATGACTTTATGTCAGATGTTCCCTCGATGATTCAAAGATTATTTGATGAATGATCTTGGTTTCTGGGTGGGGATGAGGGTTCACAAACTGACAGACCACAACTAAACATGTATATTTTTAAATGAATTGTGTTGAATAAATTTGCCATAGCATTTTACCAATGGTAGTGCGATACTTTTCTATTTATGCATAACATCATAACACAATAATGTCACCTCTTTTATTTTCATTTGATATTGTTGTCTTTAGTATTTTTAAATCTTCAATATACACAAATGTCATTTAGTTTCTTCTGCTAGTTATCTATAATTTTACCTTTTTTTACATTAGCTCTACCCAGAAAGCCCAGAAGAAAATAATTCCCCTCAGTCAAGTCATCTTTGGGGATGCTTTGTGTGGTTATTTTTAGGAAAGAAAGTTCTAGGAAGGAAAAAGGTATGGCGAGTGGGTAGGAATCTGGGGGTCGATGTGTCTAGTAAAGTTAGACTGAGATGAATCCATCCCTCCCACTGCGGTGCATGGCGATGTTCCGAGAGAGCCCTGCGAAAGAAGTAAAAAAGTCTCCCTCCACCAGTCTCTCCCGATTCTACCTGCTATGCCGTTGATGGGCAGATGCATCTGCCGTCAAGAACCAGGCCTCATGCATGCATCCGGGCACCCCAACTAAGTCACCAAACTAAGCGATTCACTTAGGGTGACCTTTGGTGGAGGTGTTGGTTATCCAATAAATGATTTCCGGGGCCCCCATGTCCGCCTCAAAAATTGTTTTTATTTATTTATTTTTCTTTTTTTAACCATTTCTCTCTACTTTTTTAAAAATGTGATAGTGTGAAAAAAAAGATACTTATTTATTTAAATTTAAAAAAAATTAAAAATAGTATTTTAAGTAAGTTTAGTTATTTTTAATATTTGTAATTTGGAAGAAGCCAATTTTCTTTTTTATTTACTTTTTAAGAGGCCGGTATTCGAATTTCTACCGATTTCTTGCAAACCTCCCATTTGAAGTTTTTAAGCTCTTAAAAAAATATATGTCATTCTTGAAGATAATATCTAGACATTAGTCACGCTCAAACGCAAATTATATAAAATTCCCTCGATAGAAAAAAAATCGCAAAGTATGCTCCAAAAATTATTATAAACACGTTTGTTTCAGTTATTTTACAAGTTATATGTATGAAAAAATTCACAGCGTTTCTTTAAATGCTGTTTAAGACAATTATCGTGAGATTTTTGCTCTATTTTAAACGTGTCGTGTTTTATTAAAGATTTTCATGATTTTTGCATCGATTTTATCGTTGTAAATGTTAGCGCGCTCTTCTAACATTCGTAATTTCATATCTCTCCGTCTTCTTCTTTTTGGGGCTGGGAACTGAGCCTTAACACTAATCACAAATATTTTTTATCAATAACCCTTATAAAAGCTGTAAATTCATCTTTATTCAAAAGATGTCAAGCACCTGAATTGAATTGTCGAAGTTTTTTCTAAAGATTTTAAAATTATGAAATTGTTTTTTTTTGCAGATTTCTAAATTAAAAATATCTTATCAAAAATGCTGCCTGATTGCATGTTTAATTTGCTTTAAATCCTTTTCAGACCCCTCGCATCCAGATCACCAGTTCCTGCTGGAGGCCCAGAAAGAGATCCACGACCTCCTGGTGAAGATAAACTGCACGGAGCGAGAGAGTCTGGAGATGGAGCAACAGCAGCAGACCCTCAAGGAGCTGGAGTCTCTGGTGGAAGGTCTAGGGAACCTGGTCTCCGCTGACAGAACCTTCCTCAGACACGACACCGTCTCCATGCCATCGGGGACCGGCGCCACTAAGGAACGAGCTCTGTTCTTGTTCTCTGATCTATTACTTATTACCAGCATTAAAAGGAGAACAGGAACTATAAGGAAGCCATCTGCTGCGTAAGTAACTTAAACACATTAATAATATCTTAACCTGTGAATGTTAAATGGTATTTCGAAAAAATGCCCGCAAATTTTATAGAAAATTATTTTAAAATAATTCAGAGTAGCTACAATAATCAAATAGTACCTAGGTCCTAGATTGAAATTGGCACAAGCGATTCTGACTTTGAACTTAATACAGTTTCTTTATACATAATGGTTAAAATCGCATTTAAAAATGAACAAAGATTTTTTTTGGGCCCGCCGGCGGGCTTAATAATAATAATGTAATATTTGTATAGCGCAGTTTTGTGTCATTTCACTTCAAGTGGGCTTGTAACAGATAAGAGGTTACTAACTAACTAACTAACCATCACGCCGTTTCCCCGCAGGGGTAGGCAGAGAGGACGAACTGCCAAACAACTCGGTCTTGGGTCTTGGCACACACTCTTTGCATCATTTACATTCATACATCGTCTCATACATTCTCTTCTATTATTCTGACTTTTGACATTGCCCGACTCAAGTATCTGAATCACTTGATCGTGCCATGTCTTCCTTGGACGTCCCCGACTTCTTCTACCATTCACATTTGCGTCGTATATTCTTCTTACACTACTTTCCTCGTTCATTCGCTCTATATGCCCAAACCATCTGAGGGTCCCTTTCTTAATCTTACTCATTATGCTTACATCAGCCTTACATTCTTTGCGGATATCCATCTGCCTAATAAGAGGTTAATATTTATAAAGGAATGAATGTTTCTTTGTTTGTCCCTTTTGCATTCTTAAACCATTCAACCGATTGCGATGAAACATTGGTGATTTGTTGTATGCATGTCCGCAAAGGTTTCTATATACACTTGTGAGTTCTGGCTTTATGAAATTTGCATAAAAATTTTACAATAGTTGTAAAAATTTGTGTATTTCATATAGGTTAAGGGAAGGGAAGGAAGAATGGAGGGGTGGGGTAACGAAGGAGATGGGAAGTGGGATAGGAACGCGGGAAGAGGGACGAGGGAGGGGGAGGGTGGTAGACGGGGAAGTGGGAAGGGGAATGCTGAAGGCAACGGGGGCAAGAACTGGGACACATTGGAAAGGACACACAGGGAGAAACAATTTCTTTCTTTATGTGGCACTGCAATAATGCATGCATGCTGTTTACTACATAAATTAAGTTAGTATCTTTGTGGGGCAACATTTTTTAAAATAAATCGTTCATTAATGTTAAATGTTTCGGTCACTCACAAGGCAGTACAACCGCAAAATGGATTATTTTACCTGTCATTATTGACAAACTTTCAATAACTTGTCAATACGTATTGTTATATATAATAATGTTTTTAATTGTTTCAAAAGTGAAATGCTGACTGATTTTAATTCTTCTTTTTAAGCACCCGCTAAACTGCCAAAGCAGTTTGTCAGCAAGTCAATTTAACAATATTAATATAACACAAAAGAACGATACCACAATATAGAAAATAGAAACAGAATAATAACTTTTAAGTAATTAGAATATAGAGGCATAAAATACACAGGCAGACAGACAGATATAACATAGGAAAATTACTCATAGTCATATCATACACAATATTAAAATAAAATTCAATACCTATAAAAAGTATTGATCAATTAGCCATTTTAAAATTTTTTTTTTTTGAGATCAGTGTTGCAATTTGATTCGTTTTTTATGTTCATTGGCATCTTATTAAATATGGTAAGGACAAGATAAGTGAATGTCCGTTGCCCGTATTTATTTATAATTTTCAGAATGGACAACCCATCACTTTTAATTAATCTAGTGCCATATGCATGATCTACTTGTTCCTTGTACATATATTTTATCTGACCATAGGTTTTGGCATACAATTTTAAACCATAATATCTCTCGCACAGGTAATATACTAACTGACTCATAAAATAATTTTCTTTGTGAATAAATGCTTTTGCTTACCAAGAGCTTAGTCATAAAGTTCTGAATTGTTTGAATGTAAGCTATATTTGTCTTGCACGAGTTTCCCCAAGAAGTTATTCCGTATCTGACAATAGATTATTTTCAACGTACTTATGGGCATAAAATATTTAATTTTGTAAATTCGTCCCGCAATAGCTCGCAGGCGTTTGCAGATTTTTCTTATGTGAATATCCCATTTCATATGCCTGTCTACTGTTATCCCCAAATATACATACGTTTGTAAAGTTCAATGGTTCCGCATTTGCACGACTGCGAAGAATTGTGTATACACTCAAATGTATGCGACTTTATTAATGGCGTGTTGGTATATTTGGCATGTGGAGATCGTATATGCATAAATTTTTTTTTTAATTAATTATAAGATCCGCATCATGTGACCATTTCTGAAATGCTTTTTTTAAAATGTTTTCAGAACTTGCCAAGGGAGTTTAGCGAGTACACTGGATGCCAACAAATACAAACTTCTCATGAGAATAGCACTGGACGATTTGGAGATATTAAAAGGTTTGTCAGGATATGGTCATTTCATCAGTCCAGTATAATGTTAATTTTTGCAATTCAATCAAACATTGATGAGCTTAATTTTTCTTAATAAATATTTTCCAAAAAAAATTATATTAAAATTTCTCAGCATGGCTCAATTTATGCTTAGGTAAAAGGTTTGGTCATTCGATGAAGAACTTCTACATTAGTCATCCTTTCTGTTCAGTGTATTTTGAGAATGCGCCTATAGATCTATATTTCTTCTGTGTTAATGCTTGGTTTAGTGTCCATGTTTCCGTACCATACAGAAGAATGAAGAAAACGTAACAATAAACCATTCCGGTTTTATAATTTAGTTTTAGGTCATGGTTACAGAAAGCATTGACTTTGACCTAACCTAACCTAACCCAACCTTGACATTTGGACTCTCCTTGACTTCGTCTCGTTTGTTGTTAAGTTACGCCAGCTAACAAGCGAACTTGTTTGACTTTTAACCCTTTTTAGACAAGCTTCATGTATACATGCAAACCGATCGCGTGTCTAAAAGATTAGCGTCATCTATGCATGACGCATTTGTATGAGAATTTGAAATACCGGTCCACGGGTATCGCAAATTCTTAAATGACATAGTCTTTAAAAGGTTAAACATCTGCAAAAGAAGGGGATTTTATACAAAATTAAAAATGCGCAAGACAGTTGAAGGAAAACATTTTTTGATATACAATCTTGTGGTTCCAGCTAAAGACGAGAACCTCCGCCGCATCATGCACGAGATGGTGACCCTGAACGAGGACATGGTGACTCTGCGTCAGATAGCCGACATGGCTTCGGCGCTGCACGGACCCGGGCGGGCGCAGCTCGAGGAGCTGATCCGAGACATGATGGCCGGGCTGGCCAGGCAACTGTCCGAACGGCAGGGAAGTGACTCACAGCTGGGCTGCATGGAGATGTCGCTTAATACCTCGTGAGTAATTATGTTCAATCAGTGTAGAGGGTTTTTTCCTTTTCTACCAGAGTTGGTGCATGTAACTGTTAGATCAGCTCTCGGAGGGTTGCAGGAATCACAATGTAGTCCAGATAATAAGTTTGGAAGTCACACTTTTGAAGTGGCTGGCCTTAAAGCTTGGATTAACCTACCGCGTGTACTATAAAGACTCAATAGAATCTCAAAAACCATGTCTTTTGAAAGTAAAAGGTAGTTAGTTATCCAATAATTGACAGTTTATTCTACAAGAGTACCTACTTATGGTAATTTAACAATTAAAATTTTAAATCATAGGTTCTCAGAGTTGACGTTTGAGACTTTCAGGGGGACCGTAGAAGACCCAGTAAAAATTAGGGAGCGTTGAGATGGCACAGTGAAATAAAAAGTGAAATAAAAAAATATGGTCTAAAAAATGGTAAAACAAATAATTTAATTTATTTTTAATTGAATTATCAATTCCGTGACAGTTGAGCCTACCCCTCCCATAACAAGTTATGGTAAAAATAATCATGGCAATAGCTTTTTCAGATTCGCAACAGATGGTAAGTTAAAAAATTGGAGGGTTCTAGAAAAAAAATTTATTCAAAGTGGGCGGTGGGCAAAATAAGGTAAGTAATGATGAGCAACCCGCAGGTCGTATACGACCCATAATTTTAACGCAGCACATTTCATGTGGCCTGCAAGCCTTTTCGTACTTACCACTTCACTAAATAAAACATCAAAAAAATTACAGTAAAGAATATTCAATGGTTTCTGTTGTTTTGCAAAAGCATTTAGCGGAAAACTTCAGTCTTTCTTCAAAGTTTTAAATCAGCCACTCAAATACATATTCTTATAATAAGACAAAATATTGTGGTTCAATCTTAAGTGTAGAAAGAATTTCACCTTCGCAGCGCAGCTCTTTTCGATCTACGTTTGATGCATTTTAAATGTTTCCATTTCATAAAATATTAAAAATTTTCTTTATTCATGAGATATATAATATAAACGGTGTTAGAAAGAGAAAACACCACGCTTAAAATTTAAAATTGATATTAAAAAATTACCCTCTGAATAATTAAAACGCACACCTTTATAAAATCAAAGTTTCTGACCGCAATTTCAAAAAAAGTTAGAAATCTTTTTGAATCTTTTATTATTTATTTTTACATGAAATGACAAAAAAGTGAGGTAACGATACCTTTATTAATAAAATATGTGTGTTAATTTTTTTTCACTATCAGTAATTTTACTTAGAAAAAGGGTATGATGAGCCATTTAAAATTTTTTTAATGTTTGTATTCAAAATTTTTACGTTAAAAAAATTATATGTTTATTTTAAATTATAAAATTTGATAGCATATTTTATCACCTTTTAAAAACAGTTTTTATTTGGATACATTTTTTTGGATACATTTAGAAATATTCCATTTATTCAGATTTTGTTGCAAAGCGGAAATATTTTGACCTTCTGAAAAAATTTGCCCGAGGCCTGAGGGGTTAAATAAAATTATTGATTTGATTGAATTTTGTGAGAGTGTTTAAATGTGGACAAGGTCCAATGTTATGTTGTTATACAGCTGATACTTTTGACCTCCAAATTCTTTCCACCGAATTTTGTTTACTTCCTGGGAACATAAAATAAAGTGGCTCCAGCTGTTGATCACATTAACGTCAACGTTTTCTTTTTCCAATGTTCCCGGTATTGGATAGTTCATGTTTGTATTGTTTGAGATTTAAATCATTAAAATGGTAAATAATGTGAAGATTCGGAAAAATAACAGACTTAAATTTAATGAACATGTTTTTGATTCCAGAAGCGGAATAGAAAACCTTTCGTTTGTTTTCTCCAAGCCAGAAAAACGAACGAGTTGGGAAGAGATATTCAATGAAGCCAAACAGAAGATTGGTAAGCTTTGTTTGTGCATTTAATATCAACAAATTTTGTTGGTTAACCTATTTGAGACGAACGTCATGTATACATGCCAACAGATCATGTGCCTAAAAGACGAGCGTCATCTATACATGACTATAATTGTTTAGATAACGAAATGTTTGATTGTTGGATTCGATTTGTTATCTTTTAACTGTGTAGATTACATCTAAGTCTTTTAATATTTTTTATGTGACACTATATTAAACTAAAATGAGATATATAAATCGTGAAAAATCTGCCCACTGTAGGGTGTGACAATTATTTCAACTTTTGAATTCAGAAACGCCTGGGGTCTCAAAAGTTGCGTCTTACAAAGAAAATGACAACTGCATTTAAAAATATTAAAAAAAAAATGATTATTGGCTCGCTAAATTGAATTGAAAATCAGAAAAAAAACCTAATACATGTATTTTAAAATTATGATATGTAATTCTTTTTTTTTTCAATAATTTAACCTTTTAACCCTTTAACGTTTATTTGTTATCAAAAACTGCAAATAGCTGACAAAAATGAAAAAAAATAAATTTTTTTTACAACTATGAATACAAGGAAGTCTACAAGAATACTGATTTTATAAAGAAAAAGTGTTATTTTCATCATCACATATGTTTAAAAATTATTTTTTTTTGCGTTCTTTGTAGTGCAGTTATAGAATAAAAATTAAGTTTGCTATAAAATATGGACACTTTCTTTTATTGTTTTCCCAAATCACGAAATCTATTTTTTTTCAAAACTTCTGGCCATTTTAGCGAGCCAATAGTGAACACCAATTTAATTTATTTTTACGTTTTTGAATAGCTATAGACCATACGCAACTTTTCAGACCCCAGGCGTTTAAAAATAAGGTAATTTTTTTCTTTTTATGGAGAGAGACACAAGCTAGTCCACAGGTATTGCAAATTCTTTAACGACATCGTCGTAAAAAGGTTAATTATCTTTAACGACATTGTCGTAAAAAGGTTAATCTTCGAGGAATCATTAAATCAGTTAATTTCCTTTATTTGTCATTAAGTTAAGATCTTTTCTTGGTTCTTATTTCAGCTCTGTCAGATGACAAGAGGCCTGCACCAGAGTTTGTCACCCCTGTGTTGATAAGGAAGACTAGAGCTGGATTGCAGTTTACCTGTGCGGCCCCCACGCTGGCTTGTGGGCCCAACTCCACCCGAGATGTTTGGGTAATATTTTCGACTGTCTACCTAATTTATTATTACTTCAATTAAAAAATTCTCCTTTGAGTGACATGTTCCCCGATATTTAGTGATTCCCCTTGGCCGGGATACCTCTCAATCTTCAGCCCCTTACATAAAGGCATAATTTGTAGTCAGAGGCCCACTTAATTTGGGTGCCGCATCGCACATTGCACCACTTTAGATGCGCGGTCACAATATATGTGCCGGCGACATTGCGAACAGCGCGGCGGACAGTACCTCTGCTTGTGGCAGTTGGCACACTACTAGCGAATACAAGAAGGCGCTGCAAAAAAGCGCAATAACTTTGCAAGATGATGTCGTCTCTCACCCGGCATGTCACTTGAAGTGCCGAAAACCTTTCTGGATGAAGGAGAGAGACTCCTTCGATCACCTCTCACACCAAAAGATAGGTGGAAACTTGAGTGGCAATGCCCATCTCATACAAGACCCCACTGAGAGATAGCCTGGCATGCTTAAAGAGTCGGTGATGTGAGAAAGAGGTGCACTGCAGACCACCGAACATGTGGTCAACGAATCCCCACTCCATTCATTCCCCGGCGGGATTAATGAGCTTCACAGAGCGATGCCTGAGGCCCTAGACTCGCAGACCTAGATTTTCCCTTCTGACCCCCTGACGAACTCTTGTCAGTAGTTCTTACTTGCAAAATATTATCAGAATTAGTTTTATTAGGTTTCCTACCATGTCTGCAATAACTGTCAGATTTTTTATGGTTTGCATTATTGTGAAATATGACAAAATTAGATAAATAAAATGTCTATTTTTATTTTTAACTTTATGAGTAAAACCTAAAATTGTTATATTTAATTAAATGAAGACAATATTAGAGAAACTCAGTTAACCTGGCTACCGCCAGGAGTATTTGGAATAAACCGCGAAATTAGCACTCCGGAAACAAATCGTAAAAAAATATATTTATTCGAAAATGAACTGATTTTTTTATTTCTACACATACCTGAATAGACACCCTACGTGAAAAAAAACAATCCAAGGGTGTTTTCGAACAAGTTATGACATTGGTACGTCTTTGAAAATGTAAAATATTTACATTTTCAAAGTTTACACTGGTTTACCCATACAAAATGACAGTTGAAGTGATGCCGAGGTCGCCAAGATAATTTTTGTAATTTATTCCGAGAGGCTAGGCGCTATGCGGCTTTAAGACAGAGAATGGCCCAAACCATTCAGACCTTGTTCTTCATACAATTTCTTTATGCATAAGGGTCAAAATCACATCCAAAAAAGTTCTTTTTTTAAATTCCTACCGCGGCCACGTATGGCCGAACGGCGGTAGCCGTGTTAAAAGTGACCGAATTGGATATAGACACCTTAGCTCAGTTGGTAGAGTTGTTGCCATGAAAGCAGAAGGTCCTGGGTTCGAGTCCCAGAGGTGCCAATATCTTTTTTGATTTTTCTGTCTCCAGATTTTTGACTGAGTTTCACTAATATTGTCTTCATTTAATTTTTTTTAAATGTCATTGATGACTAAAGGTGTCTTTTTTTTCTTCTTGTTAATCACGCATTATCATTCTGTTTTGCTAAATTATTCATTTGAACATTTTCAGGTTTGCAACAGTGACGGCTATGTTGGTCAAGTCTGCGTATTAACGCTTCTCCCAGAGCCGCAAGTAACTTCTTGCAACGGAGTTTGTAACGCACGCATACTCTGCGTGGCGTGCATCCCTCCCATACCACAAGTCAAGGCTCCTTGCATCCCAGTCGCAGTCGGTCCCATTGTTTCAGGGTGTGTAATCCATGTTTATAAGTTTATTAAGACTAATGGCCTACATATTGCTTACTAATTCAACAATTATTATAATACGTGGTAAAATTCTAGAATTCTGTTTTAATCTTAATTTTTATTTATTTATTCAACTCTATTTATTACATCACTTTAGTAATGTACCATGCCTGTCTCACCAGGAAATCATGTGTTGCGCAGTTTATGACTTAAGCAGTTAACAATAAAAACAACAACACAATATTACATTAAAATTAAAATTGCGATTCTATCTCTTTTGTGTGATCGTTATAAGATAACGGACTTGATCTACTGTCAGATTTGTGTGATTTTCTATGACTGTTTTTTTTCTTTTTCACGATCTTAACTAAAATATGTGACTGCTCACAGCTGAAACCTGACATCGGCCCATAGAAAAAGTAAATAACAGCCATAGAAAATCACACAAATCTGACAGGATATCACCTCCGTTATCTCATAACGATCCCACAAAAGATATAGAATCGCCCTTCAGCATCTATTAAAAATAAAAGACAATCACCATCCTACCATTGGAAATACATACTTATAAACAGTTTTTAATAAATTCCTTGATATTTTATCCGTTTTGTCTGATGATTCAAGACTTAACGTCTAATTTATATTTAGAATAATTTATGATCTGTTTAATGGCCAGTGGAAGTGCATTGTATAGCTTTGTTGCAAAGTATCTAAAATTTCTTTGGAAAAAAGTTGTTTTAGAGAAAGGGATAAGTAAGAGATTATGCCCTTTGGTTCTAGTATTACGAGCAGTTTGGAAATTGTCTAAAATAGTTCTGTGTTTGAAGAAATGTGCTAGTATGTTTTCGCGTAAAGTTGCCTAATCATCACCTTAGTTCGTATTTGTCCAACAGACCAATAGAAAATTTTACCAGAGGAAAAGGTTTTCTTTCATTATTTCAATGAAACATTGGTGTTTAAGACAAAGCTATATTTGTAAAGGTAAAGGTCTCATTAGTTTAAATAATTTTTGGTTAAGTGATTAACTATCATTTTTTATACTTAATTTTTAATTTTAAAGTGGAGATTGAGCAAAAACTAAAATGATCTGTTGGACAATCTGAGGCGACTTAATGTCCAAAACACAGAATCTCCTAAAGGTTTTGTCTGAAGTTATTGTGGTTGGCAGTTTTAGAATACCCTCAAATTATTGAAATAACACTTAATTTCAAAGTAATTACTACGAGAAACAACTATTTACACCGGGGGAGGTGGTAAAAATGCATTAGAGCTCCAATTTGTTTCAAACAAAGTTTTCATGTTTGTAAGAAGTGATGTTTACCGGAAGGTTTCATTTCAATATAAATATGCAAAAATTATTAGAACCCAAACTAAGAACCTAATATCCTATTTTATGCATGTTTTTCCACCTCCCCCGACATAACATTTCTTGTACTAATGAAGTGTAAACAATGTGTTATTTCATTAATTTATACATATTTAGATTAAAGCGGAATACTAGAATTTTATTTAATATAATATGCTTTACTTGATGGAAATGTGGTGTATGATGTTGATGTTTGTGATTATTGCATTATTTTGAATGGATGAAAATATCTGTTTCTTTTATGCTTTATGTAAACTGTTATTTCTATGTTTTCAATTGAAATGTCTATATACTGTGTATTTATTCATATAAATCGGTGGTTCCTAAAGTGGTCCTTACGGACCATCTTCACCAGAATCATTTTGGGGGTCCGTGGAAAATTTAAATTGAGTTGGGGTTCCCTGAACAACGTAAGGGGGTCCGCGCAAGGTTTAATATAAAATAAAAAGATTGTGACACATTTTTATTAAATGGAAGGTAACCGATGGCGGCTAATAGATGGCGCCACTTCCGCCCGCAGCTCTCAATCGTTTTCTATCGCTTAATTCGGAGGGGGGGGGGGAAGGGGTCGATGAGCCAAAAGAGTTTGGGAACCACTGATATAAATCATAGTGACATTATCTCATTACTTACATATAAATTTATACAATTGATTTTATTGGTTTCATGCCGACTCAGAATCAACTCAACTCGACACCTCTTTGAAAAGTCAAGCTATGAAAAAATAATTTGAAAAATAGCCCATAATCTAACCTAATATAACCTATTTAACCAAATTTTTTCATCACTTTTAATGACTTCAAAGGAGGTGTTGTGTTGAGTTCATTCTGAATTATTCGGTCACCGATTTTACGAGTGTCCAAGGCCATACAAATCACATAATTTTTTTCTGGATAATATAAGAGTGGTATTTTTATGACTTAAAGCGTAAACTTTCTCATTTCAGGAGTAAACCTCAAAACTTAGTCAATAGTAAGGCTGGTGTTAGTATTTCTATTCAAGCCGCAGACGAAGATCGACTAAATCTCAGACTTGAAAGGTTAACTATGTACAGTTTAATACATACATATTTTGGTTTTTCTTTTTCACTTTCACAAAGGCACCATTTTAAAGTGCAGTGAGGTAGACACTGTGCCGTAGGAAAGACACAGTTCAGTGACATAGGCACTGCTTAGTTGTGTATACAATAATGTAGTTATGTATTGGGCGGCATATGGACCATATAAACACTGAGCTTTCAGTCACATACCGTAAGGTAGACACACACAGAGAGATAGACACTGCGGTATGTGCAATAAAGTAAACACTGAGTTTTCAGTGACACAGATATAGTTAGGTAAACACTGCAGTAAAGAAGTAATACATAGTTTGGTGATATAGACACCATTTGGTTGTGTAGACAGTTGCCTAGACACTGTCCAATTGTGTGGTACTGATATCATCACTAAGGATTCACTGTGCTGTGACTTAGGGCAGGAATAGATGTCAGATTTTGCTTCCCATTGTCTGATCAGACTATCGGATCGGACTTACCAAATACCAGCCCGATTCTCATGTCTGTTTTTGTGGTCTTTGTTGTTTCCAATCTGTCTAACGAAACAACACAATAGTACATATTGTAATCTATCGTGCAAGCAAACATGGAAAATGAAGAACTTTACAGTGAAACCCTCTTAAGAAGTTCTCTCTTAAGACGTTTCGTGGCTTAAGAAGTTTGGTTTTTTCGGTCCCTCGACTCAATATTGGGCCAATTTTTCCCACATATAAGGTTTTCCTGCTTAAGAAGTTTGTTTTTTCCGGTCCCTTGGAAAACTTCTTAAGAGGGTTTCACTGTATTTGATTCTGCTAGCGTGGAAGAAGAAGAAACAACGCTATTGGATTCATTTCTTAAATTTAAGAAGGCTCATTGAAAGTCATTTCCATTTGAAACGTGTCTGAAGAAAATTTCGGACATATATTTCACTTCTATGCAAAAGTAGGAACCGCATGCATTTGGACTATCTGATCGATAATAAGATCGATGATGTCTGGGCGATGTTTCCGAGTCAGACGTCTGATCCGATAGTCTGATCAGAGTCGATCGGATATGAATGAACTGTAGACTGTTTCAATATATTTATGGTGTGAACGCATTCCAGTAGTCAGATCAGACTACCGAATCTGACTAACATATGGAAAAATCTGACATCTATTCTTGCCCTTTGACAAATTCCAGTTGTGTACACTGTGCTGTTATAGTGGACTTAAGCACTACGCAGAAATACACAACAAAACCGTGCATGCTATAATTAATCTATCAGCATATCCTCTGCCCTGTTATGGGTTAAAGCCTCTTGTGTATAGTTGTATTGGCTATGCTGTGGTACAGTTATGCTAAGCTTCTGGAAAGCCATGGGAAGCTATGCTGTGATAAATCTTTCGCTTGCTTGATTTTTGTTTTATGTTAATGTAAGTACTTGCATACTGCTTTCTAACTCCGTATGCATGGACATTGGAGGGTCTAGAGTCGTTCAAATAAATGTAACTTCGCTCAATAAAATAGAGTCTTGACGTGTGCGGTGAAGGAGGAAACTAAATGTTTCCTTATAACGCCATTGGGAAAGTGGTGGGGTCCCCTCCAATGCTGTGAAATTTTATGAATATTGTTTGAAAATTGATCTGCATGGATAATAAAATATTTTACTTTGATCATAATTTATCTCCTCCACCCCTTATCTAGCGGGGATAGAAACCAAATGCCTTGATAAGGGCCCATTAGATGTTCGTTTCTTAGATCTTGACGATTTGGTGTACAAAATACTAGATGAACATTTCAGCTAATGGAAATATCTACATATTGCTCAAAATGGTGTTTTAACCATGTTAAGTAATCAGATTTAAATAGACAACTTTCTTTTTATTCTTCTTTCTCTCCGTCTACACCACTAAATTCTGGCTCACAACATTGTCCGATTGGGGGAGCCGTAATCCCTTTTGCTTCGTGAAGTTAGAGTCTTATGTTGTCACATAAAAAAGAATAACACTCCAATGCAAGTTAGTTTATATCCCTCTGAAAGCGAATCTTATATTTTCTACAGCAATTCATCAATTATTATTAATAAGTAATGTAATTTATCTACGCACAGTTCTTTATTAATTTTCCACCCAAATCACTACTTAATCCAATACCGATTTATCCAGTTCTTGTTTTGTGTTACTAAACCGTTTTCAAACATCGGTAAGGATTTTGTTCTTATATTTAACTTTCTTGATATTATTTCCAGCTCTTCGTCCAGCGAAGAAGACGAGGAAGGTTCTTCCGCCGGCGAAACAGGGACAGAAGTGACAAACAGTAACACGCCCTTACAAAGCAATACGGCCACTAACAATTCCGTAGCAAACAGCCAAGGTAAAGCAGTTACCGGGGCAAACAATGGACAAAACATTCCTATCAATCCCGTCATGAAGTCGAGTTCAAATCCAAATGTCGATAAAACCGCTATGGGAATCGCTTCCGGTGGGTTATAAAGGCTTCATTTATTCTGTGTGCTGTAATCACCTTGAGGCAGTTAAAGAATCACATTTAATTAAACAGAGAGAGCAAGCAATCACTTTTAAAATAATACTCATTATCATTCTAGAATAAAACATTTCTGATTTACATGGATTTTTTAAGATGTAAATTTTGTTTTTAAATCATTAGATTATGTTTAGTATTTTGTATTAATCATCTGCCATTTGGTTATTACCTCACATGAAGGAATTTTGCTTTTTGTGTCTCTTTGTTAAATGTCTGTGTATAACTCTTGTTACACTTGTTTAATTGCAATATATAAACTAATATCACAACTTTATTAAGTGCAGCCTTCACATTCATACATATGTATAAATAATAATACTGTTTCCCGTTCTTGTCTTTTGATGTAAGAATAATAATAATCTCTAATGTTCTTTACCTACAAAGCAAACCGATGAAAGTCCACCATATAAAATTGCATCTTCTTTCGTTCTTCAAAAAAAAAAAAAAAAGTGCAATTTAAAACTATGTACCTAGTTCTAAATTGTTAACCTATTAAGTCGGTAATTTTTGGGACTCTAACTAATCCTTGCTTTGTAGGTACAGATTTAATAACATTGATGTTTTACAGTGTTATTGTTAATGTGCATTGAGGAAACAGTTTAATAATGGGAAGACTTGCCCTTGATTTAAAAATAATTTATTTGTATTTTTTACTTAATGAGTAAAGATTAAAACCTCAAATTGTAATATTTAATTAATGAAGACAATATTAGCGAAACTCAAAAGAAAATCTGAAACAGAAAATCAGAAAAAGATACGGTCACATCCTATATGACTTGCCGGATCAGTGCTAAGGCATCAAAAGCTGTTAGTGTGTAAACTGTTCACTAGATGTCACTCATGTTTCAAATATCTCTGTATTTGTGTCCGTGGGTGTTTGGACCATAGTTGTGTGAAATTACAGTACCTACTTAGTAAAACGTTTGTTAAAATATAACTTTATTGGAGATAGGTTTATGCTCGAAATTGTGACATTGATTTTCATTTGATCATTTTATTGTAGCCACATCGTCCCCAAAGCAGTCAATTGATGAAACCAATGCTAGCAACCAGCCCACCATGTGGCTGGGAACAGAGGATGGATGTATCCATGTGTACAATTGCTCGGATAATATAAGAATCAAGAAGAACAAAGTCAAAATACAACATGGTTCCGGAGTACACTGCATTGTGTAAGTTTCACAGATTGTTATTTTTGAAACAAACATCTGAAACCCAATTGAAACTGATTGGCGTGATGGTAAACGGTAAAGCATATCCACTGGAGCGCTTTTGGCCACATTTTGGCCAACTCCCTCGAGCGTTCGCTTGCCAAAATGTGACCAGAGATGTCTCTCATCTCTTCTTCTAATTTGTTATTGAAATTTCGCAAACCAAATTATTGAAATATTTTTTTCTTTCTGATTTTTTTTTTACTTTAATAATTTTTTGTTTCCTAAAAATATGAAATAAACTGTTAAATTAATATAGGTGCATTCAGTGGCTATCTAACACTACATGGGGTTTATATGTCTCCATATTAAAATTTGGAGGTATGACATTTTTTATGAGGGTGGTAAATTTTTAAAATGGATGCTCAGAAATCTGGGACACTGGATGCGTATTTCAATTATTAAGGTGAACACTTGAGTGGATAAGGAACAAGAGGTACATAACAGTGGAATACTCGCTGGAATAGAGGCTAAGACTCTCCAAGGATAGTAGTGCTGATGATAAATGTATAACACAAACACCCATGGTCAGGGGCATATACGGGGGGCTGTCCGTAAAATAAGGTCTCCTACAAGGTGCTGCGGTCGCGATTTTACGTGATTCAACGATTTTTTAACGATTTTACGTTCGACCCTCTTTCATGTTATCACAGTGCAAAGGTTATTTCTCTTCATTACAAAAAAGGTCATCATTTGACGGTGTCCGGAAACTAGTGGAACAAATAGGAAACTGGTGAATCTACATCACGAATCGATTTTATGGTATAACTGTTTTGAATTTGAGCTTTCGTTTTTCGAGTAAATCGAGTTCAAAATTGGAATTTTTAATGTCAAATTTGAAAAGAATCGGTCCTAAGGAGTTATTATAAGCAAAGTATTGTCTTTTTAAATGAGCTGAAGTGTAGACCCTGCTCCAAAAGTTTTTTATCCCTTCAGTCGCCGAAAAAAAGGAAAAATTAAAATTAAAATATCGAAATGCTCAAACCGAATTTTTTTTTTTTGGGTTCTCTATGTGATGTAGATTTACCAGTTTCCCGCATGTACCGTGTATGATACTTGTATAATAAATTGTTTTATCTTTTTTATTTTCAGGTACATTGACAATAAAGTCTTTGTTTCATTGGCAAACGGGGACATCACGGTTTATGTCAGGGAAAATGGTAAATAATAATCTGCTTATTTCAGTTACTACCGGTTGCACATATTATTAATCCCTCTTTTCTGGTCGGGCCAGTGATCAAATTCTTTGATAAGTTACATAAAGACATCTGTTTGATTTTAAAATGAGAATATGTGTAGTTCCTACCAGGATGACATTTATCTAGTTCCTACCTCTCCTTAACCACCATCTTGTTGGAAAAGTATTTGAAATTTGGAACACTGGCAAGAAAAATAGCAAATTCGAGTACATTTATTTTTGAAAAACGGAAGAAGATTTGGAACTATCTTGAAAACAAGTTGTTTGTGTTTTTCATGCACATTATCTCATTTTTTAACTGAAAAGAAGGTATTTGACCATTTCAGAAGTAAATAATATTGTATTCGTTTCTTTGTGGCGATAATTACTTCGAGGTGTATCAGTGGAATTATATTGTGATTGCATTGTGTGCTCTTTCACAGAGATACAGTGATATACGATTGGTTATCCCCTTTCCTTGCATACCTTTGTTTTTCCTACACATATTATCACCCAATTCGAGGAAAGACCACTTCGTCTTGTTTTGTGCTTTAGTATTTACAGTACATATTACTATCTCCATCTGCTTTGATGGCTTTGGTCCATTTTAGGCCATGTCACTCCTCCCACAGCCTCTGCATCCATTTTTCGTAGTTTGTGTTTGAAAAATGTAATTTATGCAGGTAAATATAATGTTTCAGGAGGTTGGGTGGAGAAGACCAGTATATCAGTGGGAACAGTTTCCTGCCCGGTGACTAAACTTCTACTGTCGGGAGGAAAGCTGTGGTGTGCCCAGCATACCAATGTGAAGATCATCAATCCAGCTACTATTCAGGTAATATCACCAACAATCTGTTTGCTTCTTCATTCCATCTGTATTGCATTTAAAGAAAGTATGCCTGTACACAACCGTTTTGCATTTTATTTGTCTGTAAATTTATTTGTACATTCTGTTTCCGGTTTCTGACGTTCTTATATGAATCTTTTCAATATTATCATGTCTACCTGCCTGAAGAAAGTTTGAAAAAGAATTGAAAAGTCATTGAGATAGTGCCATTTCTTTGGACAAATTGTATAATTTCTTTTGTGAAATAACAATAACAGAGTTATAACAATTTCCGTGGGAACACACACGTTAGCATGAAAACACGCTTATTGTACTTGACTGCTATTGTTATATTGTCGTGTAAACATGCTTACGGGTCAGAGTGATTAAGTTCCTACTTACAAATCTTATGATTTTAGAGGAAATTTTGATTTAGATTTATTAATAAAGAGATAATTAGAAAAACATTTTTTGCAGGCGAGGTATACTATTCACAAAGCTACTGCAAAGTATGACTGGTATATATCAAATAAATATCGTATATATCAAACATTAACCTCAAACGTCTTTGTCTCCAGGTGGAAGACTCGTTCTGCGTGAGCAATGACTCCCAGAAGCCCATCAGTCACATGGCCATCTCAGGTGCGGCTGTGTGGGTAGCACTCAACAACACGGCAGCGCTCAAGTGCTACCACGCCAACACAAAGGAGATGCTCACTGAGTTAAACATCGCACCTGCCGTCACCAAGATGCTGGCCGGTAATTATATTTCACATTGGAAGAAGGTGAAGAGAAAAAATATAGCCTTTTGTGAAATGAAACACCAAGGCTTTGTGAATTGGAACACCAATGCCTAGGTGGAACCCAAATGCGATGCCAACTCAGACACTGACCGGTGTTTCATTATTGCGCATATATGTCATGTGTTCACCTCATATAATGTAATAAAATAGGGTGGGCCATAAACACTTGCACTTTTATTATCGTGCTAGCGGGGATTCCGGATGGGGGAGAAGAGCGGGGTCACTTATACGTGGCTCCTCACTTCTTGGAAATTTAGTCACAATGGAGCGCTTTACAGGAGAGCAACGCGCTTTCTGGGTAAAACATTTTTACTCAAACGATGATTTTGTTCTTTTCTGTTCAACAATGATTTTATTCTGTTTTACAAAATAATAATGCACGCCGCCTTCGTTTGCATCACCAATTACAGAGTATTAATCAGTGCCCAAGTGTTAATTTAATTAAATCATGGTTTAAAAATTTCGAAGAAACCGGCAGGAAAACAAACAGGGCGGCCATGGAGCAAGAGAAATTGTTTAAATAAATCTTCCCTAACAAAGTGATCTCGTGCAGAGGAGATATTTTGTATGAGTCTATGCAAATAAACCAGCGACTATACTCACATCAAGAAATGGTCAACATACACCGAGATTTGTGTCGAAAAGTTTTTGAAAATCTAAGTGCCTGATTTGAGGAATATTATTTAAGGATATTTTGAAGAAATTATTTTTATGAAATGATTTTCCAGCAATCAATAATCATTTATTTTACCTCTCAGAAATAGACTTTTGTTTATTATGTGTCCCTTAGAAAACTGTCAAAACGTGATAATATTTGTGTTATTTACGATTTTTACTAAAAGCTTCATAAATCACGTTTTGGGAAACGTAGCCTCATTCTAAGAACTGTTTTGGAAAGGTTATGAAATAAGCTTTCAAATTGAATTATTACAAATAAATAATAACATTTTTAAATATTAAATTTTAGAATGCAAACATAAAAAAATTGTAAAAATGACCCACGGATGTTTTATGTGAAAACAGTACTAAAATCACAGATTATGTAAAAAAAAACACTTATTCTATTGTATAAATGTATTATAAACAATTTTGTTACCTCACTTTTTTACCATTTCATGCAAAAATATTTTAATAAAAAACTAACAATGTCTCGAACAAATGACAACCAAACAAAATGGAGGTTCCATTCGGTTCAGATAATTAATCTCTACGTTCCATAGATATTTGAATACAGACGCGTAGCGTTGTTCATTATCGATATTCCGTTTTTTATTTCATGGTAATCCGTATAGTAGTGATGGAAATAAATCAATTTTTGTAAAATCTCGCGCGTTTACGTCAAAAGATGCTCTAATGTCTTGACCGCTATTATTATATTTGCGTCTTTTGACGCTCTATTGTTCCGAGTGGTTAAATACAATCTGTATTTTTTATTTCATGATTATTTCAAAAGTGCAAATGTTTATGACCCACCTTATATATTGAGATAAGAATATGATAAAAAGTTGAATAATCTCTGCTATTCTTATATCCAGGTTGCGACGACATCATCAGACAGCACAAGGCGGCATGCCTGCGAGTCACCTCACTGCTGGCGTGCCGGGACCTGCTGTGGGTGGGCACCAGCGCTGGGGTCCTGCTCACAGCCCCCTCTGCACCCCCCCGCCCCCCTGCACAACCCACACTTTGCGGTAAGTCGTATTATAACTTGACATAGTTTACTAGGCACGTCATGTGTAATGCATCAGTCATTCAAATGTATCCAGCGTTGCGCAAAGGAATTGATTCACTGAGGAATTGATGGAGTGGAAACTCTATGGTTTGAATCTATTCATAATGACACACTTGATCTTCCATGACCAAATACCTCTATCTGGTGCCGATGCAAAATTGTCAGTTGATTTTATTTCTAAATAACTTGATGTTTTTTTTAAATGTACCATCTTAACAGATGTGTTTATATATTAATAAAACCAGTACATATTATATAATCTACTTTTAAGTAGTCTCCCCAGAATAGCTACTTACGAGGGCATACTGTAAAATAAGGTCTCCAAGGTGCTGCGGTCGCGAGGAACGATTTTATGCGCGATCTGGCAACACTGGCGTGTAGCCTGGTTCCCCCACGCCAAACACCCACGTGTTGCATAAATTTTTTTCAGTATTTTCGTGGAATATTTAGGGAATATGAACCGAAAACATACAAGAATCTAAACCATGGATGAAATATAGTATTCCTTATGTCTGATAATTTATTTTGCAATTGCATAATTGTCAATACCATATCTTCTTCAGGTATTCCTCAAGGCCATACCGGCCATGTCCGATTCCTGACCGTGGTGGAATCGTCCGCCCTCGCCAGCGCCGGCTCCACCGCCCACAGCACCCCCAGCAAGGGCAGTCAGAAGCAGTCCTTGCTCCGCCGCTCCACCCACTCCCCCAGCCAGCTCAAGGTGGCTGCAGAACAGAACACCTCCAAGCAGCTGTTGGTCATCTCCGGCGGGGACGGCTACGAGGACTTCAGGAGTTCCGGAATCTCCGAGATCGCTGGGAGGGAAGACTCCACTAATCACCTGCTGCTCTGGCGGGTTTAACTTGTTAGTATGTGTTAATAAGGGAATAAAGGGATGTATAATGATTTATAATGAATATAATCTCATGAAAGACCACCCATACAATATCGCTTGGTGTTGGCCTAGTTGTTTCGCAGAAATTCAAATGTAACATTGTCTTCAAATGGCCGTTGGGTGCCATTTTATTTTTGTGACATCTGAAAGGTCCCCGTTAAACGCCGATTCTAGTTGCGTTTTAGCTTTCTTTCGAATTGTAATTAGCTGACAAGCTTAATAATATGATATTTGTCCTCTTCTGCTGATCACAATTTGTTCAAAAGCTGAAACGGACTTAGAATCGGCATTTAATGGGAATCTTTCAACTGTAAAAAAAAAACAAAATGGCCCTCAACGACCATTTGATGACTTTGTCACACGAGAATATCTGAGAAACTAATGGGCCTTACACTATTTGTCGTTACAATATCTGAATTGTCAGATTCTGGATTTGTTTTAGAATGAAATTGCGTTAGAATCACTGAATAGTTAATTTACACCACCAAATAGTACATTTTGACCCTTGTTCTGAAAATCCCTGCCTACTTAGACACTAACACAAACGAGTCAACTCTTGAATGTGCACATGGCACACATATACATATTTTGTGTAATATATATGAAGTAATCTTTGAATAAGACGTGAGCGACATTATAGGCATACTTAGTTTTTGCTTTTGACACGTTATAGTACGTGGTCGGTACGGCACTGTGACTCGTAGCTGGAACACTTTGTGCATATTTTTAAAAGTGAAGATTGATTTCTTTCGATAAGTTTATAAACTTTGATATTATTCATACTTTCATGCGGGCAAGGTAGGGTAGGCAGTGCTCATGTACCTGTAAGGAATGCATGCCTCTGCTTTTGACTATTAGATCGAGACAACCAATCAATATTGCGTATTATGTCTTTCTTACAATACTCCAGCATATAATATGTACATATCACCATTTCATTGGTTTTGAGTTTGTACTGAGAGAAAGAATTTCTGAATTTTTGATTTATGCCAAAACGATCTGACTTTTTTTGATGACCTCTTATTTCTTGTGCTCTTATTTATCATTTGATTAGAATGAATACAAATACAGAATTTAAAACAAAATACTTAGAAAAATTAGCTATTGAACATTTGGCCCGTGAGTCTCTTGAGTGATGTTGGTACAAAAAATAAATAAATCGATTCATGTAATACATACTAGAAATAATTTCAGTTCTATGATTATTTGCGCAATTTCTATCAGTATTGATAAACTTAAGTATATTTTTAAAGACAGTTTATCGCAAATTGTTAGATAGTGTTAATGGAGGTCTATGTCCAAAGATGGACTCCAGCCGAACGATTCTATATCTTTTGTGGGATCGTTATCGAGATAACGGACTTGATCTCCGATGATTGATTTATTTGCTTTTTCTATGTACAACGTACATTAAATGAATAAATAATCATGCATACTTGCAGGAATTCGTGTTTAAAACGATCCAAACTAAAATAAAGCATATATTTAAAAATCACACAAATCTGACAGGAGATCACGTCCGTTATCTCGATAACAATCCTACAAAAGATATAGAATCGCTCGGCAGAAAGCCAATGTGGAAGATTTCCAAAATTATAAGTTATAGTTTGTGATTTTTGATTGTGGTATTATCTGAGAAAAGTTTTAGAAATCATTATACATTCCTTTAATGGTCTCTATAGATAAAATTATGTAATCATATTAATATTTGTATAAAATAATAGGTATTGCGAGACACAGGAATAACGATCTAAGGGTATTTGTTTATGTTATTTCCATCATACGGATAGTGAAACTAAATATGAATAATTACAATATCAATAAGGAGTTAACTTATTTACATAAATAAATGTTATTTTATAAGTGCCAAAATTCCGACGTGTCATTTGATTGTATTTAAGAATGTGATTTGATCCTAAAAGTGCCATCTGCATTTTTTTTTAGCCGTGAATATTATTTATATTAATCTCCATTTCTGAATTAACTTTCTACATATTCCATTCTCCATTGCTTTAACATAAAATGTTTTATTTTTAAATAACTAAATTAGAAAACTAATCGCAGTCTATCGCTATAATTTATTTATTTTACTATTATTAAATTAAATTAGAGGTAGAAAGTACCTACCTACTATCTTAAAAAAGGACTAGTCATGATTTATTTATTAAGAATAGATTTTTCCCACTTTCTGGATGTTAAAACTAAACTGATAACATAAAATGGTATTACTAAATGTGTAGAAACATAGTTATTTATATTACAAGTATCCTAATCTATCCAATATGGATACCACAAGATTATTATTATCTTTGTAAATGTTTGCATGCTAAAGTAAATATTGTTAGCACAATAGAAAGGTTCCATGCGTAGGTTATAAAAATATACTTTCTTTTTAATGTTTTTTTTTTAATGTCCAATAATGATTTTTCCTCTGTACATACTTATTTTCAAATATCCAACTTTTTAAACTACATACTTAAATTTTCATTGTGGAAAATTTTTTGGTTAGAAATATGTAACATTGGAATAATTCTCTTATACAAATAGCTTGGCTCTTGATGGAAAAATATTTTTCTCTCTAGACTCTTACTTGAGGTCTTCGTGGTTCTACCAAAACTAAGTAAGAGAATTGAACCTATTGTATAGAAAAAGAGATATCAGTACAGATGGATTTTAAAATTTTTAAACTTTTTTTTTCAGCCATTAATATGCATTTCTTTTTGTTTTTGTTTTAATGCTCTATTTAAAGACCCACCTTTATTCATATAAATGTACTTATTTTTAAATTCTTAATTATTTATGTAAACTATTAAAAAAAATTATGCGTCTAGTTTAATCTTTATTATATTGTTCTATCATATGAAACAATGTTCATTTGATTTGATATTCTTTTTGAAATGATTTTAATTCAGAATGATGTCTTTTTGAAACGATATTTATTCAAATTAATATTCTTTTGAAATTACGTAATACTTACTATGTTTATTTGAATTGGCTTTCTTTTGAAATTATGATAATTTGAATTTATGTTCTTTTGAAATTATGATAATTTGAATTCATGATTTGTTGAAATAGTATTATTGTGAGTTGATGTTCTTTTGAAATGATATTAATTTGAACCGACATTCTTTTGAAATTGTTACTTTGAATTGATGTTCTTTTTAAATTTTCAGTGTAAATACTACAGAAGTTGATGTTATTTATAAATTATAGATTTGGGAAGAAATTTCAATGTAGGTATAGATTCTTAATAATATTGATTATTTAGTTAAATAAATGGTATAGAAAAGAAGAACTTGTAGAATTTTTTGCTGGTGATCAACCTTTTGGCTAGTAAATTCTTTTGCTCAATTGCTCACATTTTTTTATAAGAAATTTAATTTAAAATTTATAAAGCAAAAATTATTGCAGATGACTTGAAATTTTAACAAAACAAATTAAAATAAATATTTTTATTAATTTATTTTATATAAACCAGTTCATTAGGCTAGATATTAGCAGCCTTAATACAAATTGTCAAACTGGTTGTTCAAGTTTTGGAAACAAAAATTCGTCAGCATTTTATAGGACACCCTATTGATTCAAATACAATAATTAGATATAAGTTTGGTAAAGCACAAGGTATTGAAAGGGAAATGAACCAGTGTGGTCAACATTAAAAAAAATATGTTTGCACAATTTTTTCTTGTAATAACCCATTGATTTTAAACAAATAAAATCATTTTTCCGAAATCACTACTTACGTACATTATTTTTAATTAAAATCAAATGAATTAATGCTGTTATTATAAGATTGACAATAAACATATCATCCTTAAAATATACTCTGAAAAAAATTGTAACAAATTTCCTTTTTCATCAAATTGCATAAATTTGATTCTTGTAAAGTAAAATTTTCAAAACGGCTTTTATTTTATCTGAAGCTTTAACTGAATAAAAAAATATCTTTGACATGTCAATTAATCTATAATAAATCCATCCAATATAAATGCACAACATCAGAATGTATCTTAATTAAACTCTGCATATCAATTACAATTTTAAAATGTTGAAAAAAGATGTAAAATAATTAAATTTAATATATTGTCGCTACAGTTTTAAACATTATTATTTTTTTCAAAGCAAAGAAATTTACAAGAAAGTTTCTCTAAATTTAAAAAGTTATCCATTCAACTTGGAAGATAATTTAAAAAAAAAAAAATTAACACTTGTTTTTCCATTAAATTTCATACATAATAACGTTTTTAATCTTTGAATATCACAAAAATGTTACATTTTTTGCTGTATCTTGGAATTTTAATAAATACCATAAAAACGTAACATTAACTGTTTCTTAACACTCAAAATTTTGAATATCGTTAAAAAAAAATGATTTTTGATACATTTGTGGTACTGGATGGTAGATCTTCAATGTTATTCAAATCTTTCCGAAGAAATTACATTTTTAAATCCTTACTCTAAAGTTGCTCTCAGTCAGAAATATATTATAAATAATTGGTTTTAACGACTGGGGTGTGTTGTTTTTTAAAAAATTTTGATACATATTCTTAAATTATATGCGTGGCAAAGTGTTTGGAAATTGGTTTATTCATAATTTCTTAATACTGTTTAAAGATTTGTGTGATAATAGTTAATTCATAACGTAATGAATGTTAAAAGAGAATAGATAATAATAATATAAAATATTGGTTTCATCCATTCTGTATATAAAAGTAAAGAGCTTTATTTTAAACATAAGATAAATTCAAATGTTACATTTATGTGACGCAATTTATTATTATTGTGCGTCTGAAATATTCCATAAATGTTTTATGATATAAGCACGGGCATAACCCTCCCACGGAAACGCTGTCTCCTGCTTTATTATTACAGTTTATTTATTGTATTACAACAATCTTCATCCATTGGGTTGATTTCATTTTATGTGTTTATTTGTGTTACATTACAGCAATCTTCATCCGTTTGGTTGATATTTGTGTATATCTTCATCCATTAGATCTATTTCTGTTTACTTAATCTTCTTCTATTAATTTAATTTTTGTGTACATTACAACAAATTTCACTTTTTATTTTATTTCTGTGTACATTGCCGACATCTTCATTCATTTGGTCAATTTTTAAGTATTTCATTACAGCACATTAGAACAATCTTCATCTATTTGGTTGATTTCTGTGTACATTACAGTAATCTTCATTCTTAATTTGGTTGATATTTTAAATGAATACATTTAAAATATATATATACTGGAGAATTCACCTGCATTCTAACTATTTCTCACAGATTAACATTTGCGGCAGGTAAATAATAAACCTTTACAAATTACTGAACATTAGTGCAATATCCATTTGGTTAACTTTTGTGTACATTATTGCGAACTTCATCCATCTGGTTGATTTTTATACACATTACAGTAATCTAAAGATTTACCAATAGATAAAATTTAATTTGACCGGTCAATGGTTGAGTGGGCATAGCGCTTGGGTCCCACCCGGGCGTCGCATGTTCGATTCCTCGGCTGGCTAAGTCCTCCATCACAACACAGGCAACATTTTCGGCTTTCTGTGGTGGTAGTAGGAGATTTTTCAAACATTGTTGGGCTATTCGTAACCTGGGAATGTTCGTCTTTCTATTAAAAAAAAAAAATTTTTTTTTTGTGTGCACTACAGCAATCCAGATTAAACAAATAAATATAGATTTCCAATGACGTTATATAAATAGACTCGCCATAGTCTCACATACTCACAATATAATGTGGAAAGCAAGCAACACTCTTTTGTTTTCAGCGGTTTTCAGTATAATTTCTAAATTCAAAACTTTATTCCTGTGTGATAAAGATAGACAATCAAAGAATGTACGTGTGTGAATGTCATAGATATATGATAGGGCGGCTTATTATTACGGCAATACTGCTTTCATATCACGGGTGTGACCTATGGGTGTGATTGAGATAACAAGATACTCTCCGTCGGTTACACAATGGACAGGGAAGGGTAAGGAATACAATGACGTATTATTATAAAAATTAATTGTAATAATTATAATAATTGATGAAGTTATTACAAATGAAGTGTTATTCCTTCGCCTTTACGACTATTTGCCATTTAATTGAAGCATTTTCTCATCACACAGGAGGGCATTTTGGCGCTTTGCAATGCAATTTACTTACTGGTAAGACACGACCTCACTCGACGCGTAACAATTTAGTACTAAAGTACTAGAAATAGAGACAGCTACAATCGTCTTGTGTTTGGCTTCCCACTTTGAGATTTCTACCCCAGTATTAATGTCATTGGAGATTTCTAATTGTTATTTGTATGACAGCCTCTATCTCTAGCATAATAGTCTATGCATTTGATTGACGAGCTGTCAAACAGGAGATTGTGATAACAATTAAATAAATTCTGTTGGATATGTTTTGTGAAAGGAAAAAAATAGGATACAGCCTTTCCGTGTGAAGATTGTTCTCTTAAATAATAATATTGAATGATTTATAAATATGGCCTGATTTTATAAAGTGATAAATTTTATAATACAAACAGCAGCTATTTGCAAATTTCTTGTAAAATACTTATTGTGTACTAACCATCCGACTGAGTTTTAATATCTAACCGAAGGTTTGCTCTGACCAAAACAGATTCATCAGATGGTTAAGTCCATCGGTAACCTTTGAGTGGGGTTTAACTGCTATAAAATCGGGCCTAAGTCAATTGTCATGTTTTTTTTCCCCTTAAAACTACTGTACGTAAATTGTAAACAATTAATATTGTCATTACTTGTGAAATTAGTAATCCTTATTATTTTCTTAAACATTGTATGTATTTAGTTTGGTTATTCATTGTGAGATAGAACGGAAGGTATTTCATATGTTTGTAAATGATTAAGTGTATTTATTGTTTTTTTTAAATAAATATTATCGACATTTTAACAACTTGTTTGCTTTCAATTCTTTTCATTCACACCATTTAGTAACTTAATACTTATATAAACAATAATGTTTCTTTGTTTGATTCTTATTCGCTCTTAAACCATTCATCCAATTGCGGTGAAACTTTGATGATTTGATGTGCGCATCCCCGCGATGGTTTCTATATATAATAGTGAGCTCTGGCATCATGAAATTATTTCCTGTACTATTCTATAAAACTTTGGTGAGTTGTTGTGCGCATGCCTGTGAAGGTTTCTATATATTGGTACTGGTGAGCTCTGGCGTTACGAAATTTGTATGAAAATAAGGGTACTTCATGTGGTTCAGCATCAGAGAGGGGGTAGGGAATCCAGGAGGAATGAAGCAGTAAAAGGGAAAGGGGACGCGGGAGGGGAAGGGGAGGCGAAAGTGGAATGGGAAAGGGGACGCGGGGAGGATCAATTTATTTATTTAAGTGGAATTGCAACGCATGCCGGGAACTCACTAGTTTTCCCATAAAAACATATTATTTGTGATTTTCTTTGATTGAGAAATCTCCCAATTTTTTTACATGAGCTCCACATAGCTCTACCTTGGTTGAAGTTCTCAGGATCAACAGACTCTGCTGGACGACAAGCGGAATCCTTTGCCCTTTGCCACGGATTGGAGCAAATGGTTCAGGAGCCTACAAGGGTTCCTGATGTCTAGACTCACCGCTCCAATCTGCTAGACCTGTTTTTAACCACTGTGCCACACGGTTACAAGATTGAAGTCACAGCGCCTTTAGGATCGTCCGACCACTGACTTGTGGTGATCTGAAACTTTATACACTTTTAATAATGGCAATTTCCTAGGTTTGGTTCAACTCCTAGGAAAATTTGATCCTGTGATGCTGGAACACCTTAGCCGGATTGTTAGTAACTCAACCCTCGATGACCAAGGTGCTGAACCGACGTCGGTTCCTCACTGCGGTTTTCATATGAAAAAGCTGAGGATCCGGCATCGGGAAGTACTCCATGTTTTACAAGAGATTGATGTTAATAAAGCTAGCGGGCCTGACGGAATACCTGCCCTGGTACTGCAGAGGTGCACTGCAGAAATAGCTCTAATTTTGACGAAGCTTTTTAAAATGTCCCTTAAGTCTGGCTCTGTGACCTCTGGTTGGAAAAAATCGGTTATCCATCCTATTCCAAAGAAGGGTGACCGCTCCAACCCGGCCAACTACCGTCCCATAGCGATCACATCAGTTCTGTCTAAGGTGATGGAACGTGTGATCAACGACAAACTGCTCACATACCTCGAGAAGAACAAAATTATTAACGACCGTCATTACGGATTCTGGCGAAACCGTTCGTGCGGTGATCTTCTCACGTTTGTGACGCATGTTTCCAATTCCTTTGACCGGGTTTGGCATCGAGGACTTGTCAACAAACTGCTTTCTTACAGACTTCCCGCATCCTTGTGTATGTGGATTGCCAACTTTTTGAGGGAGATGTCGATTCAGACGGTAGTCGATGGTTTCACCTCTTCCTCACACTCGATAAATGCTGGCGTCCCGCAGGGATCGGTTCTGTCTCTGACTTTGTTTTTGTTGCACATCAACGACCTTTTGTCATGTGCACCAATTCATTGTTACGCGGATGACAGTTCAGTCCATGATAGCTTTTTGTTTGACAAGCCCCCAAAGGGCTCACAAACCCCAACGGCTCGGAAGTCTTGAAATCATTCTCCCAAAAGAATGCACGGTTACCTCGAGAGTGTTTTCTCTTGGGGTAAAAATAATCTCGTTGAATTTAATGTTTCAAAGACCCAATCTTGTCTGATCCAATAGGTACGTCTAAAAGGGAACGAAATGAAAATCTAGTCTCCTTCAACGGAAGCAATCTGCCGAACAGGCCCTCCATTGATATGCTTGGTGTAACCCTAAGTGACCAGCTCAGATATGGGGGCTTCATCGAAGCCAGAGTAAAGTTAGCCTCCCAAAAACTGGGCGTACTGTACAGGGCCCGCAGATACTTTAAGAGTACACAATTGCTAACCCTGTACAAATCACAAGTGCGCCCCACTGTTGAATTTGGCAGCTACCTCTGGTCTGGAGCTCCAAAATACCTGAAAAATACCCTCGACTCTGTGCAAAAACGGGCGGTCAGTTGGATAAATTCTCCCATCTTAACAGACGGATTGCAATCCTTAGAGCACAGGCGTCAGGTGGGAATGCTATCCTTATTCTACCGGTATTACAATGGAAGATGCTCCGAGGAACTAGCCTCATTGATCCCTTCGGCACCGGTGCATAATCGGAAAACACGCCAAATGCGTGACCAATATATGTACACGGTTGACATTTGTCACATGAGAACGGGTCGTTTCTTCGACTCGTTCTTGTGTTCAACAGCGATTTGCCGGCCTCTGTGTTTCCTCCTTCCTACAACATGGGTCTCTTCAAGACCAATGCTCATTCCTTCCTCTCCTCAAAATGACCCTCCACACAGCATCTCAGATGACATAGGACCTACGGGAAATTTTTCCTCAGGGCCTCCTGTGTGGAGTTAATGTAAAAAAAAAAAATAGGAAGCCCTGACGAAAATAATTTCTATCAGGGCCTATGTCATCTTTGAGAATGCTGTGTGGAGGGTTTTTTTAAGAAAAGGAAGGGTTCTGGGAAGGAAAAGGGTTTAAGGGGTGGGTAGGAATCTGGGGTTCAGCGTGTCCTTTGGTAAATTTCCCAATTGGTAAATCTATCGAAATCTACATGACTGATATGATGCAGTTCCGCAAAGTTGTTGCTGGCTGCAGACTGAAGGATAAACATTTCCCTAATAATAGCCAAACTAAGAAGATAGAGCTAATTTTTTTCTATAATATCAAATGAAATAAAAAACAATGTCCTTGAAAAGCGTCAATGAGAAACGGCCTTTTCCCTTGCTTTCGCAAAGTCATTATTTTTAGCAAAAAAGACAACAAGAATATTATAAATATGCACTCTGATCGAATGTTAATAGGTACTTATGTGATATTATAATAAAAAAGGAACCTTTTAAAATTTCACTGGAAATTGAATTCCCAAAGTTAAATAACAAATGAAACGTGCTACAAGCAAGCAATGCATCTGCGTGAGAGGACCTACCGTCTTCTAAACATCAATATTTGTTGTGATACCTATCTCTATACCTTCTTAAAATTATTTAGTGAAGGTGAGTACCATAGTCTTCTGGTAATGCGATGTTTAAATAAAAAATTGGTAAGTAGATACTCGTATAAAAATCATTTTATTAATAACCAACAAGAATACCCATTCATATTTCTGTGCTCCTGGTATTTTGTTTTTGTTAATATCTACAGGTAATACAAAATATTCTTTTTTTTACATCTCCTCTCCACACAGGAGGTCCTGAGGAAAATAATTTCCCTCAGGGCCTATATCATCTTTGGGGATGCTGTGTGGAGGTTTTTTTTTAGGAAAAGAAGGAGAGGAGGGTTCTGGGAAGGAAACGGGTGTAAGGGGTGGGTAGGAATCAGTGAGCCCTGATCATCCGCCTCCAAGACCTAGACAAACCTCACCCCACGAACCCGGGCACCCCTGCAAAATCACCAAACGTAACGAACCACTTGGGGTAACCTATGGCAGAGGTATTGGTTATCCAATAAAGGTTCCTGGAGCGGCGGTAACCATTCACGCCCCCCAAATTGGAAATCATGGATGAATCTGGCAATAAATATGAAATGAATGCACGAATTTGTCAATAATTTGCATTTTGATACCAGCAGTAGGTACCTACAAAATATCAGGAGCACGGAAATATGAATGGATATTTTAATTCGGTTATTACTAAAATTATTTTTAGGGCTACGAGGTTTTTATTTAAACATCCCATTACCAGGAGACTATAAGGTACTTAAACTAAATAATTTTAAGAAGGAATAGAGGTAGGTTTTGCAACAAATATTGATGCCTCGAAAACAGTAGGTACCACTCGCAGTACTCTCACACAGATGCATTGCTTGCTTACCAATGAGTTACTCGTAAATACACGAATTTTGTCATTTATCAAACCATATGGAACCATTTTACACGTACTGTAGGCGATTTAAATAAAATTTGGTAGGTGGAACGGTTCTTTTGGGTAGATGCAGCAAGAATAATTTTAATGTCATTATTTATTAAACCATTTTTGAAAACTCATGGTTTGAGAGCAAAACAAACAAAAACACCCATTCATATTTCTGTGCTCCTGATATTTTGTTCTTGTTGACACTACTTCTGTTGTCCTGCGATTATTATTATAGCAGCTCATCAAATTCTCTCCGTACCAAAAATCCATTATCTGATCTTTTCAATAATACTTTCAGTTCCATGTTTGAAATTCTATGCAAATTATATTTTTTATAATATAAATTATATTTTCTATGCAAATTGTAAATATACAAAATTAATTAATATGTAGTTCAGTTACTTCCCAAAACTTGTATTATGGTGACATTTACAAAAATTCCCATAGAATTCCCATTCCCATATTGTTAAATTAATTAACTTTTTTTTATTTTGGAGAATTTCAAATACTAGTCCGTAACTTTGTAAGTACGAGTATAAATGTTTCTGCTAGACTGATAATAATTGCGTCCCACTGTTGTCATGCCGCATATTTTATCATATTTTCCATGTAATATTTTATACAATCTGCCAAGATTCAAAAGTTAGCACTTATTTCCACTTCAAATGCAATGAGTATTTTAGATTAGCTCCACACAGGAGGCTCTGATGAAAATAATTTCCATCAGGGTTTATGTCATTTTAGGGGATGCTGTGTGGAGGATCTTTTTAAGTAAAGGAAGGAGAGGAAGTTCTGGGAAGTTAAAAGGTTTGAGTGGTAGGTCCAGGAGTGACGAAAATATGAAACCATCCCTCCAACCGCGGTGCATGGCGATGGGTCGATATACTCTAGCTGAAGAGTTTAAAAGACCTCCCTCAACCAGTAGCTCTCGATCCGACCCGCCACACAGCAGGTGGGCAGAAGCATCCGCCGCCAAGACCCGGATAAACCTCTTCCACCCATGAACCCGGGCACCCGTGCTCAAGTCACCAAAGGTAGCGAATCTCTTGGTGTGACAGCAAGGTGGGGTGTGGCAAAGGGTGGCAGAGGCGTTGGTTTTCCAATAAATGGTTCCCGGAGCGGCGGTACCCATAGCGGCTTCTCAAATTGAAGGATGACTGGGTATTTTAAAATTATTTATACGACAGGATGTAATTAAATAAAACACAGAATACTTTTTAGCTTATTATTTGCAAGTCCATCATGTGAAGTCGATAAAAATAATCCTAACAAATAAACTTTGATAAAAAAAATAAAAAATCTTACAAATTCCAATCTTCACAGAAAAAAAGAAAAACAGAATATAATCGAACACAACAGGTGAACAAACAGAAGTAGGTATTTTACACAACTAAATATTTAAAATAACACTCTATTGCACGATGATTTAAATTCTTAAAATAATCTATAAATTTTGGATGTCTGGTTCGAGGAAAACCACGAAAAATGAGTTTAACTCTTTTTTTGTGCTTTGCAAATCAAAATCTAACATAATATACAAATAACTTCAATACAAGAACAAAATAAATAACAAGACCTCTACAGTTAGTTTTATAGTCTATGGATTCTGGAATGTTTGCATCTATTAAACAAATAGTTTAATTCTTATTGAATACACAAAGAAATGGACCCATAAAATGCTATAAATATTACTTACAGAGGTAATAGCTGAATGTAATAATTAAAATGGCGTACGATTTGAGATAAAAACATTATTTGTGACTTCAATCTGTAAACAAATCAACTGAGGTTTTGAAACTGTAAATTATTTACTTGCTTACATTTTGAAACTGTAAATTAATTACTTCCTTACGTTTTGAAACTGTAAATTAATTATTTGCTTACGTTTTGAAACGATTAATTGATTATGTCCTAACGTTTTGAAACTGTTAATTAATTACATTCAGTTGTTTAACAATGCAAATTAATTATATGGTGACGTTTTGAAATTGTTAATTAATTTATTACTAACGATTTTAAATTGTCAATTTTCTTTTATTTTCAAACAGTTAATTATTTATTTACTTGCACTTTGATACTGTTAACAAATTTGAAATGAATAATAATTAGAAGATTAGAAAACAGTTAATAACTTCCAGGTTGACGTTTCAAAATTATTAAATTATTGTGACCACTTTATTTTTTATAGAAATCGGTTTCAAAATGTCTTTGGAAAAGTTAGGATTGTACCTGAAACCGGTTTGCTTCATAATCATGAAACTGGTTGATTTCAACCAGTAATAAAGTGGCGTTTGCCACAAAAAACCCCTTTGTTGAAATTAAGTTACGAAAACGTCAAAAGTAAAAAAATTGTGTGATTTGTTTAGAAATATTTTTTTCTTCGAATCATAAAATCCAGACACATTTCATAAATTATTTTCTAGTCCTTAGTGATAAAAATTTCCACAATACATACTTAAGTTTACGATTCTATGAGTAGGTATTTACAAAGTTAAACTGTTGTCTGGTCAAACCAAGAATCGACTTAAAGAGAAGCCTTAATATTTGTACATTGAAAGCCTAGTAATACAAATAAACCAACTGAACTATGCGAATGCCTCAAAAATATCAGCAATATCAATAATTATTAATATTTTTTTTATTATTTACAACTCATTCGATTGTAGTACTAATTTATTTAAATACTTAGTAATATAGTTTTTTATTCGTAATATAATAAATCCTAGCTGCTTCCCTTAATACTGTCACCAAAATGCCCATGACAAAATTAGCTAGAATTTCTTTGATTACTCCAAAATATTATGTATTTTGATGTTTTAGATTTATTTACACGCAAAGTTTATTCTCTACTTAATTTTGTACACCTTGTTAATAGAACAACAATAAATTAACTCGGTGTTGCAAACACAAAAAACGTAGGCATATTAAAAAAAATGTTACGAAAGATTTAACAAGTTGAGTATTTAGTAAAAATCCCTGAATATGGCAAAGGTAAATTCACTTCCATATTGTGATATTCAGAGTGTATTTTGTAATGCCTGACTATTTTTATTTTTCCTACAATATTAAATGTTGCAATTGTGAAAAATACATCTACTTACAGGTACCTACGTACACACAATTTATTGGACGATTATAATTTTTTAAACCTATTTTTCTTACTTTAAAGTACGAAGTTTACTTATAAATATCAATGGAATGTCATGTTACAGTAGTTTAATTGTTTAAATTTATATAATACCATGTTTCAATAATAAATTTCCATACTCTAAAATCGAAGAGATTCGAATAATTATATAAGTAAAATTTAAAACTTATCCAAAACGAACGGAAATAAACAATTTATTTAACAATATTTATGGCATAAACAAACCAAATAAATTTTCAATAACAATGCAATAAGTAGTGTAGCCAACTTATTATGCAATAATATTATAACAAATTTAAAAAAAGATTAAACAAAAGGGCAAAAAAAAAACACTGAAAAGAAATATACAAAAATTATTTTCGTTGCAATTTTTGTATCGGTTATTGGTTTTATTCTGAAAGAAAATTTTACATACTTTATAATTTTATCAATAGTGGAAAAAATAGTTTTTAAATTACAGGTAGTATACAATGTCTGTGTTAATTTTTAACTGAAATAGTTTTTAACGGTATTGTGTCTTTTGATTTAATTTGAAGTCTATCTATGAGAGACCATTATAATTATTAATAATATTATTAACATTATTATTCCCTACGAAACAACCAACGCCATGTATAAAAAATTCCATCAATATGGCTTACGAGGAATATGGCGCAGAAGGATCATATAAATATCTTATCGAGTCTAGTAATAAAAGTGAGACTATGAAGCGGTCGAGTACCAATTCGATGTCGGAGGGGCGGCCTTCGAGGAAGGGTGGTATAAGTGGAAGCCAGATGCACTAGGGTAAAACTGGGACTGTTCTAAAGGAGAAGAATATTCCAGGGCAGAGTAGACCTGAGGTTTCAAGGGCAGAGGCTGCGCAGGAGACTCCCCGGAGGGAATGTATCCATGCCGCAAAGATTCAGAGTACTGGCTCTCGTATCCTGGATGCTGTTGCTGCTTGTCCCTAGGAGACACAGACCCAGGAGGAGTCATGGCGGTGTGGTAGTCCATCGAGTACGCAGGTCCTCCGTAAGTTGACACGAGGTTCTGGAAAGAGTCTGCGTTCTTCTGTGCGTGGAGAGCGATGAACTGGTCACTGTAGGCGGACCCTTCGCTGCCCGGTGGGGTGGGAAGTGGTCCAGCAGGGTGAGGGTGTGCGTGGGAGTGTGGGTGTGGGTGGGAGTGAGGAGGCTGCCCGTGCCCAGCTGCTCTGATCACACTCTCCCTGCTGGCGTACAGCTGCCGCAGCAAGGCCGAGGCGGGGAGTCCAGGAGTGCCCAGTTGATGGTGTGCTCCTATCCACTGGATGGTAGATTTGTGCTGTTGTTGCTTCAGTAGGGCGTCGGTGGAGAAGTCTGTTGGTTGGTGTGTGGTGGGTGATCCTGTCTTGTTGGGATTGAGGATGGTTGTCGGTAAATGTTTAGACATGGCATTTTCTAAATCTTTTACTGACGCTGTGTCCGCGATGGCTTCCTCTGTGGGCGCTGGGGCTATTTGTGGGCTCACTGTTTCTGGTGGCTGTGGAGAATTGGATGTTCTACATGGGTTTTGTTCTGTATCTTCTGAAGATTGTTCTTCTTCCGGTTGTTGGGCTTTGCGTTTTCTGGCTCTCCGAGTGGGTGGCGCTGGAGGTGGTGGTTGCGTGGTTGGTGCTGGTGGGGCTGATTGTGATGGTGCAGGGGGTGGGGCAAGGTCGGATGCTGGGTGGGCTCTGGGAGAGGAGGGTCGAGGTCCCCCCGCCCTGTCTGCTCCCGCGTCGGGTGACCCCTCTCCCGGGTCTCCTGTTACAGTCTCTTCTCGCTTCACTCCTTGGACGCCTTCTTCCATCTGGCAGCAGTCCATGATCAGGTTGGCGTACTCTCGACCACTGCAAAGAGAGAACGTACACAATTAAACACAATGCTTTACTATTTGGACAAATTAAAACTTTATTTAGTAATTCATACTTTCCAAAATCGTATTTCGCATTTCACTAGCTGATCCGAAAAAAATATTAGTGATGCTAAAATGATAGTAAACTAAGTGAAATTCTTGTATTTTTATAATGCACAACCACAACGTATTAGCTAAATATGAACGAAAACATATTTTTTGTACTAAATTCCATAACCTACCTTATAACATAATTGACGCAGATAATGTTCTGCTCCTCAGCATTCTTCGACGAACAGACGACAGTGGCGCATGTCTGTAGCCAGGTGTAGCCACCAGACTTATTCATCAGCCTGTAGTAGTGTGTCAACACCTGGCCCTTGTTGATCACTGGAACAAAAAGAAATAACATAAGATTGTGCAATCTAACTGTCTACATCTTTTCTCCTTGCCAAGTTTCCTTATCAAGTCTGTCACCTACTTTTTATTCAATGTTAATGAAAGTTTGGTGAAGTCAAAACAGATGTTACTAAATCAATGAATAGTTGTGGATCTCCGCCCAACCGGACTTGGTTATTAAATGAACCCAAAGAATGCATTCGCGACCATACCAACTCATATTATATTGGAGCACAGCTTTACGTATGTAAATCGGCCGTGTGGAATTTATGCCAACGACAAAATCAGATAATTTCAAAGTCGGATTTACATTATCAGTCGATCCAGTCCGGCCTAGCGACGGAAAAATGGCCGACAGTGTGATGCAACCAGAAACATGCGGCATGCATAGCAATACAGTCATCCATGAGTTAGTTCTGGGATGTTCAAACCATGTTACACAGTGTTGGAAATGTGACAAGAGAGTGACACAACACGTGCCGGCTGCAAGAGGGGATGTTTACGTTTACCTAATAGAAACGAGTAGAAGGGTTACGAAAACTCGAGGAAATCTTGACCGAGAATCGACGAATAACGAATGGCCTTTTTCATATTCAGAAACCTAGGTAGCTTTCGGCAAATGTATCCGAAATTAGATCAGTTTTGATAAGTATCAGTAAAGTTATACAAAATCCACAGGTTTATCAATGATTTTTGGTGGGGTTGCCCGAAATCCAGGAAGTTTGTTTTACGGTGAGAAGTTGAGATTTATTTTAATTGTCAGCTTTTTATTGTCTTTACTATAACATATGTTGGGAAATCAGGAGGTATTTTTTTTCTTCTTAATTTTTGTGTGTATGTGATAAGATGAACGGAATGTTTGGGAAACTGGGATATGATAACTATGAATCCTCGGCACCAAACTATCGCCGATTATTATTCAAGTCTTGTCCGCAGCCGGAGCATTGGTCAGCCAATCACGTAGCGATAATAAAACAATTCAATTTATTTTATATACGTTGAAACTGTTCATTGTTTGGCAGGGCGGGAGCAAACGGCGCTCATTTGTGTGGTTCGATTCCTGGAAATGTGTCAAGCAGAGTGTCAGACTAAATCACTCGATAAAGAATCACGCGTTTACCATACTGATTACTTGCTGGAAGAATCATCCATACATTCTATTCAGGCAGACGAAGCCATGACTACATTCTCCATGACGCGTCCTTTGCGACAGGAATTGTTTGACTATGACTGTTATTGCTTAAATTACTTGCACGATAAGTCAAAACTCCTCATTCAATCTCATTTCAAAAGGTACACCCTGGTACTTCCTGGAAATTATTAGGAAAAACGTAAGCCAATACTTTGGAATTCCCTAAGTCAGACATTAGTAATCTCCTTGACGAACAGGTCCAGCAGTAAGCGCAGACATAATACCCAGCTGGTGTCTATTGAGAAAAATCAAATTCAATCATTCAAATAACAACTTTCGGACCTGTGAAGGTGTGAGATTACACACAGTGATGGTTCCAAAAGGGTATTGGACATTTTTGAGAGGAAGGACCTAAGGTAAATCTTCAGAGCGATTCAATAAAATTGTATCTGGCGGAGGTGGCTGGTTCAACCAAGAAGCGTACCCATTTTTGGAAGAGCAGTCAATATAATAAGTAGGACTTACAATCAACGTGACATTTTCTTAATTTGTTAGCATCTTCACCATGGCAGAGGGCGTAGAGGTTCTTTCCTGTGAGTTCTTCTGCCGTGTAGTCCAGGAGATCAGAGACTCTGCAAAATAAGAAGATACATATTACAATAGTGGCAGATAGCTGAAGGTACATGTGCATGCTCCGACCAAGAATGAAAAAGATTCACGATTTTCACCAGTGGAACTCTGTAATAATATTCAAAACAAGTAGGAAGAACGCATGAAGGATCAAGGTAATACTCACTTGGGTTCGCAATGCGCTATTCTGAAGTCGAAGTTGATCCTGGTGACGAACATGTCGCACTCGAGACGGATCTCATGCACGGAGGGCGGCGGTAGCGCGATGGCTAGGGCTACCATGCCCAGCAGCGGTGGCGGGGACTTGCGGCTGTGCGAGAAACTGTACTGGGGGCGGAGGCGGCACAGCATGAGCACAACCTGAAACAAATTAAATCATTAGGAAAAGAGCACCTCGCAATATTTAAAACTAGCGGACCCGACAATGCATCGCTATTGCATTATTCACGCCTTCCTTGGGCGTCCCGGACTTCTTCTACCATTCAAACCACTCCTAGCACTTACTAATCCAAATATCAATCTTTGAAATTTTCAGCAAAATCGATCAGGTGGCACACATACGAACAATGCCTTTTATTTATATAGATATTTCGATCGTTAATGATCGTAACAGCTTTGTAGATTTTAAGATCATCAATATACAGAGTGGAAGATACTCTCAGTATCGCCCTGGTGTAAGACCACCATTCAGAATTGAAACTTTGCTTGAAATGGCATTAGCCGTGTTTGGTGACCAGATCTGAATCCCACCTTCCTCTTCCCTATCGCCTTCCCCTCCCCACTACCTTCAGCCTCACAACATACCCCAATTGGGGATGCCATAGTATTACTGGCTCCAGACGAGAGCAGTTGGGACTCTTGTGCGGTATTCATATAAAAAAAAATATATATTCAAAAGTATCTCAACTCCATCTAAAACTGAAGTATTTCATTTATATAATATAGGAAATAAAACTGGTCTCAAATGTGAGCCCTGTAGAACGCCGTTGGAAAATTCAAATTGGTGTGAAAGTGTGCAATGACTATTATTGTTTTTTTTTTCTATTATGGACTGATACTTTTCAAACTACCTGCGAATATTTATAGATGTTATTTTTTTGAGTGCCGAATGGTTTTTTTGAAGCCCATGAATACCTAATACATATTTTAGTTGTCATTCCGCAAGTATACCTACTCTAATCTAATATTATCAATAATAGCTGTGATTTTTTTTTTTACTTTTTATTAAGTTGCAGTGAATAAGTTAGGTAGGCACACTCATTAAACAAAAACCGTAGAAAAAAAATTTGTACAAAATATCTACCTACACGCTACATGTGTATCATTTAAATACAATTTCTGTTTCAAAACATTATCCTGCGGGTGCAATCACATCCTCAAAACTCGAGCAATTCCGCTTGATAAGGCGCAATTAGCAACCGAATTAGTTAATCTATAATACCTTCCTCGAACCTGTAATAAACCCGCGTCATTTGTTAACTCCGGGGTAGAAACATCCCATATTAGTCCCATACAGGGATGGCATTAACCCTTGGCAGTCGCAGATCATATCTCTACACCCTAACGACCTTTATTGCACTCAGGTGACGTCATAATTCAAGATGGCGCCGCCAAAACGGAGAAAAGGCTGGAAACTCCCGCATTGGCCGGAAGATAAGTATATTTAAGTGAATTTATCATCGCCTGTATTACGCGGAGACCGTATCCTGCTGTAAATTGTTTCGGCTTCCTAAACCTTGCAAACTTTACTCCGGCGTTTGTGGAATGATAACTGGGATTTACGATTATCGTCTAAATTTAACAAATGGCTGATATGGAAGATGCGGAGTAAACATGTTAGCTTTATTACTTGGTAGGTTATATGAATGTATAGGATTTTAAGGGACGTACTTGACTTACTTTAACCAGTGATTCCTAAAAGTCGCTAGATGTCGCTTTCTTTTCGTTTGCCTGCTTATTTTAAAGTGGTTTGAAGAATGGATATTGATTTTTAAAAAAATATTTTTTTTTGGTTTTCGTAGGATTCGAACATCCGTTCGCTGGATGTCTGTCTCTCTGGCCGCTGAGACTTGTCCAGCGCCTTGCCCGCTGCGCAAGCGATCGCGCCGAAGCGCGAATTTACCGCATAAGGGGGCATGCATTAATTGCGTGAGCACAAAAAGGGGGGGAGGGGGTCCTGCAAAATCTCACTTTACTTTTTTCATCCGAATTTCAACTTACTAACTGGGCTAAAGAAGTTTCACTTAAAAAAATAGTAGGTATTGGATAGTTAGCGTTGGGTTGAGGGGTTTGGCGGTTACTCGACGACATTTTGGTAATAGGTTTGAAGAAAAAAATATCGAGTGCGGTTCACACGCGGTAGAAGCGAAACTTTACCAAAAAAAAATTCAACCAATAGGAGGAGCCTTTAAAAAAGTGGTCATAATCAAGCGGCCAATGAGCGCAGTTCTAGCGTCATTTCCGTTTCATATCTCAACCAATATAATCAAAGCGGTGAATGAGCGCAGTTTGATGCTCCGCAGGTGCTATAATGCGTCATTTCCGTTTCATCCGAATTCCAAATCACAACGAGGCTAAAGAAGTTTCACTTCAAAAAAAACTTGTCACCGCAGACCAAAATTTCATTTATATTTTTTTATTCCAAATACTGTCAAGAATCACTGGTTAAAATAAGTCAAGTAGATTAATAAGTAGATTATTATAGAATTTATCTCTATCTATCTCCGGCCGGGTTGTTTAATCTCTTAGCCGTGGTTTAGCCAAATTAATAGATATTAAAAAAAAAACATTTGTATCGATCTTTTATTGTAAATACAAATATTCGAGGAGTAACAACGCACGCATAAATTAAGATTAGAAGATTGACCAAATTCCCGCTTGAGCTACGAGTTTCCGGACACCGTATAATAATTACCTCTCAAGTTAGACAACAGCGCCCTTGAGGTGATTTTTCACAAAAACGGCGCTATACAAGTCATCCAAATATTATTATTATTATTATTATTAGACCGTCTGTGTTGCTGTTCGAAAACATCGTTTCACATTTCAACGAGCATTTTACATTAAAAAAAATTAATTTAAGAAGTTACTGCTATATGAAATTCAGAAAAATGATAGATTTTTAAATTGGCGGGATTTATTTCCTGAAATAGTACAGCTGAGAAAATCTCCTTAAAATGTTCCAGAGCTTTGCCGCTAGATGTCTCTGCCTGTAACTTTTCTCACTCCGAAGTTCCCGCCCAAGTGGCCGCGGGGAATGAAATTCAGATCGGGAAATGGAGTGATCATGTCCCCAGATCGGAATCTTAATGGTTCTATGTGAAAATTGCGCCCACGAGGACTGCAAACAGTCATTTGTTCCTCTTCGGGAAATTTAACGTTCTCAATAATAATAGTGCACGGCAATTAAACCACGCCTCAGGTGCTGGATCCCAAGTTTTCATTAATAAATTACCTAATTATTATCGGAATTGCTCGTAAGATAAAATATTGTTTGCGGGGATAAATCAACTTGGAAGACGTGATTACCTTTATCGGGTATATTAATTCAGACGAATCTGTAAACTGCGAAATAATTTAGAGCCTCTAATATATTACGAACTCGACGTTTCGGATCACTCGGCTACAACACGACACTAAAAAAGTAATTTAATGAAACGAGAATATGCTTAGTTCCGACCGGGATGTCATTTATAAAGTTCCTACCTCTTCCTAACCACACCGCCTTGCTGAGAAAGTATTTTAAATTTGGAACAATGGTAAGGAAACGCAATGAAAATTGGAGTGCATTTGTTTTGAAAACAAAAGAAGTATTTTGAACTACTAGTACTTTTGAAACAAGTTGTTATGTTTTTCGTATACACAAGCTCGTTTTTAAGAAAAATAAAGGAATTACATAATGTCGTTTTGTACTGATTCTTTTTTTTTTAAATAAAAACGTCACGAGAGTCTCGGCTGCTCCCGTCTGGAGCCAGTGAGAATATGGCACCCCCAATTGAGGTATGTTGTGAGGCTGAAGATAATTGGAAAGGTAAGAAGATGGGAAGAGGAAGGTTAGGAAGTACCTGGTTATTCATATCTGGTCACCATATACGGCTAAAGCCAAATTTAAACAAAGTTTCAATTCTGAATGGTGGTCTAACACCAGGGCGATACTGAACGTATCTTCCACTCTGAAACGTGCCGCAAATATACTATACATTATTATCTTTAAATAAATTAATTGTGAAATAACACAAATCAATCAAATAAAATTTATTTGCGCCCGCCGGGATTCGATCCAAGATTCGGATTGCGAGTTAAGAGCCTAAGCCCTCGACCACGGAGGCCGTCATATCTTTCGTTTTGTTGTTGAAATAACTACTATATAACTACAATGTAGTTAATGTGTCGTATGCTCCTCCGCAGAGATACAGTGGTAAGTGATTGGTTATCCCTTTTCCTTGCTTACCTTGTTTTTCCTACTCATGTTATCACCCAATTCCAGCAAACACCATCTCGTCCCGTTTCGATTTTATTATTTACAGTCATATTCTTTAATTGCATCTGATAATAAAGCATAATATTTAAAAGTTATTATCTTAAAGTTACTCTTACTTATTGGAATAGCAAAAATCTAGCTGAAAAAGTTATATGTAAAATACGATACATCCCAAAGAAAGTTGACAGTAAAAATAAATCTACAGTAAAACTAAACGAAACTAGAGTGGATATTGAAAAATATAAAGATTTTTACAAGCCAATTTTATTTGAACATAATTTCAATAAGTGTGTAGTAAAATGAACACGGTTTAAACGTTGCAAGTTTTCAATCCAGATTTATTTAAAAAATCGACTCATCTGGTAACAAACGTAATTAATCGAAGCGTAACGAACAAATGTGTTAAGTGCAAGTTGTTATATGTATTAAAAAAACTAACTGAACTAATAATAAACCTAAATATAACTAATAATAAACATTACTAACCACTAATAAACATCGTGCAATTTCCTAGCAATGGTAGACACAGAAGATAAACTTCCACACGTACGTGTCTTGGCAAAAAAATTCCTTGCTTCGTTCAAATTCATACATCTTTCGCAATACACGGTTTAACAGCGCGTACCCAAAGGATTTTAACTAGCGATTTTAACTTCGATAATGTCATTTAGCTGTCCGATGACATTTTTGTTCAATTTAAAAAAAAATCTCACTCCATTCTATTATAGAGGCAACTTTGGCATTATTTTGTGAGTTAATTATAAGTATCAAATATAATTTATAATTTGTTAATTTAATGAAAAATAAAATAAAACATTGTACAAAAAGCGTTTACTCGGTTAGAAATTTTTATTTATGTTCGACAAATATATATTCCATGGAAAATAAGGCATTAGTAATTTTCAATGCTCTTTTGATCATCTAATTAAAAAAAATTATACACGAAAAAGAGAATAAAATTAATTTTTAGTTTAGTCAAAAGTTTAGTCAAGTATCTTGACTTTAAATCAAAATTTATGTTGAAATCCACATCCATGATATGTATTCTATTAAAATTATTTTAATTTTATAAAGAAAACACATGGAAAATAGTTTTTTTAATACACAACATAACCCAATTACCCATAACACATAGTTAGGAACCCGTGGTCTATATATTATAAGTCGTTCTACAATATACCCTCCGATTGCTGATGCTAACAGAATAACAGAAAAATAACTGAAAATAGTAGGTAGGTGTAGGTACCTAATGCTTGGAAGTTTCAAATTGCATTTAACACATTTTCACACCATCGAAATAAGATAAAAAATTTATAATAATTATAATAATCCACTCTAGTTAGGTTATTAGATACCCGGATGTATCAATTACCCGGTAATTTACCCGGTATCCGGAACTCTTGAAGTGGCAGCCCCTCTTGGTGAGGGTGGACTTCATGCGCACGCAGAAGGCGCGGTCCATCCCCCGGTAGATAGAGCTGCTACCTGCCAGGGTCATCTGGGCGGAAACTGCAACAAACAAAGCCTTATTTAGTTGAGTACTCCACAAAAACAATATGCACCTTATAATAATTTACTATGCACTATATCAATTTTTGATCGTGTATGGTATTATAGCCTGGGGAGGAGTTAACGCTGCCGCCATTGATCCAATTTTTAAAACTCAGAAACTAATTATAAATATTATATTACAATTATCGATCACAAGCAGTCAGTTCAGGAGTATCTTATCTCGGACATTAGGAAACTTTATGCCAAAAACATACTAGCGTACTCAACACAGAACTCTACCTTTGAAAATGTCCAAACTGCTCGAGATACCAGAATCAAAGGGCACAATCTCTTACTTATCCCTTTGCTAAAACAACTTTTGGCCAAATAAATTTTAGATACTTTGCAACAAAACTGTACAATGCACTTCCACTGGCCATTAGACAAAACACAATGTACCTTAAATTTAAATCCGACATCAAGTCCTAGATTACCATCCAAAACAGATCAAAATCAAAGATATGATCAAACTTAAGCTATAAGCATGTCTTTTTTCAATGGTAGGTTGATGATTGTCCCTTATTTATTTATTTATTTTATTTTGCAGAAACAAACAGTACATAATTACATGTTAGAAAGTAGTTACAAGTTGTAGAATTAATACAATAAATGGTACCAATGACATGTCGCTGTTATATAATATACTAGCTTTTGCCCCCGGCTTCGCTCGGATATTCGTCCCCCCCCCCCACTCCCCCCTCCGCATTTCGCATTCATAACATTAGTATAGCTGTTGGCTTAGGTCAAAATGTAGATTAGTACCTATTTTATATTTGTATCTACCTACACTAAATATTCATATTTGAATTTTCGCTATCAAAGAAATATCCTGACAGCTTACGTCAAACATTTACTTAGCAACACGCTTTGCCAATAAACGTATAAAAAATAATTTCATAACGCCACAGCTAATTCATAACGCCAGAGCTTACCAATATATTACTGCCTATGTTACTCGCAAATAATGTAGCTTTCAATTAGTGAAAGAATTTTTATATTCCATTCGGTATTTATTGCGTGAAAGAGTAAGGACCATCCATACAAACTTTCGCATTTATAATATTAGTAAGATTTTTTTATGTGACAAATTATAAATTTTACCTATATTAAATTAGTAAATTATTTAGGGAGAGGTGTGTGTGTGTGTGTGTGTGTGTGTGAGGGAGGGTGTGTGTGTGTGTGTGAATATGTGTGTATGAATGTATGTAAGTATGCGCATTAAACAATTTATATGATTGACATGATGCTCTTTTTAAATTTGGGCAGTGAAAGTAAGATTACATTTAAAGTAAGCAGTCTCTTACTTTAAATGTAATATTGTGTTATTATTTGCATTTTTATTGTTTGTGTTATTATTTTTATTATAAACTGCTCATGTTTTATAATAAAAATGCACGCGCCTGCTCTCATTTTTTTTCAATTCAATTTAATTTATTCATTATTATTCGTTTTTAAAAGAGAAAAATATTTTAGATGAGATAAAAAGATTTACATTAACAGAGATCCGGAGGTGGCGGGTTCAAATACCGGCGTGCGCTGATAAAATGTATTTGATTGATTTGTGTTTTCACAATTGAGTTTTTTAGAAATAACATAAAGACAATTTGCGGCTCGTTCCAGAGTGGAAGATACTGTCAGAATCACCCTGGTTCCATTCACCACCGTTCAGAAATGAACGTTGCTTGAAATGGCTTTAGACGTAATTGGTGACTAGATCTGAATAGCCAGCTTCACCAGCCCCACCTTCCTCTTCCAAATTTCATCCCTTCCCCACCTACACACATCCTCACAACAAATCCCAATCGGGAATGCAATAGTCCAGACGGGAGCAGTTGAGACTCTTGTAAGGTATTTACATAAAAATAACAAATCTAACCGCAAAACATTATTTCTATTTTTTTGGCAGATATCTGTTAACGTTTAAAAGCTCAATAGCTCACGATGGAAGAGGTGTTGTAAAGTAATGGCCTTGATCTAGAAATTGCAGTCAGAAAAGGCTGTGCAAAGTTTGCGAAACATGAGATCAAAATTCGAGACTTTTCACTGCTTCATGCAAAACATTTAAATTTTTCAATATTTAATAGAATACCAATCGTCTTATTTGTCCAATAGACCATTTGAGTTGTGGTTCAATCTCCACTTTAAAATTCAAAATAAAGTATTAAAAATGATAGTTAATCACTTTTATAAGAATTATTTAAACTAGTGAGACCTTTACGTTTACGGAAATAGCTTCATCAAACACCTATCATATGTTTCATTGAAATAAATAAAGAAAAACTTCTTCTCCTATAAAATTTTTTAATGGTCTATTGGACAAATACAATGTCAAACGAATATTAAACAATTATTTTATTAAACCCAATTGCCTACTGATAAACTTCAGATTAGATAAAAGATAACCATAACCTTACTCTACATATAAAACCATTTATTTTAAATGTTCTTTTCATCACTTAGTCACTGTTCGATTATCAGAAATAAATCGTGAATCAACACTTCCTTGCGATGACTAGCAATTAATTCTTCAACCCAACAAGTTGAACTTATCCACTCTCCAACAATCACCTCTTCCATTCACAAGTCGTGGCCGCGTGTAATTCGCAGTGATTGTTGAGTATGCGTGCATTTTATTTTTTGCAAGATCGAAAAACGGAAGAGTTACGATGCGAAATTTGAACGTCTTATAAAGGCGATTGGTCAGGGGTTGGAGATGAAGGGCTCGCCCGTGACAAATCGGATAATAGTGTTTTATAAATAATAAAAGCAGTCGAGGGACTTAAATGGAGATAGATTCATGACTCAAATTATTGGATAATACGATATCAGCCATTGGGAATTTTTTGCTAAATGGAATTTTAATTGACGAAATCGGTAAATTTAAGATGATCTAACAATATTGTTATCTGCCTAAAAATGAAAAGGAAAAAATACCATAATAAAATATTTTATCGATCACCAATATTTAACCACTGGGGCGCTTTTTGCCACAATATGCCACTATTTAAAGTACCTCGGATTGCTTTGCTGCCAATTTTGGATTTTTTTTTCTTATTTGTAAGTAATTAAGTAGAAGTTAACGATTTTATATATTTTTTTATAAATCCTACGAACATGTGCTAAGATAGTTGCATTTATTGGCTTTGCTGCTTAAATTGCTTGCTTTGCTGTCAGCTTAAGTACCTACCATGAGCTCGAATAAAAAATCCGGCTCTCAACAGCAAGATAACCTAAATACAAGATCTAAAAACAAAATGAATACTGCAACTGAAGATAGTAGCCCAGAAGAAGATGTTTTTACAAAATTTGCGTCTTACGTAGTTTTAAAACTAGAGAAAATTAAAACTCAAATACTCGAAAACATCGATAAAAAGATGTTGGAATTTCAAAAATCAACCGAATTTATTTGTCAAAAATATGATGACATAATTATCCGCTTAGAATCGATGAATGGAGTAAAAGGAGATGTATAAAGCTTAAAAAATGATTTGATGAATAAAAGTAAAAGTATAAAGCATTTGGAAACTAGACTGGCTTGCTTAGAACAGTCGAACCTTGGCGACTGTCTTGAAATAACAGGAATTAAGGAAAATACTGATGAAAATCCCAAAATAACTGCAATGAAATTAATAGAAAATTCTAACCTTAAAATAAGTTCAGATGATATAACCTTGGCGATAAGACAATATGACAGAAGACCAGGTCATCCGAAAAAAATTCTATTGAAAATTAGAAATCCAGAAACAAGAATTAAATTATATAATTTTTATTTTTTAACTTTATGAGTAAAACCTCAAATTGTAACATTTAATTAAAGAATAAAATTATTAGCAAACAAGATGGTGATTTCAGACCGCGAGAAAATGGTATTCCTAGGAGAATCACTATCCCCTTATTATAAGGAGCTACTTTGGAAAGCCAAATTTAAGGGAAAAGAGTTAATATAAGTTTATTTGGTTTAAAAATGGAACTATTCTAATGAAAGAAGACGAAGGCAAAAAAACCTGGGAAATAAAACACGAAGATGACCTTAACGGAATAATATAGATGTCGCATAGTTAAAGGCAGCGATAATACTTTTAAAGATTTAAAATTCAGCAAGAATTTTTTTTTAAACATTTATACACTAATAGCATACCTAACATATTATTTCAAAGCTAATTCCAACACATTGTATAGTGTTTACATTAAAATGTATTAATTCCTATAAGAAAGTAAAGTATAAAGTATTCTGTAAGAAATATTAATGTAACAATATTGTTATTTCAATACCCATATTATTTTGTGTACTTTATCAAATTGGCAACTTTATCAAGTGGTTAGAAATTTAAGTTTAAAAAATAACACCTAAACTAAAAAAAATGTAAAGAAACAATAAATATATAAGGATTATCCTTGTTAAACCCAAAGACATTGTTAAACCAAAAGATCAACAACCATGTTGCATATCCAAGGTGCCACCTCTAACAAATTGCATCAATAAAATATAATCGTATTTCGACGAAAACTGTACTTAATGTTCTGATTTTTTTTTTTTAAATTTCGTATGTAATTCAAAATTATTTGGTTCTTAATTTAATATTATGTTATTTTAATATTAGATTCCCTTGTTGCCTTGTAAGAAAGATTTTCTTTTAATATGGAATCACTTGCTTTTCATAATGTTATTTTTTTTTCGAAACCGTAAAGGTACATTATTTTTTTGTTATCTTATCTATTATTGAAAACGGTAATAACTAAGACATAATGAATAATAACATTTTGTTTGATTTCTCAACACTTTGTTGTTCAAATTTTTTTTTTCACAGTTTTTCTCCAATTAACATTGGTTTTAAATTATCTTACATTTTTAATTTTATTTTTTTGTAAACCGTAAAGGTATATTCTATTTTTTATCTTCTTTATAATTGAAAATGGTATGAACTATTATGCGGGAAATTATTTGCCTAAAAACTACTGTGCGGAATTAATGTGAAAAAGAGTGTATTTGTTTAAATTTTTCGCCAAATTAATAATACCGTGATGCGAAAAGGAGAATATTTAATATTTATTTACTTTTATAAAGATTACAAATTTAACATTAATTTCACAATTGTTGAAATATAAGGTATTTACCAAGAACACTTTAAACTCTAAAGGTTGAAGATAATCTCTATACATTCGCCGAGTTCAAAAAGTAATTGTATAAAATTCCCCCGATAGAAAAAACCGTTTCTGGCAGCAGGTACTCCTGTGCAGTATGACACGAAAATATAATAATATGGGAATGCGTGTTGCGTGCGCATCATTCCCAAAATGGGGGATGCCAAAGTCCTACTGGCTTCAGACAGCAGGGAATCTTGTGCGGTATCAAGTAAAAACATAATGACTAAAAGAATGCGTGTTGCATGTGTAAGGACAGGTGTGCTTATCACCTTATTCAGAAAAACATTATAAAAATCTTACTTCTCTTCACAAGAAAAAATATTTGTTCTTTGAAGCATTCCCGGGGTGGCAGAAAAACAGAAAATAAGGTTGTTTGGTCGGTTGGTTGGTTGTAAAGCTCGTTCGATCGGGAGCGTCTTCCCCGACAATAAATATCCGCACGCCAGCGACTGCGGGTTTGATTGATTTATTGAATCGATTATTTTTTTATATGGTTATATTTTTTTGTAATTGCGTAAACTGTCACAAAGTTACGATGCCGCCAAGTACTTATGGGAAGTATGACGGCGAGCGGAGCATCCCGCCGATAGCTTTTATGGGATTATCGATAACTGGTGGCTACCTTGATTCCAGGATTATCGCGCGGGAAACTTAATCTCTTATACATGACTGTGCTGTAGAATACCATGTATGAACATTATACATACATGATATTTCTTAGAATTGCTTCCTATATCATTTTGTTCCATAAAATTTAACTCTTGAAATAAATAAACGTTCGTCAGGACTGAAAAAGCAAAATTGTTTAAAATAGTATATTCTTTTAAGTATGAACATCGAAATGTCTTCTTCCTCAGTACAGTAATTTAGTTTTTATGTTTATCTTCCCGATGAAGGTTGAAATCAACTGAAACCGGTCGACGTCTATAAATCAAATAAAGTGGTTTTACAAATGACTTTTTCATTTGAAAATTTTTTTTTTCTTTTAGAAGCAACATACTCGAAAATCAGTGACGTTCGCGTGTAGAAAAATATTTGCAAAACCACTGTACAATATTAATAGCGCAGCAGCGAGTACAAGATAGTAAGGAATATTCGAATCATATAAAATACTAATAGTCACCAGTTACTATCTGGTTTCGCCAGAGTTTATTCTATTTTTGAGAATGAATAATTGAAAAACAATATAATTTTTGGTTTTGCAATGAAATGAATATTAAGATCGTTGAAGAAGAAGATAACACTAATAATATAATCTAAACGAAAATATGAAAGAGAACAACACAAAGACAAATAAAAAGATAACGGCTGCAACTAGGACTCGAACCCAGAACCACTCGTCTCACCGGGACAAACAGCTATTGAGACCTCTTATTTAAACGTCATTTTTGTCAATCTTAGAATTTCAAATTTGGGAATTAACAATATTATCTTCGACTATTTTTTTGCAATATTATTGGCAGTTAACTTTTCCATTGGAAACAAGTATTCGATGAACTGGTTTATAACCTAGATAGTGTCTCGGATAAACATATTTATATGTTTAGGAATTATTAGTGAGACATACAAACAGATTTTTTATGTACATTACACAGAAGGGATGTTTTAGATAAGTATACATCCCTACCATAAAAACGATTGTTCATAATTTTAGTATTTGGTCTCACAGTTTATAAAGATTCAGATCAAATAAGTGTACACGACAGACGTATAACCGCGTTTTAACAAAGGCTCTCTCATTTCAATCGCTTCAATCGGAAAAGAATTACGACCTTGGCGCTAGGCACCGCATCTCCTGGACCACGCCAGTTGAATCCTGATGATGCGAGGATCTGCGGGTTGATCTAGCTTTGATCGTCTGGGATCCACTATGCCACGTTTTACTGGTTTTTAATTGAGCTGATTACCATACCAGTGGGATTACGTGTCCTTATTTGATAGGAAATGTTGAAGTTTAGGATTGTAAAATGGATTCAAGTCCCGTTGGCAGCAAGTATCTTTTCTCGGAAGATTTTTTCAATGTAGATGAGTGTTTCAGGCTGATAATTATTGCTTATAATAATTATTACCCTTTGTGCTATGCATAAAAATCTTATCTTAAACGTTAGATAAGAGATAACTTTGTATAAACCCTTTTTTAATAAACAATTTCGACATGTTTCAATAACAATGTTATCTTATATTAACATATCCTGAAGAAGATTTTTTATTTAATATAAATTTTGCATTCAATTTACAACCTGACGAAAAAAAAACCTCAGAGCCTGTGTCACCTGCGCAGGATCTGCCATACGTTCAAAAACGTGCAAAAAACTGGCGCCAACTCCGAAGGGGCGCCGTGAGAAAATAAATATTGTATTAAAATTTTGTTATAATATTTCCTGAATCGTTTAAAAATTACCCATAGTACGAAATAATTATTACGCTCTAGCAACACTTTCCAAAGAAACAGAATGCGCACGCATCAGGTTGAAATCAACGGCTTACCAATTTATAGTCAGTTACAGAATTTTTTTACAAATTCCATATATTTAGCTTAGACGTAAGATCTATTTTTCCATATATCTTTTACGACGAATGGGTGCGATCCAAATTCAATAACCAATCACAGCGCAGTTTTTTTGTTCCTGTGAATCAAACAAACCGACTTGCGCTTTTCAAAATGCTGACAATTTTTGTTAGTGTGTTGTCCGTACGCTCGCTATTGTTTTATTTTGTACGATTTAAGTCTCTAGGAGAAGGTAGTTAACGACCATTTTCTTATGAAATCTTCAGTAAATTCCATTAACAAAAGCATCGCACGGTTTGCAGGATTTGCAGGTTGTACGTGTTGACAGTTATTTGAAGTTCGTTAAATGTATAATTAATATCTATTAGATTTGATGGATATTGGATTTGTTATTTTACGGTGTCAGTGTAAGCGTCTTTCGTTAGCCGTTGATACCATATGTCAGTGTTTAGTGTTTGTTCGCTCAATTTGGTGTTTGTTCGCTCAACACAGGGGAAATGCAAGGTACAAATTTGAGGTTGTATTCTTATTAGATTGTTAAATTTATAACTAAATTTCTATTAATTGTTAGAGGTTATAAAAGTACTGTGGATTACAATGAATAGAATAATAATTTTTTAAAAACTTTCAGGCTCGCAGAATCTAAAACGTAGAATTAAAGAGTAGAATGACATAAAAAAACTCGTTTCCATTGGGAATTTTTTTATTCCAGTTTCTCCAGCACCGATAAAAAATATATGTCTTGATTTTATTTGATAAATTAGTGTAAAAAAAAAAAATTAAATAAAAAAATTGGGGTGAACGAATTTTTAATAAAAATAAAAATGTAGGGGGGGGGGGGGGGGCGCCATCGGTACCTACTGCACAGGGCGCCAGATTTCGTAGATCCGGCCCTGTGTGTCACCTTTGAGGATTTAGTGTGGAGGCTCTTTTTAGCGAAATGAAGGAGAGGAAGTTCTGGGAAGCAAAAAAGGTATGAGGGGTAAGTAGGAATCTGGGGGTCAATGAGTTCAGGAGTGACGAACGTATGAATCCATCCCTTCCATTGTGCCTCAATCTCTCTCTCCCGATTCGGCCCATCACACAGTTGGTGAGCAAACGGATTCGCCGCTATTTAGACAAACCTCACCCCCATGAACCCATGCACCCCTGATAAATCACCAAATGTAGCAAACCACTTGGTGTAAGATATGATAGCGATTTTGGTTATCCAATCAAAAACTCCCGGGGCAGCGTTACCCATAGTAATTGCCTTCTAAATTTTAAATAAACATACTAGGTTCACGCCAGTATCACAGTAGTCGTATATGGGTTATGTTATAATTATTAACAAAAATAATAAAAAATGTAGAAATACAAATAAAATGAAAAACATTAAAAATAAGGTATCACCTATTGGGATATGTTGTAAAGCCGAAGGTAGTGGGGCGGCGAAGGAAATGGGGAGAGGAAGGCGGGAAAGTACGTGGATATATATATATCTGGTCACCAAACACGGAAAAGCAAATCCAAACAACGTATTATTATTTTATTTTTTTTAAGGAAAGACAAATATAACCGGGTTACGAATAACCCGACAGTATTTGAAAGTCTCCTACTACCCCCACAGTAAGCTGAAAATGTTGCTTGTATCGTGATGGAGGACTTAGCCAGTCGAGGAATCGAACACGGGATGCCTGGGTGGGACCCAAACGCGATACTAACTCAGCCACTGACCGGTCATGTATGGTCGTCTTACACCAGGGAGATACTGAGAGAGTCTTCCATACATAATGTGCCGCAAATATATTACATATTATTTTGATTGGATAAATTGTGAAATAATACAAATATAACAAATAAAACAAATAAAATTTACTTGCCAAAGTCGGGATTGGAAACCGCGACGTCTGGATTGCTTATCGAGAGCCTTACCCCTTGAACACGGAGGCCATTTCCAGAATACAATATTCCTCAATCCATTTTAATAGACTTACAATACCTAATACTCATAACTGCTATAAAGAAGCATACTGCTTACCAACAACGTATGCAGGGATATTGGGGGTCTAAATTCTTTCTAAACTAAATGTAGCTTCGTTCTTTCAAAAAAATTATAGTCTTTGCGAGAGCCTTGAAGGAGTAACCATCTGTTACTTATACCAGGGCGGGTAAGTGGTGGATAACCTCCAATGCCATAAAGAAGCTTTACGTATAATTTATATGATGGAATATAACCTACAAAGAGTGCGAAATTAATTGCAAAAAGTCAAAATTCTGCCGGGAAAAAAATTGATTTACAGACGCCATATATGTTTAAAAACATACAATAAATACAATACGTATGTGAAAACCCTACACAAAGTAGAGTAACTATTTATATTCAAACCCATTCTCTCAATCCATGAATTGGTTCATTCTAGAATCTAAATTGATTGATCCAAGATATTTAATGACTTTCCACTAAGTCACTGTCAGATTGTAAAAATGTCCAGAGGATGAATTGTCCAGGAAAGCGCCGGGAATTAATTTGAACCGGTGCCATTCGATGTCGCGATGGAAAAAAGTTTTCATATTAAAATGCTGTTTGACGATCGTCTGCAATTATTTATAGACGAGTAATGGATCACTCCTCTTACTACCATTTGATATATTTTTTTCAAAGTAGGACAAGAATTAATAATATTGAAAAGATTGAAAAACTAATACTAGAAGAAGGTTTAATTTCATATTGAGAGGAAGTTAAAAAGTGAACAATAAACAATAGAAATTATTATAAATGTAGCTTTAAAATGTCTCTAAAATGTTGCACAATATTATATGACTCGCATTACAATAATTGCAAAATAAAAACCTCCAAGAAATGCATCACACGTTCGTGGATCAGAAAATACTCATTATTGAATGTAGTTCCGCAGAATTCATCAAAAACTTAAACATGTTTTTTTCTGGCAAAGTTTGTAATCAAATCCACTAAATAACATTTAGTTTAAAAACGACAGAAAGTAAACGTAAGAAAAGAAGGCGTGTACAAAAATATACCCCGGTGTGTTGGACGAACCTACTGTCAAATTTTCCTTAGCAAATACTCTAAAATAATGTGGGAAATCTAACAACGTAAGTGAAGAGAGCGTGTTCACAAATATACGGCACGCGGATAGTAGGTAGGCCTGGAAATTTGACAGAGAAACGTATTACTAAAGTTTCAGATGTTTCTAAACGAATCCCTCCGAAAGTTATAATTCATCGTATAGAAAAAAAAACTGGTGCTTTCTGCTAAATTTATAGTTGAAAAATGTTTTATAAAATTTTCAAACCGTTTTATGTAAAATATTTTAAAAGTAAGGAATTGTTCTTATTAATCTTAAATATAACCATATCTTCATTAAATATATCATCATTAAATACTATAACATAATCTTAAATATACACCAGTGGGTATCGGTTAAAAATAAGGTATAATAGTTACGAATTCGTCGAAATTAATTAAAATGTGAGCCTTAAGTAAAGCCCCATTATAAGGGTATTATCCCGCGCCTTTGAGATGATTTTTCGAACAAACGGTGCTCTACGGATAATACAATTATTATTTTTATTATTGTGCCGCTTAATGGTTGGTAAAGCAGTATTACGTATATGTAAATAAGTTATATAGGGTACACTTCTATTTAACGCAGAGTTAAGAAATGTTGATGTTTTTCTTATTTAAATGCTTCTGAAAAAGTTAAAGGTTTAATATATTATGTTTTTTATGGTATTTTGGAGGTCGTGAGTCTCCAAGTTCCTGATAATCATATTAAATAGCGTCAATATATATTATTCTTTCTTAGGTATTACATTATCCTGTAGGACCAAACTGCCAATAGTTCTCCAGGTGGGGAGGAGTATATTTTTCCTGAACCAAATCTCTTCCAATATCGACATATTTTGCGTCTTTATATTAGTTTTTATATATTACAAGAAATTTAATTTAAAAATATATTTGTTTTTGTTATTATAAATTTGAAAAGGGTCAGAACCAACTTTATTTTTAATATGGTATTTTATGGCACATATATTTCTGATTGGATTCCATGATTTTTCTAAAGCAATGCTTTCATTGAATTGACGTTGTTTTGTCGAAAGCAATTGCTGTATTTTCAACAAAAAATAAAAAAAATAATTGTAATATAAATAAACCTACAAAAAAACAGCAAATATTGTATATTTTGATTGCTTTAGCACCTATGCACAGTATCAAACTTTAATAAATAGGCTTTTAATGGTTTTGCTGGTTATTTCACAATTTTCCCTCGTATCATTTGAGAAGCTATTTATTCCCAGTACCTACCCCAATTCTATCTCCAGTTTCCCCATTTCCCGAACGTGCAGTATCATTTTAGTCTGATAGTTTCGGGGTTTTCCCGGCACCTTGCAGCTGCCCGTAAAATGAAACGTTTATACGTATGTTTATTTGTTCGTATGTCTGTATGTTTTCTGTACTTTGTCTGCCTGTATGTATGTAGTTTCTACGTATCAGGTGTCTGACTTGGTAGAAGCGTGATGGACCGTGTTCCGTGTCACATGATGAAGGAAGGTATAAAATAGAATGGAACAGAACGCTGCTGCAACGAAGGAGATGTATCTAAAACGAAATAAAACTTTAAAAAGAATAGAGTGGTTTTCGTTTCAGAAACTATATTTGCTGTGTAAACTCCGACATAATATTATATTCTGCAATTTACGAAAATAATTTAGATGGGGAGAAAGCAATACTTTCTATGATGTTAAAATATTTTAAGGAAATGAAACCCATAAGTAAGCCCTGCGTAAATCTAAGGGGTTCCAGATTAATAGTGGCAAAAAGTTACAGCAATTTCTTTATTTAATAATTTGAGGATTATTTATATACATAGTGTAAATATTAAAGATACCGGTGAAAGTTGAGGCTGAAACGAAATGGGTTGGTTTATATATTCAATAAAATTGTGTTTAAACCAAAAAAGTTTTTCGACAAATTATTAAAATGTTTAACCACAAAGTGATTTTTTTATGCTTTACAGAGGAGCCCCATAGAATAATAAGTGAGGAAGTGCTGGAAATGAAAAAGGCAGGAGAGGTGGGTGGGAATCTAGGGTTCACTGCTGTTCAGGTTATCAGCCGCCAGATCCAGACAAACCTCACCCCATGAACCCGGGCATCCCTGCAAAGTCACCAAACGTAGCTAAACACTTGGGGTGACTTATGGCAGAGGTGTTGGTTATCCAATAAATGGGGTGGCGGTTCCCATTCTCGCCTCCAAAGTTGCAGATTACAGTTGGACGATTGCTTCCTACTAAAGTTGAATTATTTTTTAACTTTATGAGTAAAATCTCAAATTATAATATTTCATTAAATGAAGACAATATTAGAGAAACTCAATCGAAAATCTGGAGACAGAAAAAAGATATTGGCTCCACTGGGACTCGAACCCAGCTCAGTTGGTAGAGCACTTGTCATGTAAGCAAAGGGTCCTTGGTTCGAGTCCCAGTGGAGCCAATATCTTTTTCAGATTTTTCTGACTCCAGATTTTCAATTGATTTTCGCTAATATTGTCTTTATTTAATTAAATATTTAATTTTTTTTTTCTAACTCGAGAAAGCTTCCGGAACATAAAATAACAATTAATTTATGTAGATTTAGAGATTCTTGAAAAATATGTCTCATTTAAACGCTAGAATCGAAAGACAACTTTTAGAATCGTGCATGTAATGAGACTAGAAATAGGTGGGTTTTTTGTTTGTTGACAATTTTAGATTCGTAATTCTGTAAATCTAAAAATGCATTATCTTCTGTCTTACCAGCCCTCCTGGTTTGGGCGGACTCGGGAGGTCGGGAGGTCGGGAGGGCGGGAGGGCGGGCTGGCGGTAGGCGGCAGGGCGGGCGTGCCGGGGGCGGGAGGCTGTAGCGTAGAGCGGATCGATCACCGCTACCCCCGCCCAATACTAATGAGGCCCGCCCACACTGCGCGACCTGTACCAGGACCAAACACACTCTGGACATGGTGAAAAGCTGAATAGTAGCTTTGTTGTCTTTTTACAATGGAGTATATCGGTGTATCATCGTCTGTGCATTTTCTACGTGACATTTAATAAAATGCGAGCCTTTCCCCTTTCACTTGCTTGTTTTGACATTTAAAACAATTATGTTTTGTAATACTTTTTTTTTTGCTTTTTCTTTATTTTGAAGAGGATATACAAACAATTTCAAAATATTTTGATTCCTCCTACTTTCATCATTGTGAATTAATTTATTTAGTCCATTTTAGGGGATTTTTAATATCAATAGTAATTATTCATAGTTATTATATGTATATGGCTAATACTTATATATATATATACATAATAAATATTATGTATATATATATATATATATATAAGTAAAGTATACTAGCTGACCCGACAAACTTCGTACCGCCTCAGAATCAATAACTGTTAAAATAAAACACATTGAAGCAATTATCGATTTTTTTCTGAAATCAATTCCGACTTCTAGTATTGCATAGTGGAATCCAAAAGCTTATCAATGCAAGCAATCCTTTACTTATCAATTGCATCATTTAGAATTTTATATAGAAATTCCAAGTTGGTGAATCCTTTTATCTGACAATTTAAGCATTTTATATCACTTAAAATAGTGTTGTAGTTTAACAAATTTTATGGAATACCCATTTAAAAACTAAGAAAACAATTAACGAGCAATTTACGTAGGGACACACATTTAATATATATAAAATAAAATTTCGACCCAAAAAACGCTTCTCGCACGATTTTTTATTTTTTATTTCAATTGTTTTATCATAGTAGGCTTGGTATAATAATTGCCTCCTAATACGATTAAAAATCGATTTTTTTAATAAGTTAATCCACTAGAGCGACAGCCCAATATAAAACTTTTTTCTCCGATTGCTCGAGATTTTTTGGTGATCATTTTGAATATTTTCCGCTCAAATTAAAAAAAACATCATACTTCCGAATTTTAATATGGAGACTGATTACAGTTCTATGTAGCAAATGAATCCATCTATCTTTTTTCGATTATCACATATTTTTAGGATTTATAAAAAAATATTATAAAATCGCAAACTTCTAGATACTTAATTACTTACAAATAAGGGAAAACTTGCCAAAATTGGCAGCAAAGCAATCCAAGGTATTTTAAAGAGTGCCATATTGTGGCAAAAAGCGCTACAGTGGCTAACAGTGGCTAACACAAATAATTAAAAAAAGGCCTGGCAGCCGTTCCAGTTAATAATAAATTTATATGGTGTTATAAAGTACAGAGAAACATTCACCACAATGATTTCCAAATAGAATTTGCATGAATAAAACCGAACCATTTGATGTCTTGTTATTAACATTATTTGCGCTTCATTGCGAGATGTAACAAAATCCATAACTCACAAAGTCTTCTAATATTCGGCCTTCAAGGCTCTACTTCTACCCCTGTTCAGTCTATCCACACACCCCCTCCTGCACCCACCCTTCCAGCTCTAGTCTAGATCATATCGCAAACAGGTCACGGAATGGCAAAAACGTGCAAAATGTCCGCGACACTAAATTTGTTGATAACTCCTCGGAAACGTGTTCTCGTTCGACTTATTTTATGGACGACATTGTAGCATGATCTCGCTGTAATCCGTTAAGTCCTCAGGTAGAAAGATGGGAAAGTGGAAGAACGAAGAGTTTAAAGATTTAGGCATTGGAAATTTACCAGAATTAAGCGATCAGCACTAACTGATGGATATTGGGTGAAAATGTGCGAAGGAAAACAACAAAGTTGCTGTTTGACGTGGCAGAGAGACAAGTTCCCTGGTTCCGAAACCAAAGGTCATGGTTTCGAAAGTTTTGTTTAATTTAAATTAAACAAAATGGGTAAGGCTTTCGACTACCCATCCGGAGCTCCGGGGTCAAATCTCGGGGTGCAGAAGTAAAATATATTTATTTTATATAGTGGTAGATACTCTCAGTATCGCCCTGCGTATATGCATACCCTGCGTAAATTATGGGCGTTATTCAAAATTGAAACATTTCTTGAAATGGCTTTAGCCGTGTTAGGTGACTAGATGTGAATACATTAGGTACTTCCAACCTTCCCTTTTTACGTGAATACCTCACAAGAGTCCCATTTGTTCCTGTCAGAAACCAGTGAGACTATGGCATCCCCAATTGGGGTATTTTGTGAGATTGAAGTTAGTGGGGAGAGGAAGGAAATGGGGAAGAGAAAGGTGGGGAAGTACCTGGCTATTCAGATCAGGTCATCAAACATGGCTGAAGCCATTTTAAGCAACGTTTCAATTCTGAATGGTGGTCTTACACCAGGGCGATACCGAGAGTATCTTCCACTCTGGAACGTGTCGAAAATATAGTATTTATTATTTTTAATTAATTAATTGTGAAATAACACAAATTATTCAAATACAATTTATTAGCGCACGCCGGGATTCGATCCCGAGACTTTGGATTGCGAGTTAAGAGCCTTACCCCTCGACCACGGAGGCCGTCATCTCCTTCTTCTTCTTTAGTCTAACAACATACTTACCCCAACTGGGTGAACCATAGACGCACTTGCTACAGACGATTGGGAGCAGTTAGGACTCTTGTTTTGTGTTCATATAATAAACAAAAAATTTTAAGAAAACAAAAAAACGACTTAAAAAAATGCACTAAAAATCAGAAAAATAATTTCGTACGATTGTTATTTTTGGAGTCGGTGTCAGCCAAGGTAACTACATACATAGGTAGTTATAGGTGAGATGTGGAGATCTTGGCTGACACCGACTCCAAAAATAACAATCGTACGATATTATTTTTTTACTTTTTAGTGCATTTTTTTAAGTCGTTTTTTGTTTTGTTAAAATTTTTGTTTATTTTTTGATTTTAAGTGACAAGCGTGCGTAAAGAAGTTTTACTTCAAAAAAGGAATCATCGAAATCTGTTGGCGTAATATTGAGTTATTCGTCCATTCGTTCCTTATTGCAAATTTAAGACATATATTGTTTTCTCATGGATCCCATTGTCAGAACTGGACCAATTAAAATGGGACCACACGGGAAGCACCAGCTTTCTAACAAAAAATCAATCATCAATATCGGTTCACCCAATCGAAAGTTCTGAGGTAACAAACATGAAAACAAAAAAAAAATACCGTCGAATTGATAACCTCCTCCTTTTCGTCGTTAAAAAAGAGGGATGGTCCAAAAAATTTAGTAGGTACTTCGTTCTAGACTATTCTAGAGGGATATGCGACTCTTTATCGACTTGGCAAAATGTTGATTGAAATGACTGCACCTAACTATTCGTATGTTTGGTGACTAGATCGGAATAGCTTAATACTTCACAACCTTCCTCTGCCCCATTTCCTTCCCCTCCCGCATTATATCACGCTTAGTTTAACCTCACAACTCTCCCCAAACGGGGATGCCATAGTTTCATCGTCTCCGGACAGATCTCGAGCAACTCTCGTGGCGGAAACCATAAAAAATTGACATATTTATGTTTGGCAATATCCTGCATCCAACAATCAAATAGAATAACTTCTACAAACACACATAACTACGATAACACGAGAAAGCCGCAAAAAATAGTTTCATAACATTATCTCTCAAGGCTTTTTAGATTTGCGGTGATTCCTCGAACAGACAAACAGGCCTGCATCAATAACAATCATCGGTTGAGGGTCATTATCCCCGTGTACAGTGCTCACTGCCTCTGTTCACCATAATAACATCAGCTGACCACAGCAGAGATGTGATGATGTATTTATAATGCTGTAATCTCTGCCACGCTTCGCTGGAGACGTCTACCAACCCTGGACCACTGAATCTTTCGTGCTGCGGCTAAATTATTCAAGATTTTTACAGCTTTTAAATTTTTTTTTTTAAGTCTTGTTAAATATGTAAAATATATCCACAGCGGTGTAAAAAGTCCATATACAGCCACACTGCTATTAACCTCATATACAATACTGCCATCATGGGTGGAACTCCATATAACCTTCTTTAGTGTCTCAAGGACGATCCTGTGTTTACCCATGATGGCAGAATTGATAACCCATTTATAAAGAGCTAATGATTATTACCATTTTTAATATCACAATCAGTTAAGAAAATTAAGATAATATTGGTAGTTCTTAGTCGAAGTATGATACAGTTAAAACCTTAGCACCTTATGACACCTTAGCTCAGTTGGTAGAGCTGTTGCCATGAAAGCAGAAGGTCCTGGGTTCGAGTCTCAGAGGTGCCAATATCATTTTCTGATTTTTTGTCTCCAGATTTTCGTTAATATTGTCTTCTTTTAATTAAATGTTACAATTTAAGGTTTTACTCATAAACTTAAAAATGAATAAACAAACATTTCTTCCACATGTAATCACTGATCACTCAGCCGAGTAACCGCTCATCAACCCCTCACCCCGACCCTACCTGTCCAATTCATACTGATTTTTTATATTTTAAGTTGAAGAAAAAAAAACGTCAAAAATGTCACCGGAGACCAAAATTTCATGTACATCTTTTAACTTACATAAATAATGTCAGGAATCACTGGTTAAAGTGACCATGACCATTGACACCATAAATAATGTATATTGGATTACGAAATAATCGAATATTTCATATTCTTGATCTCAATCTGCTCCATCATGTTTGCGCTCAGATTTGTTTTGCACTTATAAAATTTTAACAGTCTTAAAATTTTGCAGTTTCGGCTAAATCATTGATCAATGTCACAAAATGAAGAGCCGAGGACTGAAAGATTTCACGGCCACAGATTAACCAACTTCGTGGTATTGCAGATACTGGAATTTAATACGAGAGTATCCTGTCCATAAAACTATAAGTATGTAGAAGACTAGAAAATGGTTCTTTTTTCATTTGTACCTAACTCTTAAATTTGAATTCGAATTTATTAATTACCAGAATCGACGTATATACTAGTATGTCCAAAAAAATCCATCTACCCGTTCCTTCGAAATACGTTTCTCTTACAAATAAGGCATTCCCATATTAATTGAAACCCCAAATCGAAATCTTAAAATCAATCAACAGTTCTCGTCCAGTTTCGAGCCTCTCCAATTGATTCTGTTTAATTCTCGATAGATCAAGTTGGATAAAAAACGTAGAAGATGAACGCGAAGAGCATCACAATGAGAGACAACAAGTTGGGAACGATTGTCACGATATAAATCAATTAGCCTTCACCGTTTTTTAAACAAACTATCTACCCACTGTTCAGCGGATTCCAAAGGAATTGTTAAGTTTTCAATTATCTGAAGGCTGGCGCAAAGAAGAATGGAGATGTTCACCTTTGTTGATGCATGCGCTCCTGGAAGATCATTATTTCGTATGAAGGTGAGAATTTTATCCATGCTCTTTTGAAAACGCCAGTTCAAAATTGAATTACTAATTCTAGTAAAACGTTTGCTTGCATCTATATCCAACTTATCCCGAGTATACACTACATTTTTGGGTAGAACTATTATGTGAAAAATATGTAATAGAAACTAACTAACTAACTATGTAATAGTGTTTTGTTTAATTTTATAACTAAAGTGAATATTGTAGATTTTAGGGAAATTACATAAGAAGCCTTTTTTATGTGAACACCGCACAAGAGTCTTAACTGCTTCCTGGAGCCAGTGAGACTATGGCGTCCCCAATTTGGGGTATGTTGTAAGTTGTAAGGCTGAAGGTAGTGGGGTGGAGAAATAGGTGTGGAAGAGGAAGATGGGGAAGTACAGATCTAGTCACGAATCACGGCTAAAGCTATTTCAAATAACGTTTCAATTCTGAATGGTGGTCTTACACTAGGGCGATACTGGAACGTGCCGCTAGCAAAATATATATTATTTTTATTTAATTAAATGAAGACAATATCAGTGAAACTGAATCGAAAATCTGGAGATAGAAAAATCATAAAAAATATTGGCCCCACTGGGACTCGAACCCAGGACCCTTTGCTTACATAGCAAGTGCTCTAACAACTGAGCTACGGGACCTATACCAAATTCGGTCACTTTTAACTGTATCATCATTGGCCGAATTGGATATAGGTTCCGTAGCTCAGTTGGTAGAGCACTTGCCATGTAAGCAAAGGGTCCTGGGTTCGAGTGCCAGTGGAGCCAATATCTTTTTCTGATTTTTCTGTCTCCAGATTTTCGATTGAGTTTTGCTAATATTTTTTTCATTTAATTAAATGTTATAATTTGAGATTTTACTCATAAAGTTAAAAATAAAAATTAATACATTCATTGTGAAATAATACAAACTAATCAAATAGCATATATTGGGCACGCCGGGATTTGAAACCGCGATCTCCGCATTGCAAGTCGAGAGCCTTAACTCTCGATCACGAAACCGTGAAAATTTCTTGGTTTTTCAAAGGTTTTGTCTTCTTTATTCTTCATATAACCTTTTTCCCGCGTTGAATACATTAAAATATAAGGATTAAACTTTGTGATAAATACATTTTTTTCATGTGATACATGTTATAAGGTTCCACTTCTACTTTCTCAAGTATCTACTCAGATTTCACATTTTGTTAAAATTAATCCAAAATCCTAAAATCTAAGTTGGTAGGTAAATACCTACATATTTATTTAAACTTAAATCTGATTCTACAGAAATGTCGTGACAAAAATCCACATCTTTCCATCAATCTTTTACGTCAAGCAAAGTGTTCTAGTGCCCGATGAAATCCAGCAAAAACCGCCTCATCATTCAATGACCAGATGTTGTAATGTAGGTGAAAACATCACCCGTCATCAAATCTTCACCAACATTCCTGGGCCAGCTCCAACAATGGGGACAAAAAACCCCCAAAGTGGTGACAATGTCACCCAAAAAGACACCATCATCAAGAAGGCGACTGTACCACAAATAAAAAGCAAAAAAATTCACCACAAAGACAACAATATCACCAAAAAAGCTCGCAAACCCCTCCCAGTAGTGTTAAATTAATTATTTTCTATGTTACAAATTAAAAAGCAGGTCAACCATACTAAAACTTACAAAGAGAGAAGGGTTTTTTCTTTGTATCGTGACTTCCCTAGACACTCTTAATATTTATATATTCTCCTGGCACGGAGATAAATATATTTCTGTTTCACCGCTGTAATTTTTTTCCAAGTGCTTACAACTGTTCAAAATTCAACTTTAATCTCGTTCATTGATTAAAAAGTAGAAATAAAATCTTTTTCTGTACTGGTTATACAACAATACATAAATTCTTTTCAAATTAAACATTCACGGTTAAAATTTATTCTTGTCTCTTGTGTTTTTCGGCACCAAATAATTTGAAAAAAACTGTACCATAACATATTGAACGAGGTCTTTTTTGTCAGCATTTTTTAATCTACGAGTGGAGTTAAGTATGAACACAGTGTTTTCAATCGCGGAAATTCGATTTAAAAAAAGGCCATTCGATACGAATCCGATTTAAATGTAGTCTAAAATAAGGAAATCAATTATTACGTCTGTGAGGGAATTTGTTACTTGTCTCGAAATAAAAGAAACCTTTTTTATTGTAATTTCGGATACACATTAAAAATCAATTTATCGGCTTATAATGATGGACGACACTGACAGATTAGTTTTAAAAATGGATGAAGAGACTTTTTTTAAGGCTTCTAGGTGAGTTACCTGAGGCAAGGGCGGAGGCTGAAGATATAATTACTTTAGATAAAAACACCCATAGATCTAAAGGAGGTTGTGTTGAATCGGATCTTGAAATTACATTTTTATGTGCACGAGTATCTACTAAGTAAGTTCAAGTAGACAAAATAATATGCAAAATATTTTTAATTTAAATAAATTGTAACACATATATAAACATATTGCTCCAGATTGAACGATATTCTAGTTTCCTCGTCAAGTGGAGATCACTATTATCAAAACGATTTGTTTTAGATGTAGTAACTAGATTTATTTAATACTTTCCAACCCTTCTTTTTCGTCCAACTATTTTCATTCATATTTCCTTTTCGCCCAACCTCGTTCCTCAATTGGCATTATCATAATACACTTACTCTGGGCATTGGGACCAGATATTGTACGGGATTCCCGTTCGTAAAAGCCTCCGTAGGTACTGAAAATTTGTATATTTTTGAATGAATTTCGAAGCGAAAAAGATATAAAATTTAATGTTTCCACTTAGCGGAATCACAGCGAGACTTTTCAGCAGCGGGTGGAAGTCCGCAGTTAAAGTGGGTTAGATAGTCCGTGAAGTTAACGCTGCGTCAACTCTCTATAATTTGGGTGAAAACCGAAACATGGGAAACTCACGGTGATTTACCGAAGATGCGGTTCCCATGGCCCGGGAAGATGTAAAGAAGAAGTAAAATAATTAAAAAATCTATGAACGAATATTCAAGTTTAAAAATAAAGCGTCCGTAAAATCACGCTATAGTTTTATTTTATCACTAGCTGGTTCCAGGCGTGCGTTGCAATGCCATATTCAAAGAAATAAATTGTATCTCACTGCATGTCCTTTCCCGTGCGTCCCCGTTCCCTTCCCGCATACCCTACCCTCCTGCGTTTCCCTACAACCTTCTTCGCCCACCCTCTCTCCTCTCCCGCTCTCCCGTACCGCAAACCCCCCTCCCGCGTTCCATATATTCAGTCCCAGTGCTTTCAGTTTTCAAACAGCTCGCGTGCCACCCATTACATTTTTATTTTCAAACTTTAATTTTTCGTATATTACAAATATTATTTTTTGTATATTATAAGAACAATCAATCAAAATTGGTACCTAACATAGGTAACTATTTAAAATATCTATAATTCAAAAAATCCATTGAATATTATTTTAATAAAAAAAAAAACAAATAGCTGCCTTTTAAAATCCATTGTGTGAAGTTAAAATAATCATTAAGTTTTCTGAAATTATTTAATTTTTCTAATTTTTTTTTCCGTAAGAACCTTCTACAAAGTTTTAGAAAACTTTAAAAAAAGATAAATGAAATAAGTAAAGTCGTTCAGAAGTTATGGCGTGACCAAGGGAAACAAGGATTCATTGTTATATACATAGATTATTTCTTCGTGTGTTTTTGAAAGGTCAGGAAACATACTTCGAACGCAAAGACAGAGAAAAGGTAAAAATAGGTTAAAGGGCTAAAACTCATTTTGCTAAAGGCAAGTAAAAAGATTATTTTATACTTTCTGTCTTATTTTTTAACTTATTATTATTTTTTCATTTTATTTGTTAAATTTCATGAATACAGTTTTTTTAAGTTATAAAGTAATGGGTTCAGATTTTTTGACACACAATAAAAATTGATACCCCATTTTTTAAATGTGTCCTTTCTGGGAGAGCTAGGCATCCACAAAAGGCTTTCAACTATTTGCCAACAACGTATTATAAGATACTTTGGACGTTGCTCGCCAAACTGAGGACTCCAACTTGGAGAAACTCATAATCACTGGCAAAGTGAAAGGTAGAAGAAGCAGAGGAAGGTCACCAATGCGCTGCGCTGGAGTTACCAAGAATCACTGGAATCTGATACGCCAGGGTCCGCAGGTCTCCAGAGTGGAGAAACCTTAGTCTATCATGGAAATTGGAATAGGGATCACGATCCTCAACAATAAGGAACTGACTAGAAGAAGTTCATTCTTACATTCGTATGTGCAAATATATGTAGCAATAAGTACAAAAACACCGTTTCAGTTGGAAAACAAAATATTTAATAACTTAACAAATAAGAAAGATGGTAACATTCATTTAGGTTAGACGAGAGGTTGTGTGTTAGAGTCCCATTTGCGACCATTATTTTCTTCTATTTTTCTGTGTCTTGTCCTCTTTCATATTTTCGTTTGGATTATTAGTGTTATCTAATTCTTCAATGATATATTACAATTGATTGATAAACCAAATCGATTCTAGCAAAGGTGCTGGTCCAGATGGAATTCCACCTATATTTATCTCCAAATGCTCAAAGAATTTAGCGTATCCATTATTAATATTATTTAAACGTTCGTTACAAACAGGTAAATTTCCTTCTATGTGGAAACAAGCATTTGTAACCCCAATATACAAGTCCGGTCCGCGAAATCTTGTACAAAATTACAGGCCAATATCCAAACTATCAATTTTCTCAAAATTATTCGAAAAACTTGCAGCAGACCAAATCTCCAACGCATTAAAGAACATTCTTAGTGAACACCAACATGGCTTCAGAAGCGGTAAATCCGTCACTACTAACTTAGCTTGTTTTACGAACTTTATACTTCATAATATGGATAAGCGTATTCAAACTGATGCCATTTATACAGATTACAGCAAGGCGTTCGATAAAATTAACCATTCCATTCTGTTTAGAAAACTAAAACTTGCGGGTATCCATGGAGATCTACTAAGATGGCTAGACTCATATATCAGAAACCGTTCGCAAGCTGTTGTGCTAAGTGGTTTCAAATCAAATTGGGTCAATATTACATCAGGAGTTCCACAAGGATCAATTTTGGGTCCTCTCCTGTTTAATATCTATATTAATGACATTACGAGTTGTTTTAAACACTGCAAGGCAATTTTATATGCAGATGATATGAAACTATACCTTCCAATCGATGATATCGCGTGCTGCTTAAAAATACAGGAGGACCTTAATAATCTCAGCGAATATTGCAAAATTAACTGCTTGTTCCTAAACATAGATAAATGTTACTCAATATCATTTACGAGAAATAGGACAAAAATAATATTTAAATATTCAATAAACAATGTCGGTATTAAAAGAAAAGAATCAGTTCGGGACCTGGGTGTTACCTTAGATTCCAAACTTACATTCCAATTACATATTAATAACATTGTCACTAAAGCCACCCAAATGTTAGGATTTATACTACGAACATCAAAACTATTTTATTTTCTCGATACATTTATTTTGCTTTATTATACCTATGTTCGTCCGCACCTAGAACACGCCTCACAAATTTGGAATCCAAGATATATAACATATGTTCATAGAATCGAACGTGTTCAGGAAAAATTTCTCTCCTACATAAATTTTCGGTCGTTTTATGCATTCCAATCAAATGAAGATATTCGTCAATTCTTTAAAATCCCGAAATTAAATTGTAGGAGAATTATTTCTGATCAATTGTTTTTGTACAGAATCCTAAATAATACGATATCTTCCCCGTATCTTTTACAAAAAATAGATATTAGAGTTCCTGGTCGCAATGGCAGAAACGTATCCCTTTTTTATAACAGCCGCTCCAACACCAACTACTTACAAAATGAATTCATACATCGAGCCTGCCACTATCATAACACACACCTCACATATACAGACATCTTCAATATAACTTTCAACAAATTCAAAGCAACACTATCAGATAAATGTAATGCATCACAACACACCACTTAACATCCATATTTATATTTATTTATTATATTATTAATCAGATTCCTTTTCCTAATTTGCAATATATTTTCATATTCCCTAATTACATAAAAATCATCCATATACTCCTATAAGATCATAAGCTTACCCTTTATTGTGTTTTTCTATATTTTATCATGCATTATTTAAGTATTTAGCTTCTCCTTACTATTTTTTTTTTCTTAGTTTTTCTTTATGTTTAATTTAGCTTCTCTTAACTATTTTTTTCTTAGTTTTTCTTTATGTTTTTCTTGTCAGCGAAAAAAAAACAAATTTTATCAGCGAAAACATGTTTTTAGGCTTACTGTTTTATTTTAGCACTCTTTATTTTTATGCATCTTTGTAAAGCTGTTTGTTTTCCAAATAAAGATTATTATTATTATTATTATTATAACCTTCAAATGTTATAAAAAGAGAATATTCATTTAGACTTTTATAAAAAAGGTCAATTTAAGTTCCATATAAATAAAATTATATATATATATATATATATATATATATATATATATCCAATAAGCTATCTAGGTTACAAACCAGTTCTTAGAACAATTGTTTCCAATGAAAAGGTAGTTGCCTATGATATGGAAAAATTAGTCGAAACAAATAATATTAATTCTAAAAAAATTTAAAATATGAGATTGACAATTATGAAGGTTTCGAAGTTGGAAAAGGCTGAATTGGTAAAAGCGCACGTCCCGGTTGGACGAGAGGTTCTGGGTTCGAATTCCAGTTTCGACCGTTATCTTTTTCCATTTTTCTGTGTCTTGTTCTCTTTCGTATTTTAGTTTATCTAATATCTAAATATTGGTGTTATCTTCTTCTTCAATGATAAATTCATTTTTATTTAACGTGCCAGCGAAAAGTGGAATACTTAGAAGTCGCCCAACCGAGAATGACGGAACAAAAAGCACAACCAAAGCGATCAGGTGTGTAATCCAATGCAGAGGATTCATTATTCTACTTCTTATCTTACTTCTTACTTCTGCTTCTAGGTTCACTAGCCATAAGTTGCATAGAATACAATTTTCTGAGGTTCAATTTCATAACGGACATTGCGGATATTTAAAACAACATTACTAATTGAAGAAATTGTACTAATAGTTAAGTATGTAATTTTTTAACAGAAAAACAGATATTCTTGTACAGTTACAGCGGCTCCGCGACATTTCATCCCGCGACAAAATATCCCTATCAAAACATCTACTGCAAAATATTCTATACGGACAAAACATCCCCCCACAAAATATCTACTAAAACCTAACCTAAACCTAACCCAACCTAACAAAAAAATGGTACAAAAAAATGCAGACATCCTGTAAAGACAATAAATTATTTTTATTTGTATTGTTTATGTCCCATTTTATAATTTTTGAACAAAAAATTATTGCCTTTACAGGATGTCTGTATTATTTTTGTAACATTTTTTTGTTAGGTTAGGTTAATTTTTAGTGGATATTTTGTTGGGGAATGTTTTGTCTGTAGGATATTTTGTCGGAGGATATTTTGTCGGGGATATTTTGTCTTGTCTTTGTTATTTTACAGTTAAAGAGACGCCGTTCAACGGAAGTAACGTGTGAAATATGAGCTGAAAATAGTTTGGTTGACATAAAAATTCTTGACAAAAAATTTGTGCTATTTAAAGGCTATTTTTAACAATGGAGATCTCCGTTTGAGAGGTTTTGTTGAACCAGATTAAAAGATTTCTGCTTCACGGTTAGGTTATTACATTGGTAGTAGTTAGAGGAGTTGTGAGTCGTGGAATCTGAATGAAAAATTTTTAGCAACAAAAACAATGTCCTCAAATTGTCGATCTATCGTGAATGTGTCTATTCTGGCGGCCATAAGATAACCTGGCCTGATGATGAATGCTGCAAGGCTGAATAAATGTTGACTAAACGACGAGAAATGGTGGCTTAATATACGAAAATTAAGTACGATAACAAAGTACAGCGCAGATGGAACAAGATGGGTCAAATAAGTTGAAAACACTATGTTTAGGTCAAACATCAAGTCAAAACGGCAAACATACCATCGCGATCATAATATTATACCTGTAGTACGAAAATGTGAAAAACTATTTACTCCTGAAATACAACGCGGATAGAATTAAATGGGCCAATGTAGTGAGCCCATACATTAAATCAAGCTGGCCAAGAAAAATATAAAGATGTCATCAACATACCATCAGGATTATTGGTCCCAGTGTTGGGGGCGCCATCCTCATCGGGGGCGCTCGAGGGGGAATTTACACCGCCCCCAGAGCCGCTGCCACCGCCCCCACCTGCCCCCGTTCCCACCAGCGACAGTCCTAGGTGCTCCGCCACCTCTGCGTGGTCCGCCTGGTGGATGTAGTCGAATATACTGCTGCCTGTCATCTCCACCTGGAATTAAAAACAATTACCGATAAGTTTTCATATATGAAAATTAACTATTTTTTAATGTTCGTTATTTTGTTTATAGAGGGGTTTCCTGAAGGAACCCTTACAGTGCCTCCATTATCAGTTTATTATAGTTAAGCGCACTTGCAGTGAAATAACACTAAACTGCGCTATATAAATATTACGATATTATTATTATCACACTCTCATGAATACTTTTTCACAAATTTAACTATTTAATAATCTTCATTTTGTCCATGAAAAGGTTTCCTCAAGGAACTGTTATATGGCCTCCCTTTTCAAACTTAATAATCCCTTGACTTCGGCCAACTAAAATAGCAGTTCAGGGATATCTTACAAACCTCATGTTGCATCGTAAAGTCTGGTAAATCCTAAGATTTAGATTTTGAAAATTTCGCTGCACATATAAAGGTTTCTGAATATGAATGAACGACATAAGTAAAAGGTATAATTATTTTTTATCCATTGATTTCGTGATGTTATCATTATAATAGTCACTTGTAGTTGTTTCCACAATCTATATACAATTACTCTCCACTTGACCATACCACGACAGAAAACTTCAGAAACCCGTTTCATGAAAATACAAATCAATATTTGTGGACACACGAGTAGGTTCTTGCTTCATTACGCAAGCAGCGATCCGCATTTTTAATAATAGGTACCCTATCGGTTAAGTACATTAAATTAATGTTGCAAGTATTCCTATAGTTAATACGTTTTAACTATAAAGCATTATACAATGCATTTCCGATCATCATAATATTTATGTCGTATTTTTACTAGCACAATATGGCAGTGTTTCGCAAAACGCATGGTAATATACAATTGAACACAGTGACTACGTTCGACTCACGGGTAGAAGCTTAATGCATAAACCTATCCGTCTATTGAAAGAATGTCTAAATTGATAGTTTATTCAAAGTAATTGAAAACGTCGTAAAGTGTAAAGTGCGAACGAATAATGGCCTCAAGGCGAAAAATCTACCATTAATATTCCTAGCCGATGTTAGTTTTGAAAAAGCAGTAACAGATTGCAAAAAAATTTAATCACGTAATCATTTTCCTGGAACGTTATTACCAGGATTATTGGTGCTTACTGGTAAAGTTCATTCATACGCTTTCATTATAAACTTTTGGTAACCTGATCAGAGTCCTCATATATAGTAATAACAATTGACCAGAGCGCCGTTTGAATAATAAATGAACTGGTTACGAACTTTAAATATTAGTGCCATTAACCGAGGTTAATTTTAGACTGGTCAAATGCGTAAGTTTGGGGATTGTTTCGAGGTCTTGAAGTGTAGAATGAGAAATAGTAGAATAAAACAATTGATGTAATGAGATAATAAAAATGTACATGATAGGAGATGAAAGAAATTCAAACTTCCAAGTAAAGATATTTCCATTTTAAGAGGTTTAAATGGACCTCGCAGATTTTATTATACCTAAAATAGACTTTAAAACTTTTACTATTTTTAACTTTACAAAAGCCAAAAAAAAAAATTGCGAAATTGGAGATGCCTGAACTTACCGTTTGAGAGTTATCGTTGTTTTAATGTGTCAAAGAGATTGCCAAATTTAAATTCAGAAACCACTTAATTTATTTGCAAAAGATTTTTCATATTGAACCATGAATTGAAAAGCATGGAATAAACGTTTTCTTTTCTTTAATTTTTTACAGCTCTAATTGAGCTGTAAAAAATTAAAGAAAATTAATTATATTTCGAAGTCCATAACTCATGATTAAAATAAAGTTAGAGCTGAAAAATATTGCTTTATCCCAGTTTATAAATAACAAAAACTTGGCAAATTTTCGGAACACCAGCTTTGGACATGTGTATGTCAAACAAATTGTCATATTTAAACCCAGATACTTGCATTTTATGTAAATAAATAAGTTATCTACAATCTTATTTCTTTTCAATTCAGTTACCAATGCAACCAAACAGATTATTTGTTTTATAGTTAGATTAAGTCATATTACATACAACAAATTCAGATATGTGCGTTGATACTCAAAAACTGTGTTTTGTCGAAGTAAAAACGTGTTGAAATCAATTCTTCCAAAACATGTGAAATCGAGGTGAGATTTTCTTCCCATGTCCATACAGTTGACAAAAAACAAGCTGTAAAACAAAGGCTTTTTCAGACAAGACCAAAAAGGAATGCAGAAATAAAAACGTCGACGATAAAACATAAAGGAAATGATAAAAACCTCATTCAGTGGGAAGGTAGTTAGGTAGGTAATATGAAGAAATGTTCTCACTGGATGTATGCTTTGAATAATAAAAGGTTGGCCAGATATAAAGGAAGAGGCGGTCATAAGCCTCTGTTACGATGAAGAGTTACATGCCTAGAAGGATAATCCCATGTCTCTTGTATTTCAGGACATTATACAAGTTACATCCGTAACAAATAACCCAAATATAACCAAATTGCTTGAAACTTCTAACAGTAATCTAATTATGGCATCTTTTAGTCATGTCTATATAAGTATACTGCCAGAGAAGGAATTCAAAATATTGTGCACATAGGAAAAAATGTGATTTTCTTAGATTTCGAGAGTTTGTAAGCATTTTTAAAATCTCCATATCTCATTATTGAAATAACATAGCGAGCTGAAATTAGTTGCATTAAGTTAGAAATTGAAGACTGCAAATAAGTAGTGCAAATTTAATAAAGCTCGAAGTCACCATCTGAGGGTTCATAGTCGTGGATGTGCAATAATTTGAGATGTTTGGTCATCGTAGGGAATGGTCAGTTTCGTTCGAAATGTTTGTGATAAAAGAGAATAGTTCTTTGTTTGACAGTCATTTCACGTACACAAAAACAATCCTTTATTTGATTATTGCCTCACTATGTCCTTCAAGTCTTGAAATAAAAAAGTGTTTCTTTCCTACCTTCCCAACCTTTGATGGGACAAGCAACGCTGTAGCATTGCATAACCCATTCATCGGAAAGCGCGCATCGACAGAATAAAAATCGTCATCGAACGTGCTAATGCAATTATCTTCACGTAAAGGTGTCATTGTTCACTGGCCATAGTCTTATATACCTTCAGATTACTTATGAAATAATACAGTATAGACAAGACGGTATTAGCCAGGTCACGTATGGACTGCGTGACCAAACTCTTGCAAAAGCAGTATCGGTCACTGGTTGAAAACTACTTGCTACTAGAAAATGTTTTTTTTTTCAACACTCCTGGCTCATTCTTTACTCCTGGTAATTCGCAATTAGATTCAACGTTATGGACGTATTTAAACAATTAAGCATACATGGTTTAGCATATTCAATGAATATTGCAAGTGGATACACCTAGAAAACGTTTTTTCATGACACTCCTGTCGTTTTCCAACTTCTAGTAATTTGTTTTGACATTCATCGGTATGTTAGGTATGGGCAGCTTCAAACTTACTCATACATTCAGAATAAATATTTAGCATGTTTAGTGGGCACCATTACCAAAATACGTTTTTTTTCCCCAGCATATTATTTACCTACTCCCACTACTGTAATTTGCAACTGGGTTAGGCATCCCAGCAATAACGCATACGTCCAGTAATATTGTTTAACATGTTCAGTGTACATTGTTAATAGAACACGTTTTTTCGTCAATCCGAACTTCTTATTTACTCCTGGTAATATGAAATTAGACGTGGACAACAATAACGCATACGCTCAGCAAATTAGTTTAATATATTATTCACTGGACACTGTAAATAGATACATCTAGGATCTGATATGATTTATGATTCATGCATGACTTACATTTAAAGTGCATAGCAGGAGCATAGCTTGATTTAAATGATGATACAATGATTGTTTCCATAGATAATTGCTAATCACGACATGATCGTAAAAGCCTTGCATCGAAGAAAAATGTGTGACACTAATAAATATCATTAGTGTTCTAAAAAGACAGGTGAATGTGTGAATGCGGATGAACAGTGCGGCTAAAAGGACCATAAAATGATGGTGCGGTTTGACTATAAATGGTGTAGTTTGCGGATGTCGAAGGACCTTGCGTGTGTTTGTTAGATGTATGTTAGACCACTGCACAAGTAACATTGAAAGCACAAAGGAGAAGGAAAGGAAGGGACTTACGGTGGAATCTTGACTCCTTAACCTCCTCGAACCAGGGTTTTGTTCATGCACTTGTACAATGATCAATCGCGGGATGCGGATTCGGTTAGCGGATGCGGGGTGCGTAATATTATACTTCTTCACGCGGCGAGTTCATTGATGACACTGATTGTTATGGTAACGATGACAACATAGGGATGGGATAGATTGGGGAAAAGGAACATCATAGGGATGGGATATGTGACAATCAAGATACAAGTACAGGGTCTATGATATATGTAGATGTGTAGGTAAGTGTAGCTTTGTATTGTTTAAACGCCCAACCATGCCCCCCGCCTGGAAGGGGATGAAAGAATCCACTTCCATAAACCATAAGAGTGCATTAAGCTTCACTTTATAAACAAAATTTAAAAAATTGGTGAAACTTAAAGCTAAAAGATGGGCCATAGATGCAATATCTGATGGCCAAGTCAACGGACTATGATATTGCAAAGGTAAGGGGTAAAGTTTTACCCTGCGGTATACGATATGCGGTATGCGGAATGCGGTATGCGGTGTGTGGTATGCGGTATGCGGAATGCGGTATGCGGTATGCGGTATGCGGTATGCGGTATGCGGTATGCGGTATGCGGTATGCGGTATGCGGTATGCGGTATGCGGCATGCGGTATGCGGCATGCGGTATGTGGTATGCGGTACGCGGTATGCGGTATGCGGTATGTGTTATGCGGTTTATCTCCCATTATTGGGAATTGCGGTTGGGATTAATCTCGAAGCACGTATTGAATTAATTTTGGCCAAGAATTGACACAAGAAGCTTGTGCGACCGTGCTGTCATAAAAGACTAAAGTCGTATGAATTATCGAATTTAATGCATAGGTGTTACTGACCGTATGCATCAATCGTACAAGTACCAGAGCTCCATATAATTCTAGACGCGCAAGTGAAATCGTCTTCGCAGGAGCGACCTTAGGTTTGGCGCTTAATAAGCTAATTGTGATTTTATTAGTATTTTGACAGTAAACATGTAAGTATACAATACTTCCAAATGCGCGTTTGTTTACGTCAGAAAACCCGATAAGTGTTAATACATATTGGTATTCGACACCTAAAAAGCGAGGAATTTTAATAGATTGCAATAATGGCAATTCCTTTTCAAGCTGACGCCAAAGCTTGACAACGATGTAAGGAGGAGTATCGTCCCAAACCAGATTAAACTCCCATAGAGATTTAATTATAAGTTTAGCTAATAAAACAACTAGCGCGACGAATCCCATCAAATCCCAAAGACGAGTAATCGTCGATAGGATGTTTCGTTTGGTGCGAGTTCTTTCGTTAGAGTTTACAACAAATATAAAATTATCAGAAGCGGGTATCCAATGAAGCCTTAGTATTTTTAGATGTTCATCGGGATTAAATTCCACATGTTCCTTGACATGGCGATCTGAAGGAATCGTGGACAAAAAGTTTGGAGAATTACTAGAGAATATTACAAGCTCGAATCCTCTCGCGGCGAATAGTTGAAAATTGAGGATAATGCAAAACAGATCACCTTGTAAAGTATTACCGGTGTGTAGAATATCATTAAGATAGTAACCAGAATTGGATTTCATACTCGCGTTCAGCAGCATCCGATTTTTGGTAGTCAGTATATCTTCGCGAACTACGATATGATGCGGGATTACGTAATGCGGTAAATCAGAATTGTCAACTGGGGAAATGTACCCTTTCTGAAGGTATTCGCGCAATATTTTGTCATATTCGATTTCTATGGTGGGTTGGGATTTTAAGCGGCGTTCGAGAGATCGGTACCTCTGTTCGGCTGCCGGCAACGACGCGCCAAGGGCAGATGGACCTTTTCGAAACGGTAACGCGACGATATAACGACCTGTCGTGTCACGAGAAGTTGTGATTTTGAATTGTTCCTCACACTCTTGTTCAACAGGCGTTAAAATCGTCTCAGCCGGAATGTCTTCCAATTCAAAGAAGCGTGCAAGAGAAAAATCCTTGTTTTCTGCGAACGTACAAAATGATTGCGTGGCATAGTTACTTGGGGTTTCAATCATCGTCGGAGCAGTGCCTAAGATTAAATACCCTAAAGTAGTTTCAATTGCAAATGGCTGACCAGGGGGACCTGATATTTTGTTAGCCTTTAAAATGCGAGCAAACATGTCACATCCCAAAATAATATCAATGTCACCAGGCATACAGAAAGTTTTGTCTGCTAAAGGTAAATTATTGAGATACGATAATGAGGCGCGGTTTATGTTAACGGTAGGCAGTTCACTGGTGATACTTTCTACCACATACGGTTGAATCGTATACGAGTGAGCATCATCATAATGGGAGAACAGTTTGAGACAAGTCATTCCTTTTGTTAGATTTCTTACGTCACCTATTCCCGTGACATAAGTGCTGGGAGATGATTGTACCGTAAGATTCAAACGTGAACAGCATTTACGCGTAATAATGTCCCTTTGGGAGGCGCTATCGATTAGCGCACGTATTGTCTGTACCTGACCCTTAAGATCTTGAGTTAAACAAACGGCGGTTCCCAAAAGTACTGTTGTATTTTCACGAGAGTACGAATTTGTCACACACAGCGATACTGGATTCGGAGACTTTGAATTATTATTATCGCTACCTGTTTGTGACGTGGAAGATGGTATTGGGTCTGACTGTGGGTTTTGCATATCAGTTTGCTTGAAATGCAATAAAGTATGGTGATTGAGAGCGCATGATTTACACGTATTTTTCGATTTGCATGATCTTGTGTTGTGCCTAGTACTTAGGCAGTTCCCACAAACTTGAGTATTAGATGACTTAATAAAATTAAATCGATCGCGTGGTTCTAGACTAATAAATTTAAAACATTGAAATAAAAGGTGCGATCCATTTTGACAACAAAAACAAATGTCAATGGAGTGATTGTCACTTTTTCCGACATTTATAAATGTCTTTGCGGAGTTTGTCTTTTGCGGTTTAGCGGAAATATTATTATTTGAACCGAGGCGGCTGGATGTTGCTTGCGTAACTTGCGCACGAGTGAGTATCCTTTGCTGTACTCTTATAAATTCAATTAATTCTGAGCTCGACGGAAAGTTTTCATCGTCTCGAATAGACGATTCGAAAGCCTTTACTGTCTCTATATCAAGGCGTTTAAGACCCAGATGTAGCAAGATAAATTCTGCGAGATCTTTAATCTGCAACTGTTTCAGCGCGGCAATGTTTGTAGCATATGTGTCTGCAAAATGCTCTAAGGAAGCGGGCGTGACCGAATTAACCACAGGCATTTTCAATAACCGGTCAAAGTATGATTCTGCGAGAATGCGATGATCGTTATATTTACTACATAAGGCATTCCAGATCACTTGGTAATTTGCACCGATGGGTGTGATTGTCCTACAAATAGTCAATGCCTTTCCCGTCAACTTGGACATGAGATATTGCATCTTTTCAGAATTGTCCAATGAACTATTTAAATGTATAACAGAGACATAGGTCTCATAGAAGAGAGGCCAATTTTCGAGATTTCCGTCAAAGCATAAAATTTCTAAGGGCGGTAATTTGATTTGACGACGCGGTTTCTCTACTGGATTTGATTGCATGCTTGCCTCGGTAAATTTAATGACACCGTACATTTCTTCAAATGCATTCAGTTGAGTGTACTCGACGACTGCTTCTGGGTTAATTTCCAATTCACAATCGACTTTTTCGTCTAGAATCGCGATGAATTCTGAACGAATTCTTTCTACGGTTCCAGCGCCCGATAAAAACGCTTGACGATTTATAGCGCTGTCAGACGATGTCTTTATTTTGTCAAAAACTGACTGTAATGTTGCAAAACTAGAAGCTAGCTTTGCGTTCAATCGTTTTAGACGTCTGTCATCCCGTGGCGATGAACCAGACGGTGCGGTTGTAGACATTTTCTTGCTCCGGTTAATTTATTAAATGTAATAATAAATACAGCCCAAGAATATGCTTAAAATGTTTATTTGAAACGAATAAATTAAATATTTAAATTTACGCGCAATACTGAATATAAATTAAATATTTATATTTACGCGCAATGTTAAGTGGGGTCAACTTTGACCCCAACAACCGTAAGGGGTTAACAGTGGGGCTAAATTTGCAACGACACCCGTGCGGGGTTAACAGAACTGAATTTTGTATACAATTTATTCGTAATCAATGTGAAGATCGCATTGGATCAAACTATAAGGTGTGTAGGTACTAACCTTACTACGTACAATGCTTGTACCTGAGTAGGTACCCACTTACTGCGGTTTGTGTAAAATGCAATATAATTTGAAAATAAATTCTAAAATTCAAATAAAAAATTCACTTGTTGATGTTGATTGACAGGGAATCTAACCGTTGGTAACGTAATACAAAATGGCTTAACTGCGGGTGATCTTAATGCACTTTTAGAGTTTTTAAGATATTTTTAAAAGGTTATATATCCGGCTCGTTCGGGCCATAAAATGATGGTGCGGTTTGACTATAAATGGTGTAGTTTGCGGATGTCGAAGGACCTTGCGTGTGTTTGTTAGATGTATGTTAGATCACTGCACAAGTAACATTGAAAGCACAAAGGAGAAGGAAAGGAAGGGACTTACGGTGGAATCTTGACTCCTTAACCTCCTCGAACCAGGGTTTTGTTCATGCACTTGTACAATGATCAATCGCGGGATGCGGATTCGGTTAGCGGATGCGGGGTGCGTAATATTATATTTCTTCACGCGGCGAGTTCATTGATGACACTGATTGTTATGGTAACGATGACAACATATGGATGGGATAGATTGGGGAAAAGGAACATCATAGGGATGGGATATTTTTTTTTTTTTTTTTTTTATATGTATACCGCACAAGAGTCCCAACTGCTCCCGTCTGAAGCCAGTGAGACTATGGCATCCCCAATTGGGGTATGTTGTGAGGCTGAGGGTAGTGGGGAGGGAAAGGAGATAGGGAAGAGGAAGGTGGGGAAGTACCTGGCTATTCAGATCTGGTCACCAAACACGGCTAATGCCATTTCAAGCAACGTTTCAATTCTGAATGGTGGTCTTACACCAGGGCGATACTGAGAGTATCTTCCACTCTGGAACGTGCCGCAAATATACTATATATTATTTTAAATGGATAAATTGTGAAATAACACAAATTAATCAAATAAAATTTATTTGCCACGCCGGGATTCGATCCCGCGACCTTCGGTGTGCGAATCAAGCGTCTTATCCGCTACGCTACGCCGGCCGTCATGTCGGATATGTGACAATCAAGATACAAGTACAGGGTCTATGATATATGTAGATGTGTAGGTAAGTGTAGCTTTGTATTGTTTAAACGCCCAACCAACAGGTAAAGATGATACAGATGGTGTCAAATATTTGCGAATAAAATATTTTGCTTCTGTTCTCTACCTCTAGATTATTTTTGGGCTGTTACAGATTAAGTAAAGATACAGTTGAAGTCGAAGCGTTGTTAATTCGACATCTTTCAAACAAGGTTCTGTAAATCCTATAAGGAATCTGGTTATAGTCTAGAATTAATTATATTAAAACATTAGAAAGCTACTCAATTAAGGCATTACCAGCCACAATGATTACAATAGCACAAACACACGGACTTATCTAAATAACAGTCCAAAAAGAAGTCTAGACAACGTGGTTTCTACACGTGTCTTGCTTCTTCAGTGGGGAGTGGTATGCGCAGTACGAACCAAGTTTCGTACTTAAAGCAGGGCGATCTTATCGTGAACAGAGAATAGTTGAACATATTTTAAACACTTATTCAAACTTCGAAAATACATTTTGTGTCGTAATTATTGATTTAATAAAAACAAATAACTTTGTAAACACCACCATATTATTAATATTAATATAACTGTGTATCTTCAATAGTGTACAAAGTTTTTAAAATATTTAATGAAAACAAATAACTTTGTAAACAAATAACTTTGTAAACTATATGTCTTTTGTTATTTTTAATATTTATCATATCCAGATGAAGAAAACATAGTTTTCGAAACATGTACATAGATAATATTAATAATATAGTGGTGTTTACAAAGTTGTTTGTTTTCATGAAATATTATAAACACTTTGTAAACTATTGAAGATACACTGTTGATCATTACCTGATTTTTCAATTAAAAAGACAGACGAAGTAAGAATGCAAACAAACTTAAAAAAAAACAGATGATATCCAAACATTGTAAATATGTCTTGTTTCTGACGTGGCTTCTGACTTGCTTCTTCGGTAGCGTCTAGTTTGGCTTATTTTTAACGCATTGGAAAGCTAAAACCGGCGATAAACTTTCACCTCACGTCCTGCTCAGAGGTACCGACGGTTTGTGTACGCTGAGGAATTGATTTTTCTCTGTACCCATTTGCATAGGGTACGGAACGGGAGGGAATCAAAGAATCACCCGACAGGAGAACACAAACATACGTAAATTTACAACACAAACAAAATAACCAAATGCATAAGATATTAGATATGAAATAAAACCCGTAGCACATTCATACAATCAGAATATTTCAGACAAGATTTAGGTGGAGCTTCTGATAAGATTAAATGTTTCGGGATTTTTAGGCATGGATTGATTATAATATTCCTTTACTAATATTTCATCAGTTTACGAAGGTAGTAGTGCAAAAATAAATCATATTATTATCACCTACAAAATTATATTTAAGTAGGCGGGAGTTATGCTACATTTCTTTAAATACTTCATTTTTAACTAGACATTCCTAAGGAAGCGTCATTCAGAAAATAAATCATTAAAAATATCTGCTCTATCTTTTGTAAGGATGGGTATTTGCAAAAAAATACATAAATAATATTTTTTGTTTATTTGGGATTCATAGATTTTTACGTTTGAAAAACTCATGTTTAAATATCATCGAAATACATCTACCTAAGAATGCATTATGTTTTTGTGTGTTTTTAAGAGTTAAACCAGTTTCGCACAAAAAAGGAAATGAAAATGATTTTCTTTTATGTTGCGTAATCTTGAAAATTAAATAAATATTCAGAAACATACGAGTATAAAACAATATTTAAATCTCAATTTCAATTGAAACTTTCAGAAAGAAGAATAAGCACAGATTTAATACTATTACATAAAATGCTGCATTGAAAATTGACTGTCCTGAATTGCTGCAATTAATCAACATCCATGTTGATCTTGTTGATCCAACACGAAAGATCTTGCCGACATTTGTTACCTTTTTACTTTAGCAACACCAGGACACTGGCTTATCAATATTCTTCTATTCCGAGACCTTAAGTCTCGAAAATAAATATTCTGATTCGGAAGATATATTTCACCTTAAAAATAATCAATAAATGTTGTTTATTCCAATACTTGTATATATATATATAGATACAAATAGACGTGTTTACTTTTTACTATTTTTGTTATATCGAATATCTATTTAAGTTAGGAATCTTAGTCTCTGTTCACATTGTTACCTATTTTTTTTATTTTATGCTTTTGTTGTTACTTTTCTCATTATTTTTTTTTTTATTCTTCGCGGAGAAGGTTAACGATTAGATCCCGTGAGCACTTGTGCTATCTCCCATTTTACCTGGATCCTTTAACAATAACCCAGTCCCTTTAATAAAATTGACCAGAGTTGTCTAGTTGTCTTTGGGTATGTAGCTTAGTCTTCTGGTTCTAAAATGTGTCTCCCCAGGTAACTGAGCCTAGTTCCCACCAGGACAGGACATTGGCACCGTAAGTGAATTGGTTCATCCTCTTCACATTTTCTACATCTATTGGAGCTTTCCACTCTCAATAGCTGCATGTATCTCCTGAGATAGCATCAGTGTCCCGTTATAGTCCTACCAGTTCCCTCAGCAAGTTTCAGTCCATTTTTTCAATAGGTATATTATATTTTCTTTATTGTTTTAATTTAGTATTTACAATAAAAGTGATACAAACAACTTGTAAAATAGAACGAAGCCCATTAGGTCTTGTAATAAAAAAATAAATAATACATTTCAGAGCATTATTTAATAATGGCAACCAAATACCTTCACAAATTAACCCCGATGACGTGAGCCCTATTGGGAACTGTAATAATTTGATAGAATGAAAATCACCACCAACAATTTAATAATCCCATCATATGTATTCACCGTGTGTCAATCAGAGGAAAGTTCAGATTAAATTAGATTACAGTCAGTTCTCTGTACATTAGGTATTTGAATGATTGCATATTCCCCATCATGAACACAACAAAGTGTCATAATTGAGTCGTCGTGGTTCCCACATCCAAGAAATAATTTGAGGATTTGAATTCCGAAAACGTGCGCAATGTACGTGATCCTTGGCGGGCACGGAGAACCTGTGGCACGCGTGCTGTTTCTAGCACGCGTGTCCGGTGTAAACACTAAAATCGTGTGTTTTAGAAAACATTAATCGACGCGTAATTTATATTTTGTACATTGATAGAAACATCTCAATCTCAACTATTCCTAACCGTCTGAAGCCAGCGAGACTATATCATCCCCAATTGGGGTATGTTGTGAGGCTGAAGGTAGTAGGGAAATTTGGTCAACAAACACGGCTAAAGTCAATTCATGGAATGTTTCAATTCTGAATGGTGGACACACCAGGACGATACAGGAAGTGCTTTCCACTCTGGAACGTGTCGCAAATATATCATGTAATAATTTAAACGACTAAATCGTATTAATTAATGAAATCAAATTTTCTTGAGCACGCCTAATTTGAACCAGCGACTTTCGGATTTCTAGTCGAGAGTCTTACCCCTCTACCACGGAGGAAATCATGTATGCCATTTAAATTAGAACATGAGTATAATTTATTACAATACCTTGCAAGAAATATGACAAATAACGAGCACACTAATATTTTTAATATATAGAATATAAATACATTAAAAAAAAACTATTTAAACTTAAGTTGTTAGAACAAAATTAAAAATATTACCACTATACTATCAACTATTTTATATATATGCTATAAAATATACTCTGTACTTATGTTAAGAAGAAAGCGAAATATTATATTTTTTTTATCTTAATAAATAAAATAAAATAAAAATATAAACAATACGGCTACTTGTTCTTTCTTAAACACATATTTTTTATTTAAATTAAAACAAATAACTTTGTAAAAACCACTATATAATCAATATTATCAACATGTTTATTATTCATTTTATCCTGACGAAAAAAACTTGGTTTTCGAAACATGTTGATAATAATATTGATTATAGTATAACGACCGGAGCGACAGCGCAATTTAAAACTTTTTTCTCCGATTGCTCGAAATTTTGAATATTTTCCGCCCACATTAAAAAAAATTCATGCATCCGAATTTTAATATGCAGACATACAATCTCATTATAGTTCTACATATATAGACAACGAATTCTCTTGTCGAATCTTTTGTTTATCAAATATTCGTAGGATTTATAAAAAAAAAAATTATAAAATCGTAAACTTCTACTTAATTACTCACAAACAGGTGAAAATTTGCCAAAATTGGCAGCTAAGCAATCCTAGGTATTTTAAATAGTTCCATATTGTGGCAAAAAGCGCTCCAGTGGCTAAAAGTTTTTACAAAGTTATTAGTTTTCATTTAATTAAAAATGTCACCGCAAAGCACATTTTCAAAGTTTGAAGACACATTTTTTATGCTCGAATGCTTTTTACAAGATAGAATTGTTTTTTTTAAAGGTTCACGACCCCTGTTATGTATCTCAACAGAAATCGCCATCTTGGACGCTTCGGAGCTCCGATTTTATCATCGTCTTCCTGGTGACGACAAACGCCATTGCTTTAATAAAATCCGACTTCCTGCCTTTGTTTGGTTCTTGTCATATAATATTTTATTAAACATTTAATATTCTGACGTCACCCCGACCATTAGGCAGATCTGTCCTCATGGGAACTTCTGAACTAAAATGATATGTATTTTTGGAAATGAGCTTATTTGGTAAAGTACCATCAAACCTAAATAGTAAAGTGAATAGTCACAAATGCATCCAAATTCGTATTATCTCACCATATTTATTTGGCTCGCCAACAGAATTCATACAATAATTTTATCATTTCAGTAATGACACACGTTTTCAACATGGTTAAAGTGATGATTATAATTAATGAATTAATAATAATTTACATAGGTAGTGAGGTCTTCCTATGAGAGTTCCGTTTTAAGCTTAATTCTGTTACATGCATCAGTATGTAACATTATCTGTAAGGTGTTGTTTATGAGAAAGATAGGGATTTTAAAATGTATCTATATATTTTTTGGGAGGCGGGTATGAGTACACACTACACATCAGTGGGTGTAACCAACGGTTCGGGGAATTTTCATCCCGCCACAATATATCAAGAACAGAATTTTCCCGACAAAATATTTTCGGATAAACTAAATACTTAATAAAACCTAACCTAACAAAAAAAATAATAATTCAACGTAGTGAAGATACATTTTGTTCATTGTCCTTATGTTGAGGGATATTTTGTCGGAGGATCAAAACGTGCAGTACTATAATCAACACCCCTGCCACAGGTCACCCCAAGTGGTTCGCTACGTTTGGTGTCCTGGTTCATGGGGTGAGGTTTGTCTAGGTCTGCGTTAGCCCACCTCTATAGCAGGCCGGATCGAGAGAGACTGGTTGACTGGTAGATACCTTTTGGCCTCTCTAGCCGAACTCTTTCGACCCATCGCATCGCGATCGCCTTGAACTGCAGTGGTAGGAATGTATTCATACGTCAGTCACTCCTGGACACACTGTCCTCCTTAGTACCTTATTAATTTGTACAAGTCGGTACGTTCGAAATCTTGAAAATAATTTTCCATTTTAAAGGTTTGTAATAATAATTAAAACCATTTTTCTATTCGTAACTATTTGTAATTTATTTGAATCCAATTCAAAAAGAGAATAGAACAAGAATTCGAACACTTCCACCGAATGCCAGCTGATTACGTTCCAATAATTTATTTAGTTCCTTATTTGAATAAAGCTGCTGCCATTGGCTGGATATCTAGCCCCTGCCGCCTGTCAAACGTAACATGTTGTTGGCATATGCGCAGATCCAATGCACTTCTGTGTGCAGTGCGCATAGAGGCGCCTGCATAATAATTTTTGAATTTCATTAAGTGGAACAAACAAACGAATGCTTAGTTTTGAACGGAAGAATTACATACATTTTCGTTAGGTAAATTTGACGTATTAGGTGCGTTCTCATTTTATTTATTATTTAATTATATTTAAAGACTTGAAAGCTAATCCTACGTAGGTAAACCTAATATATGCACGGTGGCGTGATGTGATTTTTTTTCTTTGGTTTTTAAACCATAATATTTCCACTTGTTCAAAATTTTGAAAGACAGACGTTGTTGCCGAACATTCTCTGAAAAAATATAATGGATTTTCGTTTTTTTCTCTGCCATTTAGTGACTTTTCTCTCCACTCTTACTCTATGGATCTGATTTGAAAAAAAAAACCTTGTACGAATGTTGGAAATACTTTCGGCATGCTGTGTGGAGGATTTTTTTTGTGGAAAGGAAGAAGTGAAACTGGGTCTTGAGGAGACAGGTTGTAGACAGACTGTGTTGTAGGAGGAAGGAATCACAGGAGGCCGGCAAACCGTTCCACAGCCGAGCTTTTTGAACTAAGAACGTGTCGTAGAAACGATCCGTTCTCATGTGACAAATTTCAACTATTTACAAATGTTGGGCGCGCGTTTGGCGTATTTCCGGACTATGCACCGGTGCTGAAGGAATCATTGACGCTATAGTTCCTCGGAGCAACTTCCTTCGAAAGTCCGGTAGAACAAGGACAGCATTTCATCCGATGCATGTCCTCTTAAGAGTATGGATATTATAGTTCCATGATATCCTCTAAAGATTTATTTATTTTTTTTTGTTTTAGCGACTATATAAAATAATTGTTTCACACAAAATATAATGGTGAAATTAAGTATAAAATATTGTATTTCTCAGTCCTCCTCACTAGGGGGTCCTGTGCCGAGGCGGACTAAAGTTATTTAAATATGGTTTATTTGTCTTCTATGTCGTTTTTAGTGTCTTCATTAGGGTTTTTTCGTTGACCTCTTTTAGCCATATTTTTATTCTTGATTTGTATTCATTAGGATTTTTTATTAGCTTTATGTATTGGGGAAGGATGTTATGGAGTTTTGTTGCAAAGTATGTATAGTTTCTTTGTCCGAATGTGGTTTTATAACTTGGAATATTTTTTATATCGTTTTTATTCGATCTAGTGTTATAAAATGGTCTAGTAGAGGATTCATTATTTTTGAAAAGCTTCAATAAAATATTTTTGGAATATATTTGCTGTAAATTTGGTACGTCGAAGCTATTGAAAATTTCAATTGATTGCAATCTGTTTGTTAAGAAAGAAGAATCTATCCAACGGATCGCCCTTTTCTGCACAGAGTCGAGGGTTTATTTAAGTATTTTGGGGCTCCAGACCAGAGTTGGCTTCTAAATCCAACCGTGGGCCGCACTTGCGATTTGATAGGGTTAGAAGTTGTGCACTATTAAAGTATCTTCGGACCCCGTACAGTAATTTACGGATCGTTCTGGAAAAGCATGGAAAAAACCGTTTTACCTATGCTACGCATGGCCGTTAACAAAATAAAAATAAATTTTAAGTATGTATCTAACAGTTTTGTTATGTAGGCCCAAATAATGAAATTGGTATAAGCTCAAACTCTAAAATAAGTATTTAAATTGGTACCTTCAATCAATTATGTTGCTACCATTAAAGAACGTGGTTTCTTCATTAAAGAAGTCAGTCCCCATAATGTCTTAATTTTAATACACACATAATTTTACTTAATTAAATGTATTCATTCATCTACAGGTATTAAATTAATGAACAGTCAAACTCACCGCCTTCTAAATACTAAACTCGTTGATCAAACTCAATACGCATTGATAATAGCTGGGCAACAACACAACAGTGGCCCATTGTCATGAAGTAATGTATTCAAATTTATACTAGATAATAATGTTATGTGCTAATGTGATATTACAGTCAATGGTGAGTCTGTGTGAGGGAACGAGCAAAGTATCAATGGTTTTAGTACGCAGAGGAACTTGGTTCGGATTCCGATCGTGGGCGGGAGGGCTCCGCCTATGGGCTGTTTGGCCGCCTACTGTTCTGCCGGTTTGGCCTCTGGTAATTAGGGGGCGGACCTGTGATACGGAACAGGAGATAATGCGGGGTTTGATGTGTGTATTGTAGAAAGGTGTAATTGCTTACTAGTATTTCAGACAAATGTCATTTTGTTTAAGTCAACTTGTTTGAAAAGAGGTGATATTACATATGTTAACATTAAATGAAAAAAAAATTAACCTCTTTACTAATAAATGTATTTTAAATTGTACACAACTGATAAACAAACATTTACCATACATCAATGGTCAATTTAAAACACCATTTTTAGCGAGGCCCCAAGTTATTAACATTTTTTTCATTTATTTTTTTATTTATTATAAAACAATTCCTTTACCTTAGATAACCAAAATATAATGGTTATCTAAGGTAAAGATATTGTATTTCTTAGTCCTCCTCACTAGGGGTTCCTGTGCCGAGGCGGACTAAAATGGTTTTATTATAGTTTATTTGTCTTCGTCCATAATTCTGAATCAAAACGTTGCTTAAAATGGCGCAGTATTTGGTAACGAGATCTGAATAGCCAGGTAAATCCTTCCTCTTCCCATGTCATTCCCCTCTCCACTTCCTCCAGCCACACAATATACCTCAAGTATTTGGGGATGCGACAGTCTCACTCGTTCTAGACGGTTGCGAGCATTTGAGACTTTTGTGCGGTACACACAAAAAATCTGTTTTTGTATTCAATTCAATTAATTTTATTTATTGTTTTAAAAACATTACTAAATGTTACGATTAATGTGTTTTTAAACAAATTTGTAAAACTGTATTACACAAAACTAAAAAGCAGTAGGTATAAACTATACAAGGATTAATAGAGTTTAACGCTAACTGTCGAAATCCGAGTTGATTCTGTTCAACGGCAATATTGCTTTACCCACCGGCCGCGGCATGACCATTGGCAAGAAGTCCTGCAGGCCGACAGATAGAACAGTCTATGCTGTCGGTGACGGAGATAACCTTTGGGAACAGAAATGAATGCTCTCCGTGATAGCTGAGTTTTCAAACCATCCGCAAATCAGTTTAAACAAACGTGTAGCAATGCGTACATCCCTTTCATATGTTTTATGTATTTTTGAACGTCATATGTTTTACAATGATATCTTTATGATAAAAATGATGTAAGAGAAATTAGAATAAAGCTATAGAAGTAATCATTGTTAATTCAACTATGATAATACTTTAAGAAAATTTGATAATCCTTGGTTACCGAAATTGGAAAAAAAACATTGTCCTTTTTTGCCACGAGTCCGTGCCGCGAATACACAAAGAAATTATTCTTTAAATCTTGTATTTTACAAGGGTGAATCAAACACACACACACCATAACCCGCGTAGGTTTGATATACATTTTTATATATTATTCAAATTGTTCGCATTAAGATTCAAGTCGCGAGAGGGCTCTATTTGTAGGTGGGTGCTGGAAGGTGGATGGGACCAACATAAAACATACAAACGTACACACATACAGTAGGCAGTGTTCACCTGCCTTTGATGTAGTCATCCAATTTGTGGCTTCACCTCAAAGGTCTTGTATACTGTTAATACTGTTGGTGACTAGGTAGGTGCTGCTAGACACCTATGGCGGTATTCGTTGAACTGAGCGACATCGGGTTTATGTAGCTAGTTTACCTTTGAGGGCGGGGAGAATTGTATGTTTGGGAAGAACGGAGGTGGCGTTGAACTAGAAGTAAATATAGAGTTAAGTGGGTAGATTTTGAAACTAAGAATCTCTTGAGTTAATGAGGGCAATGTCTACTACATACCAAAATGTTTTTTTTATCACACGGAGGATCGTCCTGGTGAAAGTCCATAATTTAGAATCGAAAAGTTGCTTGAAATGGTACTAGCCGTGTTTAGTGATCAGATCTCAATAATGAAGTACTTCCTAATCTTCCTCTTCTGATTGGGACTTCACAAAAATCTTATGTGGTTGAGCGGCTTTCTAAGTGCTCTAAATTATTACTATACACCTAATATTAAAAACAGTTAGATTATATTTAGAAAAATTGAAATACATTAACTATACAGGGGGAGGCGTCTACTAATATCTACAGGAATTCCAAAAACTGAACAAATCGGACTAATATCTATGAGAACCAAAGTGAGTACGAATATCTACAGCTCAAACTGCTGACTAATATCTATGTAACAGGTGATGTCGACGAATATCTACAGCACTGGCAGAGGTTGGATTTGCAATTATGTATAGCATATTGGCATAACGTAATATTGCGTATGCAGTTTAAAAAACTTTATTAAAGTTAAGTTAGGTTAGGTTAGGTTAGTATTACGTAATGAAGTACCTAATTTATGCTTTTCCGTACAACCTCTTGCTCAGCTGCCCTCTGTAGATATTAGTCCCACTTACGCGCCATAGATATTCGTCACCACGTCGATATTTATCCGACCTTAGCTCTGTAGATATCTATTAGTCTTCACTCTGAAGTTCAGAGATATTTGTCCAGCGAATGAGCTGTAGATATTCGTCCGACATACAGGCTGTAGATATTAGTATCCGGAGTCCTACAGTGTACCTACTCGACTGACGTTAACCAGCGATTCTTGACATTATTTGGAGTAAAAAATGTTATTGTAATTTGTCTACGGTAACATTTTTAAAGTTTTTTTTTCAACTTAAAACATAAAAAAATCAGTAGGTATTGGACAGTTAGGGTTAGGATGAGGGGTTGGGCTATTACTTGGCTGAATTAGCAGTGATAAAGTTTGGAAAAAATAATTAGAATTTTTTTTTTATTATAAAGTTTTTGGAGACCATAATTTCATTCAAATTTTTCACTCCAGATAATGTGAGGAATCACTGGTAAAAGTAAATCAAGTACGTCACTTAACACCCTGTATAATAAAATATAAAAACTTAAAAACCGCTAAAAATATCCTAAAATAAAGTTATCTTCTAATTGTTATAAAAAATAGCTAAGATAGGAAATCTCATCATTTACTTTATGAGTGAGGAAACCGATAAAAATCTATCCTCTCATCGGTAATTGAAAGTTTAGCAACGCGCAGTGCCGTCCGTGGAATGGTGATGGTCGTTTGGGAAATTGGTTTCGAAGAGGAAGAAGCATAAGAACGACTCCCGACAGACTGATACTGATCATAAAGCGGCACTGGACGAACAATCGGTGCTACAAACTGCACATTTGGTTTAGCTGAGATGCTGAGGATTCGCTGAATGCACTGCTGCAACTACCGTCCTGTTCAATTGCAGTTTTAACCATTATCTGAAATGCTGGAAGGTATCTATAACCTACTTGTGTTTGAATCAGACCATAGTTCTAATACGTTATAATAAAACAAATATACAACTTTTTTCCTTTAATTTTATTGACCTTAACCGGTTTCAGCTCGTTGAAGCCATCTTCAGAATGGTACAAATTATTCTTGGTTAGTCTACGGTTTATATACACAACATATGGGGAGGAGAAGAGGGGTGGTCTGCAAGGATTTTAATCAATTATATTAATTACATTTGTTACTAAGTCGTTTTAGACTGTCGAATTTCTAATTATTTTGGTAATTCCAGTAGGCTAATTACTTTGGGTTTGTAGCTCACTTCAGTATTGTTCATATACGCCCAGATCCTTTTAACTATATTCCACATTTTCAAAATTATCGTCAAGGCTAGTAGTATTGTAGGGGTCTACGGAGACGTCACGGTGCGGTGTGTAACAGAGATGCAAGAAAATAATAACTTTTTTACTTTAGAGGAGACTGATCTACGTACATTGTGTATTTCATCTTTAAAAGACATGCAGCATAATAAAGCATAAAGCGGTATTGATAAAAGCACTCATTGGATATATTTTATGAACTTTCCCTACAAAGTAGTTCGTGTCTTATTTACGACTGAATAATTTAGCCAGTATGAAAATCCAGACGCTTTTCTAGGGAATAAATTCTGAAATGAAATTCAATAGGTGGATAGGTAGGTACTTACTGAACGTTCTCGCCAAACCGATTTTTAAATCCCTTCATAAAATTTGTTCGAAGTTTTAGTTCGTCTTTTTAAATAAAGAACGTCAGCGCTCGGAGCGGCGCGCAAACTCATAGATTTGCGAGAAAATCGGTAGTTGGCACTAAACCAAGGCAAAGAAAAAGGAATAAATTCTATGTATGAAGGCGACTACAAAATTCAAATTCCGAATCGCCGAATATGAAAAAAAAACCTGCAAAAGCACCTACTTAAAAGTGCGGGTCTTTCCTTTGCCCACGGTTGATCAAAAATCAGGTATGCTAAATTATTTGCCATCCATCAGAGCGATAATAAGATTATTTGTTACGTATGTATAAGTAATACAATCGGAACGGATTTACAATAGAATTTGGCTGTCGTCAAGCTTGAATCAAGAGGAATGCCATTCAATTTACAGAGATACGTTCCATGTAGATGGGTCGCTACTTCCAAGTTCATTTTGTGAATGAATAAATTCTAGATAGCTCTAAGAAGCAACCAATCTTATTATTATTTATAAATTGGTATAACAATGAGTTGCATAAATAGGTCACATTAAAATCAAGTTAACGCCAATTTTAACGGTGTGAACATCGCGCATGCCAGATAAAGTTGGCAGACTTGGCGAAAGCATTTCCACACATTCGAATCTCCATAGATAACATATAAACAAATTATGTTATGACCGTCTTGGTACGAACTTATGCAAACCTGGCGGCGTTTCAAAACACTAATAACTCCATGGATAAATGTGGAATAAAGCCAGCTCGGTAGGTACTGGGAACTTATTATTTCTGACTAGGTGCGCCATTCGCACGTAATTTGCAGAAGTTTGGGAGCGGAACTTATGTCGTTATGCACAAAGTTGACGGCTGACAAGAGCGGTGGAGATTACCGGTTAGGTACCGCGCTACGGCGGAGTTGCCATCGCTTTCAATTTTCGACTCGTGCCGCCATTTTGGTGGCGGGAAACTATCTCGGACTTTTGCAGCGAATGTTTGAGAAAAATAGTAGACCATTTCACGGCCATACTCAAATGTTTTATCCAACTTTTAAAACAGGGGTTAACTGTAAAATGTCACTTATTAATTTAACTATTTTAAAAGTTAAATGAAATCTTTGGATTTCGTCAATTACAAGAAATATAAACAGAGTTCGATTGCCACAAATGAAGAATTCAAAATCACAGAACTGCCTAATGTATAGAGGACTAAAGATGTATGATGAAATGCCTGAAAGTATGAAGAATGAATGTATTTAAAAAGAAATGTTATGCTTACTGTAAAAATATTTAAATTTATCAAATGAAATGTTACATTGTGTTAAATTTAGCGTGAAATTGCTCGAAATTTTAAGGAGTGCTTAATTTTTTTTTGGTTCTGAAGATAGCCTAATTCCAATAAGAGAGGACTCAGGATACCAGAAGACAAATCATTTCCTTTTTTTTTTTAAATAACAATTCACCAATACATTTATGAAATTTTTATTGAGGACCTAAAACAACAACTTTCATATATGAAAACTAATAAATCAATCCTTTGTTCGATTTCCGTTAATTAAATGAACCAACAGGATTTTTCGTAAATTGTAAACACACCACAAAAGGACTAATTACCGACTCTCTTCGCCAAAAGTGGACATGAAACTCTTTTTGTAATTGAATGACGACGACGAAATTTAATAAAATGAGTTGGTATCTGACGTTAGATTGTTGTGCAGGTATATTGCATTGATTTATAGTCAAGCAATTCACGATCTCAAAAGCTTGCCTCATATTTTATTGACAACTTCCATTTTGGGCGGTTGGTAATGTTGTAACAGTTCATTCACACGTTATTACGCTCATACACTTGTTACTAAATAAACCATGGGCGTACGTGATTTTTCATGGCCCGGGGGCGGGCGGGTACCTGCCGCTCACACTCCAGGGGCGTACGTGGGGTGGGGGCTAATCCAGGTGGGGGGAAGGGGGTGGAACACGTGACCAGCATGTTTCCACGGCCGCCATCTTGCCGATGTGACGTCACATGGCGGATCATGAGAGATTTTCTTTTATCGTGAAAAATGAAGTTTCTTGACTAAGAAGAGTAGGCAGAAAGCCTTGGAGATATGGCATTTCATCTGGAGGTTTTCGGCAGATGTACGAATGTTTATTTTAAAGATGTAAATAAATTTAAAAGTGTGAGTGAAGATCTTTATATGAAAATTTATATAGCACCCTTGACGTTGTTTTCACAATTTTTTATTGAAGTCAGGCATTCCTAAAATTTAACATACCTATGTAACTAAATAATTGTTCTGTGTATCTGTGATGTTGATGGTGCTTCCAAAAACCAGATTTCAACAGTCGTCGAGAGTATTGATAAATAACTAACATTGAAAGAAGAACGCAAATAAAATTAGCGAAATTGTTCCCTCAAAAAGTTTTGACCCCGAAATTCCGTACAAATGGTGCGCATATTTCACAACGCCAGGGCTCATATTAATAGTTGGCCCCCCGAAATTAAAATTATTTTAAAATTATAATGTTCAGTGCATTTTTTACCAATTTCAAACCTAAAAAAACACGTTTAATACTTTCTTATTCGGCGGTACATCCTCTCTGCACATACCTTCGGGACACTTAGTTATATTTTGTGTATGTAGGTTGTAGGCATACCTACCGTATTTTCCCTAAACCTATTACATATAGTACCTAAATAAGAATACCGGAGGCGAACTGCAGGGGGATAAATTGTTATGGAATCGTAGTTTATTTACCGAATAATATTTTAAATCGACTGATGTTAGAATCAATCCCAAGACAAAGCTAAGACTCATGGTCCTACCGCTGAGAACTTCATTATAGTCTCTCATTTATCAACATGCATTGTTTATAAGAAAGAACGAGAAGGTTACAAGGGATCTATCAGTGGTACGCATATACTTTGGATCTACTAAACATGGACGACGAAGTATCAATTATCGCCTTGCGGAGGTCACTAGCTGACCGGACATGATTCGGCCTCCCCTGCGTATTCCCGCCACGTAGTTCCCAGACCAACCCCGACATCTATCGGACGCTGTGAAAGCTATCAGACTGAAGGAAATTCCAACAAAATAAACGATGGTTATTTATCTCCTCTGCTGTTATGCAGGCCTGGTAGCTAGAGCTATATTGTATCGGATTTATTTATTTATATCTACATACATAAAAATCAAAATATGTTTTCTTGTATGTATGTATGAAAGTTGTTTATATATTAAGCACAGGAAATGTTTGAAACTTTCTAAATACCTTCTTTCCACCCTCGCGAAGGTTTCTGGATTATTACAACCACATGACAATACATCTTAAAAGTTTTTTAATCATTACAAAAAGTCTTACGAAACTGTCAAAAATGTTGCATTGAATTTTCGAATAAACTCTTTAAATTAATGAATTTACTGATGTACTAAGTAAGAATTATCGGAATTTTAAATAGGTACCTGTGTTAGGTACCAAATTCAATTGATGGTTCTTATAATATACAAAAATAAACATTTTCAATACATGAAAAATGAAAATTTGAATAAAAAAATGTTGCGGGAAAACGCGAGATGTTGGAAACCTGAATGTACCTACTGAGACTGAATGTATGGAAAGCGGGAGGGGGGTTGGCGGGACCGGGGAGCGGGAGAGGGAAGGCGGGGAAGGTGGAGGGGGAACGCGTGAGAGCAAGGGGACGCGGGAGACAAAGGGGAGGCGGAAGAGTAACGGGAGGAATGGGAAAGGACACGCAGGGAGAAACAATTTCTTTATTAAGTGGCATAGCAACGCATGCCGGGAACTGGCTAGTTATTTGTATAATTTGTTGAGATCGTAGGTAGGTACACAATTTATATACTTCTTCTCATTTATACAATACTGAGCGAAGCCGGGTTACCCGGCTTCGCTCAGGACAACATTCGAGAGTGTTATGGAATGTTTCACAATGATGATCTCGATCCCCTATTCCCGAAAATTCTACGACATACTCCGCCACTCCTTCTATGACTTTCTAGAGTTCTATGAAACCTTCGAGAATTTTCCGGAAGACTGTTTTAGAAATTTCAAGATGGCCAAACTTCCAGCCCTTATATCTTCAAAAGCACACCCTTTAGGTAAAAACGAGTACCCTAGGGGGATTGAGATCTACCACACCATATAACTCCCTTGATCATACCGGGACTCGTTTCTGAATTTTTGCAGTCCGCACGTTTTTTTTAAACTTTCTTTAATAATATAATATATTGATTAATGGAAAACAATATTGCGTCCCGTCAAATTTTTTGATAGAGAAATATTTCGCATCTCTTAGCTAGTTATGGAAATGACCTAGCATACCAAAATCAGTTGTGTTGAACTAAGAATTTCAGACAGAGCTATAAAAAAAAACTAAAACTACATAATGCCAGAGCTCACCGTTTGATAGTTTCTGCTGCGTGTTCAAACGGATTGAGTTTTTAAAAGGTTATTCTGACTCACCTGTGATAATCCGAGGTAAATTGAAACAGTTTCAGATATGTACAGAAACCTTCCATCAGCTGCCACCGACAACGCGAATCCATCCAATGACTGAAACAAGAACAAAATATTGTTATGGCAAACAAATCTGCAATCATTTTTTAATTTTTATTTTATTTTTTAAATTTTGTATTACAGACTATGTGTCCATTTACAATACACATGTGACACAAACTACACCTTTATGGGTAAATAAAAGATACTTAAATAGTAGCACTTAAATGCCTCTTTAATTCTTCAAGACTACTGTTAAAGATGTCAACAGTTTTGGAAGCGTTATTTAACAACACCATACCTCGTGTCATGCTATGCCGAGCCAGTACGTCCGTTCTGCTATGTGGGATACATAGAAGATCGTGGTACCGTCCCTGGCTATAGTTGTTCGGCACATACAGGAGGTATGGGCCATCTTTTAAATTATTAATGATTTTGTACGCCGTTACTGCAAGGGTCCCATTCCTCCTCAACTGGAGACTTTGGCAACGCGTTTTTTGTGAGCAGATCTTCATGATGCATGAATCGCGGGTACCCCCCGTGCATTCTCATATACAGGTATCTAAAAAACTTTTTTTGAATCTCTTCTAATTTCTCAGTGTATTTTTTCTGGTATGGGGCCCATACAGCAGAGGCGTATTCAATTTTAGACCTTATAATGCAGTTATACATAGCCATCATTGCTTCAGGTTTTGAAAACTGTTTGCATGATCTTATAACAAACCATAGCAGCTTGTAACATAATGCTAAAGATATTTACCAAAACGACAAAATAAGAAGGTTTTCCAATGATGAGTTAAATGGAAATTAAATATTTTTTTCCGAAATGAAGTTAATTCGTTAAAAGAAACGGGGAAACTGATGGTCTAAAAATATTTTAGGTTAACGAAATAAACTGCCATCGTTAACATTTTCAAAGATCCAGATCTCCCGATTACGAAAACATACATATAGCACTCATGTAGACAGTAGTTTAGTTTTACAAAGAAAAATGAAACACGTTATTCTATCACGATTATAGAAAATCCGTGTAATACTTTAAGCTTGCGGCCTACATGGATTACATTCTAAGCTACGCTAAGTTCATTCCAACCAAGCCGAGCTTAAAATCAGCTGATATACCAAGCCATAATAACTCCAGAATATAAGTACCTGGCATAATATAATATTATAAGAACAATAAACACTAAACAATATTTTTACAGCTACCATTTTTTTATGCAATAGGTACCCAACCTTCTGTGCAAAAAGCCACAAATTGGTTCAACTACCGCATCGTATTGCAGATTGCAGCACTAAACAACTATGGTGCTACGTGTGAACATTAGAATGTATCTAACCTTTACGGAACACTGCTTGAAATATTCCAAACAAATTTACTGACAAAAAACCATTTTCGAAAGCGGGTCTAACCGATAAGCACCCACATGTCGAACGAATTGCGACAAGTCAATTTTTATAGTTTTTTCACCTGCAATTCGGTATGATTCTGATATTATAAAGTGCTCTATTTAAACTGAAACTTGTATTGGAAGTCTACGTGCTTACGTTATCAGCGATATTTGTTGTGTAAAACACATTTAAATGCATTGTATACATATTACCTTGAACGGGAGAAATCTTTTAGAGAAAATAATTGATTTAGGTTTTCGCGACCTACGCATGTACGAAAATCTCATTTTACGCAAATTATTTTCATTATAATGTTTGCATTAGGCAAGACCGTGAATAGAATTGATAGATATGGTTGAGTTTTGCACCATATTCGAAAATTGTGAAATATTTACTTAGAAACGTTAATATAATGTTTGTTGACTTCAATGATAATGTATTAGAAATAAGGGAGACTGAATATGACAAGTTTTTTTAAATAGTATGCATTTCGTTAGAGTATACCTATCATGTATTGCAAAACGTACTATTTAATTTACGTAATATTCAATTTCGTCAGAGGAAATGAAAATGAAGATTATAATAGATGAAAAAATTACAGTAAAGAATAACACAAGATGTGCATTGTGGGCCTGTTTTCTGATCCAATTATAGGCCCAATTTGGGTATATATTTCCATACAAAACTTTGCTTTCGAAAATCAAACGGGAAGGAGATCTACGATTTCAGGTGAGTGTAAGTGAGACGGAACGCTGGAGAGTTGTGCTAAATGGATAATTTATTTTGTTTCCATTAAATTTTGTATGGAAGACACTTCGTGTCATATTCTTTATTCTACGGATTGAAAGAAAATATATTATGTATTTGTATGGTTCTAGTGTTCATGTATAATTTCCAGATGACGAAGAGAGTTGCGGTTTTTATCATCACAAATATCGTAATATTTATTTAGAATAATAATGAATGCTAAAAACCATTGCTAACGATAGTGTTATTCTCACCATAACGATACACGTTAAGAAATAATAACTTGTTTAAAAAATCCATTCTACGAGTATGATTCATAGATTTTAATGTACCTCTATCTCCAAGTAATTACTTAATAGAATTTAATCTTGTTAAACAAATTGCAATCAATAATGGATCTAACACCATTTTAATTGAAAAAATTGTTAACAAACAATGCTAGAATAAATTTCAAATCATATATTTATCCTGTACAAAAAGATCAGGAAGGGAAAAAATGGAGGAAAATAATGTTTTTAAATAATAAAATTTCCAATCCCATAGCACAGAATGTAACATGAAGTTCTTTCTGCATTTTATGGAAATAATAAATTAAAAAAATTACATTCTAGATCTAGATAATAAGAATAGAGATTTAAAAATGAAAAAATCAGGAATCTAAAATTGAAATAATGATTGTGGTTTCTTTTATGTATACTTATAGGTAAAACTTCGAGAAACTTTTAAATAAGGATAAAGGAATATAGGTATAATATGTTTAAGTAATAATAGTTTCTCGGAGTTTGCCAATCATTTGTTGAAGACGAGTCATACTTTTGTGGAATGGAGTTACTACATTGTAAATTTAATGGCGTTCAGTAGGACCAATTGGAAATATTAGAAATTAGAAAGAGCGTAAATACGAATTTACATATTATAAATACCTAATCAGAAATATTTTAAAATTAACCAATCTTAAACTTGTTCCCTTTGTAAATTATGCCCTATTACCCCCTTCCCATTCCCACTCCCGCCTGTCCATTGACACTGTTAAGTATATTGTTGTAATTAGTTTTAAGTAAGTACCTAAATCTTGAGGAAGTGAGCATCGCTCACGAAACACATTGTTTTTTTATAAACAAAAAACGTGTTTAAAACTAATAAATCTATTAATTTTGTAAAATATATTTATTTAATAAGTATAAATATCATTTTCATATTTGAACAGTGGCGTAGTCGTTTTCTATCTAATAACGGTGAAAAGATTGCATTGCAAAAGACACATTCCTAGGCAGAGAGTGAACGGAAAACTGTCACGTCTCGAGTTAGATTTTGTAATTCAGTCCTAAAACATGGAACAAAAAGTTAGCCAGGGTCAATGGTGCAGTCGGAAAAAACGACTGTATGTGCTGCGGCAACTGAGAAAAAACGCACCATAAAAAAGCGACTGCATGGCTACGGAAAAATTTACTACCTTGAGAATGATACCCACAGTCATTTTCAAAGCTCAGAAGCTCGCGATAGAAACGACATTGTTATATGTTCAAGCCACTTCAGTAGAATAAAACACTCCGGATGATGAGTACCTAGTTTAGAATTTATTAACCATACAATATTTACACCATGGCTTGCACTTTTTTAAATTCTACCCACATGAGCACCGGCTCGGTCCCCTGGTAATTAGTAAGAAACTGTTTTGTCCCGCTTACGAATTAGAAAGAAGAAATTTTGATAGAGCCCCATTGTATTTATAAAACGAGGTGTCAAAAAACTAATTCCACAACAAACGAAATGACAGCTGAGCGTAACACTCTTTATTTCCATATGAGTGAGAAGTTCTTTATCATAAATAAGTAATTAACAGAAATAACAGTAGGGTTTAGTCAAGTTCCAAACCTAACCTTTAGGTTTTACCTTGTAGAGGGCAATGGTAGTTAACTTTTAAGAATGTTGCTTATTTTACATTAACAGTTGCAATATTTAGAGCACAGGCATCAGATGGGAATGCTGTCCTTGTTCTACCGGTATTACAATGGAAGATGCTCTGAGGAACTAGCGCCAGTGATCCCCTCGGCAGCGGTGCATAGTCGAGAAACACGCCAAACATGCGCCCAACATATGTACACGGACATTAGTCACATGAGAATGGGTCGTTTCTACGACCCGTTCTCATATTCCATTTTTGGAGTTCAACAGCTCGGTTGTGGAACGAAATACTGGCCTCTGTGTTTCCTTCGTCTTACAACATGGGTCTCTCCACTCCTTCATCTCCTCAAAAAGACCCTCCACACAGCATCTTCAAAGATGACACAGGCACTGAGGAAAATTATTTTCCTTAGGGCCTCCTGTGTGGAGTTAATGTAAAAAAAGTGATAATAACCCGAATTTTGATTATTCAACATATTAGTTTTGCTAGCTGAAATGATCCAGAAATATTAACAAGATAAATCTACACAAATTTCAGGAAGCTAGCGATCACAGTCCAACAGTTGTAGCTGATTCTGACAAATAAAGTTGTTTGCTATTTCATAGATTTCTTACTTTTTTTGTGTTTGACAGAACGTAATCAATGGAATATTAACAACGCACATACCTATTATATTTTTGAAACCTCTTAACGGCCTCTCGTACAATACATGTAATAGTATGATCGTAAACAAATTTATTTCAGGCTTGAATAAGTTTGGGATAAAAACTCCAGTCTGTATTTGTAATGATACACATCCAATTTAATGGTTTCTGACCAGGCCACGTGGTTACCTAATGCTGTTTGATAAATTACAGGAGTTATCAAAAAAATCAATTCGTTATCATTATTTTTTGCTTTTATTTGTTATTTGCTATCGTGTATGAGAATGCAAATCATTATAAAGCGGAATGAAATCATTGTGATGTAAAACGTAACCATTTTGATAAAATTTAATAATGTTACATCCACTGCTGTCGAATTACAGATTCAGATGCATGTATAATGGACTTTAAGTAAATACTAAAACGAAACGAGACGAAATGTGGAATTCATAATTTTTTCGATCTATGTGTAGGAAAAACAAGGTATTCAAGGAAAAGGGATAGTTTATCTGCCGAGTTTCAGGTCGATCGGATGTCGTGTAGTGGATTCATTTCTACTTCCAAATTTCCACTTCATCCAAACAATTGCCATTGAGTAAAGTTTCTTTGGACGAATCTCATACATTCTTGTCTGAATAAAATTAATGTTTCTTTGTTTGTCCTGTATGCGTTCCTAAACTATTCATCCGATTGCGATGAAACTTTGGTGATTTGTTGTGCCATATTACCCCCTCACCCCCTCTCACTCCTACCTATCCATTGACACCGTCTATATCTATTGTTGTACATAATTAGTTTCAAGTAAATCCTGACGAAGCAAGCATTGCTTACGAAGCACCTAGGTTTTTTAACGTGGTTAAAACTAAGTATTCTATTAATTTTGAATTAAAATGGTGCCACAAAATAAGCTTGCTGCGTTGGAAGAAGTAAATCATGTAGTTTGCCGGCCGAGAGAGGAGGCGCAACGAAGGAGAGAAGGAGGGTTCGCGGGGTAGGAGACGAGGGAGGGGTAGAGGGACCGATTGGAAAGGAGACATTGTAGCGGTAGGGGATAGCAGGGGTAAATTTGGGAAAAATCCATGCTTCTCACACGGACAGCTGTATGTAGTCTGTTCACGCGTCGGAAAACCTTCTGATTTATTCTTGTACGCACCAGACGGAAAAAAACGTGAATCCAAAAGCAGTTTAGTGAACAGAATTAAAACACAAACACTTTCTTCATTTGAGTGGCATTACAACACATGCCGGGTACTCGCTAGTTTTCAATAAAATAAAGTTACCTAAAATGTACCATTTACAATTAAAAATGTATGTACTTAAGTACCGACTTACAAATAACATGATTTTGGAGAAAATATTGGAATTTATTTATTATTAAGAGAAAATTAGAAACATAATTTTTAGGTCTACTACTGTTCGTGTAACTATTAGTTAAAGTGGGCATCAAGAAAAAATCAATATTAAAAATATATATTTAATATATGTACGAGTACAATTCTAAGCGCTTGTAAGATTTTTGTACGGAAAATTAAATTTAGGTTTTTTATTTAGTTTATTTTTTAATTAAAAACTTCTTTAGCACCGTTGTAATTTGACACTCTATGAAAGGGAAACGAGCGACACTAAAAAGAGACAAACACATACATCTATATATGCGTGAGAATGAGATAGCAATAAAATATTTATTTAATTCACAGGTTCTCAATATAATACGATAAATCCAAACTATGTAAGTTCCAATCAAAAAGATAAATCCACAGTCCCACAAAAGTCTCTTTTGGTGTAGCGGTATAAAACGCCTTGCCAACATTTGCAAACATTTAGCCTACCGAGGATCAAATCTTACGAAATCCAAAAAAAAAAAAATTGGTAAATCAATGTCCAATCTTCAAACCACTCCTAAATGAATAGGTAAAATAAAACACAAAAGAAAGCGACATCTAGCGACTCCGAAGAAGAAACAAACAAATACTAATATAAAGATGACCAAATGTATAGGAAAATGTCCACAGGAATTCGACGACAAAAATATGGAAAAAAATCACCCTTCACATTGATAAAAAAAGATCTTTGTAGCCTCCCACTCTTGTCTACTTTAGTTTTCTGAAGGTTTCACTTCTATCGCATGTGAATTGCTCACTCCAAATTTTTTTTTAAATTCCTAAAATGTTTACACACTTCTTCAATAATTCTGACCGTTTAAATTCCGCAGCCAGCGTGTCTACCGAGTACTGACTACTGGTGAGTGCTAGTGTCTGTCTAGGAACACCGAGTTACGCTGTTATTATTATTTATTTTCATTGAAATAGTTTGACGGTCAAAAATGTAGCATCATCGTCTCCATTGAGAGTCTGGAGTGAGTTTTGGACCATTAATTCCTGAGCTAATACGTTTCAAAGTGAATTTCATAATATTCAGTTAACGGTTCTCGTACGCAGGGTTTAGAACGATAGCATTATTTAAAAATAAAATTTATGTTTCCTTGCTTGCATTTATGTATTCCAGTATTTTGTTTATGTTTTGCTAAATTAAGCATAGGAAATGTTTGAAACTTTCAAAATACCTTCTTGCAAATATTTTTTAACACGCTCTGTTAAATTCTCTACATGTTAACAATGTAATTTTTTCAGCAACCAAATATAAACTTTATCAAGATAAAAGAAAAAGTCGCTTTTTTGGCCCCGAGCTCATCATATAATAAAAAGTCAAACATTTTGCACTTTCATATTATAATGTCAAGTAAGTGTCAATAGTACGTATTTTTCGAGAAACGAATATAAAATGTATGACTCTAGTTTAGATAATAATAACTTTTTTGTTTGTTTACATGGATACCGCATAAGAGTCCTAACTGCTCCCGTCTGGAGCCAGTGAGACTATGGCATCCCCAATTGGGGTATGCTGTGAGGCTGAAGGTATCGGGGAGGGGAAGGAGATAGGGAAGAGTAAGGTGGGGAAGTACCTGACTATTTATATCTGGTTACCAAACACGGCTAAAGCCATTTCAAGCAACGTTTCATCAATCAACGATTACGCCAGCCGTCAAAACTAGACCTATAAGACATTACACTGGATGTTCGTCATTGCATTGTTTTAAACTTAACGTAAATACCAATGCTTTTGTATTAGATGCCTAATTTCTAGGCAATAATAACGAGCCTTGTTCTAGTTTCAAAATAAGAATTGTTGTTCTTTCTCAATATAATATTAGTTTTGTTTAAGTCAAGTATAACAATATTATTAGATTTATCGGCAGCCCTGACTGATACAAGATTCCAAGATTAAAATTCGGTAAACCAAGTGTTCCCCCGAGAAGCTACTCGAGCGTGAAAATTAATTTCCAGAATGAATTCAGCTTCCGAAAGAGAAGATCATTTCTGATACACTTTAAAATTGTGGTTTTTTGATATAACACAAATCAATTCATAATTTTCGAGAGGATTTTAATCATATGGATCAAGTGTAACATGGATTAAGCTGACTTTTTTTATAAATCTGTGTGGGAATTCATTAACCATCTAATGATGATAATGACTTATTGATGGTATAGTTTTGTAGAAATAATAATAAGTTCATCAAAAAAAAAATTGTGATCGTTGCATTCAAGATATACAACTTATAGTACCGAAAATCTAAAATGCTTATTTCATTTGGGTGAACGTGATTGTAACTTTGGTCCAATGAACCTTTAAGTGTGATTTTATAAATTGAAAAATTCAGATAAGTCATAATTTTAGCAAAAAAATTAAATATTTTTTTTTAGAAAGAAAAACATTCTCGGGTTACGAATAACCCAACAATACTTGAAAAATCTCCTACAACCACCACAGTTAGCAGGAAAAGCACAGTTGCTTGTGACGTGATGGAGGATGGAGGACTTCGAGGACAGCCGAACACGCGACGCCCGGGTGGGGCCCAAACGCGATGCCCACTCAGCTACTGACCAATTTGTATTGTCATTTTTAAAATTGGAATCGGTGTATTAAGGATTTAGACATTCCCGTAATTTTTCAAGGATTTAAATAACGATTTGAATGAAAAACAAAACACTACAAAACATCATGTCATTAAATCAACTAGAAAATGTATATTTCACACTTTGTCAAAATATTCTAACGTATGGTATATCAGTATGGGAGGAGCGCAGAGCAACAGAAGAAAAAAAATACTATACAAATGGGTATAACTGAACAACTTATGCAGAAGCTTCCTGGTTTATATAATGCAACCCAGTAGAAATGTAGAGGTAACTCTTTGTTTTCCAAAAAAGCAAAAAAAAAAAACATTGAAGCACAAACCTAAAATCTTGAAGAATAAAAAAGCCGTAAATAAAGTAAAATAGAGTAAAATAAAATAAAATAAAGTAAATTGATAAATAAAGTAAAACGTTAAACCACAAACCTAAAATCTCTTATAATAAAAAAAGCTGTTAATAAAGTAAAATAGGTTTAATAAAGTTAAAGAAAGTAAAATAAAGAAAAATAAAGTAAAATAAAGTAAAATGATTCAAAATAAAATAAAATAGATAAAAATAAAATAAAACAAAACAATGTGAAATATAGTAAAATAAAAAATAAAGTAAAACATTAAATCACAAACCCAAAATCTCCTAGAATAAAAAAGCCGACATAGTTTGAAGGATTCGAAGAAAGACGAGTAAGTTTGAAACCCATCATCACGAAGAGCAACCGTATCGATTGGTAAAAACAAAACATCCCAGGTACACGCTACACGTACAGTGTACGAGGCACGGCTATATGCGTGGGTACAAAAAACGCATATCTGTTGTGTCTCCAGTTTCCAGACTTTGTTTGAAGTAGAGCCTTCGTGTGCCCTTCCTAGGATTCTAGTCACGGAGCGTCGGCCATTCTTCATTATCCCCGGCCGTTAGGGGATGTTGGATGCTGTGAAGGAGGGGGTGGTGGCGTGGTTAGGGGTGGGGAAGGTGCTGCAGGAGGGTCCTTCACCCCGCGAAGGATGGAGGATTCTCAGACGGAAGAATCTACCCGAGAATTTTTCAGACTAATGGAAACTACATCGATCTTGAAAGCAATAGTTTTGCGGAGTATATTGGATTGGCACTAATTTATGCATGTAACAATGTTCATTATGCAAAAATAAAGGCATCTGCGTATGGTTCGTAAAAAATAACAACCAACGCGGCAACAATGAACATTGGGAATCTAACCAGCATCCAATGGATTCAAAGACAAAGGTGCAAATATAAGACTGTGGAGTGTTGATTCTTCCAACTTCCAGAAGACCAGAAGGGTGATTCTGTATTTTTTTTACATTAGCTCCACACAGGAGGCCCTGAGGAAAATTTAGGGGATGCTGTGTGGAGGGTCTTTTGAAGGAAGGGAAATATAGGAAGTTCTGGGAAGGCAAAAGGTATGGGGAATAGGTAGGAATCTGAGGGTCAGTGTGTCCAGGTGTGACGGACGTATGAATCCATCCTCCCAACTGCGGTGCAAGGCGATGGGTCGAGAGTGTTCGGCTGGAAAAGTCAAAAGGCCTCACTCAACCAGTCTCTTCCGATCCGGCCTGCCATGCATAACGCACGACGGACGCCTTCCAATACCCGACGGATTTTGACATTTTGTTTTAATCGTCTCTTGACTGGTTTGTTCAACAGGATTTGAAGAATTCACCAAATTTCAAAGTAAAATTTAAGTTCTATAAAAGAAATATTAAAGTTCAATTATTATTAAGTAGAGTGAAACAACTGGCCCATGTAAAAAAAGTACTTGAATAGAACTTTGAAAATTGACGAGTTGTTCAAATTTTGTGAGACGACCCAACGTTTTTGTATGTTGTTAATCACGTTATGTAGGTTTTGAGGTTAAACATTTTATAATTTAAGAAGCTTACCTGTAATATATGTGTTCCTTGGTGTTGTTCAAATAGTTCTAGCGCTAGTCCTGCAGGTGTTCTCCTATTTTGAGCACCTGAAACAAACAAAAAAAATATTTATTAAAATGGAAAAAAAAACTGTCGTAAAAGACGAACAACTCCAAAGAATATCGAGATTAATTTTTATTTTATACATATATTGTGTTGCGCTTCCTTCTTCAACCAATGTTTCGGACAGCGTTACACTGACCATCATCAGGGCATATATGTAGATTTTGATGAAGTGTATGTTTACGTATGTGAGGTGATACGGTATTGTGAGCATTAATCTTACTAGGGCTGGTATTTTAGTATAAATTAAAGTGGTTTTCAGCGTTTAGTTTTTATGAATGAAAAAAAATCTAAACATCTGCCCTGATAATGGACACTGTTACTTTGTCCAAAACGTTGGCTAAAGAAGGAGGAAAACGGCAATAATCACAATGATTTTTTTGCCGTAAAAATCTCAAAGATTGACATTAATTCCTTTATTTTGAATACTTTAAAACCAAATTTTCGCCGAAAGTTGTTCAACTACATCTGCTATTACGATTTAGGAAGCTTTTTGATCTGTATCTTTGTACCTCGGACATACGAGCTTTAGCATTTTCTACGCAAACCAGTCTTGTAACAGGCACAAGATGACATGTGTATTTATCACTTGACTGCAAATTCCTGGAAACCTTTTGGTTCTTAGCCGAGTGCAGCTACGTTGGGAAACGAAAATTCCTGTGAAATCCTGAACGCACGAAAAATGCGCAATCGAAAATTAGTCAATTAATTCAACTTCGTATCGAATATAATATACTTTCACGTGATATTTACTCGTTTATAACTCATTCTTGAAAATCAATTAAAAAAAATCAGAGTGTGCAATTCACACGCGGTAGAAGTGAAAGTTTCAGAAAACTAAAGTAGACAAGAGTGGGGAGTCTACGAAACACTTTTTTTTATGAATGCGAAGAATGATTTTTTCCATATTTTTATCGTTGAATTCCAGTACACCTTTTCCTATACTTGGTAATCTTACTAGTATTTGTGATTCCTTCTTTGGAGTCGCTAAATGTCTATTTCTTTTGTGTTTTCTTTTGCCTGTTCATTTTGGAGTGGTTCAAAGATTGGATATTGATTTCACAAAAATAAAAATAAACTTTTTTTTGTATTTCGTAGGATTTACCTGTTCATTTTGTAATGGTTTGAAGGGATATTGATTTCACAAAAAACTTTTTTTTTGTATTTCGTAGGATTTGATCCTTGATCCACTAAATTTCTGCAGAGATTCGTCAGGCGCTTTATACCATTGTACCAAAGGAATCTCGGGTGGAACTGTAGATGTATCATATTATATTGGAATTTGGAACCGAGTACACATGAATTAAGAAAATATTGGGTCCTTACATATGAAATTGGCGTTTTGCCGTACTGGCAACTTTGATCTCAAATATATTCTCTTTGGTTAGGAATACCAAATTCAAATTTATACAGCTATTTCTCATGTATTTGTGTTTCGAAAATTATAATTCTTTTGCTTTTCCTTAATTGTTTTTTTCTTTGCTTCACTTAGTTTACAAAATGGAAAACTTGAAATATCGCGTTATTTACGAGTACGAGTTCCACCGTGGCACCAGTGCTGCAGAAACGGCTCAAAGGATTAATGACGGTGCCGCAAAAGAAAACGCAGCGCGTTTTTGGTTCCAACGTTTTCGTTCTGGAAATTTCGACCTGCAGAACAAGCCCCGTGAACGGCCGGAGACCAAATTTGATAATGAAGAATTGAAGGCTATTGTGGTAGCGGATTCATCGCAAACCACGTCCGAGTTAGCTGCAGTCTGCGGTGTTAGTGATAAAACCGTTTTAATCCACTTGAAGCAAGTTGCGAAGGTGAAAAAGCTCCCATACAAAACTCCTATAAGCTCCCATACAAAGTTCCTCCCATACAAAACGCCAATTTCATATGTAAGGACCTAATATTTTATTGTTTTTTCATTCTCTTGCAGGCTAAATCCTTTAGATGCATGTGTTTGTCTCTTTTTAGTAACGCTCGTTTCCATTTCATAGTGTTTCAAATCACAAAGATGCCAAAGAGGTTTACACTTAAAAATATTGATTCTTGAATTATTTTTCTATTAGTGATAGTGAATTTTAGCTGTTGCTTTAAAGTCAGTTTTTGCATCTTCTAGTGTCATCTTATAGAGACACTTTACCACATATAAGAAATTGCTTCACCTTTCCCATCCCTTTCCTTAAAAATAAAGTTTTTTTTTGATACTTGTTCATATCGTCCAATCACCCAATTTTAGACCTATAAAGCCTTTTCGTGTTCCACTTACCGCCCTACCCAGCAATGTCGTGAAGGTTTTACGAACATTTAACATTGTTTTTTTAAAGATAAACGGTAAATAAAGGAGTTATTTAAATAATTACACACTCAACCTTCGAAAGCAATGTCAGGTGTGCTTACATGTACACGATACATATGCAAAACACGTGAGTGATAACACATTTAAATGAATAAAGATATTTACCTAAGAGGAGGCCTTAGACGAAAGGCACACTTCGCCAAAAGATGTGTCATAAAGGGACGGTGCATGATTGTGAGGCATTGTTTAACAATGAATTTTCCGAGAGGTGCCACTAATTTACTTGGAAGCTTTTAAGCATTGTGCTTTGAACACAGATTCATAAAGATCGGTTTTCGCACAAAGGAAATTACAATCTAAGATCGCCTCGCTGTGTGTGATATCAGATTGAATGCTTTTTAATAAATATTAAATATTATTTTTACCTTGTTTTGATATCATGTGTGGCGGCTTAACGCAAGGGAAGAGGAAACTTAATCATATTTTAATCAAAGACTGTAATAAATATGTAGACTTTAAAATTTATAATATCTTAACGCCCTAGCTTAAATTTTATAAAAACATTTAATGATCCGTGTTTTTAAAATTTGATTTCCACACAAGAGGCAACTACGATTTGGAGTGCCTTTTGAGGGTGCAAAAAGTGGGAGTAAGAAGGAAATCGGAAAGAAGAAGGTTGGTTTACTACCTGGCTGTTAATAAATGGTCACTAAATTCAGCAAATAGCATTAAATTTGATCTTTCACCCTGGCGATGCTGAGATTATCTAACATTCATAAATTATGAAACTAAAAAAAAAATATTGATTTTTATTTTTTTATTGAAAATTTTTGATACAATTCATATAATAGATACATGAAAATAATGAAAAGCATATAAAAAAGCTTAATACAATAAATGTATGAACAAAAAAATCCCACAAAGCCAATGTCTGTGTGTGGGTATAATATTGATTAATATTTTTATTTCTATAAAAAATGAAGTGAAGATTTTATGTATGTGTAAAATAATAAATTTAAGTACTCATAAATTGAGTATAGTAAATAGTAACTGAATTATTGCAATTAAAAACTACAACATAATAAATAACATTTCGCACTATTATTATCGCATTTGTGAAAGTTTAAGAATGAATGTTACAAGTGCAATTAAAAGAAAAAAAAGCAAACAATATAATGTGTCTTCTCTAAAAGCTATCTAATGATAGATATAATTAATGGCTTCGTTAAAACTCATAAGAAAAAATATCCGTTTCAGTGTTTTTTAGCCAAGTTTTGGTATATTTTTTATAAGATTGAAGATTTTGACATGTGGTCTCTTTAAAGGTTGTATATAGTAAATTATACATTTTTGGAGCTATAAAACTAACATGCCTTTGGGACAACCTAGTTTTTTTAGTACTACTTTAAAAAAGGAAGCTTTGAAGGTAGATACGTAGGTATATCATATTATTAAGACGTTGAAAATGACATAATTCTTAGGAAGAAGATTACAAAAAAAGATCCAAGTTCCGAAAATACGTCTTCAAACGAGCACACCTGAAAATAGTTACATCCTCCAAATGGTCGAATAGGTTTTTTGTGATAATATACCTTTAACCACATGCTTCCATTTCCAAGAAGCCTCCATCTTCCATCTCCCCACAAATCTACGTGATCTTCCTCCATTATATTCGCTCCAGTTACATTTTATGAATGAACCTCCAAAAGTTACGCAACCACGTCCAGAGATGTCACTTGCTTATATGTTTATTACCTCGCGGTGGAGTTCTCGGCTCCTTCTCATGTGACGCGCCTCGGGTCCGGCGGCCGTGGGTTCTTATCTCGACTAAGATCTTTCAAATAAGAATGAAACAAATGAAAAACCTTTTGTTTTTAATAAAAGAAAAGGTTTATGATATGGCGGTAAGTATTTTTCGAGTAACCGGAGGCAGTAGACAGAATAACGCAAGATATTATGGGTTGTGATAAGCGGGAAATTAAATAAGTAACTACCTGCCATAGGTTGGCTATTCCTGAAAAGTTCATGACACAAGAACCTAGCACCAGTTTCAAAGCCAACACTACTGAATTATTTGCAATAAATTAAGCTTTCCCTGGACCATAAGTTGGGTGAAATCGCAGGTAGCTTTAAATCTATTATTATAAGGTTCAACACATTTAACAATCAATACCTATCACAATATACTTACATAGATCTGGCAGTGCATACGCGTCGTTTTGGAGTCGATTTTGTGGAAAAACTTTTTGATTTTAACTTTCTTTTTCAATTTGTGTGATTCCTATTAGAGTTAAAATTTGGAATTCGAAGAAATTCAAATTTGAAGAAAAAAAAAGTGGTTTTATGTCTTTTTAAATGTGTCGAAGGGTAGTCGCGCCCACAAAAGATTTTTTAACCCTTCAGTTGCCGAAAAAGATAGAAAAGAGTTTAAAAAAAATCGAAATGATCAGAATATCTTTTTGGTTTATCTATGTGATACAGATGCAACAGTTCCTCGTTTTTTTTATGTTTATATTAGACCACAAGAATGTATATATTTTAAGTGTAATAAATAAATAAAAATAAAGTACACATTATGAGGTAGGTACCTACGATAATATTTTTAAAGAAATAACCCAATAATAACCCCACAATACAATCTAGTAATAAGCAAAACGGGGCAAAATATTATACGATATTTTATTACAATTTGTCCCGGCGATAAAACGTACGAGGAGGGTAGACTCACAAATTTGGTGGTGTGTTATCTCCTACTATCTATACGCTCTTGGTTCCTTGGATTTCAAAAGGGTTTATGGCGAAAGTACTACAAGTAAAATATAACAAATTTATAAAATAGGCACTGTAAAAGTTAATGGTAGGTAATCTAGAAAAAAAAATATAAACTCGACCAAATGATGTCAATATATGCCAAAAAACTGAGATTAATAAGAAAAGGGGAAAATATTTTGCTGTTTAATTTGCAAAAGTTTTATTTTCTTGATATTGTCATTAAACATACTGCATAGTGTCGGTTGTCGATGCATGCATCCGTGATGTGCAATATTCCTGCGTGGTTCGCAATATTATTATCATTCAATATTTTTACCTAAAAGTCCCAAAGACACCGTAAAATGTCTTGGAATTTCGGAAAGTTCGAGGTATATTAAATGTGCCGTGAACTTATTATTTTTGAAGTTGTCATGAAAAGATACACAAGTATAGAAAGCATATAAATTTTTTTTTTGCTGTTCGTATTCGAAATAAACATTGATATTTTTTTTAATAATAAACATTTAATATCAAACATAAAAAGTTAACAAAAAAACTTATCGAAATATTTTGACTCGAAATTTATTCATTTTTTTATAGAAAATTACTAAGAAAACACTTTTAATATTAGATCTATTTATTTTTTATTGGTCTACGTGATGTTTACAATATATTATTCGATGCCTGTCTCGCTAGGGTGTACCTGTGTTGAGAGATATACCTACCGTTTATACATTTAAAAAATATAAATAATTTTGTTACTTTCAACCGTCAACGACAAATTCCCGCCAATTTTTTAGTATAAATATTTGAGACAAAGTGAGAAAAACATTTATTTCTCTTCTACCCATGAACAAATCACATATCTCAAAAAAAATAAATAATGTGTGGACGCTCCGGTCACATCTGTCCTTCAGATACTCTAATGGAAGACGATGTTTGTGGCTAGTAATGTCCTTCCGAGGTTTGAAGGGTCAAATCACGTCAGACAAGCAATATAGTGGGTACCAAAATTATTGTAATAATCATCCTATATTCGAAATGTGCATTTCTTATGTTTACATTGTTGACAGAAAACGATAAATGATTTTTTAAAGTTTACTAATGGTATTTATTCGAATGGCAAATTTCTGAACGACTCTCAAGTTTTTTTTTAGCAAAGATCCTGAGTCAAATCCTACAATTATAGCATCCCGCCAAATTTTACCGGTTTGCGCAAGTAACTAATAATTGCCATATTGTGTAGGAAAATTTGGAAAACGAAATCAATTCGTTACAAATGGTAAATAATATTTAATCATTGGAAATAATATTATCAACTTAAAATGAACATATACCTAAAAATGGAATAAGACACCGAAAATGATAAAAAGGTAACGATCTCAACTGGGAATCGAACCCAGATCTCCTAGTCTTACCAACACCCTACCAATTATTAAATTCAATCAGTTTTACCGATCTCGCATGTTTCAATTTAGAATAATTACTACTATTATCCCAAATTATTTTTTAAATTTATGTTTCCATATTTTTTTGCGAATATTTATTACACTTTGACACAGATAATATCTAAGGACGGTCTAACACCTATTAGTTTCATGAAAACAATTTACTTTTAAAAAAATCTTCAGAATCCTTTAACAAGCTTCCTGTAAGACGTACCATAAACGTTTAACTCCTTTCAACATAATTCTCGGAGGCCACATAATAAAATTGTATTAAAAAAACTGTAAAAAGCACCATAAACGGAACATTTTATTAAATTTAATAATACCGTCGCACATCTCCATAAAAACAAAATAATTTAATTAACTTATACCCGTTGCACTTCTCGGCGGCAGATCATCCACGTGCGAGTTTATTAGAGATTTAGACTGGTGCACGTGTGCACGTGTTGGGGTTAGTCTCATCTCGACTCCTAGATCTATTATCACATCTCATATCATAACATTATTTGTTTTGTATGGTAATACGTTAATATAGAATGCCTCCATTGTAAAGGATTTCACAATACTCGCGGTATAAAGCAGTGTAAAGTCATCAAATTTAGAACAAAACACTGTTTACCTGGAAAGGTGTATTTTTATTTATACTTATACGTGTATCGTCTGTTCAATTCTAAACTATCCTGAACGTCAAACAATTTATTTGATTTGTAAAATGATGCAGACATGATCGATATACTTAACTTCGCAGTGCCGCGTTAGTATGGATATTGAGGATGCAAAAAATCAATGGATCGAAAAAAAAAATCGAGTATGCAATTCACACGCAGTAGAAGTGAAACTAGAAAGTCGCTAGATGTCGCTTCCTTTTTTTTTCCCTGTTTATTTAAAAAAAAAATTGGCTTTCGTAGGATTCGAACCTCCGTTCGCTTGATGTCTGTCTCTCTGGCGGCTGTGAGGTGCCTTGTCACTGCGCTATGGAAGGCACGTGCCGAGGCGCGAATTTACCGCATTATATTAGAACCGACGACCGCCAAAAAATTTATTTGTGTCTCATTTCCGTTTCATCCGAATTTCAAATCACTAACGGCGCTAAAGAAGTTTCACTTCAAAAATTGCGAATGATAAGTTCCATCTTTAACCATCTGCAAAGTTTAGGCCCAGTTGTTTCGCAGAAATTCACTTCTGACAAAGTCATCACATGGCCAGTTGGAAAGTTCCTGTTAAAAGTCCTTTTCAGCTTTTGTACAAATTGTGATCAGTGGAAGAGGACAATCAGGCTGGTCAGCTTATTATAATTTGATAGAAAACTGAAATGCACCCACAATCGGCGTTTAACGGAGAACTTTCAAATGTCAGAAAAATAAAATGGGACAGTATGGCCATTTGATGACAAAGTTACATCTAAATTTCTGTGGAACAACTGGCTCTAAGTGTTTTAAGCTGTACCTGTGTACATAGTATACAATCAAGAGAAGAATACGATAAAAATGTGTGCAAACTCTTTGAGATTATACGTATTTATTTGTTATTTGGTTACGTTTTTAAAATATCATAACTATAATGCTGAATATCTGTTAGTTTATTTGTTCTCAAGTAGCAATCAGTCTGGAACAGTGAGCTCTGGTGTCATGAAATTTGCACATTTCTTTACAGAAAAAATTATCTATATGTAACCCGACTTTCATTTCAAATTTCAATTTTCATTTCAAACGTAATTTCTTTCTGTCAAGAGCAATGAATCTTTGAAATATTCATTTAACTGTCAAAGAAAATAACAAGACCGCATATCTTTTTTTATAATTTTATCAATGAAAATCTTGGGCTTAGCCGTGTAGTGAAACTAGTCAGTTGTATTATTAATTGTACTTTATATCTATGTATGTTTAAAGGTGTTCAATGCTATAAAACAACAATTTTCTAATAGAATCTTGTAATGACATTATCATTAAACGTTTAACCAAAATTCAAAGCTGCAATAAAGTATGAAATAACAAATGAAAGTGTTTTTGACTTTAATTCGTAAAAGTTTAATATAAGGCTATTAAATACGCAACAGCCTAATTGACTTTTGAAAAGCGCAAGGTTGCCCTGAATGAAGAAATGCCTCCATACAAAAGACTAATGTATATTTAACGTTGTACAAAGAATGCATGGACCAGAATTGAATCTGATGAAAACCAAATACCATGAAGAAACACCGAATTACGCTTGAAGTTGCATACACAGTGCTCTTTTGTAACATACCAATAATCTATTTAGTAAAAAAACATATACATTATCGTTCATGGCGTAGTGCTAAGCGTGCAGAATTTGCGACTGGATTGGTGTGGTAAAATAAATAAAATAAAATACATTAAACAATATTTTTAGAATTTGGTCGTAGGTAATAGACTTGAGTAGATAATATTTTTGATGTTTATAACAGTTTTTTTAACATAAAAAATGGACTAGTGGAGCGCTTGCTAACATTCGGATATATTGAGGTTATTCGCAGTTATTGTTATTGAAATGAAAATTTCTTTAGCACCGTTGTGATGTGAAACTCGATGGAACGGAAATGAATGACACTGAAAAGAGACAAACATATGCATCTATAGGATTTAGCCTGCGAGAGAATGAGATATAATGAAACCTTACCTACGTAGAGTACCTACGAAGCGCCGCGGTCTGTCAATATGCGCGCATTGATTATGAGCTCACTTTTCAAGGCTCCTATTGGTTGAGACTGCGTGGGTGAAGGTTTCGCTTCTACCTCGTGTGAACTGCACTCGATTTTTTTTATATTAAATCCAACACAGGAGACCCTGAGGAAAGTATTTTCTCTCAGGGTCTACGTTATCTTTGGGGATTGTGTGTGGAGGATCTTTTTGCGGAAAGCAATGAGTGAACTATGAAAAATATGTTGTAAGAAGGAGGAAACACAGAAACTGGCCTGTTCCACAGCCGAGTCAAGTCATAGAAACGACCCGTTCCTTTGTCCCATAATGTCAACTGTGTACAAATGTTGAGCCAAATTAGTCCTTTTTCAGAAAACAGTTGCGTTTTTTTTTCAGGATTCATTAGGAATATTGCATTCCGAATTGGGGCGTGTTGTGAGTCTGAAGTGGAGGGAAAGGAGATGGGGAAGAGAAAGGTTATAAAAGCTATGTTTAGTGACTAGATCTGAATAGTCAAGTACCTACCTAATTCCTTACTTCTCCTTTCACATAAAAATATCTTAAGGCGATCCAATAGTCCAGGAAAAAAATCCAAATCAAAATTCACGCCCTTTTATGGGAGGAGTTTAAAAATACTTGAGAAAAAACTTTTGGAAAGTTGGAAAAGGTATTTGTGAAATTTTTTTACAGATTGATTTCGTTAAGACCTGTAAAAAACATTAACTCCTTTTTTACGCATTGTTTATTGTAATAAAACGGAAATTTAAAATTGATTTTACGAAACCAAGCGACGCGGACCCTAACGTCTATTCCCCGCTACTACCGGGGAGGATTGACATAAAATGGGTGTGACGAGTCAGTAGTTCTTCGGTGGACGGTATAAAAATGAAAATCCAAATTCGTCGACTAGCGGTCGTATTGTAAGATAATAACGCGAAATGCATATTTTATTTTATTTTGTGAATTTCGGGCGTTTATTTCAATTTTTTTATGCGATTATTATAAGAAACTGAATTTCCACATTATTCAATAAAACCATATACGAAAAGGGGTTTATAAATAGGAGAGTTTGAACTTGAAAGTGTTTTTTATATACCTTACAGATTTTTAATATTTTTATAGGCTTATTAAAAGACTTATAAAAAAAATTACCTATATTTTTAAGGGCCAAGTTATGTTCTACATGCAGTATTTAATTAATGCATCTATAATACTTCTAAACGATAAAATTTTCAAAACGAAAACATATGATTTTGTATGATTTTGCATTATTTAGTATGATTTCATCTTAAATTATTTTAAAGTAAAAACTGAAAAAACCTTTATTGTTCAGTTGAATTCTTGTCCAAATCTGAAAACATTTCAATCAAAATCTTTGTTTCATTTTCGCCTTCCGATCTCTTTTTCTAAGAAAACCGTATCAATTTCAAAAATAAAGAACACATGTTGAAAGTGAACTTGAGCAAGCTTTTAGATGAGAGCTTCTCGCTTGAATTACCCCGCTCTTGCGACACGGTGCCCCTGACGACAGCGAATCAATCATAACTCTATGAAATTTGAATTATTTCACTTAATAACATTTGGTTCCGAGAAGTGGTGTCTTTTTGGCCTGATTTATTTAGTTTCGACAGTGAAAATGTTGATTTTTTGCAGCGGACATGCTGAATTTACGTAGAATTTTCTTCATGTTGAATTAAATTAACATGCGACTCGCAATACATTCAAATTATATGGTTTCAGTTGAAAACATGTTATGAAATGTTTGTTTCTACAGTGGAAAACTTGGTTGTTGAACACTAGTTTAAATTCAACAAAAGAAAATGGATGTGATCACATATAGGTACCGTAAGTAAGTTTGTTTACCCACTAGATCTAAATATGCTAGATTCACTGTCGCCACCAGGTTGGGCAGCGCTGTGAGGCGGTTTAAGGTATGTAAGAAGGGATTTATTTTGCGGATCTTGTAGAGGCCCGGATTCGAAGAACAACGAGTCGAAGAAACGACAGTTCTCATGAAGCTAACATCAACTATGAACGGGTGTTCTGCTCGTGTCCGTCGATTTTCACGCACGTGGAGCACCGGCGATCAACATTTCTAGCTCCTTAGAGGAGGCTGCTTAAATACCCGTAGAACAGAGAGCATACCCACCTTTCGTCTGTGCATTAGAGATGGCGATCGGTATGTTAATACCAGATTGTCAACTGTTTACTGTTTTGTTTCTATAATTTAAAAAAATAAATTACCCGGTAAATCTAAAAAAATATCGAAAATTATCACGAATTCCAGTTTAAATTGAAAAAGTACCTGTAACTACTACAAAGCTTCATATCTTTTATTATAATTTCTTTAAAATCTTGTAATCTATTGTTGAAAAATCTTGAGTTTTTCTTACTTGTCTTTTTGTTATTAATTGCAGTATTTTATTATTTACTTACATGATTTCGTATAATTGAACATGAATTCCTTGAATTAACAAGTGCCTTGTGTCTTCACGGGGAAAGGCTATTTTTACATTCCTTTATAAAACTGTGTAATATATAAAAATGTTGTAAAAAACATACAAATATTAATTAATAAAATAACAATAAATAAAACCAATTCAAAGACACGTTATTTTTAAAAATTATTTATGGTAAATTAGTGTTTTTATCTCTTAAAATATAGCAATGTTCCTAATCATTCCTATCTTGTCTTAAGTTGTGTGCTTTTACGCTGAAGCTTTTGTGTCTGTCCGTCAGCGAGGGTCCGGCGAGCTTTGTCCAAATAGTGAGAGAAAAGTCCGGTATTCCTTAATCAACTTTTACCCTTCGCTAGGAAAATAATGAAGTCTTAAGGGGTAGTTTCCGCACCCCCATCATACGAGTATCGGAATATGCCGGATTAAACCGAACCAAATACGACCCAATCGACGAAATTACTTACAGTCGTGTGATATTATTTAGGACTAGCAGTTGTGATGCTAGGCCCTGCGGGCGGCTTTTGGTAAGGCTTCGCCCAGTTTGAGTGTTGGTGACCATTTTATGAATTCAATGGGAACTGCTTCTAAAATAGCCAGTTTCACGGATCCAGTGTAATCCAGTGACATCTAGTCACCGGGACAAAGTAACCGCGAAGGAATTATGTCGTATGTAATATATAGCCGCATGATACTGTTATTCACAACTGCTACTTAGAATATAATCATATTGTCGTCAATGTTTCCATATTCGGAGAGACATACAAAATTACAAATCCGTACTACTTACACCTGCCAGGTGATTCTAATCACGCAAACTGTTAACCTAAGTGGCGCCATCTTTTGGCATTGCTTTATCCGGTTCTATTACAATAGTAGATTCATTTGTATACAAATTCAACGTACGAAAACGGTTTTGCGTAAGGCGTGGCATCATAGTTGTATTCTTAGCCGGATTCTTAAATTTTAACCGTACAGTCTCTAACCTATTAGTATTGTTTGATTATTTTTCTAATTACCTTCAAAGAGTGGTGGTTGTAACAGACACAATTGCAGCTAGAAGTTTATTACCTACAAACTACTTATTTTCACAAACTAATTTATTTGACAGATTTCTGCATTACCGATAACATAGGTACCTGTAATAGACCTTTGATTGTTGACCCCACAAATATTCTCTGAATAAATTTGCAAAAACACTAATTTCGGTTGTCGGTGCGTGATATTGACCTCTTTCAATTAACTCAAATGTGCTGTGATATTTTCAATATTGTAAGTGAGTGTGAATTCAAACAAGCGATAAGCAGGCAGGTACCTACGTATAATCATAAAATAATTTATTTATATTAATTAATAATTCTACATTAGAAATCTTTATATTTTTTTTGTACTTACATTTTTGAACGATTTCGTGATTTTTCAAGTTTACTAACGGTATTTTCGCTAATTTGTCAACAAAAAAATAATGTTCTTGTTATAAAAAAATGGTAATATTTTACAAATACTTTCAGCTTCACAATTACAACAATTACAATATCCCGTAATTTTTCATGGTTTCTGGGCTAGTACCTTATAATTTTCATAGAATAATGAGCAAAACCTCTCATTGTGTTATTGAGAACTAATGCTTTCTTTGTATGCAAATTCGAAAGGAAACTAATAAAATACATAGGGAATCTGTAAATTTCAAGAAAAATGACTGAGGTTGACATTATTTGTTTCAAGATACATATTTAACAAAAACAGGTTTTTGCTGCTAGGCCCTGCGGGCGGCTTTTGTTTCGGTTTCGCCCAGTTTGAGTGTTTGTGACCATTTTATAAATCCGATAGGAACTGATTCCAAAAATAGCCGATCCCTCGGTTCCAGTCATCGGGACAAAGTAACCGCGACGGACAATGACGTCATGTATAATATAGACGCACAGTAGAAATCACAACGTTGTATTATTATTCAGTTACAATAATAATCGTATGTGCCATCCACCTCTCCTCACGCTAGCTGTTAACGTAAATGGCGCCATCTTTTGGCATTGCATTAATACGGTTCTATTACAAAAGTTGATTTGTAATAAACTCCATGTACGAAAATGGTATTAGTAAGGCGCGGCGTCAGAGTTGTTTTCGTAGTCGGATTATTAAATTTCAACCGTACAGACGTTGGAGTATTTATTAATAACGTCAGGAGAATTTGGAAGTGCCAACTCTAACAATACATACATATCGTTGGTCACAAAGTGAATAATTTTTTCTTTACGTACGCTCGACTTGAGGGGTAAGCTGGTAAATGCGTTACGAAAAAGTAATAAGTAAAATAATTGTAGTAAGTAATCGATGCGAACGGTGATCGGGCGAGGCGTACATACTGCACAACTAAGGTAAAGCGTACACACTAACCCAAGGTCGTAGGTCACCCCAAGGTTGTAGGTCACCCCAAGGTCGTATGTCACCCTAATGTCATATGTCACTCCAATTTTATATGTTCTTTTATAAGTTAGTGAAGTTTTACTTTAGTCGAGTGGTCTAAAACACTCGATTGGTTATTATCATAATAATGACTATCGATTTTATAAATCGAATCATACTCGTTAGACCCTGTTAGATATATTCATGAGATATCAGTAATCAGTTGGTGGGTAAGACCTGCCAATACCCCTCAACCCACACAGTACACAGTACACACCCTTCGGCGGTTGAAGGGTTAAAGGGATTAGTATAACGGAGAGGATGTTAACCCTTCGCTGACTCCTTAAACAGTGATACAGAATGAATCATCCAGTTTCCTTTCAAATAAAGGAATCGATTATATTAATTTCATCGCATTCTTAATTCAAATTTGATTAAAACAATAACTTTATGTTTTTATTGAGCCAGTTCCTTCCAATATTCTAGAGTAGACTTTGAATTGTACCTATCATAGTTCTATGGAGCTTATTGTACTGTACATCAGTTCAATTGCAGTCAATGGATATTTTTCATCGTACTATGTGTATGTACTTTTTTTATACGTTTCTTGCCACTACTAGTATAAAGCTCGGTACTTTGATGTGAATCATTTTGATTTTCGACGGTAGACGTCGATATAAGAATGTTTTTGTTGTCTAGAATGCATAGGTACATATCCACTCCCGGAAGGTAGCCAGTCGATGATGACCATAAATATACGAAGGAGTCGTTATAAGTTTTGGAAATGCATAATTTACAAAAAGCAAACGAATCAATTAAATAGGTAAGTTCGATTCATATACAGTATTTACAAGCAACTAAAATAACGATTGTGCGGCCTTTTTTGTACAAAACTTAATTTTGGATTTCAGGCCAAAGTTCTTAACGAAACTGAATTATTTTTTTTAGCAAAATATATTATTTTTGTATTAGCCCCACACAGTAGGCCAATACAGGACAATAATTTTCTTCAAGACCTACGACATCTTAAAGGATGCTGTGTGGGGGATCTTTTTAAGGAATAGAAGGAGAGTCTGAAGGTCAGTTTGTCCAGGAGTGACGGACGTGTGAATCCATCCCTCTAACTACGGTGCAAGGTGATCGGTCGAGAGAGTCCGGCCGGAGAGGTTAAAAGGACTCCCTCAAACAGTTTCTCTCCATCTGGCCCGCCACAAAGTAGCAGGGCAGGCACATCCGCCGTCAAGACCTAGACAAACCTCACTCATGCTAAGTTGCGAACCACTTGGTGTGACCTATAGCAGAGGTGTTGGTTATCCAATAAATGGTTTCCGAGGCGGCGGTACCCATACCCGCCTTCCAAATTTTCATATACATGCTATTTCACTTATCTGTGTTTTAAACTATAAAATACAGGATGCTAAGAATTCGATTTTTCTTGATTTTAGACGCAACTTTAACAAGTATTTGTGATTAAATGATAATCATAAAAAAATCTTGCCCTACTTACCTACCTACTATGAGATGGGAGCAGACATGTTTTTAGAATTCAATTGTTCGAAAGACTAATTTTTGCAATTGACCGAAAGAAATATTTTTCGACTTTGTTAATCAACTTTTAAAATATATATTACACTTGCTTATGACAAACGAGATAATGTTAGGTTAGGTTAGGTTAGGTTGGTTAGGTTAGGTGAGGTTTGGTTAGGTAAGTTGATATTGTCCATCCTATAATAAAATACTCTTGTACGTACTGTATACATACTTATATCAATTCGAAAAACTAGTGTTTCGGTTAATTGATGTTCAAAAATATGTTTTCGAAAAATTGAACTCGGAAAAATTGCATTATGAACAATTGAATTCGAAAAATTGATTTCGAAAAATTGTAATTCGGTCAATTTACCTAGACCCTATAAGATGGTTTGTTTGATTTACCAAATTAATTAACATTGTATATTTACGTTTGTTATCATTTCTGTCTCCGGAGAAATCTTATTAAATGCTGGCTGGGTTTGCCCCAAAGGCTTTATCCCACATGGCCAGTTCTACAAGGGTCCGAGGATCAGTAGTTATCCTAAAGGATTATGAGACCCGCTGGTCAAGTGTTTTCTTAATCAAGCATAGTTGCCTGGACGACATGTGGTCAAGGAAATTATAAATCAAAATATCCGGAGGCTTCAATCTAAAAAGCTGTATCAAATTAATTCATAGAAATCGCAAGGAAGCTGATAACTTTAATTATTGGAAAAGTATAGCACAATATTATCTATATATATAAAATTTATTTATTTATTGATTAACGCCATTTTTCGGGGCTTTTACATAGGAATGGTAAGAAATGTACTTTATTTATAGTACATAACTGAACTGCCTCAGTAACAATATTTTATATTTGTTTAACATAGAGATATACTACTGTTTAAAGATAAATTACAGATGTCCACTGACTTGGTATAATTGTTTCCTTACATTAGTATTCTGTGCAAAGAGGAATACATATAGTAGTTAGTCCCAGAATTTCAGAACTGAAATAAATCCTGACTTCTAGTATTACGTAGTGGTATCCGAAAGCTTATCAATTCAAGCAATACCGGATTATCAACTAAGTCATTTAGAATTTTATATAGAAATACCAAGTCAGTGAAAATTCTTGGGTCTGACAATTTGATCATATTCATATTATTTAACAGAGTGTTGTACTTTAAAATAATTGCTGGAGTACCAATTTTAAAATTTAGAAAACGTAAGAATTTGTTTTGTATTCTTTTAACAGCTTTTACATGTACATTATAATGTGGGTTCCAGATGGGAGAATTGTACTCAAGTTGACTTCTTTCATATGCAAAATATAACAGTTTAATAGACTTTATATTGTTAAAATTTCTAGTTAGCAGCGTTATAAATCCCAACATTTTTAAGCCCTTATTACAGATTTCTGTTATGTGGTTGACAAATGAAAGAGTTGATAGGAAATATTAATGTTCTAAAAAAGTTTTTACTTAGAATCTAAGAAAATGTAACATTTTTAACCATCTAGCTTAAAAATCGCTCTTCAAATAAATATCGTAGTTGGGATAACAACTGGAGTCTTCCGCTGTATAATCGATTTTTTTTTTACCTTGAGCGCTGGATAATTTTTTAGTCTTCGGTTTGGAGATTTCCCGTCAAACATCAAACATCCGAATTCAATATGGAGACATAAATATAAACAGCTTATGTTGTTAGAGGAGCCATTGAATGCAACTATATTTAACGGTTTAACCAATTTTTTACGATTACATTTTTTTAATATTAAATCGCTAAATTTATGAATTCTGCGTATTATTTACTTTAACCCTTCAGGTCTATTTGTTCGATTTTTGGAACAACACATGTAGTTCTCATAGAAATCATTGTGTCTCCCTTACTATCATAGTTAGAAATATGATCTATCTATGTGTTGTTATTTTTTTTTCGTTTTCTCTAATTTTAGTACGAAATAACTTTTTTTTTGTTTGCATGCTAAAATTTTATATTTCAAAATTATATGTTTATTTCGAATTATAAAATTTGAAAGTGTACTTCATTACCTTTCGAAAACAGTTTTTAGTTTTAATTTTAGTTAATACATTCAGAAATATTTCACTTAGTTGGATTTTATCGCAAAATGGAATTATTTTCACCCTCTGTCAAAATACGGTCGAGGTCTGAGGGGTTAAAATTGCTGTACGTAGTCCCTATTTTAGAGAATAATACTAATAATAATTGGACAAATAGTAGAGCGCCGTTTTTGTGAAAAATCACTTCAAGGGTGCTTTACAATTTATGATGAATGAAGGTCAATTCCGATAAACACACTTTATTAGAAAGTTTATGCTTGGGAAAGATACGACTTTTGCACGTGGAGGACATTTTATATTTAAAACACTGGACATTGCATGACTTTACCTTTGCTACCCTCATCACTGTTGGTTTTACATTTATATTTATAAAATGATTAATGCCAAAGTTGAATTGATATTTATTTTGAAAGACGGGAAAATTGTAAGAATTAGTTATTTATTAGAATATGTTAATAAATTAATAAAATATTTCAATAATTTCGGTTCGCGGAATGATAATAAAAAACAATTCAGAAGACATATTTTCTTAAAGTTAAAATACTAAGTTGTCTTTGTAATTAATCGAAGTATACAACGCGCGAAAATTTTTGAAATAATTCCAATAATTTTTTAAAAATATCTCTTCAAATTGGCCACATTTTGGCAAGCGAACGCTCGAAGTTGTTTGCAAACTGGCCCAAATGAGACCAAAAACGCTCTGGCGGATAAAGGTAGTCTAGGATAGGGTTACGTTAGTGTCCTCAATTTACTATATTAAAGTAGTAATAATGAAATAATAAATAAATAACTTGAATGTGAAGCGCAATTTTTCTTCAGAAAATCACATCAAAGGCGTTGTACAAATATATACATAAGTATTTTCCAAAGCTCTACCGTATTACTTGACTGTAGACAGTATATTATAATAAATGATGGCCAATTTATTGCATCCAGTGGTTCTTCGATCAATATTACATGTACAATGTTTTTGACCAATAGACTTTAAGCAGCTTAAAATATACATCTTAATTTTATTTGTTTGGTATAGACAGATAATTTGCAGGACCATACTCAATATAAATGATTTAATTTATTAATTGGAAATTGTGTAAATAGCCAAGATAATATTTCCTTTTAACGAAGAAAAGCACCACTAATATTTTTTTATAATTAATTATAGGTTTTATCTATAGCTAGAGTCCTCGGGGGCCTTAGCACGGGTAAGCCACCCACTGTGACCAACATTATTGGATAAATACTATGAAATGTAAAAGGTTATATGAAATAAAAATAAAAGAGTTAAGAGAGCTTGGATAGTTAATAAACATCGGGGATTTAAGCACATAGAATAAATGTCTAAAAGCTAAACAAACTTGACAAATTAAATACGAAAATATGAAACTTTCCTCTTGTCGAGTGTAACTATAGTAACCCTAGAATTGTGTGATACTAAGAACAACTAAACGAGATTATTAAACTAGCCTAATTACTCCAGTAAACGTGACTGTATTTCTAAGTGTTAATAATGTCTTTATTTTAACAACATTACCAACGAGATGAAAATTTATTCAAGTTTACTAACTTCCATAAAGGCTCAAAAGATGTCACTGGATTACGCACATTAAATAATGGTCACGGATTTTATTAGACAAAGAAGCGTCCACGCGTAGCACGTACGTTAGTGGAAAAAATAGTACCTGCATAGATGCTTTGTCTTTTGATGGTTCCTTCTTAGATAAATAAGTACAACGGTAACATCTTGATTATCTTCTAAGAAGAAAACATATAATGATAACATATGAAAACATCTACCTAACATCGGCTTCGTAAGTAGGACATAGGGAAACAATTTTATAAATAACAATAGAAACTAACTATCTAATTACTATGCCGTTTCTCCGCAGGGGTAAGCAGAGGGGATCGATCGTCATGGATAGCTGTGTTTTGGCACACACCCCTCGCTTCATTAACATTCATACATTGTCTCAATTCTACAAAACTACAGTAAAAGTAAACCTGATAAAAATGATTGCAAAATATACAATAACGAAAATTACCCAATATTAAAGGTTATTTTTCTTTATTAGTACGTGATTATATTCCATAATATACTGACTAACTTAATTAAGGCAAAATTTATAATATATCACACAAAAAATATATATAACAGCGATATGTCATTGGTACCAATTATTGCATTAACGTATACAACTATTTTCTTTTATGTAATTATGTACTGTTTGGTTCTGCAAAAAAAATTTTTTTGTCTTTTTAGACCATATTTTTTACCTGCCCACGCACTCACTGTGCCATATCAACACCCTCTAATTTTCTATGGATATTCTACTGCCCCCCCCCCCTGAATATCTCAACCGCCCACTAGGGGGCGTTATCGCCCACGTTGAAAACAATGAAAAAAAATCAGGTTAATATAATTGCACATGAAAAAATATATATCTACATTGTGCGGGCCGCAAAAATATCTGCTGCTGGCCGCACTTTGACGACCATGGCTCTAAACCATTGGTATAAAAGTTGTTGTTGATATATCAAATAATTCATAAAAATTATGCGATGACTCATCTTCAGATACAATACAATATTTAATATGCATGAATCCGGATGAAAACTGTGGAGAAGAAAGAAAAACTTTCAATTGACTGAGTCCAGATCAGTGGGGAGGATAGGGAGGCTTTTCCCAGCTTCCTAGTCTCATCTTGGAGTGTGTCTGACATGAGATCAGATTACAAACAAAGGTACATCATAAATATACTTTGTTCTGAGCCGAGTCGGAGATTCTAGACGAATACAAATTGTTAGTTCTGGATTGAACAACAAAACACGTCCGTATTAAATGTCATATTGAGTTTTACACATTTTTTTAAGCATTTCACAATGAATTATTAACGATTATTTAATAATTCTACAGCTAACAATGCAATAGAGCTATTGTTTAAGCACCGATGAAAGAATTAAACCTGCATAAATATGTTACATTTTATTCGAAGGAGTGATTTTCTTTAAAACAATGTGTTTTCTTGGAAAGAAAATACATATTTGTAGTATGACATAATAAATTAAATAATAATAATAAAAAAATTTTTCGCTTTAATTTTTTCTATTCTTTTTTTTACATTTTAGATTTCTAGTATTAGTTTGCATACTTGATAGACTGAATTCTTGAAAAATCAGTCCAAATTTTGAAAATAACAATTAAAATAATTTATTATTAAAAAAAATTAGATAACACGTAACAGGTGTAACAGGTCGGTACTTTATGGTTTTTCCGAGTTCTTCAAATAAATAGTTTCAATTTTGAAGTTTAGTTCTGTTGTTGGATTTGAGCATGCTCATTCATGAGAAAGCTCAAATCAAGCTTGCCTATACGAGAAAATGTGTACAAATAATAATAATAATATTTGGATGATTTATATAGCGCCGTTTTTGTGAAAAATCACCCCAAAGGCGCTGTACAAACTTACAATATCTAGAAAAACCAACAACTAGACAAACAATTAAAAACAACTTAAAAAATTGCATCCACCGGTTCATTGATCACTGATACGAAAATATATGTACAATCTCTAGACTTATGAACGCGATGCTGCCTAAAAACGTATACAGGACCATACTTACCTGGGAGGTCGCTTGAAATTAACATTGTTTATCGTCTATTTAAAGAGATTTAGATAGAGTTCGCACGCAGAGGACATAGTTGAGAACACATGTTATTTAATCCTAAAATATATATTAATATTAAAATATATTTCAGGATTAAATAACATGTGTTCTCAACTATGTCCTCTGCGTGCGAACTCTATCTAAATTTCTTTAAATAGACAATAAACAGTGTTACTTTTAAGCGACCTCTCAGATAAGTATGGTCCCGTATACATTTTTGGGCAAATATATTCTTTGAGTGTATTTTGGAATGACGTACAATTGATGATCATGCTCAAAAGCTGGCTCATTATTGAGCATGTGTGCCAGTACCTACCATAATACAATTAATAATAAAAAAATCTCTTCAGCGCGGGAAACTTTGCGGATAAAATCGTTCACTTTATTTTTAATGAATTTGTTTAGCGGTGTCACCATCTCGGCTTAGTTTGCATACCATCAGAGATCAGTGCTTCAGAGTCCATTGTCCGGTAAGGCCGTATACGTTGGATGGCTGAAGTATTTTATTTATATATTTGCATAATGGTTTCAGATCTTATTGACAAGCGTCCATCCATCTGCCTTTAATGACCTCGAGATGAAACAATGTGATTCCGTTTCCTTCCATCTTTGACCTTATACGGATATCCTATTTAATTGGCATTATTTATTACGTGTAGGACGCGTGCCCACAAATTCAAAATAAGTCCCTTAATTTAAATAAGGGAATAAGGATCAATCAAATAATACTTAATGCGCGGTATACACGCTCAAAAAGAAGAAGATGGAGAGATACTTAAATACGAATGTTAGAGAGAGTGCGCTAATGTTAAAAACGATAATATTTAAGCGAAAATTGTGAAAATGTTTAATAAAATACGACTCATTTAAAATAGAACAATAATCTCGTGGGGATTGTCTAAAATAGCATTTAAAGAAACAATGTGAATTTTTTTATAAATATAACTTGTAAAATAACTGAAAAAGACATGTTTATAATAATTTTCGGAGCATACTTTGCAATTTTTTAATATCGAGGGAATTTCATGTAATTGCCATTTAGGCGTGGGGAATGTATAAATATTAACTTCAAGAATAACACATATTTTTAAGAGCTTTAAAACTTCGAGCATTTAAAGAAAATATGTAATAAAACGATAGAAATGCGGGAAGCAATAAAAAAGCAATAAAATTTTGGTTTGATAATTAGGTCACTTAGAAATATTTTAGATGTTTTAATTAAACTGCGAGCAGATCACATATTTGCCTTTGAAATAATCGAGTATTTTTTTTGATTGGCCCTTTTAGGCACCCAGAAAAAAAAAAATATCAGGCCTATAAAAACTGCTTTAAAATTATAGCTCAAGAATTAAAAAGATGTGAGGGATGGTTATAAATCTGGGGCTCAGTGTGTCCAGGAGTGACGGACCACTCCTCCCACTGTGGTGCAAGGCGATGGGGAAATCCAGCCCAACTTATTTGAATTAGAGCAAAAATCTCTCGACATCTGTTTTGTTGTATTTAATGAAACATTGTATTTTTTCATATCAATAGTATGTAAAATAATAGAACCGGATATGTTTTTTTTAATAATTTTGGGAGCATACTTAGGGTTTTTTTTCTATAGAGATAATTTAATCAACTCGGCATTGAATAGAGATTACCTATCTTAAAATAATAAACACATGTTTTTTGAAGCTTAAAACTTAGCGTTCAATGGAAGTACGTTACATGTCGGTATAAATTCGGAATCACAGGAATATAAGTATCGAAGACGAAACACATTCCCACGTAAGGAATGAGACAAAATAGAGTAAAACTAAACTGTTCCTGAGTTATTTGAAGTTTTAAAAATTTGTCGACTCCGGCTACGACAATCAAAAAGTATTCCATAATAATAAATTAATTTGATGACTCATGGCTCAAATCAATAAAAAAACGCACCGCCAATATTCATTGTGCATTTCTAGTGTCAATTATAAAATACTTTCTTCGCGCATACTTTTGAATATGGCAAAGAAATCAATTAAACGGAACAATTTAACCGCAGCAATGTCACCAGCGAATGCATTAATTGATCGGCAATGTGGATTTAATGATACATAATGTCATTTGATTGATCTGGTTGACTGCGTTGAACCAGTTTTTTAGGAAATGCGCTTTTACAAATATTCGTTGAACAGTCCGAACGAGACTTTACAGGAATAAGTTACGTTACATGGAATTTAGTTAGAAAATAAATTCGAGTTGTAATTAATTATTTTGTAACGTTCCTAACGTCAGATGTGAACACATTTTTATCTAATTGAACGCAAAAATTTATGAAAAAACACGAATATTTTAACAACTTGTTTAAAACGTCAACCGGTTTTGGAAGAACCCCTTTTCGTCTGGGCAAAAGTTAAATGAACACTTTACAAATAAATATTATTAATTTTTTAGTCATTATTTAAGTCAAAAATTACAGAAAAAGCTAAAAGTAAGTTTTGTGTGAGAAAAACAGTGTGGTTTAACAGGAATATTATATATGTAGTTAATTAATACGTTAAATTTAAAATAAAAACTTATTGTTTAAGTACCTATTTACTTTAAAAGGGTATGAATTTTATCTAATCTTCGTGAAACCAGAAAATCTTGTGTAGATAATATCTAGTTTAAATGTATGGATTTCAAAAATACACGCATCTTTTCCACGTTAACCTTTCAGTTTTTTCCCTGTATTTGAATAACCAACACCCTTGCTACAGGTCACCTCGTTGATGATCACCCATGGTTCGAAAAGGTGCCTTAGTTAATGATGTGAGATTTTATTAGTCTTCATCGCTTTTTTATATTTGCGCGCTCCCTCTATCATTCGTATTTATATAATAATCTCCCTTTCCAAAGTTTTTTAGTAATCTTCTTCTTCTTTTTGAACCCCTATAAAGAAGTCAAAAGGAGGCTTAACATTAACTAAATTGAATAAAACACACGATTATGTTATTATTAAAACTATTAGAGGTCACCTTCAGCTTCACGGCTCGCGACATAGTAAATAACTAATTTAGTAAAAATAAAGCAAATTCTTACAATTCTCCAGTCCTTCAAATAAATAATAACTCAACTTTGGCATTAATCTTCTTATAAATATAAATATGAATATAAATGTAAAACCAACAGTGATGAGGGTAGCAAAGGTAAAGTCATGCAATGTCCAGTGTTTTAAATATAATGCCCTCCACGTGCAAAATCGTACCTTTCCCAAGCATAAACTTTCTAATGTGTTTTTCGGAAGTAACCTGCAGGTAAGTATGTTTTTGTATCTATTTGTAAATAATAAAATTAAATAAATAGAACCTAGGAATTCAATATGAAGTGTAAAACGCCCTTGAGGTGTTTTTTTCACAAAAACGGCGCTCTACAAATTGTGCAATTATTATTATTATAATTATTACTTGATGATTTTATTTTTATTTTGCCTTCATGAATTGAGTCATAGCGAAACCCAATGGGCTCAAAAACTATTCTATAGTACTATAGTGGAATGTTTCTGTGTTTAATATCGTTAAGTTAAAAATAATTTTGATCATTAGGTATGTTATTAAAGAAACCTTTGTTCTGTGAAAACAAAATCAAATCTGCTAAACTATCACGATCTGGCGGTAGCGTACTGCAACTCACAAAGAAGCGGGAAAAATTAAAAAAGATGGCGTCCCTTAAATCTTGAAAACGCAACAAACAGCCAAACTAAACATCCCAAATAACAAGGAACTAACCAAACACTAGTTGTTATTTTGTTACAGTTGTGAAATAATGCTCTTTCTGTGTTGTGGTTTTGTTCGTTCCAGGATTCTCATTTGTTTCTGGATAAGTCTTGAGAATTGTCTATGATGGTGTTGCCAGAATGCGGGTAGGAAACAAAGCTCGGATAAGCAAGAACTAAAGTGCCTACCGCCGACCGAGTGAATTAGCATTCCGCTCGCGCGGCCGAAGCCTGCTCTCTGCAGTTGACTCTGCTTGCGAACGCTGCTGTATTATTATTTTATTTACGGTATTGCCACATGAAAATATTCGACGGAGACGATGACGGCAGGATAACATTGCAGGATTTGAATGAAATTTAAATGCAAGCTGTCCTGTCCCACGACCGTTGCGTTGGCAGGACTTATTCATGCTTGTTTTGAATCACCCCTGTTGAAGTCATACTAAACAGCTACTTAGCTTATTTTAGTAAGTTCACATTATGATATTAAGTCAACATATAATTAAGTTAAATGAACTGATATTAGATTAAATCTCTACATACTAAAACGCGAAAGCAAGGATGGGCAACTTTTTGGGTACACCATAGATCACCAGATGTATTTGTTTTCTATGAAATTACGAGATATTGCTCTAAGGGTAAGTAGGTAACACATCATGCTTTTTGAATAATTTTTTTTGAAAAAAATCATTTAGGACGGGTTGTTTCACAGAATTTGAATTCAACAATTCATCAAATTTCAAAGCTAATATACAAGTCCTTTTCAAGTTCTATCTTCAGCCCCTTATTAGATGTCAAATACAACAAAACTTTTTATGTGAACACCTCACAAGAGTCTCAGCTGCTCCCGCCTGGAGCCAGTGTGACTATAGGGTATCCCCAATAATTGGGGTATGTTGTGAGGCTGAAGGTTGTGGGAGGGGAAGGAGATGGGAAGAGAAAGGTGGGTTGGGAGGTTGAGTACCTGGTTGTTCAGATCTGTTCACCAAATACGGCTATAGCTATTTCAAGCAACGTTTCAATTCTGAATGGTGGTCTCACACCAGGGCGATACTGAGAGTATCTTCCACTCTGGAACGTGCCGCAAATATACTACATGTTATTTTTAATTAATTAATTGTGAAGTAACACAAATTAATAAAATAAAAATTATATGCCCACGCCGAATTCAACCCCGCGACCTTCAGATTGCGAGTCAAGAGCGTTACCTCTAGACGACGCCGGTCGTTACGTAGTGCAAATAATATAACTACATTATATCACAGGTTTTTGGATGAGAAAAAAGAGCTTCATCCTATAGTGCCCTCTCCTATCGAATGTTGGCTATCATCCTCAATTTGAGCGGCGGGTATGAGCCACCGTAACGATTTATTGGATAACACCTCTGCCATAGAACACTTCAAGTGGTTAGCTACGTTTTGTGATTTAGCAAGTGTGCTCGGGTTCATGGAGTGAGATTTATCTAGCTCTTGTCGGCGGATGCGTTTACCCACCAACTGCGTGGCTGGCTGGATCGGGAGATCTCGGTTCAGACCTTTTGATGTTGCTCTGAGTTAAACTGTTTTTCAAAGCAAAGAGATTCTACCCGTTTTTTATTATAGTTTTTTTGCCTAAATGCCGCATGAATTTTTATCAAACAAAATTCAGTTACAATAAGTTAATTTTTCGGGATTCAAACTTTGAACCTCAATATCTCTCTAATAACAAATGGCAGATGTAACGTTATTGTTCACGATCTACCAGCGAGATGCAGGTAACGGAACTCAAAAAGAGCATACAACTTACATAGCTTTGTATATAAAGCGAGATATCCACGGGAAAATACCCTACCATGTTTTTAGCTAAAAATCCTGCTTTAGAACACAATTAAACATTGAGTTTGCATGTAAGTTTCGCTACACGACACATCTATAAACTTTACCAACATGTACACATTATTATTTATGTTTGAAGTTTTTCAAGCATTAGCACTAAAACGAACTTTATTTTAAGGCGCCTAAACTTTGGGCATTGTAGCAAGGTGAGACTTGTGTTTTATCCAAAAGCCAGCTTTACGGGTTTGCAAACTTATGAGCTAAACTTTACGATCACGTGACTAGCTTTCAGAATCGGATTAAGAACTGTTTCGCATATATTTAGCTGACTAGCGAAGGCAAAGGAAATTAATATAATAATCCCTATAACAAATGACTTAAGGTAACAAACATACGAAGGTTAGACAGTGGAATGGCCACTGCAGTTTCAATTTGAACCAATTTTATATGATATCCAACACCTCTGTCACAGGACATCCCAAGGGGTTCACTATGTTTGGTGACTTTGCAGGTGTGCCCGGGTTCATGGGGTGAGGTTTGTTCGGATATTGGCGGAGTACGCATCTACCCACCGATCGAGAGAGACTGGTTAAGGTAGACCTTTTGATCTATCCAGCAGAACTCCTCGGAACATCGCCTTGAACTGGTAGTGGAAGGGTTCGATTGATACGTCTGTCTCTCCTAGATACAGTGAACCCCAGATTCAAACCGACCATTATTCTTCTTAGAAATTCCTCTCTGTCCTTTTCTAAAAATACTCTCCAAACAGCTTCCCCAAAGATGACAAAGGCCCCGAGGGAATTATTTTCTTCAGGGCCTCCTATGTGGAGCTGATGTAAAAAAACTATCGCCCTTAAACATAGGTATCAAAAATATCAGAGCAGGAAAAAAGGGGATGTTAGTTTTGTATAAAAGTAATAAATTTTTTCCTTGATAAAAACACTTCCAGTTTTCAATTTGGGAGGCGGGAATGGGTACCGCCGCCCCGGGAACCTATATTGGATAACCAACACCTCTGTCATAGATCACCCCAAGTGGTTCAATACGTTTGGTGATTTAATAAGGGTGCCCGGGTTCATGGGGTGAGGTTTGTCTAGGTCTTGGAGGTGGATGACCAGGACACACTGAACCCTAGAATCCTACACACTCCTTAAACCCTTTTCCTTCCCAGAACTCTCCACTTCTTCCTTTCCTTAAAAAAACTTCCATACAGCATCCCTAAGGATGACATAGGTCCTAAGGGAAATTATTTTCCTCTGAGCCTCATGTAAAAAAAAAACTACCTCACTGATGAAATTGGTAAATATTTGTCTTGATTATGGTACGATGTGTTTTAAACTCTCGTAGGAAATTAAGAGTGGGGGATATTAAGATATACTTCAAAATGGAGACTCATGATAACTGGAAAATTGTTTGGCAGAAGAAGCAGAGTAACACTAGCATCCGGTACGTCGGTTTCCGCAGCTCTCCACGCGGTGCAGATCTGCTAGGAATGAAGGGTCTTCCATGGATGTTGGAGTGGGGGTCAGGATCCTCAACAATGAGGAACCAACTAATAAAGTTTCAAGAAAACCAAAAAATAGTAACACCATGTTTATGTCGTATTGGTTTGTAAAACAAGGCAGGTCAGAAGAGCCCATTTATGTTTTTCGAAATACAAACAGAAATAGGGTAGAATAAAAAAATCGCCTTGTCTTTCCGACAACACACATGGTGTCCGGGTTACATATTGAGAATTTGTCTTAAGATTTATGGCAGAACCACACATGGGGCAAGTATAGGATTGTATAGGGCTAGCATGAACCGTGTAGGGCGCCTCCAACGGAGAAATTATGAAATATTAGACAGAAGATAAATCAGTTGGTTCGCCGGACAGCCGGGAAAATAGAAAACTATTTGTTAACATGTTTCCCCGCTAATATGTGGATTTTGTTTTGGCGCGGGGAAAAATAAGGAAACACAAAATATTACTATTTATTTAATATTTATTAACGCCATTTTATGGGATTTTACTAATAAAAATTGAATGATTTGTAAAGCGCCGTTTTATGAGAAATCAACTCAACCTATTTCTTTTCTTTTCTTTAGATTAAATTCTTAGACTCTATCTAATTTACGATATTTTATAATTTGAGACATCGACAAAATACATAACTGAAAATACACTTCCGACAAACATACGTTAATTAGAAAGTTTATGCTTGGAGAAGATACGGCTTTGCATTCGGAGGACATTATATTTAAAACACTGGACATTGCATGACTTTACATTTGCTACCCTTATCAATGTTGATATTATGTTCATAAGAAAATAAGTGCCAAAAGTGACTCATGAAGAATTTAAGACTCTTCAGAACTGGATAATTTTCATGAAATGTGTCAATAATAAAATTTTGTAATTATTTAGTGATAAATTTGAGATGTCCAATTATTAATGTAATTATTTTCCTTCAATATTCTGGGCAAAGAGGAATACATATGGTGGTAAGTATCCAGACAGTATGCACTGGAATAAATTCCGACTTCTAGTATTACATAATGAAGAACGAAAGCTTACCTATACGCAAGCAATTCTGGACTATCAAATATATCATAATTTTATTATAATAAAAAATATTTTTTATCGAAGGCTTAGAACCACAAAATAAATAATATAATACTAAAAATGATTTCATTTAATTAAAGTGATCATTGTGACAGTTTTGAATAGGCCGATATTAGGCCCACATTATTATTTTTTTTATTTTATGCTTAGAACACAAATTTAGCATATCCGTTCATAAGAGAATCCTCACATTGGAAATTTTGTAACCCTTGACAAATTTGAAATCATTTTGATATTTATGTATATATATATATATATATATATATATATATATATATATATATATATATATATATATATATATATATATATCCTTGGGACCAAATTTCAAAGTAAATGTTAAAGTTTTGTGACTATTCAATACATGTTCCGTTATTATTTCAGATATTATTGTTATTATTTTGTTATTTCGTCAGTTAAATAACTGGCTAATGATGATATAATAACTGGAGCGCATTTTGCCACAATATGGCACTATTTAAAATACCTCGGATTGCTTTGCTGGCAATTTTATCAAATTTTCCCTTATTTGTAAGTAATCAAGTAGAAGTTTACGAATCTATTTTTTTAAATCCTACAAATTATGTGATAATCGAAAACAGATAGGTAGATTTATTGGCTATATAGAACTATAATCAGTTTGTACGTTTCCATATTAAAATTCGGATATATTTAATTTTCCATTGTGGGTGGAAAATATTCAAAACGATCACCAAAAAATCTTGAACAATTGGAGAAAAAAGTTTTAAATTGCGTTGTCCTCCAGTGGATAACCTTGAAATTGATGAATTGAAAACCCCACCTAAATAAGAAGAAGGTTGGATAATTCAAAACATTGATAAAAATAGATGAATTGTTTTAAATGTTGTAAAAATCAATGAATTACTACAAAGAGATTGCAAAGAATCCCTTACTAATTAAACATCCTAATAAAATAACGTGGTATAATAATATTACGCTGTCTGTAAATAATCTAATGATATAATTTCATTGTTGTGCCGTTTAAATATGCACCGTATTAAATTGAATCGAGCTTTGGGTTTGAGGAATGAGTAGGGTGGAAAGGGGAGGGTAAGGAGAGGGGAGAGAGGAAGGGATGGATGTAACAAGGCTGGTAAAGGTATCGTTAGCGTGATTGTTAGTTAGTTAAATTAGCGCCATGCGAAGGGAAGATATTTTAAGGGCGGTTTTGTGGTTCATAAGACAACTGGGTTCATTGAAATTGCTTGCTTTTGATATATCAAATTAGTCATTTAAATGATTTCGAAAGACACACACGACATTCACTGATATTTCTGTGCCTGGCTGACAAAAGTGCCAACGACGATTTTTCGAAATATTATATTTTTTTGCGATTTCGCTTCAAAATAGGGTTAATTCCGAAGTCTTAACGAATCTTTCGATTTCGAGAAAGGAATTAGCACTTTTCGGGGGCTTATGTTACACAAGAAAAACGCTTTTCTATTAAAACTCTCTAATAATAGCAAATTCTACACAGACCTCAGGAAATTGTAAAAACTGACATTAACTCTTTTAGAGATCTCTAAACCAATTTTTTTATGTGTACACTTAATTACACTTAATTCTTAACGAATTCTTTCGAACCAAAAAAGAAAACACTTTAAATAATTATATTAAATTGAAGCAGCAAGACCTATAAAATGGTGAGCAGAGGCCTTTTAAAATTTGCATGCCCTTTCTGTTGTGAAAACACACCGTAATCGTAATTATTATTATGATATATTCATAATTTGACTGAATAAGCCGAGAGTTTGGGGGGGCGGAAATGGGATACCGCCGCCCCGGGAACCATTTTTTGGTTAACCAACACCTCTGCCATAGGTCACCCAAAGTGGATCTCTACGTTTGGTGACTTAGCAGTGGTTCCCGGGTTCATGAGTTGAGGTTTGTCGGGATCTTGGCAGCGGATGCGTCTGCCTATCAACTGCGTGGTAGGTCGGATCAGGAGAGACAGATTGAGGGAGATATTTTAATTTCTCCAGCAGGACTCTCTCGGAACATCGCTTTACCGCAGCGGAAGGGATTTATCCATGTGCTGGACATACTGACCTTCAAATTCCCACCTACCCCTCATACATTTTTCCTTCCCAGAAATTCCTCTCCTCCTTTCCTTGAAATACCCTTCACAGCATCCCCAAAGATGTCATAGGCCCTGAGGGGATTTTTTTTCTTAAGGCCTCCTGTGTAGAGCTAATGTAAAAAAAGCTGTCGTATTATTTGTTTCGTTATTTCAATATTTCATTTAGAAAATACAATCTTTGGAATATATGTTGGAATGTGGTAAAATCGAGTTTCATGGTATTTTAAAGTATTGCCTTTTTTTATAATAATAGACAAAAACAACGGAAATAATAAGTTGGCCGAAATTTTAAAGTAGATCCATACATCCTAACCACCCTGTGGTAATGGGTGACGAATCCAGCCGATTTGTATGCAAGACCAATCGGCTGCCGCAAAGTTAGTGCTCTGTTTATACGGCGGAATTAGGGTGCACAGGGAGTTCGCTGCTTAACTTTGCTTTATTTATAATTCAATTATTTGTTAAGATATTATATCAAAGGATAACTTTGAGCAGATTTTGAATTTCATCAAAAACATGGCGGTGGGACAGTAGACATTTTTTTTATTTGTACGGTTTATTAAGCGAAAAATTGGGAAGGTAAAAAAAATAATTCAGGATATAATATGTATTTTGTTTGTGTGTGTATATATACTATTTCAAGAAACAGTCTCGGTGGTCGAGGGGTAAGGTTTTCGGCTCGTATTCGTGGGTTTAAATCCCGGCATTTAATTAATTTTGTTGTTTTATAGTTAATACAGTTAATTTTGAATTGTAATCTCCCAATATGAGTATAGTAAAGAAAACGATGATGTATGTTTTACATTCTTAACCCCTCAGGCTAATTGTTTGTTTGCTTTTCGCAACAACTCATATAGGTTCATAGAAATAGTTGTGTCTCCTTAAAAATTATGGTTAGAAATTTGATCCAAACGGTATTAGAAAGAAAATTCACCAAGCTTTATATTCAAAACTAAAAGTTTATCACAAAATAATTAAAATGTACACCTTTATGAAACCAAAGTTCCCGAACGCAGTTTGAAAAAACATTATTAATTAATTTGGGAATTTTTAATTAATTATTTTTACATAAAAACAACAAAAAAGTTAGTTGACGATAACTTTTATAATACAATTGTCTGGTAAAACACGTGTGTGCCTTTTGTTTTTTTTTTCGTTGTCAGTAATTTTAGTTAGAAAAAATGTAAGGTGAGCAATTTTTAAAACTTTTTATGTTTACATTTAAAAAAAAATGTATATTTGGAATTATAAAATCTGAAAGCGTATTTCAATACTTTTTTTTTAGAAATTTAATTAAAATTAAATTTGATAATGTTATTAAGACAGTTTGAAAACGACCTTACAAGTCGAAACTGCTGTAACTAAAATACATCCTAAAATACTTGCAGAACTCTTAATTAAATTTCTAAAAATTAAAATGGAGTTCAACGAATTAAACACAAAAACAATTAATGTATAGTATTTCATTACCTTTCACAAACAGTTTTTAGTTTTCGGATGCGTTAATAAATATTCCATTCCCACATATACGTGGGTTAAACTCATCTTCCAGAATCCAGAGCAAAGGGTCTTGCCGCTTAGTAAATGCGGTCGTCATCATCGATATGTGTAAATATTAAGAACTTGAACAGCAGCGATGAAAATCAACCTCCGATAGTAGAGTGCATCAGAAGAAGAAAAACATTTAAAAGGCTAAATATTTTCCAGTGACCAATCCAGCATTTTCCAATCAATAACTTTAAAACATCGAACATTCATCAACGCAACATTTTTTTAGTACCCAATCAACTCTTACAACAAACCCGCACAGAGTTGTTGCAGTACATTGACAGGGGTGCGACTAATTCGATCATTTCGCCCCTAATCGCACTGGTTCCCGAGGACCCATCGCTCCACTGCAGCAAACATGACACAACTTTAAATTTCAACCAATTTGATTATATGATTTCATTCGCCACGATAACGGGGTGAATTGACAATTTGAGGTTTTGTACAAAGCTAGTTCAAATATGATGTACTCTTACGTACGATTGTGAGGGGTGTATTTATTATTATTGTTATTGGATTTTGGTTCGTTATTTAGAGTTGAGGATGTTTGGATTGTAACAGAATAGACCTGATTGGTACCTATCTATTTAGTGCTTAGGCAAATAAATCTGTAAGCCACTGGAACAATGCTGAATTAAATTGTTTACAGTTGTATCTGATACAAAGTCAACATAAATTATAGACCAAGTAAGAAATAGTACCTAATCGATCCATTAAATACAGTAGTTTTCCCGAGTTTCAACACTATATTTTACAGAACTTAAAAAAAAAGTTTTAGTATCTATAATTAGAGGCAAGTGGTCGACTCTAGGACGCGATTTCAAGCGCTATCAACTTAATGCGCATATGGTCACTCTCGAGTTTAATAAAATGTCAAAAAGGCGACTTTTTAAGTTTTTAAACCTGGTAAATGGATATACGTGTATTGATGGTGTGTTCATTTTTCATGTACCCAGAGCAGGTTCAACTTTACCTTACTTCTGGTGAAATTAATAAATAACATTCAATAATCGGATATACTACGAATAATCATAACGAAATATATGCTTAGAGCAGTTTTGTGTTATTTCACTTCAAGTGCGCTTAACTATAATAAACTTAAAAGTAACCCTACAGTGTTCCTTAAGAGTCTTTACAAAATATTGATAAAATAATATGAAACAAAGAATATAGGTACCGTGTATACCTACAAAGCAATGCCAAGAGAACAAAATTAACAATAACAGTGCTGTTTTGGCACAGGACAACAAATAATGATAAAAAATAACGGTACCATTAAACAAGTATCATTAAAACTAAAACATAATATATAACAGGAGACAGTTTACGTTTAGAAATAAGAAACATTCCAAGTGCAAATTACATAAAAGTACAGTAAGGAGGAAACCGAAACCAAACAATTACCGAAAACTTGAAAAACATGGCTTATTAGAGAATATTGAAAAGGAGTTAAGATTCTTGAATGGTATAATTTTTTTAATAAATTGGTTTTTAGAGCCCCTTTAAATTCTACTCTTAAAGTTCTAATTAAGCCATGATATAATCAATTGCATTGGCCTGCCTGGGGTCTTTGAGTTAATGTAAATTGTAGATAATTCTAGGGATTGTCTGTTCAGTGTATACAATTATTACACGAATATTAATTTTACAGTGTCAATCGAAAAAATACATATTTAAAACACTTTTGAGAGATATCCAAGAGATATCAAGATCTAGCAAAACTGGGTTTGTAATACCGCAATTTTTGTTACAAATATATAATTTTTTTACGGCAAAGATTTTTTTTAGATATAATAGGTTTCATTGCTTCAGAAATCTACGTATCATATTGACGCCATTAGATGAAAATGTTTTCAAGGTTTTTCTTTTTTATTATATTGTCGTCTCAATCAATTCCCTTTTTTATCTCCTTTATATTTTCTCGGCGGTTGCTTTATAAATCAAATTGTGGAAGAGTGAGTAGGGGAGAGCGCGCTCGGTAAACAAATTGAGTCAATATTACTATGTGAACAGTGAATGACAGAGGACTGGGCATTTTAAATCTAATTTGGCCCACACTCCTCTTTTTGCTCCACCCATAATCATGGGACTGTGATGGTTTTTATTGGTACCTATGCAATAATTAAGCTTTCAACCGTATGCGCGCGTACCTACTGATTTGATCATAAACAAATATGCAGACCACATTTATACATGATCAAAATATGCAGAAAATACGCGTAACTCATACATTTTGAAGTGAAACTTCTTCAGCACCATTGTGATCTGAAACTCGATGAAACGGAAACGAGTGAAACTAACAAAGGACAAACACATTCATATATAGAATTAAACCTGCTAGAGAATGAGATGGAATGAAACCTTACCTATATACTTTATGAAACTAAAAAGGGAGCTAATAGGTTAATGAGGTATTTTTCCATCACTCATAATATTCTCAAAAACTGTCACAATTTCGTTTCTCCAGAACGGTTTCAATTGATCGTATACACGACGCCTCCGCGAAGAGTTGGGTGGCCCAATCAGAATAAGACACGGAGAAGAATATAATGATGAAATATGAAAAAAAAAATTTACCTTTAATGGCTTTGGAAGGCTGGGTATCTCGGCTCCAGGGCGGGTCACCATGCCCGGAGAAGTCCCTTAACTTCAGGTAGCTGATTGTGAGTCTGATGATGGAAGCCTTGTCCAGTTGCGAGGTGATGGCCGCGGGAAGGGGAAGCATTTTGGCCAGCTCATAGAACTCATAGTTCTCCTTGCCGCGCCGGGAGCGAGCTGCGTCTCTGGACTTTTCCTTGCGGAGCTCGAGGATGCTGCAATAGAAGATTATTGTTAGATTTATGGTGTCTATTTTTTAAAATAAAGCTGTAATGTGTGTGTAATCTGATTTAAGATCTATGAAGAACATTGCACAACTAACATCTATATCTATTTACATAAAGGGTAGTGTCTGTAGCGGGCGCCACTCTGGCGGGCGGCGTTGATTTGATTTGTATACCAACCTAACCTAACCTAATCTTACCTAACCTACCCTACAGTTTTATTCAGAGATTGAAAAAACTTTGCACACTTGGCCGCAAAAGAAAGGTCACATACATCAGATTTCGAAAAACTATTTCAACCCCGTTTCCCATCGTTGAAATTTTTGTGACTTGACGTCTAAAATAAAGGTAAATTCTATATCTGATTAAAAAAAATCTGTTTAAATCCCGGGTGAAGCCGGTGACTTAACTGGAGACTATTGTAATATACAATTGAGTCGTGGACAAAATACTAATACCAACCGGTGTTTTTTTAAATAAAGTTAAACATTCCCGGATTACGAATAACCAGAAAATATTTTAAAATCTCCTCCTACCAACACATTAAGCGAAAAATGTTGCTTGTGTCATGATGGAGGACTTGATTGAATTTAAGACGCCTGGGTGGAACCAAAACCCGATGCCAACTCAGCCACTGACCGGTTTTTTTAACCTTTTACTCTCACATGGAAAGTTGGCTGTAATTGGTCAATAATTTTTTTTTATCAGCCATCAGAA